>CM021767.1:87052738-87272738 GCA_011076525.1 Nettapus auritus | reverse complement strand
TTTCAACAGCAGATATATACTGAAAAGAAGGGGAAGTAAGTTCTAACAGTTGACATCTTAGATGAGATTTCTTGTGTGCTGTGCTTTAAGAGAGAGGATAAAGGAAGTTGGAAATATTGACAGCGAAACACAATATGAAGAAGTCACAACAAGGGCCTTTTTTGTTTGTTGTATTCTATGCCTTAAAATAATGAACACTATACTAAATACTATAACTTTATAATAAGCTCTGATCCCTCTCTTTCAGTGCAATGCAGTTTTGAAAATTTGATGTGATAATGTAGGCATATCTGGTGTAACATAAAAGGAAACAAAATGGTTTGAACCACACACAATTCTGATTTCTTTTTGCCAAATCTGTATATAATTTCATAAAATTAGGACAAAAGTATCAGACAAAAATTGATCAAATGATGTGTACATATGGATGAAATCATTTTTTTCTACATTTCATTGCATCTACTTATTAACTGCGACAGATTGGAAATAGATTAGTAGTATTTGATCATCCTTTTTCTTGTGATTTTGCCATCAAAATTTTGCATAGTTATAATATTGACACATACAATTTAAATCCTAGTTTTAAATAGAGCATTTCTTCTTTAATGAGTGATTTCCTGTAACAGAAACCTTTTTAAAAGAAATTATTATTTCTGACTCATTAATACTCTCAGTCAATACCATGGCTTACACTTAAAATAAATATTTAAGGCTTATAAAGTCGGTATTTCAGGTTTGACTCTTATTGCTGTATTTAGAATTAAGGCTGGTTAGCTGCTGACAGGAAGGCTGTGTTTTGAACTGAGGACTAATAATAATTGTTTGGGAATTGTTTGGGAATGTGGCCAGACTCTTTGTTCCCTTTCAGCCCAGTTGACCTACTGGGGATCTGTACTACTGGAGTTGGGCACAATACTTAGCTTAGCTGTTGAGTGTACTGACCAACTTCTGCTTTTTGAGAATATCTGTCTCTATATTTCATCATTTTCAAAGTACTGTCACCTCAGGGATCTGTTCTAATCCCTCTAGTTGTTCACTCACTACAACATATTTCCATGTCAACCGAAAGTAAAAATCAACCTTAAATCCATGCAAAAACAGTGTAAAACAAGCTGCAGTTTCAATTAAGAGGTCACCATACTTACTTGAAACTGCTGTTATTGCTTCCTTCTCCATGTTACACCCATATAAATGTCTGAATTTTCCTGTGTACTATTTTTCCTTTATCCTTTAATTCATTGTATGAATTTCTTTAAATATATTATTTTCTTTTGATGACAAGGCAAATCCAATCTCATTATAATTAATAAGACTTTCTGTTACCTTATAGTCCAAAATTGTCACTTTTTTTTTTTCACTGCCATATCAAATATGCAGTCATTATTACTTCAGAATTTATTTTGCTTTGCTGCATTTCAAGCTAAGCCAAGTTGTCCTGTGTAAGGTATTGTATATTTACTGTGTTTTTCTTATCTTTATTTCTGTCATAGAATAATATGTTAGTTGTCAGCAGTACAGAAATGAGGTTTCTAAAACACGATGCACTGTATCTAATAAATACAACATAATTTTCTCTCTGTTATGAAATACAGAACTAAAGAGGACACGCACTGTGATTAAAAAATATGGAGAAAGTATATTCATAATATTAGCTTTAAAATTGAAAGTATTATATGTTTTCACATGACACGCAGGTGTCTCAGCTGGGCTGTATGTAACCCTTTTTCAGACTGAATCTTTTGAGAAATCATGTTAGAGTATAAAAACCAGGAGCTGGTAATAAGGAGGTGGCTAATCCAGAGATTGTGAATGGTATATGTAACTTTAATTGGTCCACATTCAGCTTCTATGAAGTCTGGTTTGAACATATTTAATAAGTTCACTTTGCCAGATAGGTACAACTCTTTGAAATTAATGATCTGAAAGAACTGTGGAAGCCAGCATGTTCTACCTGAGTGAGGGTGGGGTGAGCAGGATATAACCCACTCTCCCCCTTTTTCCTGAGTATTTATCTAGTAAGCCTAGCAATTGGAAATTAATTGATGTTGTGCAATGCTTTAAAAATAGAAATTTAAAAAGTGTGTTTTTTACTCTTGAGAAAAACACAATGTGTATCCTTCTGCTTTGTCATATTGCTAATATACTAACCCAGCCTTTGCTCGTGTCTGAGGTAGCCTATTGATCAAGGAGACATCTGGGAGTCAGAATCTTGATATTCACAATTTTGAGCTATTTCTTGAGTGTTTCACATAAATGTACCCAAAATTCACACACACATTTATAAACATGTGTGGGCCACGCATGCAATGTGCCATCTATTGGGAAGCTCAGGGGAGTTGTTTTGGTATTCTCTCATCCACAGCTTCAGATGGGATGGGGAAAAAAAAAAAAAAAAAAAAAAAAAAGTCTAGTCTGGCAGCGTAAATCGATGTGGAGACAGAGTGTACCCAGGTGGGGGCTGTCAGGGAACATGGGCTAGAGCTGGCAGCACACCTCAGGGAGGCTGCAGCATGGCTCAAATGTGAGGGGTGCAGCCAAGCTCTAGGGACAGGAAAAGACTGTGCAGAAGTGGTTTTATGGAAGCCACTGGAAGTTGCTGCATGTAGAACATGGCTGAAGGGAAGGGATTACTTTGCAAACACATATTGGACAGGTAAACATTTCAAACCTTCTAAATTTTAATCTGATTCACTCAGAAGGCATGAACCTTGGTTGCTCTTTGGGTCGATGTTCTAATGAAAGCTTAACCAGAGAATAGAGACAATTTTTTATTATTTTTAAACATCAATATACTTAAGACCTCCAGTCCAGGGAAATATCAAGCCTTTCTTTGGACCCAGGAGGCTTGAAGGGGTATGTTAATCAGGGGGATACTTGAAGGATATCAGATGCTTACAGAGCTGGCTGCAGGTGTCCAGACCAAGTGCTCCATCAGAACCACTGGTCCTGTGGCAGGGCCAGATGGAAGTGTTTTTTATCCTAGCAGAGCACCGTCAGTTTTTGCAGAAGTGGTCTGTTTTCTATATATATATTTGTTTTTTATTACTGAGAAATAATTCAGCGTGTACCTTAGTTCAAATTAAGCCAAGCTGTGGAATCTGTGAATACAACTTCTGTAAAAGGACTCAGTTTTTAACATCCTTTTATTAAGAACTGGTGGAAGATTTCTTCTGGTCGTGCCCCATCCTTCCGTTAAAGACTTTTGGTTTTGCCAACGGAACTAACTGAGTCCCCTTGTTCAGCCTCTGGCTGTCTGTGTGCTTTGTGGTCTTCACAGAACCAGTGTGCTTCCATCCTCTCATTTAAAGGCAGAGTGATGTGACATCCCAGAGTGTGCCCCCTGCCCACCAACAGATTCTTTTCTTGATCAGTTTATGTTCTACTTGGATTTAATAGAATCATTAAGGTTGGAAAAGACCGCCAAGGACATCTGGTCCAACCATCCCCCTACCACCAATGTCACCCACTAAGCCATGTCCCTAAGCACCACGTCCAACCTTTCCTTGAACAACCCCAGGGTCGGTGGCTCCACCACCTCCCTGGGCAACCCATTCCAATTCCTGACTACTTTCTGAGAAGAAATGTCTCCTCATTTCCAAACTAAACCTCCCCTGGTGCAACTTGAGGCCATTCCCTCTCGTTCTATCACTGCTTTTCTGTGAGAAGAGGCTGACCCCCAGCTCCACACAATTTCCTTTTGGGTAGTTGTGGAGAGCAATAAGGAGAGCCTTCTCCAAAATAAATTTGTATCTTCCAGCCTAATTTCTTATGGCCCTTGTACATGTAAGATCCTTTCATTTGAAGGGATTTTAACCTGATATGTACGTTTTTGGACTAAATATGACTTTTAAAATTCATTTAGAATGTCCATAGTTATGTACACTGAGCTACAATTCTTTGTTTTTAGTAGTTACAAAATGATGCTGAGATTTTAAATAGAAGTAAAATTAGCAAACTGAATTCTGGGTTTATTTTGTCACCCCAGAAGCACAGAGATATTTTAGTTAAAAAGAGATCTTGCTGCAAAGAAAGATGTGACAGGATTTATGACCTGTTAAGCATTATGAGAAACCAAGAAACAAAATAAAAAAAAAAAAATCCAGAGAACAAAGTAATTATGAAGACTAAATGTAATCTGTGCTCTCCTGCTCTCTCTTTCTCTTATTATAAATAACCTTAATCCTCATCCAGGATTAAAATTCAGTGTATTTTTAGCAATGCTATGTCCTAGATAAAAGATACTGCCATCTATGTTTTTGTATCTTTTATACCTTTTGGATTCTGGAGCATTTTGTGATTTTACTCAACAGATGGATATCTCCATCTGTATATCTTCAGTACTGCAATTAGAGAGGGTTTGATAGTGTGTTATAAATATACCTATACTTTGTCATAGATATACCTGAGGTACATGGTTTTATTAAATATAATGTGTGCGTTTGATGATAGAACAATGCACGTCAAGCAAGCCCATCTATAGAGAAAGTTTCTGGAATATTGTGCAGAGGTTTTGGGTCCATTAACAGGTTGACCCATTTGCACCTCATTTGTCTTATGGAGATGAATTCAACCCCTCCCCAAAACTGTGATGTAAAATGAAATAAAATATCTGCTGGTGTTTGTTTAATGTCTGGTAAGACATTAAGTGAAAATTTGCATAAAACATAATCTGCATTGCTTTAAGGAGGAGATAAAACCTAATAATTTTAAAACCCAGATTGAGATTTTCAAAGAGCTGCAAGTTCAGCTACTTAGGCTGAAGTTCAATCACATACTGAGCAATTTCAGCATACTAAGTAAAACTTGCAGTAACTAATTTATCTGTGACAGGTTCACAGGGAACTTCAGAATTAAATGTTATTTTCTCAATGAATTATTACATATACAATTAACTTGCCTATACAAATCAGTCTTCCATAGCAAGGTCTTTGTATTCAGTTCAGTGAAAATGACTGGAGATAATTTTGTGAGGAAAAAAAAAAGTATTATTAATAAGTACATATTAATCATTGTAGAGATGAGCAGATGTTGCTGGCACTCTTTATAAATATTTGATGGTGCACACATGATGATTGTGTTGCCATGACTGGATTTTTGTATATTTCTGGGATATTATTAATGGTACACTTGCATCTCTGCAACACTTGGTAAGAGATCAACACTCACGTGTTCTATTACTTACATATGCATGCATTAGCAAGGCTCATTTTTCTCTTCTGTAACCTTTTTTTTTTTTTTTTTTTTTTTTTCTGGACAAAAACCACAGAGAGAGGTTGGTTGAAGGTCCATGTAGCAAAAAGGTCCAAAGACGTTTGGACCTAAAAGGTCCTAGCCTACTTCATAAGGACTGATCTGACAAACTTTGTGGGTGGATTAAAGAGACCGCAGAGACAGCTTATTGCCCATGTAAGAGCAATGCAGCAGGAAAAGCAAGAACACAGAGTAGAGAATGAGACGGAAGAAGGTTTCATCCCCTTGCTTTTCCTATATTGTTCTGGTTTTTTTTGTCACTAAAATTCCAGCATGCCTATAACTTTACTCTTGTGTATCTGTGAATATCCTGTATAGCAGGTTATAACCCTTTGCTGCACAGATCCTAGTATATGGTTTTTTAGTCAACCAGTAAGTGTTCAGAAGAGCCTGTAGTTCACATCAAAGGGGCATCCTTCTGTGCCACTTCTACAGACTATTGAAGAGGAGGCTGGTGAGGTGTCCAAGAGAGATCAGGTCAGTACATTTACCTGTTGGACTGAGTCGAATCAGTCCCAGATACAAACTCCTGTGTTAAGTGAGCTGTGTTTGCGCTGTCATTAATCTGCTGAAACTGAACCTGCTCTGAAGCTTGCCTTGGCTGCCTTAACTGTATCAGCTGGGGTCTCTGGTTGCTAAAACTGGCATCTAGTGTCATATTAGGTACTGCAGAGCTTTACTCCAGCAGGTATCCCAAATCAGGGTGGATCCTGGGTAATTCTAGTGTCATATTTGGTAGCTTCATGCTCCTATTTTGGAAGTGTTAGGGCATTGCAGGTAGAACTAAATGCCAGTGTTTAGGCGGTTGAATCCTACTATAGATAGTATTCTTACCTATCTACCACATAACAGAAACTGCAGCCCTTCAGAAAGCAATCATGGACTTTATATGGGCCACAGTTCCTGTCAGGAGAACCTACTCTGCCCCAGCACTCTCCACAGACTGTGGGGGAATCTGAGCTCTGGCACCTCCTCCCCCTCCATCTCCTCTGACCTTGGTGTTGCAGGGTTTTTTCTCCCTGCAAGCATCTTTAGTAGTGCTAATGGAACCAAAAAGAGACTGTCCTGTGTCCCTTTTAATGCTTGCACAATTTTCTGTCTTAGCCACTTCTTTTTGTCATGTTGACTGTCGGGATCAGTTGACCACATGCTGCTTAAATACTGTCTTTTCTTTAACCATAAATATCTGTAGTTACTGCTCTGTTCAGTGAATTTCCTGGATTTAATGCTTTGATTGGATGCACAAAGCAATAGCTTGTTTTCAATGTAAAACGTAGATTTCTGGAAAAGTACTTTGAAAGTTTTGTTTGTTTCTTTCTTTCTTTTTCTCAATTGAGATGATCCTTTGTACAGACACAGTTTGTCCACAACACTATTAACTTTATTTTGTTTTTATTTTTTTTCTCAACTTATTATCTTATTACCTGCAGATTTCTAAACTATCTTATTGTAAGTTTAGAGTCACTATTGATACAGACTTTCTTTCCATTATAAGGTAATATATTATTGTACATTATGTGCTTATATTGCACTTAGCACCCCACTATTATGTTATATACCTTATTTAATAAATCAGAATGATGCAAAAGCCTCTTTGTAGCTACCAAATGAATGCAAACTAATTAAGTGATAAATCGCAACCAACATAAAATGATTGTCTTTCTATTTTAGTCCCAGAAGGATTGGCTTGGGGGTTTAACCTGCCTTACCAATTGTTTTAAAAAGATATTCTCTGGGTGGGTCCTAAATTATGTTAAGAACAACTTCCTGATGTACAACAGGATATTACTCGTAAGCTGGATGTCCTGGTTGTTTTCTCAAAACTCATATCATATCCTTTGCAGTCTACCCTTCCACTTCCTTACACCTTCAGTGTGTTTGATAGCAATATGCATTTTAATATCTTATTTTTGAGCTATTTGTAGGTGTCTAAGAACTCTATTTTTTAGCTATATCTGAGTTATACATGTATATACTATAATGTTTATGAGTTGAGAGATCACCTTTTCCTTCTTGCTTCTGTTCTTAGTTTTATTTTTCTGTATGTAACTTGCCCAACATATATGTAATTGCTGTTTATCTTACTGAGTAGTAGTCTTCTAATCTTCTGTCCTTCTTTGTCTAAGAGCTCTCTGAATGGCTAACCTTGGCTGCCCAGTAATTTCCTTTCCAGTTTAAATGTCACACAACATTACATTAAACAAGTGCAATGAACTTATGATGATTCCTGTGCTTCAAACAAGCAAAGAGAACAGCATTCAATATTAATGTAGTATACAGCAACTTCTGGCGTGTAATGACTAAGTATAGCAAATGTTTCAAAAAAGAAAACTTCTTACAGACAAGGTGGCAGGGCATAGTCTCAGCAACTCTTTCAAGCAAAATGATTAAATCCCTAAAATTATATTTCCTATGGAGGATAAGTAAATATGCAGAATTAGAAACTGATATAAAAAGTCACAGAATCACAGAATCACAGAATAGTCTAGGTTGGAAGAGACCTACAAGATCACCATGTCCAACCTCTGACCTAACACTAACAAGTCTTCCACTAAACCATATCCCTAAGCTCTACATCTAAACGTCTTTTAAAGACCTCCAGGGATGGTGACTCAACCACTTCCCTGGGCAGCCTATTCCAGTGACTAACAACCCTTTCAGTAAAGAAGTTTTTCCTAATATCCAACCTAAACCTCCCCTGGTGCAACTTTAGCCCATTCCCCCTCGTCCTGTCTGCAGGCACGTGAGAGAATAGACCAACTGCTGCCTCGCTACAGCCTCCTTTCAGGTACCTGTAGAGTGTGATAAGGTCACCCCTGAGGCTCCTCTTCTCCAGGCTAAATAGTCCCAGCTCCCTCAGCCGCTCCTCGTAAGACTTGTTCTCCAGACCCTTCACCAGCTTCGTAGCCCTTCTCTGGACTCGCTCAAGCACCTCGATGTCCTTCTTGTAGTGAGGGGCCCAAAACTGAACACAGTACTCGAGGTGCGGCCTCACCAGAGCAGAGTACAGGGGGACAATCACTTCCCTAGACCTGCTGGCCATGCTGTTTCTTATGCAAGCCAGGATGCTGTTGGCCTTCTTGGCCGCCTGAGCACACTGCTGGCTCATATTCAGCCGACCGTCAACCAAAACTCCCAGGTCCTTCTCTGACAGGCAGCTTTCTAACCACACATCTCCCAGCCTGTAGCTCTGTTTGGGGTTGCTGTGCCCCAGGTGCAGGACCCAGCACTTGGCCTTGTTGAACTTCATACCATTGGCCTTGGCCCATCAGTCCAGCCTATCCGGATCTTCCTGCAGAGCCTTCCTACCCTCGAGCAGATTGACACATGCACCTAACTTGGTGTCGTCTGCAAACCAACTGAGGGTGCACTCAATCCCCTCATCCAGATAATCGATGAAGATGTTAAAGAGGACTGGCCCCAGTACCGAGCCCTGGGGGAGTCCACTAGTGACCGGCCTCCAACTGGATTTGACTCCATTCACTAAGACTCTCTGGGCCCGGCCATCCAGCCAGCTCTTAACCCAATGAAGCGTGCGCCAGTCCAAGCCATGAGCAGCCAGTTTCTTGAGGAGAATGCTGTGGGGAACGGTGTCAAAAGCCTTGCTGAAGTCAAGGTAGACCACATCCACAGCCTTTCCCTCATCCACTAAGCGTGTCACCTTGTCACAGAAGGAGATCAGGTTCATCAAGCAGGACCTGCCCTTCATAAACCCATGCTGACTAGGGCTGATCGCCTGCTTGCCCTGCAACTGCCACATGATGACGCCCAAGATAATCTGCTCCATGAGCTTCCCTGGCACTGATGTCAAACTAACAGGCCTGTAGTTCCCCGGGTCTACCCTCTGTCCCTTCTTGTAGATGGGCATCATGTTTGCCATCCGCCAGTCAACTGGGACCTCCCCCGATAGCCAGGACTGTCACTAAATGATGGAAAGCGGCTTGGCCAGCTCTTTCGCCAGTTCTCTCAGTACCCTCGGGTGGATCCCATCTGGCCCCATCGACTTGTGTACATCCAAATGCTGTAGCAGGTTGCCAACCATTTCCTCATGGATTGTGGGGGCCACATTCTGCTCCTCATCCCCTTCCACCAGCTCAGGGTACTGGGCGTCCAGAGAACAACTGGTTTTGCTGCTAAAGACTGAGGCAAAGAAGGCGTTAAGCACCTCAGCTTTTTCCTCATCTCTGGTAACTAAGTTTCCCCCCGCATCCAATAAAGGGTGGAGATTCTCCTTAGTCCTCCTTTTTGTACTGATGTATTTATAAAAACATTTTTTGTTGTCTTTAACAGCAGTAGCCATATTGAGCTCCAGATGAGCTTTGGCCTTTCTAATTTTGTCCCTGCACCACCTCGCAACATCACTTCTGTTTTGATTTACTTTGAAAAACAGACATAATAATCATGCAAAAAAACCTTTAGTACTGTAGTCTGACTTATTCAGAGTTTGACATTCCATGAGAGCCTTAAATCTTTCAGCTGTGTTACTTTCTGCAGTCAATAAATGCTTATAAGGCTAGCAATGTCTTACCAAAAGTGTTTTTAGGGATTAAAAACCCCAAAAGTTTCTGATAGTATTTGAACCTTACACATCATTTTTTTATTTCCTTAAAGTAGGCAAGAAAAAAAAAAAAAAAAAAAAAAAAGAAAAAAAAAAAAAACCCAGCCCTGGAGGATTTACAAATAAAAGATGGTAATGCCATGTGATTATTACAAAAGCTAGTGGAGATGCTTTGTTCCATTTAGAGCTTTAGTTTCTCACATTCAATCTGCCACTGTTTTCAGCTGTGCACTGAAAGCACATTAGTTAGGTGGTTTGTTGTAGTGCACATGCATGTGTATAGGTTTGTTAGTGTCTTAGACTGATTTTTCCTGAATAGATACAAAGGTTGCCAAAAAGCGTTTCTCTTAACACGGGAAAGATAACACTAAATCCACAAATATCCTCCTTATTTCTACCCTTTAAAAGCAAAATAAATATATCTGAAAAAAACCGAAGAGTTAAACTTTTTAAGACCAAACAAAATCCCAATATAGGACTGTGAAAAGAAAGAACAGTTTCCTCTGAAGTAAGTTTTTATATGTCCATGCATTATCTTTGTTCTAAGTGAAATAACCTTAGGTATGTGACAAGACAACCCCATTTTGTTGCCTCTCCAATGCACTTGTTCTTTTTTTCTTTCTTAATTACTCATCATCTGTCCTACTTTCTCTCTTTTTTCACTCTCTGAATTTTTTTATGTTTGTTGTTGCCTCTATAATTTTTCTCTTCACCCCAGTTTGAACCTTTCCACCTATTTGTCCCTGTCCTCTTGGATTATCTTTCTTCTAAGTCACCTCATCCCACAAGTCTTCCCTTCTTACACTGTATTCTTTTGGCTAGAGAGAATAAAGCGCTGAAGTGGTTAAGAGAAAATTATTAAAGTCTACAAGGCTAGAAGAGTCTGACCTCCAGTAAACCAGTTGTATTTAAGCTAGGATTAACTGCTTGTTTTAGTATAATCATGTAAAACTTATCAAGACAACCAGAATAAAACAGTGCTAACCTTATTACTATATACACTCTAGTGACCTGATGAAGTGTTTCAGTGTAGAGTTAAAATTAATTATAAACTAGAGAGAAATGCAAATGAATGATTAAAATTACATTTTAGAAACAACAAATAATTACTGGAATAAAATATTCTAGAAAAACCTACATAAAAGCTGTGCCTATAGATGAGGATGGAAATGATTTGTATGTTGTGAATGATCTTCTCAGTTCAAAACATGGTCAGGCCTCCTGGATCCAGCAACAGGCTGGTGTATCTGACAGTTAATTTTTTCCAAATATATCATGATTGGAAATATTTTTATTTACTACAAATCTTGTGGCTGTGTTCAGTATTCACCTGCTTCAAAAATGTCTGAGTACTGAACATGAAATACAGCCAGCATCTGTATTCAGGAAATCCAAGTTTAGGAAATGGTAGATGGACCTCACCAGCTCTGGAAGCTGTTGCTTCCTTCCGCCAAGGCTACCTTCCGCCAAGCATGGAAAGAGGAATTTCTTTGTCTGGCTGCCCAAATGGTTCTCTTTCCCCTATAAAAGGTGCAGGTGTCTTGGGAGCTAGCACTTAAGGGGGATCTAGCCAGCTATTAAATTCCTACAAGCTCCTGTACACATTGAAATCTGGGACAAACAAATTAGTTACCTGGCTAAAAAGACTTTTTGACTCTGTTGAACGTACAATTATGTCTAGACTGTTTATGTGAGCACAAAATGTTTTCACTGATATATAAATATGGACCGAGAACTCATTGTCCCTATATTTGTACCAGCATGCAATATGCATACCTCTGTTTCTGATGTTAAGGGGACAGGTAATCATTAATGGTTGCTTCTCCCTCCGTACCCTTAAGTCATCACTACACTATATGTCTTTTATTTGTTTAGGAAATACAAAGCCTCATTAGATATCTGTGAATATGCAGGTAAGTGCAGAAGATCAGAATGACTGTCTAATCATCTAGCAAAGTTCTGATCTCAGTTTTCAAACCTGTTTTTGTAACAGTAGCTACATCAGATAATGAAATATCATTACTGTTTGAATTTCCCAGCTGTAATGTTCTGCACTGCTTTACATCATCTTACCTTACTGGAACTCTCCTCTTTCCCCATGTGATCTGCCAGTAGTATTGTAAATTCAGGACAGTAACCTTCTGAAATTGATACCAGTGATGGTCTGTGCATTGGCTGTCAATAGAGCATTATTTAGATCAGTTCAAAAATGTATGATATTCTTATGCTGGCACAAAACTCCTACTGCATTTTCCTGCCCCGTTTTCCTTTTTGTCTTCTTAATCTTCCATATTCAAACTCAAAGTTGTGTATCCCTTTCTCAGTCACCCTGTAGTCTTTACTATCCTAAAAATCTACAGTTTTCCTTACCAAAAACATATTGTTTTCCCCCATTTTTTTTTTTTTTTAATCTTAGATATCCACTCAGATTTGCTGTAGAACACTGATATTCTCTCTTCCCCTTCCTCAAATCTTCCATCCCAGATTTACTGAGATTCCTTTGTGCTCGAGCTTGATAGCACAGATAGCACAGACTTAACCAACTTAGCCTCAGACTCTGCACCTGGAGCGAGAGGTGGGAGAATTAAGAGAAAGGACCATGGACATCCCAGAAGGTAGGATCAACAAAGATGAAATGTAAAAATAACTAACAAAATAAACATAAAATCCAAAAACCCGAAAGTATCATTCTTGTGGTAAGGCTGCAACTGCAAATAACATGTTGAACCAGCTCATATGGTATGTTGTGGTTTGTCAGGATAGTCGAATATGTGGAGGTCAGGTTGCTTATCTGTGTAAGGCAGAATGTTGCACAAAAATGTGCATGTTTGTTTTAAAATAGCTGTTATGAACATATGAGAAGTTTAGTGATGGAAAAGTGGGGAAAAATATGCCTTCTGTAATATAAGCATTCCATGCATTTACAAACATAGCATAAAAATAAAGCTCAAGTATTTTTAATTGTATGAAGAAAGATAGAAACCTAAGTGTGAGTCTGGGATAGATTGTAAATGTGTTTATTGTGTAGGGCATAAGCCTACTTTGTGCTGTGTCAAAACCCTTACTGGGCAGTTCTAACTGTTGCAAAATACTTGTTTATAAGTAGGTATCATATGATGCTTAACATCCCCAAATTTCTATGTAGTTATATTTTGACCTTTTTAAAAAAAAAATATTCTGAATAATATGAATAACATGAAAATAATGCAGTCATATAATACGAATTTACTCTTTCACTAAGAATGTGCTAGCTTAAAAAAAAGTTAAAGCATGAAGGACTGAGCTAGTAGATGTCTGCCATAATTTCATTTATCTAAGCTTACATTTCTAGGCTTATCTGGATTGTGTTTAATATTGTAAATGTATGTGATATGAAAAAGTATCTGTAACAGATCAGTCAGGGAGAATTATGCATCTTTCTTTGCTCTCAGGAGAGTGGCGAGGCCACCAGTTGTCCCTGGTGCAGGAGGAAGCATGTGTGTTGGAGGCCTGCATTCACAAACAGGTGTAAGGCTTTGACAGCTTTATTCTAGGCTTCGTCTGGAACTGGGGATGTGTGAGCTCTAAGCAAAACTCAGCAGCCAGTTTCCCATTAGAGGATTTGTTAAGGAGTAGAAGGAAAATTCTGGATAAGTAGAGCTGATCCAGCTCTCTTCCTGGCAAGACAGTGTGTAGAAGGGTTGATAATCAAAGTGGTCAGAGAAAGCCTCTGTCAAGCTGCACAGCAGAGATGATTAGAATGAGATTACCTTGTAGTATGTCAAAAACTTGCTGCTTCTCCTCTCAACCGGAATGCTTTTGGGCAGTTGTTTGAATTGACAGATCTGAATGTACTGCACATGCTCCCTTACATTCTCTCAGCAGGTAGTTACTGTCGTGTCATCTTTAAAAAGAAAAAAAAAAAAATCTTTGTCCTGTTGTAACTGTCACTCTGATTGTCTGTTTAGGTCATGAAGTATTCCTGCTGGGAATACTCCTGGACTGCCAGCCATTCTCTGTTGCCTTTTCTTTGTATTTTCACAAACAGTGTTTTCTAGAGACCCTTGATATCTACATCATGCCTCAGCTCCACTGTGTAATCCTCCTATAGATGCAAACGGTCTCTGTAAATTTTGCTGTGTTCATTGTTCTTTCCCCTGAATTGTCCCTGCAGTCAGAAGTGCCCAGAACAGATCTCCTACTCATCCCATGCTCCTAGTGGCTTTCAAGGCCAATGTTCTTCTGAGTAACTCAATAGTGACACGCATTGCACAGGTTGGGAACCCCTAATACAGGTGTTAGACAAATTTTAGAGGGAATACTTCCAGCTGTTAAGACCTTACTTCAACACAGAATAAAGAAACTTAACCTCTGAAATTTCTGGAGCTGCATATATATGAGATAAATGTAAGGCAAATTGGTTTTTGTTAACTCATACTGGAAGCCTTCAAGTACCCAGTCACTCCACCAATATTTGGTGGTGGTAGTCTTAAGCTATAGGCTAGCTGAGGGAAGTAGTTATGTTTATAGACCGTCATATGCTACTAGAAGAAAGTAGGTCAGGTTATCACTTTGCATTGTCCCTTGTGTAAGTACAGCACCTCTCCAACTCAGAACTTTTCAGATTTTATGCACTGTTTGCTTTAAAGCAGATACCTATGAAGACAGTGAGGCAAAAGAAAGGCAGGCCTTCTAGCAGTGACGTATTGCAAGCATAGTAATAGTTAATGTAGCTGTAGAACAACAGTGTGGCAATATCTTAATTTCTCAGTGCTTTATTTATTTCATACAGATTCTCAGAATGTTAGATGCTGGAAAGGGCCTCTGGATTTCATCTCAGAATTGTTAGATCCTTGCTCAGAGCCAAGAAGGTTAGGTTGCCAGGGCCAGGGTTTGAATGTCTCCAAAGATGGAGAGTCCATAATATTATGTTTAGTTTTCTTTGAGTTTGAGAATATAAGATGAAAATTGAGTTCATGCCCATCAAGTCATCTGTGAGCTCAGTCGGTTGACCCACTCACTGCTCCTTCCAGGGGCTTTCCTGGCTTCAGTAGTTCTCTGCAGTTTACCTCTGTTTCCATTTTGACTTTACAACTTCTCTACATCTATGCATTTCCAAACTCTTTTGTCATAATTTTCTATTCTGTACAAAAGTTCTCTTTTGCCTCTCTTTCTGACAATTTCCATAAACAAATATTTATATAAAAAAATGTGTAAAAGAGTAGTATAGAAATAGAAATATTGTCTTGCAAGAGCTGTAGTGCCAGCTCCTGCATGCAAGCAGTATTAAGGACAGTCTAAATGTGAGCATTTGTATAATTTTATTAGAGTTTCTTAAAATGTAAGTGGATAAATGGAGCAGAAAGATTCTGGTGAGTTCTCTATGCTTTTTGAATGAAACTGAAATTTGATACGGGTCCTAACTGTAAGCTGTTTCATGGCATTTACCTTATTTTGTTTGAACACTGTTATTTTAAAATTATTCCTATGTTCCATATATATCTGTAACTGTGGAAACCGTGAAGTGATTAAGAGGAGTACAGTTGATGCTTTTGTGGCTCATCAAGACAGCCAAATGTTCAAATAGTTAAGAAAAACATTTTGTTATTTTTAAGAAAGTTAGAAAAATTGCACAAAAATGATCAATGAGATCATGATTTCTATTGTATTCTAATGGTCTACAACAAAGAGATTGGTATGTAAAATGTGACTAGCAATTTATGGCTACTACATTATCAGAAATAAATTAAGAAATTGATGTTAATTCAGGCAAGAGAAATAAAGTTGGGAAAGAAACTGATTCATTGGTGACGAAAGAGTACAAGTGTAGACAGAGCTTTCCAAATCAGTGATTATTACTTAGAATTCTCCAGTTACCGAGGAAGTACAAATACCAAGGGTGAAACTGGATAGTGTGGATGAGTAAGGAAGGAGTGAGCATAGCAAATTCATTTACAAGGGGTAAGGTTAACCACAGGAACTGTGGTGGAGTTAAAGCATTATTTCTAAGCCTTATTGTGATCCGTAGATAAATAATGCCTATACTGTCTGACACTCCATATACTTTTCTTGAGCGTTATTCTTTGTTTTGAAAAATTGAAATCTTAAGCCCAGATGAAGTCAGCCCAAACAATTAAAGAGTTCTGAGCCCCTTTGACTTTTAACCAGACAGGACAAGTGTCCCTTTCTTCTTCCACTCTCTTCTCTTGTCATGGTAGTCTCTTTTGTCAGTGCTGCAAGGAAGTTCACATCCAAGGTTTCATAGATTTGTCCAAGCTCTAGTTTTGCTGTACAAGACCACAATTTTAACAGATTTATTTGCAGGGAGGGACAATTTCAAGCTATTGTATGTAAATGCGCAGGTGTGGATTTTTAGACAAAACCCCTGACTTTTCCACTAGCCATAGTTTCTTCCTCACTTGACCTCTAAAGGCATTCTAAGAGAAGTATGTTGTGATACTAACTGGAACCTGGATGTATGCTATTTTAGAGATATTGTTTCATATGGTAACTTTATCATTGCCTGATTTTATCACTTCCAACACTCAGTTTACTGCAGGATTATTCTAGCGAATGTTTAATTTTTGTGGAAGCTGTCGTGAGCTTTCTGAAAGATTGGCAGCTGCATCTGAGAGATTTTGGCAGAAAGGCATGTGTAAAAAATTATTGTTTTTTGTTTTATTTTTTAATTTTAAAATGACTACTAATGCTGTTACTGGGAGCACTGTCAACAAAACTGGCATAAAAAAGACTTTTGGTTAACTAGAATCATTTTTTAACTGCACATTTTCTGCATCTTTCTATGGGCAGTTTATAACTCTGAATTTAGAAACATAGGCCAGGAATATGATTATTAAGATTCATACAGGGTTCAGTTACCTAAAAATAGGCATTTGATGCCATTTATCATGCTCTGTGGTATATGAGACGTATGCAAATGGCTGGTAGATGTGGCATAGCTCTTATGGCAGGCTTCTGACCTCTTAATTGGCACATGGCAGCCAGGTGGGATATGCTGACTTATCTCTAGTGGCACAAGCCTACCCTTAGGTGTGACATTTCATTTTATTTGTGTGCCTGCTTGAGAGCTGAGTGTCTTCTTATTGGATCCTGTTGACTGCGTTGACTGTATTGGTTAGATATCCATTGACAGTAATGGAAACTTAAATACCTGCCATGCCAATAGGCACTTCCATGTAAAAATAGAAATCTTCGTGTCATCCTTAATTGTACGCATAGGGTTTGATTTGAAAAGTTAACATCTCAGTTAAGTATGAAATACAAGCAGAAGAATATAAAATGCTGTCTCTAGTATAGGTGGAAAATTCGAGTGAGGTGGGCTTTTAAACCTACCTCGTGGATGCTGTCAGTCAAACATTTGAGTGGCAACGCAGACTAAGATTAAAAGATGCCTGTTTTCCTATGAGCATGTCTTGAGGTATCAGTCATATGTACATTGTACATTGCTGGTAAAAGATTGCACTAATGAAATGTTTATAGGGCATTTACAAAACTGCCTTTCTGCAAAACTTAAAATCCTGTGAAAACCTCTGTGCCTGTGCAAAATTTAATTGCATTTGTCCACTGGGGTAAAGTATTATTGGAGGATATGGGGAGGATAGGGGGAAGAAACCAATCAACTGTTGGCATAAACCTCATTTTCTCAGCAAGCTGGGATAAAATATCAAGCTGAAATCCTAAGTTATGAAGGAAATCTGCTCTGCACAGGAGTGGAAGACAGAGAGTGCTAAAATGGCTCTGAAATAGGCCTGAAATGGCCTAACCCCTTATGTCTGATGAGCATCAGTGTGGGCAAAGCAGTCCCCTACCTGCTCTCTTGTTCCAGAGGAGAGGCTTCAGCCAAAGCAGGACCTAGATTCCTAGGCTAGTGCTGTACTGAAAAATTAAGCATAATCTGGGTCTGCTTCTGGATGCTGGAGTAGCTGAACTGGTAAATTGACAGAAGACTATGTGGCATGCTTTTGGTCATGTGCCTATGAGCTCTTTCTCATCAATTTTTCCTGGTGGTTTGGGAGCTGGGGTGTTCCACATCTCATCTCCAGGAGGCAGTTTGTATGCAGCCACCATGCTCTGAAGCATAGCAGAGATCCTAGTGTAGGTGCTGGTCATTTCATGTCATTTGGCTTCAGTGCTCAAAAAAGTTTCTGTGCAAGTGTAGTATGCTGGTATTTGTGTCCTTTCAAGATGTAGTTTTACAAGAGAGCAAGCCACTGCTTTTGAGGAAACATCTTTCCCCCATTTGCCTCTGTTCCTGGCCACATAATTTCATATCACTTCAAAATCATTGTATCCCTCCATGAGAAAAATGGACCTGACAAAAAGTGAACCCAATTAAAAAAATGCAGATGATTTTCTACTACATTTTCAAGTTCAGCTGGTCCTTGGGACCTGACAATTAAAGGAGAGGATAGAATGGAGCATGTGGTATCATGACTCTGGGAAAAAGGAAGGAAGAGGACAAACCAGGACAGGGAGATAGAACAGCAGGAGAGGAGGGAAAAGGGTGGTGAGAAGACATTCCCTTTTGGTGATTGGGAGGCACTGCATGAGCTCAGTTGTCTATGCAATTTTTTAAAATGTGTCTAATGAAAGCTTGGTTTCACAAACACATTTTCTTTACAAAGATAGAGTTGTTTGCTTATTTAGATTTTGGACTTCTGAATGTAAGGATTCAAGTAGATTTTCAGCCCCATTTATTTATATTTTCATAGAGTGAAGCAATCATGACATCTTTAGCTAGTGTTTTATTACATAATTCATTTTGATACAGTAGGAGATAAATGCAATGATATTTAGTGATTTCATGGTTTGCTGCATCTTTTATGTTACCTTAGAAAAATGAAGTGTTAAGTATTCTAACTTAATTCTATGAATGAAAAGTTTCATAAGATAAAATTGATAACATTCCTTCCCTCTGACTTTCAAGCAATAACAAGTAGGATGGAGGCAGAGCTCTGCTGAAGTTAATGTTGTCTCCAGCAGAGAAGAGGCTTTGCCTAATTAGATCTGCTTGAAAGAACTAGTGTCTTCTAGAAGTGCATAGAAGTGGCTAAAGGAAAATTAATGAAAGCAATAGACTGAACAGACACTGTGTAGACACCCTTCAGAAGGGAAATAATTAGGATAGCATAAAGGTTCTGTAAGGAACAGCTCACATAACCTTATATCTGCTACATTAATACAGTTGTTAATTTCTTGTGTGCAGATGAAGCAGAATGCATGGGAGGCAGTGCAAATGAGCGTGTGCCATTTCTGAATTCATGGAGGGTGAAGGAATGTGCTCATAATGAAGCCTCCTAAGTCTCTGGGTGTGGGGATTTGGGGAGCTTGCCCTGACTTCAGTAGGAGTTCAACCTGGCACCTGTCACACAAATTTGGTATAAAGTTTGTTTCCCCTCTAACATGACTTTAGCCTCCCAGTGCATATTTGGAAGGAAGACTCCAAATTAGAATATGAAAAGAAAGCCTTTCTTCATTCTTACAGTTTTGGAATATTAATCATAAAGAAATATTCTTATTGCTGTAACTTTTTTTTTTTTAAATGCTCTTTTTCTCTGTGTGTATAGTTGTATATATTATTTACTATGGGCTCTTTCAAGTTGGAATTTCATGTTGTGTTAGTACAGGAATACTGTTCCTACTCATTGTGGATCACATTCAGCAGTACCTGTAAGAGTAAGTTTGAGGAATATTTTTTCTGTGAATGACATACCCCCTATTCCACCTGAAGGCAAGCATGGAACCCTTCTAGCATGTTTTCACGCAGCCTGTAAAGTTTTCTATGTGAATCAGTGTGGGAACTGTTGACCCACCTCTGCTGAGTCCTGTATGTGCCACCTTGTTTTTGTTACATAGTGGTAAAACCTAGAACCCTTTGCTATGCTGTGCACACTTTTTCCTGAGCCATGCCTTTGAATGAGGAGCACCCCTTTCTTGGTTCACTTAAATAGCTTCATGTGCGGATGGATATGTGTTGATTTATGCGAGGATGCAGTAAGCCAGAAGCACACTCAATAACAAAGCAACCAGAGTATGGATGTCTTGAATGACCTACTATAGTTCTGCATCAAAGCTCACCATCCAGAAAAGAGTAAACAAACTATTTTTGACATGACAGGCCAGAGGAAAATTGTCTAACACCCTTCATTTTACTGATGCATCGCACAGAGGCCCAGAAGCAACATTAGAGAACTGTAATCCTTCATCAGAGCATTTGTTTGGTTGCCTAACATCTGTGGATTGTTAAGATAAGTTATTACACAGACCTGCTTTCATTTAGATTAGTTTGGACCACATCCCAGTATATTCAATCAGGATATAATTCCTGCATGCTGCTAAATTGCTTGCTCCACATACTTCTCTAAAAATGCTTTTCAATATACAGTTTTTATCTCTAAAAATGTTGTTCGGTATACAGTTTTATCACTGAAACTGTTATATCACTTCAAGTTTTTGTTTTTCTTTCCTGTTAAAGAAAAGCTTTTATTATTTTTCCTTTTGGACTGCATATATCTCAAGGAAAACGTAGCATTTATTAAGTCCTGAAGAGAATCCTAAACAGAGGTGGTAGTGTAGCTTCTGTGTGAGTATAATGCAGATTTCCTACGTGTGCTGTCTGTGGTGATTGGTATGTATTTTGTGTCCAAACTGCAGTGTTTAAAGACAGCCAGGAGAGTATGTTTTTTTTTTTGTTTTGTTTTGTTTTTTTTTTTAATTATTATTATTATTATTTTTTTGTATTTACATGTCTTGTACTTTTTTCCATATTCTGTATTTACCCATGTCTATCTGTACATTAGCTATTCCTATTTGTTTGGATTTTATAGTATTTTGCATAAAACTAATTACAATATCAAATGTAATTATGAAAATTAACAGTAATTTTTTTGACAGTTATTGCATACTTTATACATATTTTAAGTGATCAAATACATTAAAATTGTAAATGAAGTCTGTGACCATTTTTACTCCTTTAAAGTGCTTGCATACATAAGCACATATATTAAATAATTGGAATATTTCAATTTTGCTTTAGTATTTTTGATCCTTCCTTTAAGCAAGCTTCGCTTTATTTAATATTTATTAATTCTTTTTTTCAACTTTCCCTGTAGGCTAGTAAAATATAGGCAATGACATAGTTTTGATTAATGACTTTGGTTTATAGCACTGATATAAATTTTATACACAAACCCATATGCATGCACACTCTTGCTGTCTAATGAGGTGCTATGTCAGAGTCTATAAAGGCATTTAATCATGTGGGTTCTCTTTCTTTTTAGTCTTGCTGGTATCTGAAATACCTGTAATGATACTATCATCATGAAATTATTCTATTAGAACTGGTAAACCGATAAACTGCATCACTTTTTTGAGATGTGTAGTAGATGAAGGAAATGTGACGTTTTGTAATCAAGGGATTTTTACTTAAGGGACTAGTGTATATTTTGAAGAAGTTGCAGTTCCTTTTGTCCTACTGAGGGCTATCTCTGTATCTTTAACATAAGATGCTTGTGCCACTGCTGGAATAATAGTAGCTTTTGGTTATTTTATTTTATTTTTTTTTAATTTTAGTTGTTGTTGTTTTTAATAGGTATTTTTATTATATATAATTTATTTGTAGATATTATTTTATTTATTATATATTTTATATATTCTTCCTAAGTAGAAATATAACTTTTTTTTTTTTTTTTTTTTTTTTAATTGATAAAGGCACAGTCCAGATACAGGGAAAAGAGTTTGCTATCTTCTTAGTGTTTTGGTCAGACAGTGGAGAAATGGTGTTGGAAATTCCAATGCATACTTGAGACCTAAAAGGCCAGTCTCTTCTAGGGTGTTTGAAATTAATCTCAATTATGTTAAATATGTTAAATGACTAAAATTTTAATGTCACCGCAGAAGGCATGCGCTTCCTCCCCAAGCCAGAGAATAAGAGCTCATTGCCAGATGTTGCAGTTTCTTCTATGTAGTGGCTGTTTCCTGTTCCTTTCCATGTTAAGTGTTGTATCATTTTACCACTGTCATTTAATTCCTGTGTTGACACAAAATAATTTAAGGATATTTTTCATTCCAACATTTGTCATCCTTACCCTCTTACTTTATAGTTTTACCCATTCTTTTACTTCTTTCCACATTAAACTCAAAGCTTTTCTTTTCCATTCTCCTTATTAGTTTTCAACCTTTTTTCTTCTCATCTCTTTTTATTTCTGACAAATTCCTACCTCACGTATTTTTCATGTATTTTGTCTTTGTTATTCTGCCTCAAAAACTCTTTTTGTCTTTGTCTCAAATTTTAAAACTATTCACACACTTTCGTCTGCTTATTAACCTTTTATTCTTCCCTGGTTAGGTACTCCTGTACTTCAGATTGCATTGCACAGTGTATGCAGTGTACAGACTTGAAATGTAGAGTCATGCTTTATTGTGTATGTGCCTGTTTATCCACGTATCTGGAACTTGGAAAAGTAATAATCCTAAGAAGCATGACTTGTGAACTCAGCTTAATTGTGATTGTCAGGGACATATGCTTGTTTATTTATTATTTATCGTTATTGCTTAGAGAGATGGTATTTAATTGTTTCCAAGTGGTAGAAAATATGATACTACTACCTTCTCTTTATTGCTGCATCTAGTTCTCTGTCAGTAGGTTTGTGTATGCCCTACCTTACATCTCTGGTAAGTAGTCGTGGATGTAGCTAAACGTATGTGCAGTAAAGACCAAATTTATTTACAAGGTTAATGTTGATTTATGTTGTATGAAATAAAAATAAAGGGAAAAATACCACATCAGTTTCCTGTGGCAGTGGAGGGACCAGCAGCTGGGCAGAACTCTGCCACCCATGTCCAAGGCTGATCCAGCCTGGTAGGCTTTTCCTGACAGTGATGCTCACCACAGCCAGCAAGCCAGTCAACCCCCCACCAGCTACATGAACATCAGAAACAGCGTTGGTCATATCGCCCCTGCTTCTTCTCCAGAGAACTAGGGCTAGGCTTGGAGGGGCAGGGGGGGGGGGGGGGGGTGTTGCTCCAGGTAGGGCTGATGTATATTGACAGCAGATTTTGGAGAAGCTCACATAGCATGTGCCTGTGGGATGCTTTGCTCTAGCCAGTGCAGGTAGCGCTTTGAGAAGCATGTTTGAGCACTGGCATGAGCACACACAGAGTAAATGAGAGGTCGTAGCTGACCGCAGCAGAATGAGCATGCATTTCAGGGGCTGAGGGGTAGCTGTGCTGACTCTTCTTGTTGTGTTCAACTAGGTTATGTGGGTATGCAATTTATGTCGAAAGCAACAAGAAATCCTAACAAAATCTGGAGCGTGGTTTTTTGGAAGTGGACCGCAGCCATCACCCAGCCAGGACGGAACACTGAGTGACACGGCGACTGGTGTGAGTTCTGATGTACCGAGAGAAAAGAAAGCAAGGCTTCAAGAGAGGTCGAGGTCACAGACTCCTTTAAGCACAGCAACTGCCTCACCACAGGAGATCACTCCTTCCAACGTGCAGTCTGACCGGAGGAAAGGAGCAGAAATGTTGCAGCCAGCTATGGGCCTGGACCAAAAGCAAGTCTCATCAAGGTCTAGAAGTGAGCCTCCAAGAGAGAGGTAAGGCTTTCTTTCTGTCTTGGCAGAGCCTCGTAACCATAGATGCTGGTGCTGTAATAGTACATAGGACTTTCAGGACTGTGTGTCTAGAGCCATGCAAGAACGAATAATAAATTGATTTACTTATCAGGGAAGCGTACATTAGCACATACATCATCTGAAGCATGTGGTTCGGGCTGAACAACAGAAACAGGGGGGGAAGATGGGAGAAAAGCTAAACAATTGTTTTTTAAGGATATTTCCTTGGATGTCAGTCCATGGACATCATATACTTTTGATGTTGAATTGTAGGTTACTTTGAAGTTATGAGCTTGGCCAGTGTTTCAAAGTTACTAAACAGAGAGGAAACTTTTAAGTTGATGAAACAAACCAGTAGAGGTAAAAAACAGAAAAACAAACAAACAAACAAACAAAAAACAACAACCAAACAAACAAGCAAACAAAAAAACCACACATCCCTGTGGAGTTCTGTCAGATTTCCTTATTTATTTTTATTGATGATTCTATTATTTTTTAATGATGAAACAGGATATAGTGAAAGATCTCATTCACATATGCAAAGTAAACATCCACGCAGAACAGAAATTGCACCATCTTGAAATCAGAGCAAGTTGCATGCAAAACTAAAACCAGCCAGAAGCAAACAATTGTATTTCAAGTGACTAAATGAATCAATTCCTGAGCTGTGTTCACTGTAGTGAAATGGCAAAGAGTGGCAAATCAAGACAGGATAATGTGATGAATCAGTTGCTCTTTTGACTGCTGACTGCCAGATGACAGCGGTCAAGGAGGGGGCCTGTGGCAAGAGTCTGCTGTAGAAGATTCCCTCTTGGCCAGAACAATTGATCTTTCTTTCCATAGATACTGAAGCTGAAAATGAATGAGGAAGAATGGCTAGTAACCTACTGTGTGGGTAAGGTCTGTATTGGTTTAACAGAAGCAAAACTCATGTTAGTCTTATGTATAGGTATAGAGGAAACCACCTGATGCCCTTCCCTGATTCTGGTAACTTTTGTCCACAGTGCTGAGAAGGGCCCTAGAGCAGACATCACTCAGCTTAAGGACACTTTTAAGGCAGCAAAATTCTTTCTATTCCTTCTTTGCTGTCCAAAAATTAAATGGTTATATTAATTATGCAATAGCAATGTTCTCTGCATGTCACTGACACTTTCAAATGAAGGCCAAGGGTTCTGAATGGAGAGCATCTGTGGTGACCCAATGTATTGCCAACAACTCAGGAAGAAAGTGATGGAAGAAAAAGGAGAAGGGCTTAACTTGGATCATATCCAACTTGGACTGTCCCATCTGTCCGCAGATGTCTGCACCTGTGAAAATATGTGATCCAAAGATGTATCAATGTGGAAGGGAAGATTCAGTGCCACAAAGTCAGTCCTTGTGGCTTTATCATGGTGTGGGTTCATCTAAATTACGGTGTATAGCTGCGTTCAGCCTTCTTCAAAAACGATTGAATTGTGAACTGGTATATTCCAAGGGCAATAGGAATGATGAGAGAGAAAAGAAAAAATATATATACACATTTTATGGATTTTACGATTCTTTTTCTTGCTTATTCATCTGAAGTGGAAGAATAAGGACAAAAGATCATAATTTTAATGCAAATTCATTATTCATTATTTTGGACTTCGGTTATATAGAGAAATAAGTTAAAATTTTCATCTTGTTTTGGTGGTACAGAAAAGAATGCCATTAATTTACCTCAAAGAGTCAGTTTGCTTTTTTTTATATGCTTATGAAATGGGCACTTTGTTTTAGAGTTTGGATAAGATAAAGCAAACTAGGTCAAATATTACTGTTTCTGGCATATTCTCTTGCATTTTTGATATTATTATTATTATTATTATTATTTTGTCCTGCTGTTGTGGGAGATATTCCATTTGCTGATATTTATATTGATAGTGTCAGGGTGCTTGAAGTTAATAGTGTGTTTGTGGGTAGTCTGTAACCCTCATCTCTCATGACTGCTGCCAGAAAAATGGAGAACATACTCCAGTGCTCTGTCATAGTGCTGAAGTTACTCATAATGTTGAGTCTTTAGCTACTTGTATGGGTAAACTATTTTTATCTACATTTATCCATTGTAATATTCTTTGTGGTTTTACTAATTAATTGGACTATCTGCGACTTGTTTTTATCAAAGTTCAGTCTAGACATTGTTTGCTATTGAAGAATAAAACTACTGTTGATAGAATTAATAGATTAAAGGATTCATTAATGGATTAAGTACCTTTCTGTACATTTTGCTGTGGCTTTTCTCGGTTAATAATCTATTTACTACAGGATTTTACACAAGTATTTCTGTTGTGCCTTAAATTCTTCAAATTACTGTACCCTTTTCATTATAGGAAGAAGACGTTACTGGCTTCAGACCAGAATGGCAAAGGTGTAAAGAGTGAGCGAAAGCGTGTGCCAAAATCCTCAGCTCAAAAAGAGGGACCAGCAGATGACAGGGAACGTAAAGAAAGGCATGAAAGTAGAAGGCTGGAGAAAGGGAAGTCACAGGACTATCCAGACTTGCCAGAAAAACTTGAGGAAGGCAAAGTGCCTGATGATGAAAAACAAAGGAAGGAAGATGAATATCATACTCGATACAGGAGTGACCCCAATCTGGCAAGATATCCTGTAAAACCCCATCCGGAGGAACAGCAGATGCGCATGCATGCCAAAGTTTCTAAAGCACGGCACGAGAGAAGACACAGCGATGTAGCTTTGCCTCATACAGAAATGGAGGAAGCGGAGGTACCTGAGAATAACTTAGGAAAACGCTCACAATTACAGGGAACTCAGGACAGAAAATCTCTTGTGGAAACTCAGAGGTCGTACTCTATAGACAGAACAGGTGATGTAAGAATTTCTGTTTCTAAACAATTAACTAATCATAGTCCACCAACTCCCAGGCATAGTCCCGTTCCTATAGAACACGTAGAGTACAAGAACCACGATTCCTTTAAAAAACAGAGCCGCCTTGATCCTAGCTCTGCTATTCTCATGCGAAAAGCAAAGCGGGAGAAAATGGAGACCATGCTAAGGAATGATTCCCTTAGCTCTGACCAGTCGGAATCAGTGCGGCCATCCCCTCCAAAGCCTCATAGAGCAAAAAGAGGCGGAAAGAAAAGGCAGATGTCAGTTAGTAGCTCAGAGGAAGAAGGGGCATCAACACCAGAATATACTAGCTGTGAAGATGTGGAGATAGAAAGTGAAAGTGTCAGTGAAAAAGGTAAGGACCTTTATATATATTATGCACATGGCCATGGTTTTGGGAAAAAAAAAATATATCTGTATTTTACTCTCTTTTGCCTGATTTTTGAACATACCCCTCTGTTCCCTCCCCTCCCCCCCTTTTTTTTCCAGCTGAGAAGTCTTGTACTTGTTCACATTTGGTTTGCAATGTTTTCTTTTGCATTCTTGGACAAAATGGTTAAAAGTAACATGAACTGTTGAGTTTTTCTCATTCTCTTCCCTCTTTGACCAGAACTGTTAAGAGTTTGAGTATCTTCTCTTGATGACATCTATATGCTTGGTCATTGCTTCATCCTTTTGTCTGAATGCAGAATAATTTTCTGTGAATCAATGGAAATTGATAATGAGTTCTGTAACAATCTGAGAAGGCCATTATAAAGAGTCATAATACCTCAGTCTTAAGATATGCTACATTTTACTATATTAATAAAATATCGAAGATCTCTTACTTTGTTAACAATGATAGGGCATGGAGCAAAGAGAGTTATATAGGAAAGAAATGAGAATTGCCTAACCTATTGTCTAGATGACTTTACTCCCAACTTTACAAGTATATTTACATTCTGTTACTTGAGTTTATCTGTTCATGGTAACACTCAGCAGTAAGGAATAAGTGTAGTACACTTTGTGCTTTTAAACAAAGCCTTTGTTCTTGCCAAAGAAGTTAATCAAATTCATGAATGGTGAGCGGATAAAATAAGCATCACCAGGAAAGAGTGTGGTAAATTACTGTCTTACAACTGTAACTTGTCTGTAAGTGACATTACATTGAACTGAATGCTTTCTCTGTCTTTGGAAGTAGCTTTTAGCTCTTTAGTTTAATAATCTGTTTTGTAACTTGAAAGATTTTTGCAGGTGTTCATACTCGGAATGCCAATGGCTTGTCTGCATTACCTTTTTTTTCCTGGCAGTGTTTCCAGACATGTCTTTGATTCAGATATGTTAATCTGTCTGTCTGTGTCTGATGTTGTAGTCTCCTGACATCCCCTGAAGCTCTATGTATGCATATAAGGAGACAACATTTATCTCCTTCCCCATCTGAATAGCTGCTTAACTTCCTAAACACATTTTTTTCCTTTCAAAATATGGAAGCTTGCTTTCCTGCTCATTTTTAAGGAAGGGTGGTGACCATCTCCCTGGAATCTTGTTCAAGATTCCGCTTCAAACCAAAAAAAAAAAAAAAAAAAATAAAAAAACCAACCAAAAAAAACCAACACCAAAAAAAAAAACAACCTTTTTGACTTTGAAATGTGGTCAGAAATTTTGTGGAGTCTCCATCCTTGGAGATGCTCAAAATCTAAGTAGAGAAGATCCTGAGCAACCTGTTCTAGTTGACCCTATTTTAAGCAAAGGGGTTTGATCAAGGGACCCTTAGAGGTCCCTGAATATATATGTGTGTATGTGTGTATGTTGGTATGCAATACATTAATTCCAGAAAAACACCTATTCATTTGATAGCCATGACAAGGAAAAAGTGGAAAGCCTTAGAAGTAGTACAGAGGAAGACCTAGGCAGTGTGAATACAATTTTTGGTAGTAAAATATTCAATTATTTATTTTTAGAATTAATTTTTCATCAATACTTGATATAATCTGCAGTATTTTGTAAGAAAAAATGGAAGGGCAGAAAAATTTATTACCTAAGAAAATATTTTAGAAACCCTTCAATACCTTAAAAGATAAAATACCACAGTAAAAGATTGTAGTGTTTAAAAAATATATTAAAAAGTACTCCTATTTTAACTGAGATCAGAATTCCATCCCCTGTGATTTATCAGCATCATTGCAAGCAGAATTTCACCCACCATTCCTTAAGTGCTTTGCTTGTAATTTGAGAGAGATACTGCACAGGTCTGTAGTTGTAGTGCTTTAGTATATAAGCCCAGCAGGGTCTGGAACCCATCCTCTCATCTAAATATCAGCTCAGTCAGAAATCTAGTGCCAAAGTAATATAAATGGAGTGAGAAAGATGGAATTATTGCAAATAAATTTTTGAATTTTGAGCAGCCTTACCAATAAAACCCAATATTTTAAAATTAAGTCACATTTAGTGACTGCCAATAAAAAACAATCAGAAACTGAGCAATAATCATGTACTTCCAGAGGTTAATATAATAGTGTTTTGTATCTTTTCAATTCTGTACTGAACATCTAAAATATAAGTTTTCTATGGAAAATAGCTCAAATGTTTAAAAGAAAATGATGTTATGTAGACATGTAAGGTATAGGTAGGATGGTTGAGACTGCTGAAAAATCAATAACCAAAAATAACATATCAACTAGATAATTTTTTAATCTTTTTGCATCATGATTACCTAGATGGCTTCCCACTTTTTGCACCAGTCTTGAATCTGTAAGAAAACTAATATAAAATCTTACAAATCACTACATGTTTAAAGAACTAAGTTTGAAAATAGATAATTAATTTCACCTTCAGTCAGTGAAGAAAGGGAAGCACTTTCAGAGAGCAACTCATCTAAAACTGGTTAAATTGATTATAGATCAAATTGATTATAAATCTTTAGCAGTTATGATAAAAAATACAAAAAAAAATATAAAAGTCCTCTTGGTAGCTCAAATAGTCTGTTGTGATGAGAATTACTAACTGCATACTAATAAATAAATCTTTATTTTGCATTTTTCTAGGTTGCAGACTTTATTGAAACAAATTTGCTTAACTGTATGAGATGCTCATAGGCTAGCTTTCTCTTAAATATTATAATATGAACAGACTTGATGAATGATCAAATCTGTAACGCATCCAGTTCATGTAACACTGGACTATTGAGTTCAGGAAATGCCCATTACTTCTTTTCTTATGACTAGATGTGGTCATCATGGTTGTTCTTTCACTGTTTTTTTTTTTCCTGTTCACTGTGAAATTAAGTTTTCCCATTCACTTAAATTAATTTTTCAGGTGATCATGTGAAAATAAATGCATTAACATTTTGTATGAATGTGGTTGGTAAACCCTGGCCAGCAGTTAAGCACCCACCAGCCATTTGCTCACTTCCCACCCCAGTGGGGTTGGGGAGCAGAATGGAAGAGCAACTGTGAGAACTCATAGGTCAAGATAAAGACAGTTCAATAAGTGAAGGAAAAAACAAATCACAGCAAAGATGCAAACACAAAACCACCACCCAACAATAAACCCCAGCCCCTCTCTGAGGAATGGCTACCTTGGAAAGACTGTTAAAGACTTGCTAATTTGGGCACAGTCTTGATTTATTGAGAAATCAACTGAAATAAATCAAAAGTATATGAAATGTGCAGTAAACAGGGTTAGTTAGAAATAGATTTATTTTATTTTTATTTTATTTTATTTTTTTTTTGTGATGGCCAAATCTTCAGGACTTTTTTTTTTCAGTACATGCCATTTGGGCAAGTGTGTAATACAGTTCACTAGGTTGTTTTCTTTCAAGACAGAGGTAATAGATAATTTACAAACAGTATTAAATGAAATAATTTAGGAACTCAGCTGTAAGATTTATTTCCTGATGAGGAAATAAATTAACTAGAGGTTAACTAGAGTTAACTAGAGGTTTTGGTTTTCCTTTTAGAGGTTAGAATGGATGTGACAGTGGGGAGAATGTTTTGCTCTATGTTACTCCACTGAATTATTTACATCTGCTAAGAACTTCACAGTTTTTTGTTTAAGTACTTTAGTTCTCCACAGAATGTTCTGTGCATTAGCCTGTCTTCTGAACCCTCTCAAAGTGCAATTTAGCAAGTACATCACTTGCTATTTACTGTAACCATTTAATATATATTTCTTCAAAATTATTAAAAGTAAGTCATAAACGCTGGAGATATTTTCCTTCCAAAAAATAAATGTGTTTGGAAATCCAATGGGATTGTCTGTTTGGTGGAGGACCACAGAATTTATGTAGCACTTTTTCCATGTTTGAGTAAGTCTAGAGAAAGTACTGTTTAGCAGTATCCAAAAAGGCTATATCAAGTTTCCTTTTGAAAAATACTTTACCCTTTAAAATACATCATTAGTGTTTGCTGATTAATCATTTTCATCTTCTTATTAATACAGGCTGTAGGACTCCTTATTCTAAAATCTTTAATAGCTGAGCATTAGGTGGACTGAGTTTCCAGTGTCAGCACCACCCTGGGAAGGCAAAAGGAGCTCTCTTAGAAAGTATGAGTTAGATTTATACTCACTGCAAAGACTTACTAGAATAACATAAAACAGACAACTACAAATGCAATCCAGACCTCACTTTAAAACAGACAACACCTTCTGCTTAGTGCCATCCAAAAAAGAGTACTAATTAGATTAGGTGAAAATTTGTGGAGAAAAGCATTTTCTTCCAACTATGAAAACAAGAATTTGTGTGGAACTTGTAGATTTGTGTCCAGACAAAACTGCACTTAACTTTTTATCCCATAGTAGGTAGAAGAGGTATTTTTCTGTCATGCAGTCTTTGAAAGTGGAAGGTAGTTCTAGAGGTTGGGGCAATGTGAGGAGATGCTGAAAACTCCTCATGTATACATGTGCTAATGCTTTTACATTTTGCATACTCATTATACCTATTTGCCTTAATGTGTATTTTGTTCACACAGTTAAGGCTTGGAAATATGCCTAATACTCAAGATACTGATGGCAAAATGGTAAAATCTCAGTATAACTCAGTTTGAGTATTTATAGCCTTGTGAAGTCTGCACTGGGGCTTGGTGCTTGGGGGTGCTCCCAGAGAAAGGGGAGCAGAAACCGAATCCCTGCCCCTTTCTTCCAGTGCTGTAACTCTACTGGCAACTGAAATAGGGCATGCAATGGGGTGTATAAATGGACCAAAGGATAGCGTCAGTAAGAGGCTGTAGAGAAGAGGAGGCTGGCTTTAAACATTCTTAGCTGAGTGGTTTCATGTAGGTATTTTAAATCAGTAGTGTAGGCAAGTCAAGTCAAGTTGTACTGTAACATCTGCTAGCATATTTTAACATCTGTTCACCTGGAGAGCTGGGCATGAAGTTTTCAAGAGAGCTGAATTTGTTTAGAACTGTGACTGGGCTTTAACTTCATATAAAATAAAATACTCTTCCTAGGGCCATTGTTAGTTCTTAGAAATTAGTTCCAATTTATGTTCTAGTCCTTGTGAAATAATTCAAATCTACATCTGGTTCAGATTTTAATGAGAATATAATCTAGCTCCAGTTTCAGAAATCTAGTCAGTGTTAGTTTTACTCAATACTATTAATATTCAGTACTTTTTAGTAACTGAAATTATTTATAATGCTTATGGAGTTATAAATAAGTGCTTGTTAAGTTAGTGGCGGGCAGTAAGAAATCTGTTCTGTGTACTTGCAATTAGGTAAAGTGCATGCATGCATATGCAAATGAAATAAGCTGAACACGAGTGGAAAAAAAGTCTTGTGGTGGCCAGGAAATCCAAAGTTTCAGTGAGATCTGTAACCATGTAACTGGCAGAGTCAAGCAGATGTGTGACCAAATTTTCCTTTGAAATCCTAATAAAGCACTGCTGCTAGTTTGCCTTAAGAGGGTTGTGAACATGCTGGAGGAGTCCACAGAAGAGCAGTGAGAATGGCTAGAGGTCTATAAAAATGGTATATAAGGAAAGGTGGAAAGGACTGGGGTTGACATGTAGCTGGGCTTTGAATGGGAATAAAGAAGCTGGAGAGAAGAGAGAGGGTGACTGCTGCTCTGTCGCTATGGAACAGAGGACACAGAAGAAAAGAATGTCAGAAATTATTAAATCCTGAGTTTTTTCTTGCATCTCTGGAACTTGGAAAGGCATTATTGTTCTTTATTATTAACATGGAAGACCAATTCTCAGGAATATTCAGCCCCCATATTTTCTCCACTCAGAAATCATTCACCTTGCACTGGAAGGGGAAGGTGCAAGAGGGGCAGTAGGTGACACATGTTATAGGGACTTTTTAAAGGGAAGTGAGAGCTTTTGAAAAGTCTGTCCTAACTGTAGCTGCAGAGCACTTCACAAAATGCAGCTGTGCAGTGAATTGCAGTCCAACTCAGCTGGCTTAAAACATGGCGGTGTGTTAGAGCCAGAGCCCAAGCTATGCTGTACAAAAGTCTGCCGAGTAATTTGTATTCACATATATTCTGTCTATACTATAAAGCTTGTGTGGACTGCAGGTAAGGATTTGCTGTTACTCTTTTGATGTAAGAGCTAGAGTGAAAAATGAAGCAAGCTGTGTCTGCCAAAGCTGCACAGCTGTGCAAGGTCTGTGCAGCATGTCAGAGATCTCGGGGCTGAAATCATAAATTCACAGAAATATGGAATATCCAAGTTGGAAGGGACCCACAAGGATCATTGAGTCCAACTCCAACCCCAGAGGACCACCCCAAAAATAAAAATGAAAATCAGATCATGTGTCTGAGAGCAGTGTCCAGACAACTCTTGAACTCTGACCTGAAATCCAGATAATGAAATCCAGAAACCCAAACTGAAATCCAGACCTGTGCTCCTTTCTACCCATATGGGGAACCTATCTCCCTTTTTGGAGAAGAATAAAATCCTGTGAAAGAAGGTAATAAATTATTCTCTATTTTAGAAAAGTAATTATCAGCATACTTTACTTTTGTGAGCAGTGGCTTTGCCATACCTTAAATGCAAATTTGGACAGGTCTAACTTGGTCCATTTTGCAAGTTAAGAAAGGTCCATTTTGCAAATACAGGGGTACCACAGCTCATCTAAACTTTCCACATGCAGATGCGGCCTGTGAAGGAGAGTGGGTTGGTGCTCGAACATCAGGCTGAAAAGGGAGTTTAACTCCATGGGCATCATGCACTTCATTTGGGCCAAGCCTAGCTTGGTTTTCTTGGGTTTCTTAGTTCTAAATGCAGGTCAGTAAGGAATTTAAGTATTTCCTTAACTTTTGTTACTTAAAGGTTATTGATTGCATATAGGTCCTAATAATGTATGTGTGGTGTTACTTATGGGAACTATGGATAGTAGAGAAATAAGTAAAGTAAAATGGTTTTACTCCTTGGCTACCTTTTAGTTGCGTGTGTAACTTAAAACACTTTCAGACATGCAGCAAGAAGTGAAGCACATTTATTTAATTTTAACTCACGTTAAAATGTATTCTTTAGTTGTATACATTCATTTCCAGAATTTAAGTTTCCAGCTTTTGTAACCTAGTTCTCAACTTGGTAATTCTTTCCTCTGCAATATGAGCTTCAGTAATAATTAGTTATTCTTATTATTGGAAAAAAGAAATCTATTTAAAGCAACTTGGCAGTGATGTTTTATCTATTTTTTAAAGTATCCAAGTTCTTGGTATTTTTTAGAATTACTGAAAATGTAAGTTCAGATACCTTTTCACCAGAAATATAAATTCAAGTATGAATGTAACTTCAAAAGTAAATTCAAATTAACAATTTCTAAAATTTTGTTATTCTTATTAAATTTTATTAGCTAAATAGAATAAATAAGCTATTAAGTAAAAGCGATAAAAATACCTACATTTATGAGCTTACTTTTATTAAACTTTCATGAAGTTTTTATTTTATTTTATTTTATTTTTTATTTTTTAAATTATGTGATGATGTTAAAAAATGCTGGGTGCTAAGAGTATTATTTTTTGTGTTACTCAGAGGAAAAGCAAGCACCACAAGCAGCTCTTTTTAACCCATTAGGACACACAATCTTCACCATCAAAATGGTGCTCAGTGAGCCACTAGATGGAGCTGTCAAATCTAACTTTTGCCTGTCACACTCTATGGAAATAATTTCTCTCTTATTAGCAAAGGGAAAACCTCCAGTTACCAGAGGAGAATAAATGCCATTCTGAAGCAGCTCGACATAGTTTTGGGTTGCCTCAGCCTGCTCCCACGTCTCAGGTGGGAATTGCATGACCTAGACCGGGGCTTTCCTGGGTTTGGGTAGGAGGGATGGAGCTTTTTTGGAGCTGGCTCCCTTTAACCTTTCTGCCCTATCTTCTCACAATCCTCACCTGAACTGTCAGATGAGCAAACACCTCGACTCAGGCAGTGAATACCAAGCAGTGCCATGAGCTGAGGGCCAGTGAGCAGCTTTTCCAGTGCCTCGGAGAGCCTTGGGGCACTCAGGTCTAATGCTGCTTCTTGACCATCATGTTCCAGAGCTCTCCCACAGCAAACAGGTGCAAGTTTACATCCAAACAACTGAGATATCAGGCAATTTGATCTCTATGGTCTCTGGCTTTATGTAAAATACAGGATAAGGTTGACTTGCACTTACAGATGAAACCAAACCACATAAAAGCAACTCACGAACCCAAATTTAAATAGATGCAGCTTCTCAAAACATCCTGGTATTTGCTGTTTCTGCCAATTTTAATGTAAATAATTTCAAATAGACTTTATGACTTGCATACTAGGCCCACATGTAGTGAGCCTTGTCACTATGCCCAGGTGGGTTTAGTTATATCCTGTGGGGCAGGCCCGTGGAGTTGGCAGTAGTGCTGGAGCAGAGTTTGTGGGAGGGCAGAAAGGGAATGGACACTTCGGAATAGATCCACTTGTACTGCCCTGGGCTCTTCTCCACTGACAAGATGCTTTCAGATCAAGCTGCACAAAAAGTTGATTAATCTGTTCCCATTACCCAGTTCTAAATCTCACTGCCAGAGGTGTCTGTTCCTGCGAGCCACTGAAAGGAGGCACTTAGGAAGATGTTAATTTTTGCCAGGGAGCTGATTTTTTAAACAAACAGATGTATCATTTACATTTAGACTTTTCTTCAAATGTTTCCTTTAAAATTCTACTCTGTCAGCATCCTTTTCTTGTTTTAAAACAATAGCAACAACAAGAAAAAACAAATAATGTGGTATTAACTTAGGGCTTATTGTCAGAACATCAATTGTGTGCACTATGGTGGGCCTAATCATACTTTGACCTAGAAAATTGTTATAAGGATTAGGAACGAATTTTCTGGCTTAAACGTTAAACAAATGCTTAAACAAACAACATGCTCAGTGCTAAACCCTACCTTTAAATATTTGTTGTTGTTGTTGTTGTTGTTGTTGTTGTTTTGTTTGTTTTTGTTTGGATGGTATATAAAATGTCAAAAACAATAAAATATTCTATTCAGTAGACAGGCCTTTCAAAATGAGGTCAGCACAAGAGCACATACAGTTCTAATTTGTAGGTTTAAATCTGATTTTTTTAGAATTAATGGATATGAGAGGAATCTGAAAGAAAAGGAGGAGATGTAGGTTAAGTTGTCAGAGTCATCTTGACCTGGTGAAATAAAAGGAACCAGTGATCCCTAGACATCTTTCACCCCTGACACCCTGTCAGCCCCAGCCTGTACGTGAATCAGTTCAGAACACTTGTTGACTTTTGTTATGTTTTGCAATGGGGGAAAAAGGGGAAAAGGGACAGTTTGGAAGGAAGGGGAAAAAAAAGGATTTGCGTTAAGGAATTTTGTTAAGCTGCTGTGGCTGACTCAAGTCAGAAGCGGTAATGACACTATCATCATAGCTTGGATCTCCTATGTTTGCTGGACTCCAAGTTTGCTGATGATGCTGGCTTTTGCTGTGGTTTCTCCTTGGGCAGGTAGTCTCCGGTAGAGGTTATTGTATGCTTGACTTCTCTTCCTGCAGGAAGTAACATTGAATTGATCTGAGCAATCCGAGTCTGTGAGCTCAAGTGTGTACCTGAGCATGGCTGTCAGAGGCAGCTTTGCCATCCCAGCACTTCATCCCTGCTTATCCTGTGCCATGCAGTGAGGAGACTTTGAATGTGAATCTTCCACGTTCACCATGCTGTAGCGCGTGAGAGTTGGGAGAAATCTACTGCTGCAGAGACTTTAAAACAACAGCTAGGGATGACAGTTAAAGTTGGGAACATAAGGAGTATTTTGAGACTGTTGCTCCGTAAATTAGAAAGTTGGTGTCTGCATACCAGTTACCATTTTGCTGAAAGCGTCTGGATTTGGATAGCAATTTAATGGCTGAGCAAATAGTTTGAATTGGGGTTCACTTAAGAGAACCTTTGACTTTTAAAAAGACTATCTAACAGATCCTTTATAGATATTGGAAGTTAATTTAAGTACTGCCTTTATCAAAAAGAAAAATATACATCACAGTCTATTTTTATACCAGGGTCAAGAGGAAGACCAGAAGACAGTACTCTGTAAATCTGACAGTGCAGCACTGATTTTCTGTGTCTTGATTATCAGTAGATCCTCCTCAGTAAAGGAGGATTATGAAAATGATCAGCTTGAGGAGATACTGTTTTTTGTTGTTGTTGTTGTTGTTGTTTTGGTTTATTCTCCCCCTCCCCCATAGATTAAGCAACTCAGACATACTGCAAAATTACTGAATGGTGAAAGCTAGGTAGCGAAGATCTAAGCTGCCGCATCTATGAAATTTATGAAATGTTTCTGGGCAGTTGCCAAGTTCTCTTCCACTTGAATTGGTTCAGATCAGAGTTTGAACTAAAAGCTGTGGAGTAGCAATAGCATGACATTGATTTAGCCCAAGCTAAATAAAAGACCAAACTGATTAGCACCAGCATGTCTCCCCCTTGATGTGACTACATCATTTCTGCTTTGGCGCCTTTCTTGCCAGCTGGTCAAGAATATAAACAGAATATGTTCATGTCTGGATTGAAGGGAGTATTGATGAGCTGTAGCAAGCTTGTGTTTGAGGGCAGACGTTCAATTAGGAGCTGTATGTCTTTTTCACCACAGTCACTTCTTAGCCTGTGATTTTCTCAGCAATTATGAGAAATGACAGGCCAAACTATGCCAATCTTTTGAAAAGTAAAATGTAGAAATGGCACAAAAACACTTCTGGACATGTATGTATATATTTGTATATAAGAAATTTCTGTTTTAAATGGTAAATGGTCAATAATTATCTTTACAAAATTGTAAGTATTTTGCCAAAGAATTTGAAGAAAACAAAACTCAGTCCTCTTCATTGGGCAATACTTTACTAAAAAAAGAAGATGCACTTCTGTTTCAGAAGTGCACAGAGAGAAAGAAGTGTTTTAATTAAGACAGTGTCAGTCAAAGTCTGCAACTAAGCCTAGGTGTATTTTCTCCATTTTTTTTTTAAATTATGGATGCACAGCCAAAGTACATCCCAAGTTACACACAAGTTTTCTGTGATCCCTGGAGAGCATTTTGTGGCCTGGGATATGGCTAACCGAGCAAAGCACAGCCTTGATTCCTTCCCAGAAATCTTTGTTGTGATACTTATTTACATATCTAACATCGCGCCACCTGTTGAACTTGATTCCTTTGACTGTCATTTCCTGAATCAAGTGGTTCAGTCGGTTTTCCACCCACATTGTAGTTCACCAACCAACCCATGTCTCTCTGATGCAGCTACAAAGATATAGTGGGAGACTTGGTTGAAGTCCTTGCTACAGTCATGTTAGACAACAGCGCTGTTGCCCCTTGTCTGCAGATCGATTTATCTCACCAAATAAAGAAGTAAGGTTGGTCCGGCCTTTGTAAAAAGGCTGGTGTTCCCAGTCACCTTCTTGTCCTTCATGTGCTCGTGACTGTCTTCCAGAAGGACTAGCTCCATGACCTTCCCAAGTGCAGGTTAGCCTGCCCAGTCCATAGTTCTCTAGGTACTGTTTTTGCCTCCTTTAAGATAGGTGCAATGCTTGCCTTGTCCAGTCACTGTAAATCTCCCACAATAGCCAGGACCTTTTGAAACCGGTCAGACAGGGCTATGGTACGAAATGCTGTGTGCAATACCTAATATTATATCTAAGACTCCTGCAATTTCATTAGAATTTCTACTCCAGTATAACCTGGCTTGAAAGTCCAGAGACCATAAGATGAACCCTTTCTGTTGTTTCTCTCTTTTCTTATAATTTCCAATATAAAGCATGACTGTGATCCTTGAATGGCTTGAGACCATTCTCTGCCTTTCAGCTTTTATCAAAAAGTATTGTAATTTAGAGTCAAACTATTTTCCTAACCTAGGAAGTAAGTTGAATAGTACATGTAATGCTTGGAATTTGACCTCTTAAAACTTGACAACTTGTAGGGTTGGATATCTGTGGGGGAATGTTCAATCTCTTATTATTTTCTAAATATTTTATTCTTCTGTATTTCTAAAACTTTATTATACATGAATTAAGAGCTAGACAATTGTTAGCGAGAAGATTATGAAGAAACTAAAATGTGATGTGTGTCAGAGGATTGTGGAGGTAAACTAACTTAAAAAGGTAAAAACCTTCTGAGATTACATAAGCAATATTATTCAAAAGAAAGGTCAAAAGCATGCTGTAAGTGAATTATACGCTTTTACTTGGACAATGGCATGATAACCAAATTTCCAGTTGGTAGCCTTGATACTACTGATGGGTATAAAAGTAAATGAACCAACTATCAGGGTTTGTCTCAAAGTGTCAGATGTGCCTTAGGGGCAGCTAGAAAGGCTGTTTGATGGGGGCTGCTTTGTTCCTTTTGCAATAAATGTTCTCCAGCTCTAGGGGAATGCTGAGTGTATGCTCCCTGGCCAGTAAATGCCCAGATGATCATCTCTTGGTGAACATCTTTAAGCACATCTTCATGTGCTGGCCATTGTCTTCCTTCAAAGAATCATCTCCTAACAAGGACAAGTCAGTGAAAAAGCAGCTGCGGACAGATGCACTGTCTCTGCTAATTCTGTGCCACTTTTGCTGTTGACTGCTTGACAGGGGTGAGTGTGTGGGAAAGGCAGTGTTCAGTACCTGGGCTTTGATCATCTGATCCAGAACTAGAGGGAAACAACTCTATTAAAAATGCATTTTCATTCTTACTAATAGGTCTATATATTATTAAAGATGAAACAATTGTAAATTCTCATTAGCTTAATTATTTACATGCAACCCCTATAAGCTTCTCTTTGGAGAGAATTTTATAAAGTTTGGTTTGTTGCATTTTGTTTTCTCCACCGTGGTTTCTAAACAGTTAGCTTTTTTTGGTTTTCTGTTTCAGTTCTACAGTATCTAAGTATGCTACAGAGAAACATGTATCTTCACCATGGAAAACTGTCTCTGCTAAGAAAATAATTTTATTGGTTTAGGATTTAGATATGGTTAGATCAAATTCTTTAGCAAATTTTGTTAGCTATAATTCTCTAATCATCTGGTTTTCCCCAGTATGCTGATATACATGTTCAGGCATTCTCTTTTATTTTTAGTATATAATTTAGAATACAAAATGCTGTTTTTTGTTATTTATTATTTATTTATATTTTTACTATATAAAAATATATTTTTTTTCATGCAGACATTTTGTAAGAAAAGTATTAAACATCCCATTAATTTGTTAAAAGTACAGTTTTTTGTTTGTTTGTTTGTTTGTTTGTTTTTGTTTTCATGAGCCAATATATTTTCAGTGTGCTAGGAGTAAATCTGCAGCATGGGAAGTTTTATATAACATAAACCAGCCACGTTTGCTTTATACGATTGATTCATTTACGCAGTTCATTAAAACTTCTTCAGTGTACCACTGCTGCATATAAATAAAAACTGCAGCAGTGCTATTGATTACTGAGCTTGTGTGTACCGTCGGCTTTAAAACACGAAGAAACTTCTTTCCTATTCTATCTGGAGAGGAAGCAGCTTTTTTTTTTTTTTTTTTTTTTTAACTGAGGAATTGTTAATTCTGGATTCCTGAAATCATTAGCTGCTTCTGGAGACTGAAACTCCCCGTCGCTGCAGCGAGCGTGTCTGAATGCAGTAATCGATGCTTGCACTCCACTGCAGAGATCTGTTTGGATGACAAGAGCTCTGGTAGCCCTATTTGGTGTCACCAGTGTTGAATGTTTGATGCTGCAGAATAATTTGGCTTAGGATCAGGACGCAAGGACCTTAGGGACTTTTTTTTTTTTTTTTTTTTTTCCCCCCCAATCACCTCCCTCACACGGGAGTGGATTTTTGATTTCATTTCAGGTTTGCTACAGTTGCAGCCTGCAATTCAGCAACCTACTAAATGCCAGTTGTGCTTTTTTAACCATTTTCTTGCTGATGCTGCTATGTTTGCGGGGTTTCTTCAGTTTCTGCTCCATACATTGCATTCAGGGACAGGTAAATAAGTGGCTATATGGTGCTGAGGTTTCAGATATTGTTTTTTTTTTTTTTTTTTTTTTTTTTTTTTTTTTTTTTTTTTTTGTGTGTGTGTGTGTGTGTATCTTTTTATAAGCAGATTTGTTTAACTGTGCAGTTTAAGTGGAGATGTGTCCTCTAAATTTAAAGTATTAATTGTAACAAATGTACAGCCTAAGTGGGGTATAAGGAGCCATTTTGCTCATGTCTGTGTTTCAGTTATGTTTATACTTTGAAAGCTCATGTGTCAAAAATAATTTGACATTAGTGATGTTATGTGGCATGAGTTTTTAAACAAAACCATGTATTTTGAAAGCACAAATCAAAATGTGTTTCTGAAAAGTAATAGTTTTTTGATTGCCTTATGAATATTTTCTATTTTGGAGGAGTCTCTGTTAAAGAATTTAGAAATTTACTTCAGGAAAGAAATATTCAGGTGTCTTATTTCTGCTTGGCAGAAGGTAATCAATGTGTCCTTGGCCCCCTGGATTGTGCTGTTAGCAGCTTTAGCAAGTTCAGTCTGGAATATGAGTCTGTTACTTTTATTAGTGCATATTATTTGGGGAAAAATATTATTGAACTGTGTACATTGCTTTATTCTATGTTTGTTCAGCATTACAATTATGGTTATAGTAATAATATATGGTTATCATAAACATATGGATATTTTGTATATCATATCTACATCACCATACTGATGCATTGCACTTTCTGAAACAGGGAAGGATATCAGGCCTCTCCTCTGGAAAAATTAAATAATCTGTATTTGGAATAAGGTTCTCAGCTAAATCACTAAGGATCACAGGAGAAAGTGAGAGGAAGGATTAATGGTTGTGAGTTCCTTGGGGATTATGCAATGTGTTGAGAATAACAAAGGTCTTTAAAATCTTTTGTGTAGATGGTTAATAACAGTGCCTGTAAAAGTCATTTTTGGAAGTAGTTTTTTCACTAGAAGAGAGAAACCTAAAGACTGTACGATGGAATAAGCCATGGAAGAAGTTTTTTATCTTCTCAAATATTAGAGTTGTATTATTTAACACATATGAAGAAATCAGTCTGTGAAATTCACTTCTTGTGGCAGTTTAGAGGAGAATAAGAGTAAGAAGGGCAGAATCTGGGGAGATGCATTAGAGAAAATGGGGTTGAGGAGCAACCAAAACAGAGAAGGGACTGAAACAGCAGCAGGGATATCAGCAAAACAAGATGCTGCTGAGCTTGGGAAGAGACCAAGGTCAGCCCCAGCTGTGCACAGAGCTTGAAGTATAAGGCTGGATCTTTGGGTAAGGCTGATCTTTGGGTAAGATCAAAGCCTTTCACTGATTCTCACACTGTGTAACCTTTAGTTACATAAAGAAGGTAAAACCCTGTTTCTTCTTCGGGGTACTCATAAACCCCAAAGTAGACAGCCACAAGCTGCCTCCCAAAGACCTCCTGCACACCTTGGCATAAGTATTGTATGAGGTGGGTGCAGCAGGGTTGGCAGTGAGGAGCCAGAGCCATAACACCCTGCCTGTTGGAGGTGCGTGGCTGTGCTGCGGGCAGGGTGGGCAGCAGCACGTCTCCAGCCTCTGGAACAGCCTGCAAACATGGAGCTAGAAGATATCTTAAAATCAGGCTAATCCCTCGTTCCCTGGCCCAGTTTTGGACCCTGTATGCTATTGTTTGTGTAACAGACTGTGGAGTTTTAAAGGACCATTAAACCAGACCTTCTGTGTCTCACTGGCTATTAAATTTAACTCATTCATCTCTCCCTCCTAGCTACACTTCAGTTAAGCTAAATACTCAGCTCTGAAAATGTAACTGTTTGCTACAAGGAGAGAACTGGAGAGACCGAGCTGTAATCAAGGTGACCGTAATGAGCTAGGTGAAAGGTACCCAGAAGACAGCCTGTGGTGCAGGCTGAAGCAAAAGCAACAAAACCTTAAGGTCTCTGCCAGTTTGACCTACAGATGTATTTGGTATTTGGAGGTAAGTGGTAGGCAAGGCACCTGAGCCTGGTCTCTGGCCAAGGCAGCCAACTCCCCAAGTGCAAGGCTAGCAGCTTATCCACAGCGGCCAGACCTGCAGGCTGTCATCTCCTGTTGCCACCTCATCTTCTTCTGCATAGCTGGTCCTTAGCTGGTTGAGTTCCTTTCCCTGTTTCTGCGCTGTGGGGACAATATTTCTGGGTCTGCCCTGAACTGTATTCTCTTTTTTTCTAGTACCAGGTACTAGATGCTAAGTACTAGGGACTAAGTACTTCCAGAATGATCTCAATTGTCCCTGCATACTTTTCTGTTTGTATTTAATTTGTTATGTTTCTGATTTTGTATTGTATGCTTCCTGGTACTCCATCACTATCTTAGTAAGTAATGGGTACCTTTCCACTGACTGTACACCTAGAAAATGAACCATTCATGACTTAGCTAGTCAGTTTTGTATTCCTTTTTCCTCTCTTTTGGGCTGGTTGTCCTGATGCTAATATTGTTTCTTTGATTGATTCTGTGATTCCTGGACTCTTTTTGTCATCATGTCTACTTCCTTATTTTCTCTAAGTTGTTTTTTTTTTCTCCTTTTTTTTTTTTTTTTTTTTTTTTTTTTTTTTCTTTAAGCATCATGTATTTTATTCACTTTAACATTCTTAACTATTTCGTCTCTATTGGTGAGATGCAAAGCTGCAAGTTGCCTGGTGTCAGTGATCTCTGACTTTGCATTCCAAGCACTCTTCCTGCAGTGTTCTCTGAACAGGAGAAAGGAAAGCCTTTAAGCCCTCTCATTACCTCAAGTATAGTTCAATGGAGAATTGTGATGAATGCTTTCCACAAAAAAACAACCAAACAAACAACAAAAAAAAACCACCCTCACTAGCCTCATCTTCCTAATTTGGTGCTCTAGAGTAGATCCCCATCGTGGCACCACTGAAATACTTGTCTTTAATCACGGTCCAAATAATTTAATCTGCTTTATTTCCTTTTACAGTCCAGAAGCTCAGGACAACTAAGACTTTTTTTTTTTTTTTTTTTTTTTATTAGCTTAACTCAGATTTTCTCTTTCATTGTCTCCCCAAGTTTCCATGATCCTGAAATTATAACTTTGGTTATGAAATGTAATTTCCTTGTTTTTTTCTCCAATGACCTGTGTATAGGATTGTTCATGTTCTTGCACGTGTGTGTGTGTGTATGTTGGATGACAAACTCATAGATTTACTGCCTTTCTCCTGATCCCTTTCCTGTGGATAATAGGAAGTGTTTTTTTTGTTTGTTTTGTTTTTTTTTCCTGAGATGCTGTTTCTGTCAGCGTGTATTACCTTTCGTATTTGAGCAAAATTACCTTTCTTCCTTCTCCCACAGTAGGAGAAAATGTTCAGATAAGGCTCTTTGAACAAAGCCCTTTTTGGTTACCTTACTTGCAGTAGGTGCTACTGGGGCACTGATACCTCAGTGGGCATCATATCCGTGGGACTTGTAAGGCACAGGCTGCTGCTTCACAGTGTTACATTTTTCTCACAGGCTTATCCTTGTTAAAATTCATGACTACTGGCAATGTAAGTGAAACATCCTGGAGCTTGAAGAGACTTTATTTGCAGCTTGGATTTTGAATTATAATTTCTTCATAAATCAGGCTTTAACAAATATTGAGATAGAAAATATTCATTTGAATCTTTTTTAAGATCTCCAGAGGAAAAATACCACAGGAGACCTAAATGAAAACATTACCTTTAGAGATCATGCCAAAACTAGAGTAGTATTAATTATACTAAACAGGAACTCAAATGATCCTGTTAAAACAAGTCTGTGTCAATATTGAATTGGAATTAAATAGGAATAATAAATGAATTCAAAGACACTCTACATTTCAAAAAGGAGATCTCCTTCCATCCGTCCATCTACAGAATTAGCATCCACTAAAGAGTGTAATCAATGTCAGTAAAATTAGGACTTGGAGCTAGGCCTGAAATATTTTTTTTTCTTGAATCTTTAGATACCGTAGTATCAAAAATCAATTAAAATGTCTGCCTACTGATTTGAAATTCTTGGTAGTGCTAAACACTTTATATGCTATTGATAAAATATTTTTAATAATGCTTTTACTCTCAATACTTTGAGTGGGTGTTTGAAGGAACTAAATCTGTTGTTAAACACAATGCTTGTCACAAGCAGACTCCCTAGAGATTCAGGAAACTTAGGAAAGCTTCTTAGTTATGTCCTTCCCTAGGGTGTCCAAACTAAAATTTTTAAAATATTCACTAATCCTCAATTTGCTACTTGACTGGGTAAGTTGGGATTCTTGGCTGCAAGCTTCAATTGTCAGGATCTGTAACTTTGGTTTTGGTACCTTAATAATAACTTCCAACAACACTGGGGTAATTGAGGTAGGAGGTCTACCTTATGAACATATGATTTTGTTGGGTAGTCTTCTGCTAGTATACCTTTTGAGAAACATGCTTGAATGCAACAATGAGCGCAAGGCTGTATATGTAAAAAAAAAAAAAAAAAGTTGCAAAATGAGTATCTGAATAAGAAATGCATTATAGTCAGTGTTCAGAAAATTCACTGTACACCCAGATAACAAGAATATATTGCAAGAATATTCAGTAATTAGCCACTGACAAATCACTCTTACACAAAAATAAAAATAACTGTAGACATGTGTAGATCTCACCCTTCTTGTAAATAAATAGCTTTTCAATAGTTACTGAGGGAGAAGTCGTATGGATTTTTCCTTCTCACTAGGTTCAGTTTAATACTGGTGTCCTTAACAAACAAAATACTTTTTCATTAGTTCAGTGCTTCCTTGCCAGATTTTTTCCAGGTTTCAGGTTTGTAAATAGCAATTAGCATTGCAGTCTGCACTGTGTTCACAATATAATTGCCACTTCTAAAAGAGATTTTTTTGTTTGTTTGTTTCAAAATAAAATGGTGTTCATTCTGTGTGAGGAAAAAATATAAAATATTCTTTTCTTCTAGACACACAAGTAAGGCATGGACATTCATTTTCAGTGTGTTGAGGTTGTTGGTTATCGAGGTCTAAAAGCACAGTGCTTGGTAAAGCTCCATGGATCCTTTTTCAATTGTTTTTAGTTACTCAAAAATTTAGTGAAGATACAGAAAAGCAATTTCATGTCTCACCATTAAGTTACAATGCCTAAATAATGTGTTGATGGGCTGGCTCTAGAGTGGGGAGCTGTAGGTTTACAGGCATATGCGGCTGATCTGCACTCCCAATATGACTATGATATGTCTGAATTGTCACTTCTATGGAGTACTAGTTTTTAGTGGATCTTTGGAATATGCCAGCATTCAGAGCTGATGATGGCATGTGACAGAAGGGAACTCATATCCAATGCAATTATATATTTTCTGTACAAACTAAAACTTAAACTTCACAGTCATGTGATGGATTCTTCCCACGCACTGCATGAGCCGGTCTGTCTTTGAACTGCGTAAATGGTAAAACACAGAGCTCTTTCTGCAAAGATTTAAGTTCTTAACTGTAGGCATCTAAATTCAGTTGATTTGAGGAGATAATGAGCATTTTTGTGAAGCTTTCTGCATAAATAGGCGGTAGGTAGCTTCTGAGTTTTCTGCTTGCCGCTTAAATGTGAGGGCTGTATGTCAAACCAGGGTATTTTTGTGTTTTTTTTTTTTTTCATTACAGAGTTGGTCAGCACCTTGGCTATAGTGACTTCAACATTGTTTATTCAGTCAATTTGTCTTCTGTCATGATAAAAGGACTAGCCTCATGGTGTTTTTTTTTGTTTGTTTTTTGTTTTTTGGTTTTTGTTTTGTTTTGTTTTGTTTTGTTTTGTTTGTTTGTTTGTTTGTTTATTATTTCCCCTTGGGCTAGAAGTGTCCTCCTGGCTTACCAATATGATGCATCACATCTGTGACAGCAGGCAGGTGTTTTTGATGGCAATGTCAGTGTGCTGAATTGTGTATCAGGAGTGAGTAGAGTAGTCTTCTAACTCATGAAAATTCAGGCTGTGAAGCAGGAAGGCAGTCAACTTGATATTCTGAACTTCTTTACATTTGTGATAACTTTCTGTGGTCTGATATGTGGCTTCTGTTGATTTTACACTGGTAAACAATTGATCATTTCCATGAAATAGTGATCCAGTTCCATGGGAACTGTGGAAGACAAACTAGAGGACTATTCCACATCTTTGAGCTTTATTGACTCTTTAAGTCATGCCTGAAAGTTCCCAAACATAAATACATAGATGGCCACTGTGTGTGTTAATTAGAGAGATGTAGACTGTCTATATACGAAGCCAGTTTTAACTGTAATTATAGATGCAGCCTCTGAAAACAATTGTCTGAGTTCTGCAGGTACGTGCTGGAACTGTTTTATTAATTAGCAGCTGAACGTTAGGCTCAATTAAGTGCCTAATGTGGTCTGACTGAATCTTATAATAGACTGATTCTCATCTTAAGTGACTGCTGCAAGTGTGGTACCTCTGGACTTGAGCAAAGCACCAGAAGCGCATTCTTTGCTGAATATCACTGCTCACTGTAGGTTGTCTGGATCTGGGGAAGCATCTTAGGGTGTTTTATCTCCAGTATGCAAGGCTCTTTGGAGATCAGCGTGACTGGTCACACAGGATAACAGGCTTTCTTATATTTTGTGCCTGTTTCAGCAAAGCAATGCTTCAGCTTTGCAACAGAGACAAGGCTGTCATTTCTAACACTTACCAGCTTGGTGAGGTTTCACTTGAAATCGCAGCATTACAGCATCAGCTCTTCATGTGAGTAGAATTGCTGAAGATGAAATGTTGTAGGGAAAATGTTTTTTGCTGTTTTGAATGTTACTTTCCTTTATTTTGAAAGCATGCATATTACAGACATAAAATCAAAGCAATGTATTAAGAGCTTTACTCCTCATTTTTAAATTTGATTGAAGACTGCAGAAGACTTCTCAAGAAAAAACTCAACCCATTTGTGTCATGTTAAGTGGATTTATTATTACAACCCTTTATGTCCAAGACTATAGTAATTGAGCAGTTAATAGGAAAAGTATTTTTATTGCTGGCAGGATACAACATTTTGAATTACTCCCTCAGGAAAAAGGGTTTTATAAATATATAGTTCTTTCACTCCATTAGTCCAAAGTAAATAATAAATTAGAATTGCAAATGCATTTTTTATCATATGCTTCGTTTCAAAATACGTCTTTTTATGTTTTATATGAATGTATTGATAATGTACAGAAATATTGTACTGTGCATATTGTATGTTATTTTAATTTTTTTTTTCATGTCTGTAAATGTAAAGCATTGTTTAAAAAAGTGTTCAAAAGCAGTTCAAGTTGCTCTAAAATGATAATTTTATCAGTAGAGTTTTTTTTTTTTTTTCTCTATAACATCTTACATGTGTTTCATTTTACTAGTTAATTCTAGTGATTTTTCCTAGTGGAAGGAGTAATCTGTCTATAATTTATTATTATTATTATTATTATTATTATTATTGTTTTGTTTTGAGAAAATCTGAATCTATGCTCTCAGACGGTAAGGTTTTATTTGTTACTTATCTGTTCCTGGATCTCTGATACTAGTTCGGTGAAATTGTTTTGTGTAATTAAACAAATATTCAGTTTCTGGCTACTGATTGTCACTTCTGGACAATCGCAGTGCAAGAATGGAATAAGTAAACAGTAAGAAAAGAAGCAACAATGACAAGGGATGAGAAATAATTTTTAAAAGTATAGCTGTAGCAGGGTATTTAATTGCAGATATTAATACCCTACTATAACTGTTGCTGGAATAAAATATTTTTAAAGCACATTTGGCAATTTTGTTCCATTACATTTAATTTGTATTTTCTGTTCTTTGTGAATGTAGATTAACTGACACTTTCAGCTGTAAAACCCTTTTTACAGTTGTGGATGCAGCCAAAAGTTCGCATGCCAGTGGGCTATTTAATACTGAAGTGTAATGGAAATTTAAGAATTCAGTCATTTTTCAAAAGCACGGACATTTTTTTTTTCCATTTTTTCTCCGCCATTATTGCATCTTTTAAAATATTTGCCAAATTGAAGATTTTCAGTCAGGAAGTTGGATATAGCTGCTTTGACAGTGTGTGTGCTGTGCTCCAGCTCAATACAGGTTTTTTTGCAGTGCAGTTCCCACTTTCATCTTCTGAGAACAGAGAGCAAAACGAGCAAGCCCATGGCTGGACACGGTGGAAGCAGCTCACTTCTTGTAAATTATAGAAGTGTCAAGCAGATAAGAGGTTTGAAAGGGACATAAAGCCAAAGGTTTGTGTGTGGGGAGGAGGCAGCTTAGAATCAAGGGGCGTGGGGGTGTGAGTGTTAAAATACATAGCCTGAAGAGTGGGCACCAAAGCCAGTAGCAGGAGGAGACAGATAATGGATGATGGCAACAAAATGGATGGGGAAGAAGAGCAGCAAAGGGCAGGTAGATGGTGAGGAGGGAAGATGAGCAGGTAGGACCAAGACAGAGGAGGTCTGGGGGGATCCTGCTGTGGCAAGACCTTTGTCGAGAGGGATGCTGGGTGCACGAAAGAACCAAGAGAAAGGGCAGGGGGAAAACTTGGACCCAAAAGCTGAAGCTGGTGAAGGAAGATAGGAAAAGGAAGCTGAGAACAATGGGGACCAGAACAAATACATGTTTGAGCACTAGGGGACACATCTCTGCATGCTGGAGTTGGCATTTATTTCTGCCTGAGCATTTCTCTATTGCAGAGCAAATAGCTGTGAAACATGGGGACACATGTTTGGGCTGGGTCAGGCCAGTTCATGAAGAAAAGTTGATTTTTAGTGTTGCTGTTGAGTACATCATAGAAAATCAGAGATGTCTGTGCCACTGGTCCCAGGTCACTGCCAACACTTGGGATGGCAGTCTGCTTCCATGATTTTGTTCTTGCTGCAATTTTGATCTCTTTTTAAAGGTGCAAGGAACTGCACTGAAAATAAAACTGAAAGATCTTTAATGTGAGGTTAAGCCCTCAAAATTCCAGAACTGCAGTAGCTAATGTGACCGCAAACTGCCTTGTGTGGTTATGCATATGATAATAATAAGCTCTTTAAAAATAGCTTGTGAATATGATCGTGTAGATAATCAGCTATCAAAGATACTATGTTTTATAAATGGTGATAGAGCATATTTTGTAATTCGCATCCAAGTACTTGTAGAAAAATCAGTCAGAAAAATAATAAAACCTCTGTGTAAATGTGCATTTTTTCTTGCTAGAAGCCTGCTTTGTTTGTACATCTGTTGGATTCCTGTGTGCTAGTAAAAGCAGTGATCTAACAGTATTATTACAGAGATGCGTTTCCTAAAATGTGATAGTGAAGATGTATTTCCTAAAGTGTACGTAATAAATAAAATATTTTCTGATGACATAGATTATAGCAAACGAGCATATCTGCAATAAGCCACTAACCTTAATGAAAGTAGTATTTTTACCCAGTGGCTTTTGAAGAGTTTGTAGAAATGTCGTTAGAAAATCATATGAAGAGGAGTTCCATAACAAAACCTAACTATGGGTCATAATAATTCAAAGACCTGAGGAAAAAAACAAACAAACAAACAAACAAAAAAAACCACACACCAAACAAACAAACTAAATTAAAACCAACCAACCAAACAAAACCAACCAAACAAAACCAACCAAACAAACTCAGAGGTGTCTGCATTTCATTCAGGCACTGAAACTGGCCTCTGAAGTGAAAGTTTAAAATTTGATTTGGTGGGGTTTTGTTTGTTACTTTTTAAAGATGCTGTAAGCTAAGTGGCAGAATTTTCTACTGTTTCTTTCCTCAGATTAAACAAACAAACAAACAAACAAACAAACAAATATCTCTTGGATTATTTCAGATCAAGTTTTTATATACCACTGTTATCGAATTGAAAACAAGTGTCATTTTCAGTCTTAATGACATTACTGTATTTTGGTAATATACTGCAATAATGTCCAAAGGGATGAAATAATACAAAGGTTCAGAGCTCACAGGTATATTCTGTTTAAAATTAGCACCAGGACAGAAATGCTTCGGATTTGTTCCTATTCTGTTGGATCTGTTCTAGCCAGAATCATTCTACAGCATCTTTCCTAATACCATCTGCACCCTTTCTCTTTGTAAAGAAAACTCCAAATTGCACTGCTGCATTGAACGTTCTTCCTCTTGCAATTCCTGCCTCTTCATCTGTCTTGGAGTGCAGTTACATCAGTCCTCTACCACAGACAACAGCTGGTCATTTTTTGCTACTAACTCAACCTTCCACTGCCATACTATATTAAGTCAAACTGTGGTTTCCTAAGCTTTCCATCAGTTCATATATATTCACTATGGTGTTTGCTGCCTTTTCTCCCAAACCCTTCCCATGGTTCCCCTACTTAGCCTGATGAGCTTATGGCTTCCAGACCACCATAATCCAGGTTTTTATTCTTGATGTGCATAGTATATGTTTGTTGCAAGCAAAACGAAAGATTGCGAGCTCATAGTTGCTCTTGGCACTATTTGCTCTTTTTGTGTGGCTGTTGTGCCTGGTAAGCTGTGCTGTATTACCCTTCTTCAGCTCCTGGGCCCCTCTGTCTGTACTGGTTGTACTGATTAACTGCTTTTCAGATTCTTCAGTGTGGTTTACTGTCCTGTCCTTAACTGCAGCCAAGTTCCCATTTTGTGTAGTATTCACTCTAGTGTCATCATTAGCTGTGGTCCTTTGTGTTTATTATGGAGAGGTGGGAGGAGGAGGACTGTGAATGTGGTGCTTTGGGGTTCCTTCTTGGAAGACAACTGGGCAAAGGGAAAAATAGCTGAAGTGTAAAACTAGTCCTGAAGTGTGAAAAACAAGAGGTCCAAATAATTGTATTGTTATGTATTTTGGATTTTATATTATTAGCCTATATCATCTTCAAATCAATATGCTTAAGTTGATGTAAATCATACTACAGGTTTTTATTAGCTTCATCAAGCCATTGCAAGCTACTAAAATTCATGCATGTAGAACTAATCACGCATATGTCTTTCTCTGTTTGAGAGATTACACATGTCTTTCTATTCATATTCTTCCAGGTGACTTGGATTATTACTGGCTGGATCCTGCCACGTGGCACAGCAGGGAGACATCCCCTATTAGTTCGGTAAGAAACAGGGGGAAAAAAGCTTCAAAAGTTTCAAAAGTATGAAGTAAAATGTTTGCTGATAATTTCAGTTCACTATAGAAATTTTGTTACAAAAAAAGGTCTTTATAATTTATAAGAAATCTTGGCTTAGCAGATCATGGAAATCAAAATCTGAGGTTATTTTAATCAAAATATATACTAGTAAAATTACCTGAATTTTAACATGAGTTTATTTTTTTATAAACCTGGTACTAGATTTTATCATATCAGTTTCACACCAGAAAAGAAGCTGTGAATGTAATATTGCTCCAGGAGAGATTAGTAGATTTCTTTGAGTGCTGAACTGGAATGGGAAAGGATCATTTGGCTTTTATTATATAATGAACCTATATGACAGAGCTCTATAACATACGATATTCTGAAGAACAGAATTTATAAATGCAATTTTCAGTGTTCTGGAATTAAAAGTTAATGTTTAATTTTATTAATTAGGTTGTGTTTTAAATGTTTAATTGTATTAAACTTTTAGTTCTATTATAAATCTACCTGCAGACTTAGTGCTGAGATTTTTTTACAGCAGACATAAATATTTAATGAAGCCAGAGCCCTACAGATATGATACGATTCTAGAAAGTTCTGTTACATTTTCTATGATGTAATGATTCAGACATTTTACAAGTTTATAGGTATGCATCTGAATACAGGAAAATGTTTTTTTTCCCGCTGCTTGTCTTTTCAATAGCATCCAGTAACTTGGCAGCCTTCTAAAGAGGGAGATCGCTTAATTGGGCGTGTTATTCTTAACAAGAGAACAACAATGCCAAAAGAATCAGGTGCATTACTGGGGCTAAAAGTAAGTATTACATGGTTCATGTGGTATACAAGTGAAATTCCAACTGACCTGATTATGTAGAAGCCTAAAATAATTCAGAGGACTCTCCAAGTATGTGGTCATTTGACAAAAATGTATTCCTCACTTTTGGTAAGTTTTGGAAGTTATATAGATAAATTATGAGTGTAAATATATTTAATCCTTCTGTGCATGTCTTCCACTCATCCATGACCAAGGAACTGAACCATTTTGATTAAAAATGTGTTTATTCAGCTTCCTGTCTGCAAGACATATACTGTACATTTTAATGCATTAAAGTTCTGCCTTTTCTAGCTCTACTGCTTGCATTTCAGCCAAGAAATCCATCTCATAGTCCACATAAATAAATGTCATCCAGATGCAAATGTTTACGAAGTCAGTCTTCAAAATCCACACAGCTATTCAGAAACAGAAATTGTGTACAATGACAGTAAATATTTACACACACAAAAAAAGAAAAATAAATAAAGCACAGCAGAAATGGTATTAAAAGTAATTCCAGTTAAATCAGTGCCTATAAACTAAGACATTATGGGAGACATGGTCCAATTCATTTAAATTTCTAAATTGCTTGTTTTGTAGTGGACATCTAGGTTATCGTCCCTAAATTGCCATGACACTTAAAAGAAATAGTTCTAGAGACTGCTGAAGAGTACAATGTGCCAGTTCATGTATATTTCAACCATATGGAGCTCCAAAAATGATTGAGAAAATTAATTTTGATTCCTCTTAATTTCTTCCTCTTCCCACTGAGAGCAACAGAAACAGTAGAAAATGTGAAACATTCCCATCCACTTAGGACTAAGTCACCTTCAAAGGGCAGTGACATTGCAGTCAACCTCTCCTTGCATGTAGTTGTCTGATAAATTCAAGCCCTTACATGTGATGTGGGTTGTTGGTTCTGCTCATCATGATGGGAGCTAAGTCAGGAGAGACCCCTGTGAACTTTGTAATGGCATGTCCTGGGTAAGAGCACACTCCACTTACGCACCTCAAAGTGAAATAGTGTAGGGTGGGAATATAGAATATGAGAACATCTCATCTAAATATCTTGTAGACTGTAGCACAAGGCTGTTTTTTGCTGGGAGCAGCAATAGTTTTTTAATATCTGAGGAAAAAAAAGTTAGACCCTAGTAGGAAACATAGATAGGAGAGCTTCCTTTTGATTTTTTGTCTCAGTTTTGTATGATGTGTGCTGAGCTCTAGGTAAATTTACTGATAAATTTAACTCATCCTTCTGTGACAACCTTGTTGTCAGGTGGGCTTCTGGATCTGCTTGTGTATGGTTCTGTATTAAAACTGTATTTAATTTTTAATTAAAATCAAAGTTTTAAATTAGTAACCATGATATCAACATGAAGAAATAATACCTAATGAACCATTGCCCCACTGTTCCATAAATCTTGACCCAGGATATTCCTGACAAAAGAACTGACTGAAGGGAGTGAGAAGGATAGAGAGGATAGTCAGTCAGCAAGTAGCAAGTAGCAAGGGTACTTTTTTTTTTTTTTTTTTTAAATATATATTTTATTAAAGATCTAATCTTTTGAGGGCACATTTTTTCCCCTATTTTCACCCATCTGTGTATTATACACTCTGCTTTAAAACAAAACCCTATTCAATGCTCTCTTCTGATCTGTTTAATAGAAGCTAGAAGTTTCTTTGTAGTACTGTCATGTGCTTGGATGAGAATGCCAGGGTTTTAGCTGTAGCAATGTTCTTGTGAACTACTTGCATGTATAGTGTAGGAATAGTAGTTAATACACTACTAGGAATAGTAGTGTATTAACTAAGTTTGTAATTGTTGCACTAATTTCATTTTGGAGACCTTAATACCTTTGGTTTGGTGTTCACTTTCAATTTAAACTTAAGCACAAGACAGACACCTATTTGTAAAAAATATGTTTTCTTGATTAAGAAATCCTCTTTCTGCAACAAATTTGAATGCTTAGCAAGTTGCATAAGATAGCCTGGCCGTTTTGTATCTCTAACTTCTTCTTTTAGCCTCTGTGAAGACTAAATTGACAATAGATTTGAGTATGAATAATTTATCTTTAGTTTAAAAAGTAATGTGAAAAATAATCTGGCTCTATATTTGTGCTTGTTATGATGTTTGGTTTATGTCATGAAAACCCACAAATATATGATCATCCAGGTTGTTGGAGGAAAAATGACAGAATTAGGACGACTCGGTGCCTTCATTACCAAAGTGAAAAAAGGTAGCTTGGCCGATGTGGTGGGGCATCTCAGAGCAGGTAAATCAATCAGTTACATACAAAATATATTGTCTTTTAATTAATTATAGCTTTTTGTAATGCTCCTGTTAATTTATGTTAACATCACTCATGTGACATGCTAATATTTTGTAAATATAGAAAAATACTTCAGTGTTACTGTGGAATGCTACAGTTGCCTACATTTCTATTTTATTATTAACTTCAGTGTCTTGAATATGTGAACAAAATACAAGACACTCCTCTCATTGCTGAAGCGTCAGGATTGAATATCACTGGTGCATTTGTGCTTGGCATCTGAGGAGCTGCTTGTTACACTCTATAGAAGCAATATAAGCATACTATAAAACTAATTCATTGTGTCAAACAAAACTCACTACAATTATTTAACACACACTACATTGTCACCTGAAGGGTGATGCATTGTGTACGCAATAGACACTGTTAGTACTTTTTTCAGTGTGAATTGTTACAAGTAAAAATGGGAAAGTGATGAAGAAAATGATCCTAAAGTATAGAATGTATGTAAGATTTATATAGTGCACTATATAAGTGGCTGCACTCTTGACACTTTTCAAGCTTTATTTCTAAATGAAGCAAGAACTATGCATGGAAGTCAGTTTTCTAAATTACTTTTTAGTGGTTTATATTTTATCACAGTCCTAAACATCTGCTTTCCAAGTGCTGCCTTAGCAAACAAAATTCTATACAACACCTTATTAGGAATCCAGAATCTCTGATGAAAACTTTTTTGAATCTAGGATAATTGCATGAAGCAAATAGTAGTAAGGAGATAGAAATGTCTTGGCATCTGTTACTTATTTTTTCAAGTTGATAAATGGGGTGTTGATAGCACTACTTATTTTAATTGTTTATAGATTTTAACTGCAGATTATAATTATAGAAAATTACATTCACTTCATTAATCTTGAAGTGTCTGGTTTGAAATGTCTCATTTTTAATGTCTGGGCTAGGTTAGTTTTTAAATCAAAGCTATTTAAAAATTCTGAACAATATTTTTCGGGTGAAAATAAATTCAGAGGACTTGCTAAGCAGTAGTATGTAGTTTTGCCTATGTGTTCTATTCATTTTATTGTATAGGACTAGAACACAAAAAAGGCATAGATGAGTCCATTCTGCCAGGAAAACACAGTTTTTCACCTTTCTCAAAAGCCTTCAGAATTTGTGTAGTTCATCAATTTGTGAGTAATTACACAAACCTCATAAATTTTGCCAAAGACAAATATGAAGTCTGGCATCAGGAACAGAATAACCCTATGCAACAATAAGCACTAGGGGCAAACCAGCTACAAAGCAGCTTGGCAGGAAAGCATCTGGATGTGCTAGAGGACAGTCAGTGGAACACAAATCAGCAATGCATCCTTGCAGCAAAGCATGCCAAGCATGTACGGGGCTGTATTAGCAGGACTGTAGTCAGCCAGTGGAGGTTGTTGCCCTCTATTCCGTGCTTATGAGGTTGTATCTGGAGTATTGCATCCAGTTCGGGCTCCTCTATACAAGAAAGAGACTGACAAACTGGACCAGGCTAGGCAAAAGAAGTTAGTCTGAAGTTTATGGCATACAGTGATCACACAGGAAGCAACACACACAAATTGGAATGAAGAAGATTCAGATAGTGAAAACTTTTACTCTTGGTGAGAATAGCAAGGTCCTGGAACAGGTTGCCCTGAGGAGTTGTTGGATATGCTTCCTTGGAGATACTCAAATCTCAGCTGCTCAAGTCTCTGAGCAGCCTAGACTATCCTTTGAAGTAGGGCCTACTTTGAGCATGGGTTGGAACTAGCTTACCTTCAGAAATGTCTTCCAATGTGAGGAATATTTTAGAATTCAATTAAAAAAAAATCAGAGATTTGCCTCATAATTCTGAAAATCTGGTATCTCTGCATCGGTAGGTGGGGGTAGAATGCAGGATGCATTAATAGTAGTATCTAGAGGCTTGTTATTAGTATTTAGAGGCCTTGTGTACAGAAGTGACTCCACAAAGGTGCAAGTATCAGGTATGTTCTGTCAGCTAGCTTTGTCCAGATATCTTGGTTATCCTAAACATCTATGGTGTAAGGAGTCTAACAGCTCCTGGACTGACTGACTTGCAACTCTGAGCTACTGCAGTGGGACTTAGTACCAGGGAGCTCATCTCACCTGAATTTGGAGCAGTGGATCACAGGATCACAGAGGACCTCTTGAGATTGCTAGTCCAACACCCCTGCTTGAGGAGGGCCAGCTAGAGCAGGTTGCCCAGGGTTGTGTCAGGTTGGGTTTTGCATATGTCCAAATTTTGAATATCTGGATGGTGTTGTCTTGTTTCCATGTCTTCAAAATGTAATCAATTGGTTTCTGTGTAAATTAGATTTGAATCATGTGATTTTTAGTGTTAAAAATCTATAATCTGTCCCTGTTGATTGTTGCTGTTAAGTTACAATTATTGGAAAGCTGGCCATACCTTGTTTCTTGGATGCCTGAGGTGATTTTGTAAATTAAGCAAATTATCTGTGAAGAAATGAGATTTTATTTTAGGGAAAAAAAAAAATCATCTTAGTTTATAATAGTTGTTATCATTCGAATACAATCAGAATTTCAGAAGAAATTGTCTCTGGTTTTATGGAGTTATATGAATTTTAATTTTTTTAAATTCCAAGTAAATCTACCCTTATAGATTTACTTACTTTTCCCCTAAGGCAAGACTATGTAATGAATATATAAAGTATTTAAATCAGTTTCAGCTAAACAACGTAGTAGAAAATTAAACTTACCTCAGCAAACATTGATTAAGTCTTTCATTAGGAAGCCCTTATGTTTTAAAGAATGACAAAATGCTTTTAAAGCTAGTGGGATCTTTTGTGGAGTCCTTTCTTAAAATACCAAAACATGGGCTGCACAGGAAAAATGAATGAAAGTCATTTAACATAAGGAGAATTTGTAGCTCTTTGTTTTAGTAGTTAGGAGTTCAGTTAGGATAGTTTTCCTTGGTTTATTAACAAGCACAAGTTTTATCAGTTGACTTAGATCTCCTCAGACAGGAGCAAAGCCAGCTGGTAAGGGATTGTTACTGACTGACAAACATGAAATTGTTGTCAATAAAGAAAATAAATTTATTTGTGGCATCAGATAATGGTTGCAGATTTCTGAGTGCTGCATAAAATGGGATACGGGAGTGTAAACTTTACCTTATGGTTCCTTCAGTTTAGTTGTTTATCCTCATTTAGAAAATATAATTAAATTATATTATATTTTTATAGTAATGTCAAAGTGCAATGCAACATATAAAAATTCTGGAAATGGCAAGCTGAAAAGTCATCTAAATGACTTTCACATCGTCTTTGTTTTCTTTACCCCGTCTAACATCTTCAGAAGGTAGTGACTCATTCCCTGCTTTTATTTTTGGTTCATTGGATACAGACAGTGAAGACTCTCCTTTCCACTGAGAAATCAAAATGCACAGTATACATATAAATTGTAATGAAAAAGCATGATTTTTAAAGGTTTAACATTAGATGTTTATATTTTTCAGGTTTTGAAGATTAAACCTTTTATTGTTTATTTTCAAAGCTTATTACTGCTAGCTAATAAAAGGTCTTTTAAAGAGACTAATTTCATAGCGCAGTAACAGGTGCTGTATTATCTCTGAAGTACATAATAAGTTTGTACAAATGGTTTCCTTAATATGTTTTTGTGTACAAATTGTGAAAGGAGCCTTGACAGTGTCTCAAAAACATTTTTGAGCTTCAGCACAGTTTAAAAATTCATTTTGAGCAATGTAACTTAGTTATATGATTTCATAAATGTTTTATTATTTTTTGAAAAATAATATTGAAATTAAATAAAATTCTCTTTAAATTCAAGGGGATGAAGTTCTAGAATGGAATGGCAAACCCTTGCCTGGAGCTACAAATGAAGAAGTTTACAACATTATTTTAGAATCAAAGTCAGAACCTCAAGTTGAAATTATTGTTTCAAGGCCTATTGGGTAAGGCTAAATACTTGCTTCTTAATCACAGTTATTACTTGTACTAATGTGACTTTTTAAGGGACTATGTGTGAGTTCATTATTTTTATCTCTTTTATCGCTTAACAATGGTATATGATTCACTTTCTATTATTGAAATCTTGTACATTTTCTTCATGGCTTGTTTCAGCCTTGGATCTGTACAGTGATATCTAAAATATATCAGTATAAATGTGTGGGTTTTTTTGTTTTTTCTTTGTTTTATGGTCAAAGTACTAACAAGGTTTTTGGCAAATGGCAAAGGAAAATTAGTATTTATGATGAATTAAGCAAGGCTTCTTTCTGGACACTGTGTGTTGATCTTGCATGTGAGTAAAATCTGTTTGTCAGGCTCTTAGATTCATTACATTGGAATAACTTACACACATATTCATGAGCAGAAGGAAATATGAGCAAACTGAACATTACAAGATCTGAAATATGTCAATGCTAGTAGGATTTTAAACAGCCTTTCTTTAAAAAGGAAAACAAAACCATTCTTATTGAAATGACTACTTAGCTTTAAAATACCGGAATCAAAAACAGAAACAAAAATACCTTCACATTAATGAATGTAATTTATTTTTTCAAAAATTTGCATTATTTTTTTAATATTTAGAAAATTTATTTGTTATAAATCCAGGTTTGAGGGTTAGTGATAACAATTCTTATGTTCTTGATATATGAAGCAAGCATTGCAAGGATCATAAAATCTGTTTAAATTGGTGAAATGAGTGGGATTGACCCTGTATTTGTCACAATTGATTTGCACAGTTGTTTATTCTGCACTCGTCCTTGAACATGACTGTATTGGGACTGTTTTGAGCGATGTTACAGGACTGAATATGAATCACATATTGTAAATTCACACTTAGATTGCAGAAATGTGTGACATGGTTAATGATAAAAAGTGACTCTTGGCTAGTTTTTTTTTTTTAAAAAAAGGTTGAAAGGTTCAAATCTATCTGTAGTTTGTAATCTCCCCAGAGGTAATGTGCACTCACTGTATGTCTCTAAATATGAGTATCCTGTAGTTAGATGGTAAACTGTTTCCTTGTTATGAACGCATAATTATTTCATTTTGAATGCACCAGATTTCATCCAAATTATAATTTTTGTGTCTTAATATGGTAAGATCTTAGTTTGAGAAGCAGAAAGCACAATTCATTTTCTTTCTGACTAAAACATTCTTCTCTTAATCAACTTTTGATGTTTGGTTTTGTATATACTGTGCAAGTGTAGCTATATTTTGCAAATGAACACTTCCTTTTTAACGACAATTGCTATTAAAAGTACTTAAATGAAATTAACATTTGTTGCTAATTTCAGTTGTGAGTTTGACCTTTTAATGGAAAATGAGAGCTTGATGCAATAAAAGTGGTTGTTTAGGGCTAAAATTAACATCCAGATGGAGACTGTGGGGGAGTAGAAACCTTATTTTACATTCCTTAGTCACAGATAGGAGATATTCCTGACTGAAAACTTCAAATTCAGTCCATCATGATTGTAATTAAAAATAAAATGCCATAAGGAGATTTTTGGAAGTCTGTTTTTTATGTTTAAATCAGCAGAAAATAAGTGTGTTGATCATTGGACCTGACTTGAACATTCAGTTGAATGAAAACCTGAAGTGATTTGTACAACTCCTATAAAAAGAAAGTGCTACAATGACATTTTAAACAGTGAGCTTTAGATATCAGTATATTTGCAAATGTCATGTATCTTTAGACTTTTAAGGTAACTGATTATTTAAAACAATCTATTGTAGTTTATGAATTCTATAAATACAGTAGTTTAAAAAATTATCTGAAAAATGAACATATTTCAGTAATGTACTCTTGAAGAAAAATCCAGAGAAAATACAACTGCTGTACTGACTGAGACACAGAATATGAAGGGCATTCAAAATCAAAGACTGCTTCTAAATCTGAGCAGTGAATTTTACCAAAAAAATGCATCTGGACATAGGACTGATAAAATATAATGTTTTGCTTTAGATGACCCATTCATGTTTATTTCTGGACATAAGCAAAAATAGAGCACGTTAGACTACACCTTTATTGTGAGACAAATGGAGTCTTGGCATGGAGGTGTTTATATGCTATAATAATGGTGTCCTTGTAGAGCTGTGTCCTGACTGGATTTTTTTTTTTTTTTTTTTTTTCTGGGGAAAGCAAATAAATATCTCAAAGGGGCTAGAGCAAGCAGATTTAAAATTTAAAGATAATTCCCTTCTCCAATAAAGTTATGTTGTTTTATATCAGATTGGGATTTACCCATCTCTCATCTAAAAAGAATCACAAAAAAGCCCCCCTTTTTTTTTAACAAAGAAAATCCTGATTTTAGTTAACAAAAACAAACAAACAAAAAAGAATATACTCCACATGACTTTCTTGTTTGTTTGTTTTGACTGTAATCTATGTGGATTGTGTTGTAAAATGGGAAATGGCTTGTTTTGGACAGCAGATTACTTTTTTTTTTTTTCCTCCTAGCTTCGTCTTGTCATGTTATCCAAACTATACGGTCATTTCAAATTCATGTTAGTGAATTTTACTGAATCCAACAAATCTAGTACAGCAAAGTTTTGTGTCTATTTAGATGCTGACTGGCAAACTAGCTGCTTGATAAGGCATTAAGTGGTAATCCATTACACCTAAAATTCCTGTGGGGGAATAGGTTCCCGAAAGACCTGAAAAATGATATTTTGTCTGCGTAATTTAAGTGTTTTCATCTCTCAGTATTAATAATGCAAGTAATGTACCAGCACATTTAATGGTCTCTTTTTAAAAAGTCCTAGCATATTAGGTCTAAAAAGCCCAAATTTGACATGGTTTGAGTGAATAATAGGAGGACTGTGAGGCCACAAATTAGACAGCTGCAAGTTACAAAATTGATGTCTAAACAATTTGCTCAGGCTTGTAAATTTGGATTTCTGTGTCTATCAGCAAATGTAATTTTGAGTAATGGATAATTGTAGGATGTTTATTAGAGAAAAATGTGAAAAATGTAACACAATTAGTAGATGAAGGCATAACAACAATAAACAATATAACCACAATAGTACCGTAAAAACTCCATAGAAACTAATTGACATTAATGCTGATGATTGCAAACACAGAGTAGGTAAGAAACCTATAAAAAATAGAATTAATGGGTTGGGCATCTAAAAACAAGGGGGAAAATGACCTATAAATACGCATACGACGTGAGAGGCTATTAACATAAGATAGTGTAGAAAACCCTCTGGCAGTACACTAGTTGGGGAAGAAGCCTGGCATGGTAACTAACTCGCTGTCTCTTGTGTGTTCCGGTGAGCTCATATGGGATAGTGAAGGTAAAACCTGTTTTTTTAATTTATCTCTGTTTTCCTTGTCAGATGCTAGTTATATTTGCTTGGATTTCCACAGATAATATCGCCAGAATTGTTGTTTCTCCAGTATGATTCAACTCCTCTGTGTTTGGACTCTAGGTCCTTGCAAGGAGGTTGAATCTCCATAACAAGCCAGGCAATGCTAAATGTCAGACAGTTGCTCAAGTAATATGACTAGTGCAAACTGCAGATCAATGTGCAGGTTCTGATAGGAAGGAGCAGTTCTGGAAATAGGAGGAAGAACATTGGAGACAGGTACTCAGTACACTTCGTATGTTATAGGAGATGAGCAACCTAAGGAAGCGTGGGCTGCAATCACCTTTGAATTTGGTTCATCTTAAGTGATTAAACTGATTATTATAGTTCTCAGAGAAATTACGTCTGTGCCAGTGTATTGTGAAACAGTGATCCTCACAAACCATAGATTTGCAGGCAGCAATCTTAACTTAAGTTGGGTTTCATTTAGGTATTCATAGAGGTGTGGATGGATCAGATATAATATATTCATATATAACATAAGAGTACAAAAACCTTTGTGTTTCAAGGTAAAGATAAAAAGATTAAATTTGAGGTCAGCAGCTCTTTACCAGAATGTTTCTGACATAACTTTTCTGATGTTTGTACTGCTCTGGTAGAGGAATAAAATTCTGTTTTGATTTTAAAGAAGCGATTGTGCTACTTCTTACTTTCTCTCCTCTCCTTTTCTCTCCCTCTCCTCTCCCTCTCATCTCCCTCTCCTCTCCCTCTTCTCTTTTCTTCCTTTTTTTTGTTTTACCATTTGCTTTGATTAGTCTAGCTTTGGATATTTTAAGTCATGAGATTTGCTGCAGTCCAAAAATAAAAGTAGGCTAGATAAGACTGGTTACTTAATATGCTTTGGATTATTGTTTTTCTTCAGAATTTTATTCAATGAAAATGCTAACATTCAAAAGTAAAATACCACTAATGCATTTGATTGACCTGAGTACACCAGCAACAATATAACTAATATAGTATTTAAGAAATATGTAATATTTAATAAATGATTATGTAAACTGGATTATTGAATTTGTTAGAAGTTCACATATGGATAGAAGTACAGTTTTGTGTTATATACATTTTGAAGTCATTAGGAGAAAGCAGAACTGTTACAAACCTTGTTAGAATACACTGCCACTAGTTTGGTGATCTATATTGCATACTCTGTATGCAATAAGTAGCTGTCATTCCCCAAGATAAATATATTTGACATCCTTTTAAGGAAATGAATATTTCCCAGGTATAATTACTTTAAAAAAAAAATTAAAAAGCCCTCTCTTGCACTAGTTTAGTGATTACTGAGTGAATGAGCTTTAATTTGGGCATGAATAGGGTGGGTGGGAAAATAGTCAAATAACATTTCAGTCACAAACAATGCATTTTGTCTGGAGTTGAAATTTATGTTCTAGTTTCCACTGTTCCTATGAGTTTGTCATAAAAATTACAAGGAGTTCAGAAAAATACATTAAAACATTGCACTTTAATTTTTTTCCTGTCTGCTGAGTAAAGTTTTAGTAAAGATGTGATTATTTTGGTCAATTACCTTTACCTGGTGAGGACTTCAGTATTGCCATCTCTAAGTGAGGGAAATACTATCAACTTGACCTTTTTTTTTTTTTTTTTTATGGTGTAGCATCTTCATTCTAGTAGCTGTAGTAGCTGTTTTTTCCTGAATTGTATGGATCCGATTCTCATGCTGATTCATTATTTCATTATTAGTGTCTTCTGTGTTAGTCTGATAGTGTGAAAGTGCTTTATTGTAAATGTAAATCAATTCTTAACTGCTTATATATGTAATTAATATTTGGGGCTTATTTGTAGCTTTTTTTCCCCCCTAATGTGTTGTGGACAATACAGGAGAAAAATGGAAACAAAATGCATTTTAAATGTCTTTCTTCACCCACCCAGGTGTGTAGGGTGCATTTTCTGTTTTGAAACATTCCTTGCACATATGAGCCCTCATCTGAATATCCTAAATGTGATCTTATTACAAGCAGTGCTATACTGCAGAAGAGAATGTTCTTATTCTAGCATAAGAATATATCACAAACTTAATGTCATATTGAGCAGAAAAATCAGTTTGAATAAGCAAACTAAATATTTAAGACTGATGAGAATTTCCCTGGAAATTGAAAAGAGAAATTGCTAAGGAGAAGTCTGCACAACAGTCCTGCACAACATGTCATGTGTTTGTTTGTGAAGTATTACTGTGCCGTGTCAAGAACAAATAATGCAGTTGTATTTCCATGAGTTGAGGAAACCACGGTACTCCTTACTTACAAAGTCAAGTGAAAAAGAGTGTCTTTGTTAGTGATGTGAGATGCAAGCTAAAGCAAAATGTTAACTGGGAGCTGAAATAGCCTTTGTTAAATTGTGTGCAACATAAATTTAAAATGTAGAACATTAAAAATAAATTGAAAACCAGTTGATTGGACATTGTTACCTTCCTTTTCTGACTTGTGTCTGTTTCTTTATCACAAGTAGTATTTATATGACCTAGGAGTCTTAGTTTTATTAACTTCCAAGTTGTTATAGTAATGTTTCACTGAACTGAAGAATGCCTGAATGACTTTAAAAATGCCCAGTGTTAGACAAAATCTTTACATGTTCTTCAGAAATATTACTGTAGTTTAAATTTTGGATTGTTTTTTGTAGAAATATTTTCAAGTAATCCACTTGAACCTTGTTTCCATTTTCCTGTGCTGTTTTGCTGACATTTGTATAATAACAATCATTTCTTGCTTTTGCAATGTATTTTCTATGATTGCTGGGAACATGACAGAACAAGAAGCTATCAATCCAGATAGCAATCCAGAATTTGATGGAAGAATAATTTTGTTGATATTAAAATTTCTACAGATTTTTGTGGACTTAACCAGTCTGATTTTGTTTATGCTTATGTATGTGTTGGGTGTGTGCACATTGAAAAAACTCCACACACATTTGTAATATGCTTTGAATAAATGTATTATTCTTCTGTTTGTTTAACATTGCTAATGTTGTTTGCTATTTCTCTTTATTATTACAAGACATTTTCATCAGTTTCATTCCGTGAACTCCTTGAGGCGTTTATATAAAAATTACTAGTGAGTTAATCTGTGGTTTATTTTTTTTTTCCTTTTGTTTTTCCTCCAAAGAGTAGTTGAGTGTCAGTAGCTCTACTTTTACCACCCTTCTGCTCATGAAACCTCTCTCTTGGTTTGTTGTTTTTATTATAAAAATATTGTGGAAACCATCCACAATATTGACACTGTAGTGCTCATGTTGTTACATCTGTAACTCCTCACTTTGAAGGAAGGTGGAGTTTGCAATGTTAAGGTTTTCATGACTCCTAGTGGAAAATAGTGAACTGTATTTAAATACTTCCTCTGTCTTTCCACATAGTTCAGTAGAACACGAAAAAGAACTGTATTTCTAAAAAAGTGTCCTAGAAACATACTTGTTATAGCAGAAGATCATCTCCCTTGTTCCTAATTACTGTGTGTATGTTCATGTTATAGCGATATTCCACGGATTCCCGAGAGTTCTCATCCCCCATTAGAGTCCAGTGAGTACATGCTTTGTTTCTTTGCCTGACATGATCTTGTACAGTCATTTTGTTCATTTTGGCTATGAATTTTTGGAATGACAAGCACTGGGAGACTGCATTGGCTTCAGGTTTTTATATGACAAAATTCAGTGTTTTTCAGTCTTGTGTGTTAAATGTGAAACAATAGAGATTTGATTAAAAGCTACATAGATTTCAAATGTTAGTAGGATTTTATTGTTTTCTCCTATATCTTGTGTTGTTAAGCATACCAGCTTCTGGATGTATAAGTTGTGACCCAAAAGAGTCATTTACTTGTCGTAATATAAGAGAGGAGACAGGGTGTCCTCCTGATTTCACCTCCTGCACCATCCAGCCTAGTCCAAAGATCTTGTTTTCTGTGCCAGAAAACATTCCATAGGTGAAATTTTTTGTGTACAATGCTTAAAAAAAAAAAAAAAAAAAAGAGAAAGAAAGAAAGAAAAAAGAAAGGAAGGGTGTGTGTGTGTCTCTTTTTAGCTCTCCTATCTGAAGTCTGCCAGCTGAAGTGTATGAAGGCCATGGTTTCCAGCCCTTTCTCATCTGATCCTTGCCTGAGAAGCAATGAGAAATGTTCTCTAGGTCAGGATGCTGCAGGGTCTCCCAGTCCTGTTACACCGCTCCTTGCCTGTCATGAGCTTTTCCTCACTCATGAGGGCTCTGCTGGTGGAGTGAAGTGTGGGCAGGAGTGTCCTCTGTGTCTGATGTCTATCTTGCATATCTTCCTGTTTCTGAATTTAGACAATTTAATACCCATCTGAGGCTACTATACAACAAATGTAGGTTTATTCATCAAAATTTTCAACTTTGAAATTCTGCAAGATGAGAATATTTTGTTTAAAACATCCAATATAGTGTGTCAACGCTAGATGAAGAACACTTTTTAATATATTGTTAGAATAAAACAAAAAATGGCAGGTTTAATCTGAGGTAAGAGTAACTAGACTGCCTTTTTCACCACCTTATCAACATCAGCTTAAAATCTTTCTGTATATTAGCACATTAATACTGTGTATAAAGACAACCTTTATGCAATTCAAAGAAAAATCATTTCATAAATTACCCAAATTTGCTTTAAAATTTCATATGGAAAATTCATGTGTTTCTCACACATTTTTAGGTTCAAGTTCTTTTGAATCTCAGAAGATGGAAAGGCCTTCTATTTCTGTTATATCTCCAACCAGCCCTGGAGCCCTAAGGGATGCACCACAAGTTCTACCAGGACAGCTTTCTGTGAGCATATTTCATTTTTCTTGACTTAATAATGAATATTCTCAGGTGTTGATTCCTCAGCCCTCTGACTTCCAAAGGTCTACTGGGAAGTTAAGGGAAATGGCTGTTATTGGTAAAGACTAACATCCTTCAAACGTGTGAGCATGCACTCACTGTAATCACAGTGGAGGTAAAGAGTTGTTGATTTAATACATGAGTGTGCAGGCATTTACCTTGAGAGGAGCACATGAAAGTGCTCTGCAACTTGTCATTCTGTACCCTCTACATTGAAAAATGTGACTCTGCTGGACCTGCAGATAACAAACACAGTACCACTTTATCTTCTTTATGAGAGTATTTAAAGAGCTATATATTTGTTAATAGCAGCATCATTCAGTAATACACTTTAATTTAGGTGCACATCACCTCCTGGAATTCTCTGTAATGCTAACTGAAGCTGTGCTTATTAAATATACTGTGAGAAAATAGACTTTATTTTGTATATTCTTATTTTTTTTTAATATTGATTATATTAATTTTTAAGTACAGAGCACACTCAACAATTTTATATTATGATCCTACTAGGAAATAATTTAACTGCATGTTATTCTTTCCATAAGAACATTTGTAAGGTGGCAAATCAGAGCGGACAGATTTCTGCCATGTTTTAAGTTTAGCTGCAGTCAGGGCTTCCTGTTTTAAGTATAGCTTCTAAAGTGCAGAACTAAGACAGTGCTGATTTAAATGGACTCACATGTACAAGATTATGCAGTGAGTACAATAAGCAACGTAAGGCACCACCATAAGCAAATCAGGCACCACCATTTTATTCAGCTTTGGTAAATAAAAAAGTATTTGGTGTATACCAAAATCTTTTCCACCTAACTTAATTAAATATTACCATTAATATTCAACAAAATATATCTTAATGTCTCGGAAAGATAAATACTACTTTTACATTGTGGTTGATCTTGTGCACTGTGAAAATTCTAGGTGTTTTGGTGTTTTTTTTTGTTTGTTTGTTTATTTGTTTGTTTTGTTTGTTTTTGTTTTTTCCATTTTCAATAACGTTTTCCGGTAACTTGATTCTTGTAGGTGAAACTGTGGTATGACAAAGTGGGACATCAGTTAATAGTGAATGTTCTGCAAGCAACAGATTTGCCACCAAGAGCAGATGGACGCCCCAGGAACCCCTATGTAAAAATGTATTTTCTTCCAGACAGAAGGTAGTATTTCAGTTGAGACAATTATATTTGTCACTTATTGAATCAACTTTTAAATGAATGTGTATGAATTAGAGAATTATTATTATTTTTAATTGTTCTGTTTAGATGGGTTATAACAAATCACACTTGATATATGCAAGTCAATATTAAATGTATGAATATTTGGATGAATGCAATCCAGTACAAATATACAGTACAGCAAATACTTTTCTCTTTTATTCATTATCAGATCAGAAAGAACAAAACCCATAATTAGTGCTGACGAGTAGATGGCATTCTTTTGCAAATTGTTTTTTGAAATAAATCACAAATATTTATGTTTCAGTGATAAGAGTAAAAGGAGGACCAAAACAGTAAAGAAAAGTCTAGAGCCAAAATGGAACCAAACGTTTCTCTACTCGCATGTACATCGTAGAGATTTTAGAGAACGAATGCTTGAAATAACGGTATGGGATCAGCCAAGAGTACAAGAAGAAGAGAGTGAATTTCTTGGAGAGGTGATATATACAATCACATTTCTCCTGAGTTTGTCATTTGTTTTTGAGCACATATACATATATATTATATGTGTTTGTCTGTATATGCCTTAAAAATTAAAACCTGACAATTTTTTTTACTAGATTCTTATAGAGCTGGAGACAGCACTTTTAGATGATGAACCACATTGGTATAAGCTACAAACACATGATGAATCTTCACTACCTCTGCCTCAGCCATCACCTTTCATGCCAAGAAGACATGTACATGGTGGAGAAAGCTCTAGCAAAAAGTTACAAAGTAGGTCCAAATTCCATTAATGATTTTAAAATTCTAAATTAAAAATGTTGGTTAAGGTGTAATGATATTTAACTTTGTTATACAAGATTAAAAAAAAGATGTAATGAAAACATATGACAAAAAGAGATGTTAATTAAGACATTATGACATGTCAGCATGTCACCTGTGTTGCATAACTTTCAAGTATACAAAAACCGTTTGAATTGGTTGGTTTTCAGTAGAAAAAGAAAATTGGTCAAATACTTGTTTGCATAAATCTCGTTTTAAAAGGAAAGATGAAGTTCATGATTATTAGATACTTTTATAGGAATTAAAAGCTTTTTATTTTAAAAAGAAAGGCCTTAAAGCCTAGTGAGTTGTAAAACATTTTTCTTCAAAAAATAGTTTCAGCCTCTGATATTCTTTTTATATGCACACACCATATATACAATCAGATGAGAAGTGTACTTTAGCAGCCAAGAGAAAATATGTACTTGTATTGGGGAGGTACCCAACTGGGGAGGTTCTGGAGTGTCTTATTCCAGGTTCCATAGAATCATAGAATGGCTCATCTGGAAGGGACCTTAAAGACCACCTAGTTCCAACCCCCTTGCCATGTGCAGGGATGCCATCCACTGAATCAAGTTGTCCAGGGCCCCATCCAGCCTGGTCTTGAGTACCTCCAGGGAGGGGCATCCACAGCTTCTCTGGGCAACCTGTTCCAGTGCCTCACCACCCTCTCAGTGAAGAATTTCCTCCTCACCTCGAATCTAAATCTCCCCTCTTTAGATTAAAATCATTCCCCCTTGTCCTTGCATTATCTGATTGAGCAAAAAGTCACTCTCCACTTTTTTTATAAGCCCCCTATAAGTATTGAAAAGCCATAATAAGGTCACCCTGGAGAGTTCTCTTCTACAGGTCTGTATGATTCATATTAAAATAATGAATATATTAACATATTTGAGTGTTGTAGCCTCTCTGTTCATTTAAATCGATTAAAGATTTATTTAAAAACGAGAAGGATGTAGGGCATTATTTTAAAATATGCTTCCAAGCTATTTTTCTTCTTTTTCTTAAAAATAAATGTTATTAATTCCAGCTAATGCATGGAAAACTGGGGCACATTCAGGAATGAATTACAGAAATGGAACACTGTTGTAATTACTGCATGAGAATATGTATAGAGATAGCAAACTAAAGGTTAGTTTTCATGAGATATTTGAACTTTTCTAATAGCTGTCAGAGCTGTTTCCTCTTTTCCTTTCTCACCATATGCTGCCACCTCTCCTTTCCCATTCAGCAAGTTGATTCCGCTTACTCAACTCACTGAAATAGCACAAAAGCATATTGCTTGTTTAGTGAGTTAAAGTAACCTAGTAGAAGAGTACTGAGAAAATGAGGGAAGGAGAAGGGGAGAGGAGGCTGCCGCATCTGTAAGCTGTTGGATTAGCTCAGTTATTTGCTGAAACTTCATGGTCACTGCAGTTTATTGTTTAGACTTAAATAATCTTTTCAGTTGTAGCTGTACATTAAATGAACATATTTTTACGTTTCATAACACAACCAGACGTTCAGGTATTTGTTTACCTTACTGTTGTGCAGGATCTCGGCCAATCAGTGATAGTGACATCTCAGATTATGATGTTGATGATGGTATTGGAGTTGTTCCTCCAGGTGCGTGGATGAACAGCATGGTCCTGCTTTCTTCTTTCTTGCTTGTTTTTTTCTTTACTTCTTTTTTTTTTTTTTTTAATTTTTTTTTTTTTTGCTTGCTTTTTTTTTTTTTTTTTTTTTTTTTTTTCATTATAGCATTGAGGATGCTGGTTTTTCAGAGTGCATTGTGGAAAAAACAGTTTCCCTGATTATTCCTTGGTAGCTTTCCTTCTAAAAATGGTGAATTAAAAGGTTCTATAATTCATTCACTGATTTCTTTTACATATCATTCTTCACATATGAACCACTGGATGGTTCAAACTGTTAAATTTTTTACTGTATAATGTTCCAAGCATTATTAAAAATATCAATTGAACTAAAAAAAAAAATTAAAACAATGATTAAGGTTTCAGCATTGATTGCAGACATTTTTTATGTTGCTTTTTGCTTGAAACTTAGATGTAAGGTGGTCTCCCATGGTCTTTATTAAGAATGCATGGCTATAGATGAAGATGCATGTAGCATGGCTGTATCTTTTATAGTTTTCTTGAGCCTTCATGAACTATCATTACCCTAAATGTTCATAAATATACTTTCTATTGTGGTTAGACTTCAGTTCATCATCTTTTACATATTAAAAATTTTGAGGGTCATTTTGGATGACATATTTTTTTCTACTTCTGTGTGACTGTTGCTGCAAGTCAGATGAATAGATTTCCCAATTGTCCCAAACTAACTGAAGAGTCACTATTTCATTGGTGCACTAAATCAGTTTATCCCTGGATGTCCTTGATGACAATTGCTGAATTAAATCATGGTAGGATTTAGAAAGTTCTCTATCTTCCTGATCTGAATGTAAACAAATGTGATAATTTATTTATTATATAATGACTTAATAATCACCACTATGTAATTTTGATGTCTACACAGCCAAATTTTACTTCCTTTGATGTGTTTGGGTTCTTGCCTTACCTCCATACAATTTCACATAAGTTATTAAAAGATAAATTTGTTCCAGTATGTCTGGTAACGATATTTGATTCAAGAATTAATTAATCTTGATATTTTTTACATCGCTTAGGAGAAAGAACATTTAAAATTAAAATAAAACATAGGTTGTAAAAAGGTGACATATCAATGTAGGCTTTCTTACCTTTAAGGTTTCAGTGTACAAGTTAAGACCAGGGACTTTTTTTCAGCTGTCATTTCATTAAGGTATCCATTTGCCATTTGAAATAAAACACTTTCCATCTGACTGGAAAAATTCGGAAGTGTTTGTCTGAATTCACTGGACTCTGTTCTCTGGGTCAGCACTTGAGTAACTATGATTCTGATGGCAAGTTCTTAGGATTGTGTGTGCTCAAGTGTGCCTTTGCATGGTTCCAAACTTTCTCATAGATCACTGCAGAAAATTGCCAGATTTCATTCGTGGCAAGAGACTCTGCAATGACCTAAGAGTGTCTAAACTGGGACTTGAAGGGCCTGGTGAGGAAACTTCATCTGCTTAGTCATAAACATTCTGGCAGCTGCTGTGACACAGTACAAAATTGTCTATTCTGACTTTAATGGATGTATTTTTTATCAAATGTGAGTGAAGAGTTCATCTGTTTGTGATTCCTGTGAGATGTGTTTAAATGTGGGGCTTTTCTTTACAGATGAGACCTGAATTCTTAAATGGGGGTTAAACTTGATGGGGCAAAGAAAATTTCAGTCATCAACCCCTGATGTGTGATAGAGTAGACAGCACATGGAAATGTATTTTGCAATGAGAGCTGGAAAATGCCACCAGTCCCACTATCTACCGAATTACTCAAGAAACTTAGGCAAAATTCCATAAATGTGCTTGGGCACCTAATTCAAATAAGCATTTCTACCTATCTGTACATCCTTTCTTAGTTATCACATTGCTAAATCTTCTAAGACTGTACACTTTATTTGCATTGAATGAATGCTACAGTATCTTCTCCATCTAACAGTCTCTGCTAAATCTAAGTTGCATGCAAGTTCCTTGCTGTGCTGCAGGGTCTTTCCCCCTCCTCTTCTCCTGCCTACTATACCATGGACCTCCACAGAGTGCACTGAAGTTCTTGGCTGATCCAGGTTTCCCACACATCATTTTCTTGCAAAATGTGTGTGAACAAATATCCACATTTCCCCCTAACGACCATTTTAGCATTGCCTCTGCTGACTTCAATTAGGTTAGTCTAGGATTAAAATATTCCTTCTCAATGAAAGTAAGAATATCAAAATTGAGTTTACAACATGGGACTCTAAACATATTTCTTTTTAAGCCCCTTTTCCTTCCTTTACTATTTCCTTGCCAATGTTGTCTGCTGTGTTATGTAAGATAAATAAGCCCTGTCCTTATTAAAGGTATATTTTTACAGTTGATGATTTATTCTTTGTCTTGAAATATTCTGAAGAGAGGGAGGCTAATTTGCCTTTTTAATATCTCAAGATTTTCACAAAGATTATTGCTCAGATGTTAAGACAGACACATATCTATAAAATCCAGAAGCACAAAAGCTCAACTTGATGCCACTATAAGCTGAAAAAAAATGAAGATAATTGGGTATTCATGAAGTTCTTAAAAATATAATTTCAAATGTTATACCAATTGCTAAGGCAAATGCAGCATTAGCATTTAATAGTAATAAGTAAAACTGTTTTCATGGACATTTCAGCAGCTGTTAAGAATCCTTTGTAAATGGTAAAGATAGCTACATCAAAAGTAATGGCTAGTTTATAACTTAAGGATACTTAAGAAAAAAAAAAACCCTTTTCATATCACAGATGTGTCTTATCTTCAGAATAAGTAACTCTTCAAAACAATTTATTCTTCTGTCATAAATAAACTCTATAAATGGTTATACTGTGGTTACCTTCCTGTAGCAGCAGAGTAGTATTAGCACAACACCTTGTCTCATCATCTGTATTGTCTTTTTTTGAAAAAAAAAAAAAAAAAGTTAATAGTCCTGATATCAAAACATTGTATAGAATCATTTTCATCATCCATGCAGCTTCCATTTTGTGTCACACCTGACAGTTTCCCATGAGCAACTGAGAAACTTCTGCATAAACTACCATAAGCTTTATTGCTGCTGCCATGCTGGTCCATGCAAAAAAAAAAAAATCTCATGCACACTCTGGAGAGCACAGAGCTTTTGTATTTGAGGATATGAAGAAATGTTACTGTTGCTGTCACTGTCATGGTCACTATGGAACTATGGATGCAATTCATCCAATTTGACAATATTTAAATTAATATTTAAGATAAGTGTTATTTGCTATCACTGTCTGTTCTGTAAGCTTTGTGTACACCCAATGCACAAGTTTTAGATATTGCTCCCCAGATAGCTCAGCTGTGAAGAATATGTAGGGAGATAGTATCTTCATATACCAGATGTTTATGCATAATCCCATGTATAGTTTTTTTTTTTTAGGTGGGCTAAACTGAAATTTATTTTTGAAAACCTGAAGCATATTTCAGTACAGTTGCATAAAGCTTAAAAAAAAAGTTTTGGATTCTTTTTACTTTAGCGTTGAATAAAATGTACACTAGTTTTTCTTCTGTTAGAGAGGACAGGATTTTACATAAAAGTTTTTTTTTTTTTCCTTTTTTTTCTTTTTTTCAGAAAATATACTATTTTTCAGAACACACAGCTCAGATTTAGTCATCCTGGGAGAGGGAACACATCAGTTTTTGTAATGTGTAATCATTTGTCTTCCTCTGACAAAAAAACAGACATTTTCTGCAGCTATCTTAGTATACAAAATGAGGGAATCTCCACTGAAGTCCTAAGTTAGTTCCCATTTTGCTTCAAAATTTGCGCCCAGTACTTGTTCTTAGATCAGGGATATCCTGATATTTCTTTCCAGTTTTATTACACAGCCTTGAAGCACTTTTTGAGTAGGTAGGATGCTCCAACCTCACAGTGCCTCAAAACCTTTAAAACTTTAGAGTCCTTTTTTGTTGAAATGTTGATGAATCTTGGTCCTTACTTTCCAGGGTGCCATCAACTTTTACAGGCCTGTTTGCAGTCTGCGCTCACTAAACCATTGCCATCAAGTGGCAGGCATCTGCTGTTCATGTAGCTACTAATGAGCTCTCCCAAAAGTTTTTCTTCCATGCCCTTCTCTGTTTTTCAAAAAGTAACACCCAGCCTCCCCAAATTTGTGTAACATCACATTTTAAACATGAAATTAATTAATTTTATTTCACATGTAACTCGGTGCTGAAGATGGTTCACATATACACACATTATGGTCATAGAGTCATAGAAAAGAATCAAAGAATATCTCCAACTCCTGGCCCCACCCAGGTCATTGATGTTTGTTTATGAGCTACTTGATATTTTCTTATTACAGATCCTTTTCTTTGGGCCCAGTCCCCCTCTCAAAGATATATCAAAAGTCATGCTACTTCCTATTTCCCTGATTGATTGACCTCCCCACATCCTTCTGCTTCAACAACTGGAAGAAAAAGGTTATTTCCCATGTCCTGGCACCAACTCTGGTTATTATGAAGTATAAGATCCAAGAGTTGGGCAAAGTCATAGTAGACTTGCAAAGGTCTTTATGCATTAGTTTTTGAACTGACAATAACCAGAAATTCTGTAGTAAAACTGTTTGTCTTTTTTCAACCGTATCTTTTTCCCACCTGCCTTACTTGTCTCGTATTTGTAGTGGTAAATGTATTGAACTCTCAGAACTGTATAAAAGATGGACACAGTTCTGGAGGCTGTGATATTATAAGTAATAAGCTACATGATCAGTTAAAACAGTCTTAGAGTCCCTTGGATGATAAAATGCATAATCTAGTAAGTCCCTCTTCTGATTTTTCTTTTTTTTTTTGTCGTTGTTGTTATTAAGACGAATCTGTTAAGTAGTAGAAGATATTCTATTTCAGTCACAAGTTAGATACAAGTTACTCCTTCCCAAGTCAGAAAAATGTTTCAGTCCTCTTCCCCACACCACATCATCCAGTGCATACTGAAAGTCATCTCAGTTTCTCTGTCTCTGTACATACAGCCTTTAAAAGGTAATGCTAGTAATTTATCTTGGCTGCATGACATGTCAGGATGTACAACACCTGAATGACTACTTGAAAGTTGTGTAAGCATTTGTATGTGTGTTCCTGGAAGAACTAACCACCTGAATTCATTCCAAACTCACACTTTTATTCTCTAATTTCCTTTTGTTGCCCTCTCAACAGTAGCTTATAGATCTAGTACTAGAGAAAGTAAATCTACAACGCTAACTGTGCCAGAACAGCAAAGAACAACACATCATCGTTCACGTTCTGTATCTCCTCACCGTGGCGAAGATCAGGGCAGGACCCGTTCACGTTTACCAAATGTGCCATTACAGAGGTAGGCATCACAAGCAAGTGAAACTGGGTGATTTCAAGTTTGTGTAATCTGTCACTGGTACCTGTATACTTCTCTCTTCTTCAGCATTTTTTTTTTAACAAAAAAATTGTATCTCAGTTTAACTGTGTGTTATTTGAACTTAATGTACGCACTTCTTAATTACTCAAGAGCATCCCAGAGATGAATAACTTTTAGACTTGTCTTTTACTGATGTTTTCCCTGGGATTCATCATCCTTGTTTGCTGTACCACAACTAATACATGGGTTCAGAAACACTTTTCAGTCAGTGACTAAATCTTATATAAAGTCATTTATGTATTTTTGTAGGACAATAAATAATGACATGTATGGATTGTATAATAAATATGAATTGAACTTCTTTTGACATAACAGCAATCTTAAATTACCAATTCTATTTATAATTTGACATTCTTAATGGAAAAAGTAAAATATTGTTTGCAAAATCAAATAATGATTTATAAACCTCTCTTTTGTGCATCTACTGCTTTTCATATACAACCTATTAATAGGAGGATCCTTTCAGACCTTTTCATTTTTATTCTTTATGTTTTTTTAAGTAGTGCCATAGACAGTTTCAACACCAAACTTGACCCACTTTTGCTCCTTTTGTTGTCTAGGGCAATAAGCTTTTCTTGCAACCTCACATGTGACTTTAAATATTAGACTAGTTTTTACCAGCTTTCGTTTCTTGTGGTTTCTAAGAAAACTTTGGTTTTGAATTACCACAAGAACTCAAACTGTTTTGTTGGTAATTTTATTGCCCACTAGCTGTGGTAGTTCTACTCAAAATTTCCCATTTTAGGTGAATTATGTGTACAGCATTCTATGCTACAGTGACATTCCATTACTGATCATTTAATACCATGCCCTTTTAACTGTTGTCTGCACCATCTTTTTCTGTCCTTTGCCTCTGACTGATATTAATGCTTTTTGGAAGATGTTGAAGATAATGGTAGTGATGAAAATATAACTATTCAGAAAGAGTCAGCAAAAGTGGTTAAAGCAGGCTTTGAGTCTCATAGATAAAGTGTCTGAGGTGTTTCAAAATGGTGGCATATTTTAGGAAACCAGCTTCTTCTTCCACTTGAGACTCCTGATGATCCTGCTTCTGCTTTTCCATCCTCCGTGTCATATGTGCTGTCTTTGTACATTCAAATTATGTGTGCTTCTTCAGTTCCTGCATGTATCCCCCTTTGTTACTTCAGTTCTTTTAGATTAAATTATTTGACTGTCCAACAAAATCACTTGCTGTAGCACTTTAGTTATACATCTTCAACAAAGAGGTATGGCTGTATGTAAAACAGACTTTAGCACAGACTTCTCTTTTTATAGTTGAGAGAATGAGACTATTCCTCACTTTTCTTTTGCAAACATATATATGTGTTTTTGTTGGAAAGTGTCTGCATCCTCCTATCTATAAGCAGGATGCATAAACAAAATATTTCATAGTCAACCCCAGCTATCCTTTCATTTTCTGCTTCGAAAAATGAGTGCTTCTTGTTTCTATGGCAATTATTAAACTAAAGGAAGAATCTGCACTTAAAAAAAAAAAAAAAAAAAAAAAAAAAAAAAAGTAATTTATTTTCTTGTTCTTTTCCATGTGAAAAGAGCTTTAAATTCCTATCATGGAGATGAGAGCCTGCCTGAAGTTAGGCAGAATCATTTCCTTTTTTGTATAATGCACAGTTTGGAATTAATAAAGTCTGCTGCAAATTCACATATCCTATCCCACAATATCCTAAGAATATATGGAGATACTTCAGCTACCTGCAAAAATTTGACAGCCCCAAATGAACCGTTAAAAATCTGACCATGAAGCTACAAATGCACAAAACAATTTCATGTGAGGTATTATAAATTCTTATGTTTTCACAATAGTTCTTTAAGTACAGGCTTGAAAAATACTGTTAATGAGTCTGTCAGCATACAATGAAACAGTGCTCTAAAAATGGTAGAAATGACTGCTCTATAATTAAAGACGGATTTTTTATCTATTTTTTAAAATATATATTTTTTGAAAGAGTATATTAGCAATTTAATGAATAAAATACTCTGTTCAGTCAACTTGTATGGTATAATTGTCCATTAAGCTGTATTATTTACAAGAAAAACAAGATTATCATACATATATCTGCCTTTCAGGAGTTTAGATGAAATCCATCAAATGAGAAGATCACGTTCTCCAACTAGACACCATGATGCCTCCAGAAGTCCAGCTGATTACAGATCCAGAGACATGGATAGTCAGTATTTGTCTGATCAAGAAAGGTACATCATCAGTCTGAACTTGGAAGCAAGTTTAGAAATGTCTTTGTTGGTTTGCTTAATTTTAAAGTGTTTATCAGAAAACCACAGTCTGATAGTAATGGGTAAGGGACAGAAAATCGTCCTAATTTCAAAAACTAGTCATAATTAAGTTAACTATGCCTCTTTTCTGGTCAAAATGTGCACTGGGTTGACAGTAGTAGCAGGTGTCTAAATAAATTGTTCTTGAGTGTTTGTCCTAGAATACTCTGCTGTTTACTTCATGAATGTAAGCCCAGAGGTTTTTGCTAGAAAGTCATAAATCTACATGTATGCCCTAACTATTCTTGCAACACAGAGACCACAAACATATTTGTCTGTTTTAGAAGTCAGTAAAATACCAGGCATTACTTCCTACTACTTGGGATTTACATATGCTATAGTTCACATTCCTATACTAATATATTTTGGACATCTACCTTATTTGTCTCACAGCATCTTACATAGCATTCTGGTGAACTTGGTACAATACAGAAGCATAGTAAGGGTAGTTACAGAGCTTGTAATTAAGAAAAATCTCCAATCTTTGATGCTTGGCACATGCACACCTCTCCCTGGAATGTATACAGAAGCTACACTCCTCAGAGAATAGGTGTTCTCTACTAGGCATTGTTTTCAGTAATCTACAAATATCTTCTATTAAAATGGAAGGAAAAGAGGATTTCTGCTTAGTTTTTCGTTGAAAAAAATTAGACAAGGTTTTTCAGTTCAGTATTTTGGAAACATAATGGTGACATCACATGAATTATCAATTTTTGTGGTTCATCTATATACATAGAAATATATCATATAGCTAAATTATAATGGCAAACTTTTACCATTCATATACAATCAACTGTCCTAGTCAACTCCCATTTTTCTGCAGTATGTTTCTATTTTTTTTTATGAGTAATAGTGACAAAACCTTTCTAAATAATACAGTAAATTTAATATAGCAAACTATGTGAAAACATGTGAAAGAATACATATAAAAATCTCTGGAACTCTTTGTCCAGTTTTGAAGCAACACAAAAATTGAATAATAGCTGGCTTTTGCAGTTAAACTAGTTCAGTTTTCTATAGGATCTTGCCTGTTTTTTTTTTTTTTTTTTTTTTTAATAAATGATAATATACATATGGGAATTAATTATTCCCATAGAGCTTAAAATTCCAGTGTCCTATTTTATAGGCAAGAAGTATGTACAGTATTGTCTAAGTTGGATTGTTGCACTGAATTTCCTTTCAGAGGTGAATTGAAATGCTTTTTAACTGTAGTGAAGTCAGATTTAGAGTTAAGCTAATTATAGTAATTTCCCCTCGTTGCAAATGTTTCAAGTTACTATTTATTATAGGTAGTGGTACATTCAAAGTATTCCTGAAAATATTTATTGAATAGTTTTCTTATTCAGCAGATTTGGAAGAGACATTTAAGCGTGGCTTTTGTCACGAGAAATAAGTGTGACTGTGTAGATTATCTTATAGTAAAGCCTCAAAACATGATATAAATGACAATATATGCATGGAGTGTGCTAGGAGAGCAGGACTTGCAGTGAGAATTTTTCAGAGATGAGCCCTCAGAAAAAAGCACAGCAGCAATGGGCTTTTGAATTTGTTCAGATGAGTAGGAAACAGGCTTCAGTTCTCAGTGTTCAGAAGACACTTTTCAGAAGTTAAAAGATCAGACATGAAGACAGGATTTGCAGGATTTAAAGGGGTGCCTGTACTTAATCTCCTTCAGTCATAATCTGCACTGGTTTCATTTTTCTTCCATTTTCATTTTCTTCTTTTCCTCAAGTTTCTTGAGTTGTTGAAACTGCTTAACTCTTGCAGACTTCACTGACTTTCAAGGAATTTAAGTAGCACCACAGGGAGGATCAAAAACAGCTTTTGTTTTTGATGTAGTTTTTGTGAAATCACATCTCCCAACAGTTTCATTGTTGATGTGAAATCCTCTTTCACATCTTGGCAGTTAAAAATGAGTTCTATGTCTTAGTATCAACATCAGTGCAAGTATTATGCGTTGTTCATTTGCTGAACCCCTCATCTAAACAAATACATTCTTTTAGATACTCAACATAAATTTGGTTTTGAATGTATTCTCCTGATAATTGCATGGCAGAAATTTTAGTTGCTGAATACTTTTGATCATTTTTTCAGTGGTCTGTTACTGGTCCCAATTTAATAGTGAATATTTTGAGTATTTTTTTGTAAAAATAATTGCTATAGTCTGTTACAAAAGCATATGGTGTGATACACTTCCACTGGAACTGATTTGATCACTTTATCTTTTTTATATATGTTTATATAAACATGTATGTGTTTATAAATATATATAAATCTGTTAGGAAATTCTAGGAATACTAGGAAATCTAGCTAAGCAGTATACTTTGCTCTGAATTTAGGATCATCATCTGATTCTTAAGGAGATAGCACTTTTCACTTTTTAGTGTTTGTTTTATTCCTAAATAATACCTGTTAATCTGAGTTCTTAAATATTCCCATTAGAAAACCTTTGTTTTAGAATAATAATTTTTATTTTAAATGTCTCCAAAACAGCCTTAATTTGGTGTAGAACTACCAGTATCATCTTATATTATCAGTAATCTACAGCTAGGGGTTCTTTTGCTTTTTTTTTGGTCTTGAGGCTTTCAGGGTGAATTTGCTGTTTTATACCTTTTTTTTTTTTTTTTTTTTTTTTTTTTTTTTGGATGAATTATGTATTACTGTTTGCCCTGGGCTCATTACAATAGATACTCTTTGGCTCAGCAAAGGTAGAATAAATATTTAAAAAGTACCCTGTGATTTAATGTGGACTTTGCATCTACTGTCTTTTAGATTTTATCCTGCTTCTCCAGATACTGTCTCAGATAATAAAGCAGTGCATGAAGCTTTTTGTATATAGTGTTTTGATAATAATTTCTTCAGTTCTTGCGAGAAAAACAAAAACAAAAACAAAAAACACAAAACTCTTAACTAATTACAGAAAATGATAACTTTTTCCTAAAATGCACATGTATATGTAATTTGGAAACTTGAATATAAATGCTGTCAGTGGTCTAAGATTAGGAATGCAATTTTTGCTTTAAAAAAATATGAAAATATCCAAAAAAACAATTCAGTTCACCTTTAATACATTTTGTTGCATCAAAATCAGGCTAGTGGTTTCAGATACAAACTTAAATCTCACGTGACTAACAAGCCATTGTTTTAGTCTTCCTAGTTCAGAACTTTAGATAAATTTTACCTAAGCTATGTCAAACAAATAGGTCAGTTTATAATGGTATAAAGCACAGAACACATTGAACAACTGCTACTTTTTATATTTTGTAATCTTTTCTCTCTCTGTCACCATAGTACTTCATATGATTCCCAGCTTCTTTTAAAATACCATGTTTCCATGAAGTTTAGCTTTACTTTCATATTTACAGTAATTTGAAAACTGGGGGCTTTGTCTTTCTGATTGTGCTGAAGTGCATAAAACTACAGGATTAATTTAAGGGATATTTCATACCATAATCATATTTACCATAGGCATAAATATATATTATTTTTACCATCTTGCTTGGATGTAGCATGTGTTTGGTTGCATTAAATGAATAATGGAATAAATGGCTGATTTTTCTGAATTGGAAACAATAAGAAACAAGAAGTCTGGCTGATAAGCATTTTTTTTTTCTTTAGGATTGCATTGCAAAATGCTGTAAAGAGCTATCAGTCAAAACCTGTATTTGTCCCAAACATAATATTTCCAGTGAACACTTATTTTTCCCTAAAGGGTGACTGGTTACTCTTTCTATAAACTGGTTTGCAGTGAATTAAAACAAACAAAATAAGTAACAAATCGCACAGTAACAAACCTTCCCTGCTTCTTTCATTTATGCTTTTGTGACTTATAAAAAAAAAAAACAAACATTTTTGTTTATTTATTTATTTTTTTCTGAAGTGTTTCTTCATGAATTTATGAGAAAGAAGGTTATTAGAGAAATGTAACTGATTTTGGGATTCCTGACAGAATTCATGAAGAACTCTGAAATAGTACTTCTGGATTTTAAAGGGAGAAACTCTACAAAATTACGTGCAGCAGTGAAAGGATTTGCTTGAAAATTGAGTTACTGCAGGCATTTTTTGGCTCACATTCTTTGAGAAGTGCAGTCTGGGTTTGAACATTAGTAGGCTATGTACCTGGAAGGAAGTTTCTTGTTTCTTTTTATGTTTTTATTTGCAAATCATTGGCATAATCCATGTCATCTAATGCTTCATAATTCTATCTGTTTCACTCACCATCCATCCTGTCTGTGCAGTGAGCTTCTTATGCTGCCCAGAGCAAAACGAGGAAGAAGTGCAGAGTGCCTACATACCATCAGGTAAATACAGGAATCTGGTAATCACCAACACCTCTGGTCAGTTGTGTATGCTTTGTGCCCAGCATCCCAGTATGTACAGAACTTCCCAGTATGTTATGATTGAGGTGTCAGTTATTCTTTGTTTTGTTTTGTTTGTTTTAAATCAGATCAAGATGTGTATATATGTTTGTAAACTTTTATAGTAAGGATTGAAGCAGCTAAAGAATTTCTGATTTTGCAGTTGTATTTTGTTGTAGATTATCTGTCTAGTCACAGAAGTCCTGATCACCAATGCATGGCAATGTTATAATTTCAGATGTTCTTTTTGAGTTGTTTTTGTTTGCCTTTATTTCCATTTATTTTGTCTGTATTACAGTCAAGCACAAGCCAACAATCTTTGCTTGTGACACCTAATCTCACGGTGACTTTGAACATTTGTAGAGGAGAGCAAGGTGATTAAGGAGAGTGTGATTTAAAGGCTCCCTCACAATGCCAGATTTGAGGGGTTTCATAATAGATTTTTCCTTTCTGAATTTGATCTAGGCATAAACTTTGCAGTTTGAGTTCATTTTCAGTCTTAAATAAGCTCTCATCCCAAAGCTTGGAGCCCTCTGTCTTAACTGTTCCAAATGCTGAGAAACTAAATAGAAATGAAATATATTAATCTAACAAATATAACCATGTCCCCCTTATTTCTTACACCACATATGTTAACTCTGTTAATAATAAAGGTCAGATTGTGTCAAAAATATTCCTGTTAGAATCAACAAAATTGTAAGGTTTCTGTTACACAAGTGTTACAAATGAAGCAAGTAACTATTTTTCCAATCAGGAATTGGGTGTTACTAAGAACTTTATGTTGATATTGTATGTTTAAAACTTTAAAAAACATTTAATGTATGTTTTCATTTCCATTCTGTAGGATTCTCCTATATAGAGTAGTTTTTATTAATTTGCCCTGGCTTGTTTTAATTCTCTTCATCAAATTAGAAACAGCATCAAAGATGCTGCGATAGGGTTCTGATATACTATTTAATAGTAAAATAATAAATACAAAAATAAACAAATAAATACAATAACTTTCAAAAAAAAAATAGTAAAACCCACAACTGAGCATCACTGCATCTATTACATTAAAATTTAAATTTTGCTTATCAGTAGTTTAATTCTCATATTTCATCTAAAAAGCTTTTGCCTCAGCATTTTAGGTTTTTGCTTAATCTCTTCACTCCTAGTTATTTTGTGCCAGTTTTTTGTCAGGTAATACTAATTTTCCTCTGCCTCCTCCTTCATACCTTTTTCTTTTTTACTACACCTTTTACAGCTTTACACCCTAACCACCCCCAGCTCTGTGATTTTTCTTTTCCCCATTAAATATTATAATTTTCATTATAATTTTTAAAGACAGAGTTTAACTTCTTGCTTAATGCACTAAGTAAATATTGTATCATAAACTTTTGATGCTCTTTGTCTAGCTGCTATAGATTTCCAATTGTGTTACAAATCTACTAGCCTGTCTGGCAGCTAACCAGCTGAAAGTTATGCATGGGCAGCTAGGTAAGAGGAACGCTATTCAGAGAGTACAGCCCTTTCTTGCCTTTTTCCTTATTCTATTTTTTGCTCTTATTTTCTTATAGTTAAGAAAAGTAACAAAGTATCCCAAATTAGTAAAATAAATTATTACAGTAATAAATTAACAACTTATTAGAGTAACAAATATAAAACTAACAAGTTGTTCAAGTAACAGTAATGTTATACTATAAAACAAAGTACTTTTAATAGCATAATATAATAATATAATATTGAATGGGAGTATGCAGGAAACAGAGTGAAATAGATTGACTGTTAAATATTACTCTGAGGCTTATGAAGCATAATCCATAATGGAATAATACCCAGAAAATTACCAGTACCCATGCTCAAAAACCCTTTCAACAAAAATTTTGTCCACACATTAGCTGCCATTTTTCCTCCTTTCTCATTCATAGTGGCCTGACAGTTATTCATGTTAGAAACAGGATTATAAAGCATTATTCCTGTTTTCTAGACAGCTTGCTGAATAATGTTTTAATTAATTGTTGAGACAGCTTAAGCATAAAATGAGATATAAGTGTTAAGTGTTTTATGCTACATGAAAGAAAGATTAATATGAGATTGTCCAAGCTACAAAGTCAAGATTTATGGTTAGTTTGCTCCACCAGTTTAAAATATTACTGCTAGCTGTCCATCCTGACCATCTGTACATGATTATTGACTTAAAGCAGATATGGTGGAAGGAAAGTGTACCTATGCCATAGACCATGGAAAGTCACAGTCCATGTCTTAACTCACACCTAGTACTCATACTCTGCTATCATACTCTACTACTGTGATAGGATTGATGTGACAGACAGCCATACCTTTATTCCAACTTTGCAACATCACACTGATCTCTGCTAGAGAGTTACCAGTGATGACAGCTAAATCTGTACAACAGGTCAAAGCTCCTCTGTTGCCTTCTTAGGCTTATACAAAGAGCAGGGTTCCCAGAAAGAGAGTTGTTTTATCTGACTGTGATGTAGCCAGGTTTGTAATGTTGATCTGCTGTGCCAAGGTCCAAGTCTCAGTAGGAATTAAAATGTCCTGCTGGGACAGACCACTCCTGAAGCTGGCAAACTCTTCGAGGCTGCAGGTCGTTCCACTAATAGCACCATGACAGTGGCTGGTTGGGTAAATGGAAAATTACTAAAACTTGGTAATTAACCCTTAACCATTGAACATTCATGATTCCCATTAGGCAGCCACTGTCTTCCTTTATATTTCTTCCTTGTTGACTTGGGTAATACAAGTTTCCTGTTCTAAAATCTCTTGTACTTTGAGTGATGGTATCAGTTTTCATACAGCATGGAGAGCTGCAGTGCTAGCTGATGTTGTAGATCTCCTTGTTTTTTAATTAGCTTGTGATTATTAATAACAATTAATTAGATTTTGAAGCCGATACACCACTTCTAAAAGACTTCAACATTCAGAAATGCTAGGTGCTAATACATCTATAACTGATGTTGTGGTATCACTTTTTTAGCAAGTGTTTCGTGCTTGGCTTTGGAAGCATGTCTCTGTTAAAGTCTTTGTAGGTCTAAATAAAACATTACCAACAGAAATTATACAATCCTTTACAAGGGCTTGTATATTTTAATTAAAAATCTCAATAGAAGGAATTTAGATTACTTTAATTGCAAGTACAAAATCTGAGCTGTACTAGTATTGTCATAGGCTGTTTTAATAGAAATTTAATCACAAAAATTTGTCCCCCAGATAGATACCATGGTAGTTGAATTGAGAACATACATTGAGAAATCTACTCGTGCAGCTAATAAATATAATAAAATATCGTGCATTTATTTTAAGTTCTGGTCAATCTTGCCTTACTTTTACCTTTTTATTTCTGGCATGTTTTTATGTTGTTCTCTTTTCTTTTCTGTTCTACTACATTCAAGAAGTTCTGTTAGGCACTATAAAACATTACCACCCAAGATGCCTTTACTAGAAAATGGTACTAATTGGAACCTATACAGGTAAGAAGTATTTAGAGTCCCCTTTAATAGTTAGTGACTTCTTGGGGAATAAATAGTCTTGCCTCATAAAATAAATTAGTTTTCATATGCTTTTGGTAACTGAGAGTTAAGGGACATAATCCTAAAATAACTTCATACTGTCTAAATTAACCCCTACATATAAAAGACAAACACTTCATAAGGTAGCTTTCTTTATGGTTAATGTTGTATGTTGCATGTTTTTTCTTTGTTACTTTCTTTTGCTTATGTATGTAATTTTGCTTACATGTCAAATTTATTTTCACTTTGTTTAAATGATTTTAATTTACAAAGCTCAACTCTTCCTGCATGTGCTAAGACCAAATCAGTGATTAGACAGGATATTTCTCTCCTTCGTGATTGCCTTAATTCACGAATACCGAAATTTGGAGATGACTTCCTGGTTAGGTAAGAAACTGAGGGTTAATCACCTCTCCTGTTTGGTATTTAATATGGATTTACAGACTAAATGAACTTCATTGTAAAGTGATTTCACATACTATACCGTGTATCACATCCTTTTATATTGGCTTAAAATTTACTACTCTTAATAAGGATTTAGATTGATTGATTGGTATTTCTCATTCCACTTTCTTACAAGTGGACGTTGTTCTGTCATTCAGTTTTAAAAATTTCAACAGTCTTACCAAAAAAAATTCTAGCAGTCTTTTATTTTGTTTTCTTTTTCTAAACAAATCTTGGCACTGTCATCCAGTCAGCTCTTTTATGTTTTCCTTAATTAAATCATTGTGATTCTACATTTTCTGTAAAGAGAGCATTATTTTATGAGTTAATATCTAACATTGTATTCCTTTCTTTGTTTTCTTTTTCTTTCTCTTCTACCATTGGATGCAATGCACTGGCACTAGTGAACTACAGCCCTCCCTTGACAGGGCTAGGAGTGCTAGTACCAACTGCTTGAGACCAGATACTAGTTTGCATTCACCAGAACGAGAAAGGTATAAAATAAAAACTTATGAATTTCTTGTCATCTGTGCTGGTGATTTTTATCAGTTTTGTTTTTCTTTATATGAGTACTCTACATTCCTGTACATTCATGTCTGCTTTGGTATTTGTAGACATTTTTGCTCCTATATTCATGTATGTTGTGTAAATTGTGTCTTGAAGCTTATAACTGCTTCTTTCCTTGTTTTAGTTCAAGCTGATGTCATTGTTTGCAGAAGTCCTCAGTATGCTGATAATAGCATTGCAGTGTTAAGTATTTTGATGAAGTACCACTTGATTGTTAATCTTCATCACCATTAGCTAAAAAGTATTACATTTATTTCTTGCCTGCTCTGTGAACTGCTAAAAAGGTGGTGACATAATTTATAAATTATGTGACAAAACTCATATTTCAAACCTGAACTGTAGTTTGTCTAGCAATGTATTTTCTGTAAGACATCCAGCCAAACTTCATTGCTTCTTTAATCTAATCTGCTGCATCTGCTTTTGCAATTACAAGGCAAGGCACTGCACTGAGATTTCTTTTCACTCTGTGACATTATATTAAGGCTCACATAAGTCTTAAGAAGATATGTTTGCAGTTTAAATGAAATGTTGTTGTGTCACTTAAATTGTGCAGGCATTTTATTTTTTATTTATTTTTTTTCTGAATCTCTAATATTACGACAGCTTCCTTCAAAATCTTAGGTGAACTAAATACTATTGGTGTGTTTGGCAGATGGGATTGTTCCACGAGGGAATTTTTCATCACCTGCTGTTTTTTGGCTAAGAATTATACTGTTTTAGGGTGAGATTTTAGCTTCACTAAAGGCAATAATAGGTTGCAATGGACTATGGCACAATTACAATTTCAGCAGTTCAGTGTATAATGAATATGGTGGTTAATTACGTGAAATTGCTTTGTCAATCAACCCACAGTATGGTTATGAAAACTGTTGCATCATTTACATTATTGTGGGAGAGGACCTGTGAGGAAAGGCTGTGAGAACTTACTTTTTTTCTTTGATATAAGGTTTCTCTCTCTCTCTCTTTTTTTTTTTCCCCCCAATGCTGGGGAAGTTCCCTTTCCTCCCTCCTCCCCCACTTCCTGAAGCTCCTTGATTGGAACTATGCTGTTCTCAAGCTGTGCTCTTGTTGGATAGGACTGACTCATGTCCTGCCGATATATCTCAACTAGATCCTTGCTAGTTCATTCCTTTTTAAGATAAAGCACGAGATATCAATTATCATATCTGATATGTACCTAATTGTCTAAAACAAAAATTTTGACAGAAATAAGGCCGCCCCCAGCAAAACACAGGATGCCATTCTAGACTTTCTAGAAAATTTATAGTAGTATCATATTACTATGTGTGATAGATATATACAGTTGTATTCATCTGTAAGCATGCATGCAACAGTGTATGGATATAAGCAGTGTATTTTTTGTAGTTTCATTTCAAGATGCCAGACATCAAGCTGAATATTCAAAGAAATGGTAGTTGGCAACTGTAAAATATCGTAGTTAAAATTACATACTCAAATCTAAATCTGTCACTGATGTTAACTATGTCTATTGTGTCCTTATGATTCATCTCAGCAAATTCTGCCCACTAGGCACCAAATAGAATCAACAGCATTTTTCATGTGCTCTTCATAAAGAGAATTGTTTAGCCTGTGTTAGTGGCCTCTACTTATACTAAGCACTCGATTTTGCCAAATTGTCTCTTATCCTGATCCAGAATATATGTCCATCTCTGAAACTTTTACATTTTTGCTTTATAAGTCCTGGAGGGTGACTAAAAAATTGCTTTTGACTTGGGGTCCTTCATGGGGGTGCAAAAAGCTCTTTTTTATGAAATTCAGGTTCTGTATTTCCATGATGGTTTTGTGGCAAATAAAAAGATGTGTGGCTTTGTCAGAGGAATAATGACAGGATGTTTTATTTTTAATTTAGACATAGTTGTTTTTTGTTGTTGTTGTTGTTGTTGTTTGTTTGTTTTGTTTTGTTTTCCCTAATATAGTCTAGTTTGTGGAGGAACATACTGTATTTAAAAAACAAACAAACAAACAAACAAAAACACTAAGTCACCAATTTAATCTTTTAGTTTGGGGGTAAACTAATTTTAGATTTCCTACTCCACTGTTGAATCTGTGTGCTAACACTTTAGCGTAAGATTAGTTGTCAGTTGCATGTAATGATAGAGTCTAGTTTGAAGAACAGGAATTAAGTTCAAGGAATGTAGAAAGCATTTATGTCTGTGCTGAGCAAGATAAGAATAAGGTACTTAAATTACAGTAAGACACGTTCATTGATGTTACAGGTTCCCAAAGCTTTTAGGAAAAGCTTTTGGAAAGCAGGTATAATGAAACACTGATAGATGATCTAGAAAAGGCTGTCTGGCCTACATTGCTAGAGACTCCTCAAGAAGAGATTATACAATCATCTGTCAGGTGTAGTTGGTCCTGCTTGTAGCAAAGAGAAACACTAGGGTTTTGTGAAGTCCAATTTATAAAGCACTAATTTTTAATCAGTGTATGTGTAGGACCTGTGTTGAAGGTACTGTTAGTTGTTTTTGTGGCTTCTTTTTTTTTTTTTTTTATTCTCAGAATGGAGTTGTAGATTTTATTTTAAATGTAGGCTTTAAAAACTCAAAATATAAAGATAGAATTCTAAATGTGGCACTATATCATTTCTTGAACAAAATTTTAGGTGGAAAATTTTAGTGGAAAATTCTTTCTACCCATTCTGCTCAACCTTTTGTCTGAGAAGGTATAAATTAGATTGTATTTGAGATTATGAGTTAAAGCAGTCCACGTGACTTTTTTTTTTTTTTTTTTAACAAAATGATACTGACTGATCATAGAGTTCTATTTCTTCATGTTAATTATTCAGTGAAAACACTTAAACTCCAAAAAATATAATTTTTGTCATTTGGAATGATTGGAATAATTATTTTTTTATGTTGCTGTGTCAATAAAAGTTGTGTTGATGCACAAACACCATCAGAAAAGTAATTTTAGCAATATATGTAATTTGAGCATGTACAAGTCTTGTTAGTTGCACTAAAAACAAACAAAAACTTCACTTTCTCCTTCTATAAGCTATGTCACTTCAGCAAGGAAAGTTGGTATGATTTGACTGGCAAACTGACCTTGCCCTGACACAGGCCTACTGAAGTTTTTTGTTGAATGAAATAGTTTGATACAGAAACTAACCCTTCATATTTTTCTCTTTGATGCAGTGTACATTAGGACATTCAAAAAGGTCCAGGCCTTACTAAACCTTACTAATTCAGTTGTAACACGCCTGTTGGATTTTTTTTTTTGACCTATCCCTAGTGGTTTTTGTCAAAATGATCACCTTGTTGAGGTTTGTGATGATTTACAAGACATATGTTAGTTTATAATATAGACATAGATACTCTCTAAAGCCATGAAAACTTTTGCTGCCACTACTTCCCATAGTGTGAGTTTTCATTTTCTTCAGTGTCTCAAAATCGCTGTTTTTTGTTGTTATTGTTGTTGTTTTTTGTTTTTGGTATAAATTGTGTATCGTGTTCTAAAACAGAGACATCTGTGTGCAAACACTAGCCTTAAGTCAAGAAAACCCGTAGGCATAGGATTTATGTGCAGTGTCCAAAACCAATTCACCTGTGCTTTCTCATCATTGTAGCATCTTCCCTAGATTATCTGGTGATATTTAAGATTGTAGTAATAGTTACTTAGTAATATGAAGTATGGCTTATTGACACGAGTTTCTTATATTGAAAGAAATTATTGCAATAGCACTTAGCACAAAATCAGCAGTACAGATTGGGAATGCTTGTATGCTTTGATCCTGAGAGATTTAGGTAGAGGACTTGTGAGCAAGTAAAACTGAGGATCACAGCCTGGTGATGAGTTCATGTAAAACAGTCTGCATGTCTGCAAAATGCAGCCAAATTCTGTTAGACTCACTCTGAGGTGATTCACTGAAGTAAGACTTAAAATGTTTCAGAGATCCCTAGGATTTTTTATGTCGACTGTTCAGTACCACACAAACAGGATACAAAGCTGAACAATTGCTTATTAGCTACTTATAAGTAGATAACAGAACAGTTGGAACTGTCATTTGATCCAATTAAGACCTGACCTGATTTAATGTTAATTTTTGTATTTTTTTGTTTTAGTAAGTCTGAAGCATTAAGGCATTTATATTGCATGCCTGTAACAACAATGTTGATTGTCATTATTTACATTTTAAATTATGTACAGTAAAATAACTGCTTGCATTAGGTATATAATGCATCGTGTATTCAGTTATTTTCAAATACGTAAAGGAATAGGTTATTGCATGTTTGTCTTCATTGTCTCCTCACAGTCATTAAAAATTTGGTGAAAGAGCATGTTCTCAAAGTTCATACTGCATGACGTAGTTAATTCTTTCAAATGCTATTTGATACTTATAGTGGATATCAGCATATTAAGGGCTTTGAGTGCACTGATGCATTAACATTTTCTTTAACTCTTTCTTTGGAGAGAAAAAGAAACTAAATGCTTACAATCTATTTCTTCTTGAAACTTCTGATCTACCTCAATGTTCAAGTGATGCTAATCTCCTTGAAGGCTTTGTTATTTGCATGTTCCATAAATCAAACCCTTTTCCTTATTACATGGACTGGAAGGATGCCTCAGAAAGTGAATATTACATAGTTTTGCAGTGTTTACATAAATGTTTGCTGTTTTTGTAAATTATTTTGATTTTTCGAAATTGTTACACATACACTCTTACAACCACATAACATCATATCAAAATACACAAAAATGTCAATATTTAGTATACTATATATATAATTGTAAATTAAAACACAGAGTCACAGAATATCCTGAGTTGGAAGTGAATCACAAGGATCATTGAGTCCAACTCCTGGATCCACACAAAATGAGATTTTTAAGGAAAAAAAAAAAAAATCACATAAGACACTACTATTCATTCAGAATCTTGACTTATTTTTATTTTCATTTTTATTTTTTAATTTACCTATATAACAATCTGCTGTCATGTGCTGCAGGGATACTGAGAAATGATCAGAAAATTAAGTTGGCTGCATACACTTTCAATATATATTTTTAAATTTAAAAAATTACCTGGTACTTGTACATAGTATGTGCAAATTTGTTGCAGCTAATTAGCTTACCTTTACAGTATCTAAAATTGTTTACAGTAAATGCAGTACTATTAGCTTTATTAAATTAACACAGTAAATTAGTATTAGCACTAGTACTTTTAAGTTACTTAAATGAGTAACAGAATTCATTGAGAAATGTACCAGTGCAAAGCCCTCACCTTAACCTTTTAATCGTTCTGATTCTGCAAGAGAACTTTATTGGGAAGTAATCAGTGCTGCCGTACTGCTCTAAAACATGAACTCTGGTTTGTTCAGCACTACTTTGGTATGATAGTCCTTGACATATGTCCTGCTGCTAGGAAAACTTCAAAGGAAACAGAATATGAAGAAACAAATGCCTCAGGTGGTCATGGTTATATCAGCTTTGTGATATATGTAGTGTACTCAAAAGTGTAGCTCTTAAAGTGTGCAGAATTTCTTATTAGTAGGCATGTAGTACATCCATTACAGTCAGAGCAAGACATCTCTATAAACAGATGAATGGAACAGAAAATGACTCTCTGTGTGTTCCAGAAAATGGTCACTTAATGCCTCAGAATTTTTCATATAATTCACAGTCCCACATTTTTACCAAGGATGCATTTTTCAGTACAAAGAGTTAGGAGAGATTAGCTTAACAATATACCAGCCAGAGGTCAATAGAAAATGCAGTCTTTGCAAAGCTTTCAGAATTACAATTTTCTATGGAGATGATAGGCTTTTAGAGAGTCTAGCTTTGGAGGACATTTGAAAACTTATGGTACACTACATGAAAGATTTAAATTAGTTGAAATTCTGCTTCTTTGGGAGTACATTGTCTTTGTTTTATCTGAAATATTTCTTCAGTAAGCAGCCATAAGAATAGTATACCAGGAAATTAGAAAACAGAAAAAATAATTAAATGACACACTTTCATTACTTTTTGGGGTATTTTTCCAGTCCCAAATCACATATATTTAATTTTATCACAAACTAAATGTCCTGTTTTTTTCCTGTTTTATTGAACGGGCAAACAGGGGTAGATGGTCCCCCTCCCTAGAGAGGAGACGACCTACTAGTCCCAGGATTCATATCGAGCATGCATCTCCGGAGGATGACAGGTACTAGGCAACTCCTCCCAGTTAAAAAGTGGCTTACTGCATCTTGCACTCTCAGAGGAGTATACTAAAAATTAAAAGTATGCATGTGTTTATAGAGAGACCTTTAAACTCCAGAAGCCCAAAATAAAATAGCAGCTTTAGATATCATCTCTGCATTTTGTTGAACTGTTATAAAGCACCTAGGAAGTAATGTCTTTACAAATTTTCTGTTTGTCTGAACAGTTACAAGCCATTTAATAAGATGGCTAATACCACAGAACATCATCTCCTAATGCTCTTTAGCCTATTTTTACCCGCTTCTGTAAATGACGATGGTGTTTTCTCTGTGGTGCTTTATAATATCGTAATATACCTGTTGTAGAGCCTGTTGGTTTTTTTAGGTGTCTATTTTAATTTTTATTGTGCTTTTTGTTGTTGTTGTTTTTTAACAAACAAACGAACAAAAAAAGACCCATGATATGTTGGAATTGTTGGAAGTTTTGGTAATACTTACTAGTTGATGTATGTAAAATTGGTAGTGTTCTTAAATTCTGTCCTAAATTAGGATGGTCGTCATGGAACAGGTTTTCCTAACAAGGTAGGTTTTGTTAAAACCACCAGATCTTTAAATACATTTTAAAGTCGAATACCAACTATGATTAATAGAAGTACCTTTCCTTATTTTTTTCTTGCCATGAACTTTCTACTGTAATTAGTTTTGATGTTCCATTGCTTTGACAGTAGTATTTTTTGTATTTTTTTTTCTGATAAATCTGTATTATTTTTAACCAGACATTATATTTCTACTGAAATGTAAATTTCACATTTGCCCATTAACTACTGTAACAATTTTTGTGTTACAGTAAATGAAAGGATGCAGATGTTTTGTGTAAATAACCCCTGCTTCAGTAAACTATGAAGTTGCTCTTAAAACTGGAAGGCAGATACATGGATAAAACTTTTTCAATTACTTTAAGTGCCAGTGGTTTTGTTCTGCTTAAGAATACGTTTAGTAGTAGCAGTTACATTTCTACAATAATTTATCTTGTTTGCTTGATACTAGGTATATTCTGCCAACACAAGCTGTAGAGAGTGTGAAACTTGTTACTGTGTTTGCATAACATTTCTCTTTTTACTAAAGTAATTATAAATTATAGAATTAAACTTGTGAAAGGTTATTTCAAGATTGGCTGTTCTTACAGATAAGGCATTTCTAGGTATTTTACCAACATTAATATTGAGCCCTCTTATGGGATAGTTATTAACAGCTTACAAATGTACTTTGTATGTTTGGGGCATTTTTAAACTAATTTCTCTTCACATTTTTCAAGTTGATGGAAAGACTATTTTTGACTCAATGGATCAGACTTGATTATAAAAACTTATTGTCATTGATTTGATTAGAATTAAATCATAATCATATATCAACGAAATTAGGTTTTCATCTGAATGCTGTCATTCTTAATACAGAATTATGAGCCTTTTTGATGTCAGCCAAAGTTCTGCAAATGTATCAAAGGCTGAAATCATCTAATACCACTTAGTAAACATATTGCAGTAAAGCATCTGTAAGATGTAGAATATGTTATTGGCAAGTTTCTGAGTCAGAGAAAAAGCAGTCTAATTTTCTTAGTGATATCGGTGCCTTTATGTGGTTGGAAGTCTCATGGATAATGTCACCCAATGATGCAGCCAATGATGAACCTAGAAACAGTTTAGATTAACCCCAATCCTGATGATTTTTAGCAGAAGTTACAAGAACATTGGACTTTTCTCATTGCATACCCAATGGAGATTAACAAGGATTCCAAAATGCACAGTTTAGAATCATGAATCATAGAATGGTTTGGGATGGAAGGGACCTTATAGATCATCATAGGTTCCAGGAGGACCTTATCCATGATCTTGCCAGGCACAGAGGTGAGAGTAACTGGTCTGCAGTTCCCTGGGTCTTCCTTTTTTCCCTTTTTAAAAATGGGGCTTATGTTTCCTCTCTTCTAATCAGCAGAAACTTCACTGGACTGCCACAACTTCTCAAATATGATGGACAGTGTCTTAGCAATTACATCCACCAGTTCCTTCAGGACCCGTGGTGTATCTCATCAGGTCTTGTGACCATGGACGTGTGCACCTTCAGGCTCTTATGATGGTCTCAGATCTGGTCTCCTACACTGGGCAGTTCATCATTCTTCCAGTCCCTGCCTTTGCCTTCTGGGGCCTGGGCCATGTGTCTGAAGCTCTTGTCAGTGAAGACTGAGGCAAAATAGTCATTAAGTACCTCAGCCTTCTCCATATCCCAGGTTACCAGATCTCCCAGTTCCTTCCAGAGAGGGCCCACAATTTCCCTAGTCTTCCTTTTATCACCAATGCCCCTGATGAAGCTGGCTTACTGGCTGGAGTGGCTGGCCTTCATTGGTGCTGCTGTTCAGGTGCACAACCCTTCTCCAGGCTCTATTGCTGCCACTGGCACAGATAGTTTTGCTCACTGCTCTGGGATGCTTTAACTTCTCTATTCCAGAGGCAAAAAGATGAACTAAAGAAAGGTGAGCCTCGTGGAGCTCAAGTAATGTTTTTAAATTTGAACCTTCTTTGCCATTTGGTTGCCCTCTGAGGTGAAGTGTTTTCTCCTGCCATTTGTCTTCCTCTAAGGTGGATTTCCACGTGAAGTGTTTTCTCCTGCCGTCAGCCACAGACCACATGGCAAAGGGCAGTGGTACTGGGCTTTCCCAAGGCACGCCATTCAACACAATTTCAGAGAAATCATAGTTTTGCTGTAAGGATCATCAGCAGATGAGTTATAGTAGTCCATGTTTAAAGCCCACCTAGTGTGCAGAGTAGCAGTGAGGGAATCAAAGGTGCTTCACCTTTGTAGAAATTTTTTATCTTTTAAGTTTAGTTTCATTCTGGTTATCTCCCACACCTTCATTTGACAGTTGGCCAGCACCACTCAGTTCTGACATTTTTTGTGTTTTAAGATGTGCTTTTATCAAATTGACAGCTGATGTAGTGGGTGTCAGGGAATGAGTATCTGATGGATCAACAGGGATAACTAACTGACTGCTTACCACCACTTTCAGATCATATTTTCACAGATTAATTGACTTTGACAGATGTCATCTTACACTTCATTTGAGTACATTCCAGAATTATCTTACAAACTGGTCCAATTTGCATACAGGGTGCAATCAAGATCTATTCCTGAGCACATTTCTTAAACATATGACTTATGCATTATTTCTAATTTTGGTCATTTAAATTCAGTATTCACAGCATGGTATTTATTGAAAATTATTCATAATAAAATTTTTAGTAAAGATCTTGGCAAGATTATTGTTATTCTGGAAATCATTCACTTTCTGTTTCTGAAAAAGTGACTTGATATACCTCGAAAAGATGAAGACATAGGTTATACTTGTATTTTAGTGTTAAGAGTTAGAAAGTGTTTGGTTAGTATCATGTTTTTCTTGACATTTTATAGACTGGCTTTTGGTTTGAATTTGACAGCTTTATTGTTAGGAGGGTTTTTGTTTTCTACATTAGAAATTAGAATTTGAAAGTCTCTCTAAAGTGAAAGACTCCAGTAACTGGAAAACTGTGAGACTGTGAAATCATAAGTAGTGTTAAAATCAGGGAGAATGAGAATTGAGCATTTAATGGTAGGTGGGAATTTTATTCAGATTGTTCTTTTTGAGAAGTCTTTGTATTCAGCATATAACCAAGACTAGATAAAATAAGCCTTTTAGAAATTATTTCTCATATACATATGAGAAATAATCTTAATATAATAGTAATTCATTAGAAGTAGCTTTAGATGATCATGCATGCATGTGCAAGAGTACATGTCTAAGAGTCATCTTGAAGCAGCAGTGCAGCAGGCTGGTACTTCTGGTACATTCATAAAGAGAACTTGATGTGTGCTGTGCACTTCCAATGGCAGGCTAATTTGTCCTGGATGATTCTTTCCCATCCTTTCAGCATCACTGTACCACTTACATCAAGGGATCAGTTTTGCAAGACATGAACTGAAGTGCTAGGAATGAATGTTAGGAGCTGCCAAGATTTCAGAGCAGTTGTCACCTCCCAGTTCACATACCACGGAGATCCAGCCTTTCTGAAATCTTCAGGAAAATCAGGAACTATTGAATGTGACATTTTTGATGACTTCAGGCTTTTTCTTTTTTCTTTTTAATAAAAATGTCATTTTGACACTCCAGGAATAGTAATTTTTAGTTTTGATAGGAATGTTATTGCATTTCTGACTGTAGATTTTGTTTATATTCAACAACAATAAATGTTCTGAGGCTCATGTGTCTTTTGCACATGAACTGTGAATAGCATGTCTGTAATATATATTGTTCTTGTCTGTGTATAGAGTAATGATTTATTGATCACTGATTTGTTATGACATTTGGTACATTTAGGATTTTAAGAGGAGTTTTGCTCACTATATTGAAAGTATAGATGCAAATTTAATATGTACCCTAGATTATTAGTAGACTGCAAATTTTGCTGAGTTTACTTATTAAGAGCTGTTTGATATTTTAAAAAAACTTATATTGATTAAGAAAGAGAAAATGTTTTGTGTGATATATTCCATAGCAAGCTAATAATAAACCAACAAGCTAATAACATCTATGCTAAATTGAAAGCTGTGAACGAATTCTGATGTTCTTTAACAGCTTCAACAGAAATGAAAATAATATAGAAATTAAAAAATATCCTGAATCCTGAACATGATTTTTTTTTTTTTTTAATTGCTAAGTTATTCTGCATTTGCTATTGAATTGTTATTGTTAATTATGACTGTAGTAGAACAGTTGGGAATATAGTATCAAAATATATGGAATTTGTTTGTGTTTTCAGGAGAATTTTATAATATAATAGTAAAATATCTTTTTTTTCTTTTCTTTTCTTTTTTTTTTCCCCAAAATTCCTAAGGGGAAGATGTTGTATATAGGTTTATATATTAGTCTAATGGATCATATTGTAAATTTATTCTAAGGAAGGGAAGGATAATGATAGCTGTTAAGCAGCAGTGCTCCTCTTCATTGTGTAATACATACATGCTTTTTAAAAATTTATTGTGACTCATTTGTTACTTAATTGCATCTTAGTTTCTAATATCTAATTATTCTAATATCATGTCTCCAAATTATTTTAAAATTCTTTTAAAGTGCATGGATTAAGTCAACAGAAGGGGAAGTGAGAAATACAGCCTTACCAAGCAGATAGTGCCTTAATGTTTTTGGTTTATATATTTGACTGCATGTCTCCACCTTCACTGCATGTGACCATCTCTCTGTTTCTGCCCATTCTGTCCAAATTCACATCCATGTTTCCAAATTTTGTGAAGAACAAGGACGCTGGAGTCTTGCATTCCAAAACAGGACAGTGTAGACCACCTAAGTGCTAAACCTGGAGCAGCACAGAGGTATCCTTATTTACTCAAATCATAGTTCCAAGTAAATGAGGTATTGGTTATAGTTACACACTGCGAGTATCTTCTTCATATGCTTTGCTTAATACTTTAACATAGGGTTTTTCCTCTTTATATATTTAAGTACATGGTATGCATGTGTTGTTCATAGATAATATTTAATTCCATTTAAACTACATTTAAGAGGTAAATTTGAATATGACATGAATGTCCTTTTTATCCTCAGTGCACTCTGTGCATTTTATATGGGCATGGTACATATTTACTCTCTGTAAATATGTACCTACCAGTGTCGAGATAGAGCTCAAACTGAGCCAGTACTGCACGTGCTGTAGCATGCTGTTGAGCTATACAGAATACATACAGCATCATCTTAGCACGAGGAAGGAAACAGAAAGAAAGATGACATTTTAACCATATTTATAATGTTTGCTGCTTGCAGTGACAGCACAGAGCAGAGAAATAATGATATTGGGCTCACTACTGTTGTTTATTACTTTTGCCACTTTTCACAGGAAGGCATTTCCTACCCTTGGCTTTTCCATACTACAAAGAGTAGTCACTATGTGCTCTTTTTCTCCATTGCACTTAATGCCACAGTCTAAGCAAGTGACATAAAGGAGTAAGGGGAAAATAAGCCCCCTAACAAGCCAAAGAGAAAGTGAAGAGCCATTATTTGAGAGATTTCGGTGGATTCGGTGGATCTAACCATAAAATCAAACACCTTAGGTCTCAGTCAAATCTGCAGCATTTAATGTGTGTTTCCCTGTTTATCCGCCTTGTATTTGATGTGGTAAAGAAAAAAAAAAAAAAAAAAAAAAAAAATTTAAGGAAATAATCCACAAAAAAAAAAATCTGGATAAAGCTGTTTGAGGATAAGGGAGTTCAAAATTTTTATTTCTAAAGGATTCTTTTTTTTTGTAAGAAAGTATATTCCTTTAAAAACTGGAAAGTATATTCCTTTAAAAACTGGAAAGCATCAGGTAGTGACCCCTGCCCATATATAAAAATAATAAAAAAGAGTCTTTTAATTTTTCTGCATTTTTTCCCCTGTTGTGATTCATACTGTGTCACAATATAATGCTAATCAAATATTGCAGTGAAGTTACACTGTGATTATATTTTTGGGGGTATAATTTGATACTACAACTGTTTAGCTATCTTTCAGTTCAGACACTGGGTTAGTCTTCATAACCACGGAGGTTTAAAATTAAATCTTTATTCTTTAATATTATTTTTACCTACTTTTTTTTTTTGCCCACAGTAATTCTTTTATGTCTAGGTATAGAAGTTGATTATATGGTTGTGAGTTTCTTACATGTTTCTTTGTCATCTTTCCTGTGTAATGTTCAAGTTGGGGTTTGTCAGTGTTTCTGATCTAACAATAAGTAATAATCACTCCCCTTTTTTGGCCACTCCTGAAACTTTGTGTGCACTTTTATTCTGAAAGATTAATAAACACTGATGATTATCAGAGGTTCAAATTGTGAATCTTAATTTGTAAATGCTCGTATTACCATGGGTAGCAATGGAAACTTTGGAACACAGAGGGCTTGCTGAGATTTTCATGATCATATTTGCATTGATCAGAAAAATAATTAAACTGTTTCTCAAACTCTGTAATAATTTTTAATAGAATGAAAATTTTGAAAAGCCGTTTTTATTAATAAATTGACAGCATTAGTTAAAGCTGATATGATGCAGTGTTTGTTTTGATTTTGAAATTTAGATTTAAAACCAATTTTTAAAGTTTATATTTTAATATTACTTGTCCTTTCTGCACCATTTTTTTTTCTGCAACTTTTTTTTTTTTCCTGCTGGCTACACTGCATTTGTTTTTCATACTGTCAAGAGAGGACTAAAAGACCTATGAGAGGCACTGTGTCTAATCAGATAGGGGCTGTAATATGGAAGCTAGCTGCATATGCCATCAAGATTAATGATGTCTCCCTATTTTGGTACCTCATAACCTTCATACCATCAGCCAAAGCTAATCAGGGCCCTGTGCTTTAATCCCCAAGCTCACCAGCCTGTTCATGAAGAAAGTTGTCACTTTTCCATCTGTCAGATGTTTCTGTTATTACCTTTGCAATACGTTAGTAAATATGTAATCTTCATATTTTTTGTATTCTTTTTCTTCTTTGTTTATTTCTTTTCTGACATGTCATTTCACAGGCAGTCCAGAAAAGTGGAAAGATATAGCAGCCAAAAACAAACTAGGAAAGGCTCCGCAACTGAAACAGAAAGGTAGGATTGATGAATGATTAATAAACACCTGTTATGATTGAAATGACTCTGGTGTTCATAATATACATCTAATACTACTGCTAAAGCAGAAGCTGTGTAACAGTACCAAAAGCAATATTGCCTTAATTTACAATATTATTTATATGATCTATATTATTATCACTACTTTTTGTTGCTCTACATATGACATTTTTCTGGTATTCTCCATCATTGCAGATAAATTGGGAGGTAAAAACTATCTGTGCATACATTTAGTAATGAAAAATATGAGACCCATTGCCACTATCTTGATTTCTGTAAGATGGAATTTGGATGTACACAGAATGTTTCATTATTGTGGTACTATCCCTTTTTTGTTTTACCACAGTTTCTTTTTTTTCAAAACTCTTGTCTATTTTAAAATAACTTTAAAGTTGAGAAAATATATAAGCAATTTAGTAATTCAAGTGGTCTCTGATCAAATGGCAAATGAAGAATAAATAACAGCAAGGCACAGTGTACCAGTGTTAATTAACAACTACGTGCAACTGAAACCACATATGAACAAAAATAACAGTTTCATATGTGCATTTTACCTGGGGAAATATATCTATATTCCAGTACAGTAGTTACACTCTATAATATAAAAATGCTATATATAGTATAAAAATTACACCTCTATTTACCTACTGAAAAAAAAATTGTAAGCTGTCATTACATAAAGTCAATATGAACACTGAGACTTTACCTTCTGCTACCATTGAATTTGCCTGTGCATGCATTATCATTGTAACTTTTAGCTTTTAAAATATATTAGTAAAAGATTTTTTGTTTGTTTGTTTTGGTTTGTTTTTTTTTGTTTGTTTTGTTTTTTGTTTTTAAGAAAAAGTGGAAAAAGTAAGAATATATACTTAATTATGAGTTTATCTAGTTAAGCCTATGTGTTGGCTGAGATAGGAGCAGTGAGGAGGACTGAGATTCTGCCTTTGCTAGAAGCAGACTTACTTTATCTTGATGAGCAAAGGAGCACCTCTGTTTACATTGTGAGGGTTGAAAAACTTCCATGAACACAGAGACATTTCTGTTTTTGAAGAAAATGTACATTGTCTAGAAAATAAATTAATAACTTTTATTTTATTGTATTGTTTCAAGGATCAGGTTATTGTTCCTAATCTAAAAGCAATGGTTACACTTGTCTTAACAACCCAGTTTCTATTTCAGTTTACACCAGAGATATCCCCTGACTTATGGCTGAAATCCTTGCTGTGTTTCCACCAGCATTTTTTTTTTTTTTTTTCTCCTGTCTTCTGAAGAGTAAGGGAAGCCCTTGGGGCTGAGGTTGCAATGGCCTCACAGTTGTTGATAACCATACAACTTGTACAGTTAAATGTGTTGGTAAGAGGCTTGAAAGGAGGATAAGGTGGGAGAGGGATATGAATTAAGTGGGAGGGAAAATGGGAGTGTAAACATTAAATGGAAAATATAGGAACATAAATGATAAGGAAGGAAAAGAAAATGTAAGATTATAAAGAAGAAAGTGGTGGCAAAGGACAGAGCAGAGAGACTGAGAAACAGTGGCAGAGTAGGAAAGGAAATCCTGTGATATCTAAGATTGGAGGAATCAGTGTATCAGTAAGTGTTTACATTTCAAACCTGATATTTATTTCAGTGTGTAAACAGAGGGCAACTTCTTCAGATGCCAAGATCATTGCATATATCAAAAAACATATACCTCACTAAAACAAATGTTCTTTTCACTAATCTCATTGTATGGCTGGTGTGAATTATAATCTTGAAAATTAAATTTCAGATCCTGCTGACGGTAGGAACTATGAGGTGTTTGCTTTAACAGCAAATGGGCTCCACCTCTAAGTGTGCAGTTATGTTTATGAAATAGTTTTTTGAGACATGAGCAGTATGTTAATTTGACTAAAATGACCAGCCTAGCTATGAAATTTCAAGAGTTTTTTTTCACAGGATACTTCAAAGCCTCTTATAATTATAATGCTAATTGTAACATGCATTTGAGGATTTATTCAGGTACATGGAAAAGAGCAAGTCTGAAATATTGCAGAGTCTATATACAGAATTTGTATGGGATTTAATGGATTGGAACTTTAGTCGTTCCTGTGCTGAGATAAATTCTTATCCCACTTTGTATTGTTTAGTTACAAGATAATTGTAAGTTATCAGGTAATGGTAACTTACCTGATGTTATTCATTACATCAGGTACAGTCTTGAACTGTACATACTAGATATTACATAAGACCCTGTGTCAAAAGTGTTCTGGATTGGTATTGCTCTCTTAGTTTTAATTCTTCTTCATAGTTTTGTATGTGGAAGGATGTGTGTGTTTTTTTTTGTGTTTGTTTGTTTGTTTGTTTTTAAATTCATGCCATTGAGACATCAGTCTAAAGAGAAAGAAATTTGAGTTTCCTTGTAGGAAGGCAGAGCTGGAACATGTAGGATTTCTCTGTGTTCCATCACCAAGTGAGTTATAGGTTGGCTGTTTGCTGTGTTACCTTCGTGTGGGAGGAACAGTGGTACCAGGCCATGAGGTACATGCAGACATGTTTACTGCAGTCTCACTGCTCACCAGGTGTCATTTCTCTCAAATTTTCTCTCTCTAATTCCCTTCCTCTCCATACTTCTTATTTTCTGTCTCATTCCCTCTGCCACACACCAGCTTTTGTCTCCTATGCTGGTTCCTCTTTCTCTCATTCTCCTAATCAGCTATCGTAGACTTCATCATTTCAGCAGCTGATCTTTCTGCTAGACCAACAGAGATTACATTGACATTTGGACCAAGCAGGCCTTTTCAGGACTCAGCTCATCGCCATCATCTTGACCATCTCTTAGGACTGGGGAGTCTCTGTAAGAGTTACTGTTACTGCCAGGGCAAGCCAGGAGTAGTGAAGTTTAGGAAGTATTAGGGTTTAAGAGAGAATATAGCAAAGGGAACAGAATCCTGTTTTTGTAGCACTCTGACTGGACTTCTATATAAGCTGTCACTGATGAAATGGCTTTGAAACCAAACCTGGTTTTTATCCTTGGTGTAGGCATCTGCATAAATGTTGTCTCATATACACATATACAGTCTTTTTTATTTTTATTTTTTTATTATTATTATTTTTTTTAGGATAATTTGTAAATGTATGATAGTTTTATGAACTGGACAGTCCCTTGGTTACTCTGTATTTTGTGGTAAAGATGATGTGCTGGGTGCGTGCAGGGGCACTTCATTTGTCTGGAGAAATTAATAAAAAACAGTGAAATGCTATCATGAGACAGCTTTATGGTAATTTCTGAAATAATGGATACAGTATTATCATTTACAAAATGTTGCATTATTGGGAAGCCAAGCAATAATAAGAAGGACACAGTTAGAAATTTAACTTGTCGCTCTCCAAACCTGAAATGTTTCAGGTCATCTTATACTTGCAATATATGCAATTATTAAACTGCCAATAATTATGCTGCTAATTATACTAACGTGATTAATAATTTTTCTGCATATTTTAATGATGCTTTCATCAGTGTTCCTTCAGAACTCTGTGTTGGATCTCACTGCAGAAAAGTACTTAAATGGAGTACTAGCTTACTCTGTGCTAGTGCTTTTTATCTAAGTGTTGTTAGCTTGTGTTCACTGCTTGAGATGCAGCTAGAGTTTTTGGCCAACTTTCTGCTGTATTCAGTGCAGTTCAGCAGTTCCACAAGTAGGGGGATGTGTATCTGCAGCAGTGAGTGTTCTGCAGTATATCCTTTTGGAAATGGATTTATAATCTGAATTGCTAACTTCAGTCTGAAATGTCCACACTGGCCCTGCAGCCAGGGTTTGCAATGTTCTTTGGTGGAGGGGGGCATGGGACAGTGTGCCTGGAGGTAACAACTGAACGGTTTCTTTTTGGCCCTGATGTTTTAGGGGTCTGCTACCATGTCTTTCTAGAAGGGGACTTCCAGCCCCACGAACAACTGAACAGCCAGTCATTAGGGGAAAACATCACACTCGCTCAAGGTCGAGTGAGCACTCTAGTATCAGACCCTTATGCTCTGTACATCACCTAGCGCCAGGAGGGTCGGCGCCACCTTCTCCACTTCTGACAAGGTTGCTATTACATGTCCAGCACAGCTTTCATGTTCTGCCTCCCAGGTGTCAGTGTGGTGGTGTACTTTCCTGAGCATACGTGGCGCGTTCACTCATTCTGGCACTGTAGATTATCTTCTCTTCATAGTATTTACACTTCTCCCATATCCTTTATGCTGCCTATCTTCACCGTCCAGATGGTACTTCTTCCTGTTGATCTTAAATAGCTATGCAAAAAAAAGTTGGCTGTTTCATCCTCCCATTGTTGTGTTTTGTTTTGTATCCATCTGAAAATTATCAAAGTATTTTGCTTGAACACTGTACAGGAAATCACATCCTTCTCTCACTTCTAACTCTCAAAGGGAAAGTTGGTTGATCTACATAGTGTGAAAGCTACCAGTATTTTGATTTTGTAGAAATGTGTTACTTAAAATTGCAAGTTACCTACCTGTACACTTAGCATAGCAGATAAACTGTGCTTATCCACTGTAGTGAGTGTGATAGAACATTCTGGAAAGAACATTTAATTAACAAGTGGTTCCTCTCAGGAGTCTTCTCCTTCTCACCTTTGCTTTGCTTTCTTAAACTTGTTCCCTAGTTATTAGCAGGGCCCCTATTGTTTTTAAATGCAAACTTACCAGTGTTCCAAAGGTGCTCAGTGTGTTAAAGGTTCTGTATGTGTGTGTAAGAAGCCAAGTAGCCAAGGTGCTCTGAAGCAATGGTAGCTAGAATTTAGCCAAAGTTAAGGTGGTTAGAATATTTGCTTAGGTAAGAGTATTAAAAATCTTGGACTGAGCGCGTGCATGCATATACACGCAATTTCTATCTCTCTTTCACACACACGCATGCATAGATACACACAAATACCAACGGTAAAGGTGTTTTTCCTTGTTTAAGTTCAGGGGAAAATAACACTTTATCCCATTAGATGCTTGCTGTCCAGTTCTCTGTGGCCTTGTGCAATTAGTGCATTAGCACAAAGGGAACGCGGAAGTTAGTAAAATGCAAAGGTGGCATTTTGGATTGTCTTTGTACTAGTGCAGGAGAACAGTTATACTCCCAATTTGTGAGTCATAATCGTAAATGGTTCTTAGAAAACTGCTTTTAGTTCAGTGGTTTTTGAGTAGGACTTTTTTAAAACAACAACAGCAAAAAAGATGGAAAATATTTGTCCTTAGTTGAAGGTAGTTAGGGAAGTTAAAGGTAAAGCCATGTGAGTTTACTAGTTATCCAGACCTGAATACATGCATATGGCATACACCAAGTGCAAACTTCCTCAACCCCATCTTCTCTATATGCAATTGAATATGTGTTTAAAACTTAGACTATATGAATTCTCTTCCTTTGGGTTATTTGACTTTTATGTTCATTTCATCTGCAGAATACATCAACAAGGAAGTCCCACCCAGTCTCCTCCTGCAGACACGTCCTTCAGCAGTCGCAGGGGAAGACAGCTACCACAAGTTCCAGTAAGAAGTGGCAGTATAGAGCAAGGTATCAAATAATGAGCTTATGATAGCTCTAACTCTTTGATTTTTTACCTTTCTACACTTTACTTGAAGTCTACTTTCATAACTACACGTTAAAAGCCATAATTCTGCCAAACAGAAGAAAATGAAAGCATATTTGTAGTCTGGAAAGTCTAGAAGATTTTTAACCGGTAGACTATTACACGTTTTAATTGCCTTAATTTTCCAATAGCTTTTTATATTTGTCTACTTTAAAATTTCTATTAGAGCTGTGGTGGTTTCCATGGCACATCTAGTTTGTATTCAGACAAAGAAATCAGAGGCAAAGATTTTGACAATATTTTGACGGTGTTATTAATGTATTATTTTGTGGTTTATATTAATTGGTGTGCATTGTTAACATAGATTAATGATAAACATATGTCATATTATCAAACATACCTTCTGGAGTGAGACAGATTCAGTGAGTCTGAAAGCATGAAAACAATCACCACAAGAAATGTGAAGGCACAGGTCATCATCTTTTTGTTCATAAGAATAAACTGCTCAGGCAATGAGTGCTGCTCTTTTTTGAAAAAGACCATGTAGACCTAGTGGCTGTCAAAGATGTTCAAGTATCAAATAGGTATAAATATCGCTGTTTCCTTTTCTAGCAACATACTGTACACAGAGTATGAGCTATTATGTTAAAATGAAATTAGTTTTAATTCTGCAGTGGGTAATACGTGTACATTCAGGTTTACTTCTGTGTTTAAAAACCCTGTTTTCTCATTGAATACAAGCAAAAACTGAGATTGTCATATACTGCAAGTTCTTCTATGGGGAAATGAAAGAAATATTTCTGCTGCTGATGTGTTGTAGTGCCTTATAGAACTGTTGAGACTTCTTTTGTAAATAGATAATGTTACTGACCATGACCTTTTTGCTATGTTAGATTACCATACATTTTTGTATGAGGTACAACAGCTTGCATTAACATACAATCAGCTTGCATTAATTTTATTGGCTTGAGCTGTGATGGCATACTACACTTTCAAATAACGTGTTCTTCTTTTATACATATGGTTATTCTGAATGGTCAATAATCTAGGAGAAGCAGGTTTTATTCATTTTAAACTTTACATTTGAATCTTCTCATTATATTTCATAGTGAACTAAGGATTGCCTGGATTATAAACTAGTTACAAACTGCATTTACAGTTTTTATTTCTACACACGAGTAGGTTGGGCGCTCTTTAGGGAAATGTAATGAGAGCTGAATTTCAAACTTTCATGTTTCTTCTGCAGTTCCAGAACTTGGTACAATATATAATGATGAATCAGCTTTTAATTTATGTTGGCTTTCCTGTGGGTATTCCTGTTATCTTTCAGCCGTTCTTGGTAACTAGTGCGTTGAGAATAAAATGCTAGTTTATGTTTTGTTAAAGATGTTGGAAAATGAATGTAGAACTATACATAAAAATAAGTAGAGATGCATTGTATGCAGAAGAGCAAAGAAAAAGTGAACTTTAAACAGAAGGTTAAAGCTACTGTTGGTTTACAAAATTGTCAATGCCGTGAATATCTGTAAAGTAATTATGTTCCACTGAACTCTTATTTACATTTGTGGTTCATATGCTTGTGGCTTATGTAGAAAATGAACCAGTAGGATAAGACATATCATTTACTTTGTTGTTATTTATCATACCGTCTATGTCACTATGGCCATATTACTGCACATGGAATTGAAGGCTAAAGAGATTTTCCTCTCTAAATAGTATTTTAGTTTTGTCTGACTCGCTTGTCCATTTGAAAGGAAGGTTTTCTAATTTTACCCATGTTTAACACTTTGTTCAAGCTGAGAATGTATTTGCAGGGAAGTACTAAAGTTAGATTTTATAAAATAATTTTAAAATGCTTTTGACAGTAACTTCTGAAATTAGTATGGCAGTGTGTATAAACTTCAAGCTTCTGCAGGAAAGTAAATTCAGCTTTAAAAACATAATATTTGCTCTGGTTTACAGTATCAAATTTTGATGTCACTTTCACCTTTTTAATCCCTATCAAATGAGTTAAATGGAGTGGCTAGAAGTTATTTTACCCTAATGTAGGACTGAACCCAAATATATCCATCTGTGAAAGAGTCTCACTAACTATACTTGGAACTGAATTGTGACTTAATGACATAAATTCACATTCACTACGGGTATTGATGACGTCAAAATCTAATGCAACCCACACTGCCCTGTCCTGCCCTCCCCTGCCCTTCACCTTTTTCTTCCTTTTCTCCTTTTCTCTTTGCCTATTTGCACGGTCAAGAGGCATAGAGGAATCCAGCGAAGTAATCTTATTACTCTTGGAAACTATCATTTTGGAAAAAATGAGAGTTAATGAAGAAGCAAGAGAGTGGTTGTGTTCTGTTGTCTTGAGGAAGTGTGATTTTTTTATGTTTTCTATCATATGTGATAATATCCATGCTAATAAGGCTTCTTTTAGGACTGGATCTTAATTTTTTTTTTTTTTTTTTTAATTATAAAGTTTAGAATGAAGCAGTTTCATTGTCATTGTGTCTATCAAATAATGTTCTCTTGGTTACCCTTTGGTTTGAGTATCATAAAAAGTCGACTTGTTTCAGTAGGTCCTTGTCAGTAGTTCTACTGTGTAAAAGACCACATAGAAGAAAATCTTACTGAGGAAACCGAAATAATGGTCTCCATTCTGTTAAAGATAAGGGGTAGGTACTACTGACCAGGAGCAGAGAAAAATCTTAAATAGAGAAAAAAGTCTAGTCTAAGGATTATCTTTTCTTTAAAACCTCAAAGTAGCATAACTACACACACTCACAAAAACAAATAAACCAATAACAACAACAAACCGAAGCTTCTTAGTGGTTCTAAAGGCTGCTCTGACTAGTTTGGAAAAAAAAAAAAAACATGCTAGGTTGTTTCACTTGGAATGGTTCTAGTTAACTAACATTTTTAGCAACTCCAGTACATACAGACTCTTTAAAGCAGTTACAGTTACAGGAGCCTATGCTCCTGTGTTTTTTGGACTTCGTGATTTTTATTTTAATCACAATGATGGTCAAGGAATGCATGACTATATTTGTTTCCTTTGCAACCCTATCAGCAGTAATTCCCAGAGTGCAAGACACAGTGGGTTGTTAAAGCAACTAAAGGTATTGTGATGCTTGAATATGAAAATTAGTCTGGTGTAGGTGTGTCTGTGTGTGTTTTCTGGAAGTCACAATTCAGTAGTCATTACCTTAATTTGTGCTACTTAACAAGCATTATTTATTTATTTGTTTTAACTGACAATTTCATAAATGTCCTAATAATTAAGATATTCTGATTCAGTGATTAAAGTGGTGAAATTCTAAGTCATAAGGGCAATGCTGTGCTCTACATGTCATCTTATGCCAAACTTTAAGAGATTTGCATCAGTGTTTGTTATTTGCATCATGTTTGAATGGAACTGTGCAAATCGCTTAAAAAAGTTGAGGGGTGGAAATTCTGCATTGACTTTATTTTTTGGCCATTTATACAACAACTTTGTTGCATGATTTTTAAATAATACTTTTACACAAGGCATATTTCTGTGATATATATACTTAGTCCATTCTCTGTCATAGCAACTATCAAACCTCACAGTATTTTTCACTTGGAGAGGGTGGGTCTCTACACTTCTGTGTAATGGTTAATCATGAATACAGCCTGAAGCTCTATAGCATTTTTCTGCACTGCAGTAGATGATAATAGGGATAATATTCAGAAATCTTAGAAGTGAAGAAGAAAAGACATGTTATGTACTACTGACGTCTATGAACCAGCAAGATAAATGTGTGATGATGGTTTGTAGTATAAAAATGAGCTAACTTGAGCAAAGCAGGTCTTTATTCCTTTGTATTCTTCTATTTGACTCCTTACAGCTTGATTTCATTTTTGTAGCCTCAATAATGTGGTTTCATGTTTCAGAAGTCATATAAATGACAATAAGGATTGTGATAATCAGCAGCCTATTTACATATAAAGAGTATCTGTAAACATAACTGAACTAGTGTGTTTGTATGTTTTCAGTGACACCTGTTTACAGCAACAGGCCTTACACAGTGACCTTTAGAAAAATGAAGCTGTGACCAGCATTAAGTGTTGCTGTATGTTGGCCCATGTCAGAAAAAGCTGCGTAACCCTTGTACATAGCCTGTATGCAGGTTGAAGTACATGCATGTGTGTGTGCTGCTGTTTCATGAAGGAAAGCTGCACTGAAGTCTCTATTGGTAATGAATGGGGATTATTGGTAATGAATGGGGTTTACTTTTATAAAGTGCATATGCATAATATGTATATATGTACAAATCTTCAGTGGTAGTTGCAACGTACAGGAATGAAATGTTTTCACGTCCAGTGTTCCTTTTAACAAAAAAGAATCAGAATTTCGTATGGAAAATCAGTGTGTTGTGAAATAATGGATTAGAGTTGCGAATATCTTTTTATACTTAATTAAGATCTTTAAATATAACTAGAGAAAACTATTGAATGTACATATACTTGATCATTGAAATGTCATTGCAGTGAGAGTCTGGCTTGAATAATGATATAAGATCAAACCCTTGCAGTTAAAACCATTTTTTAGATCCATCATTGAATGGCAAAAGAAAAAGAATAAGTCATTTCAATTTAGCTTTTAGTCTTTTAGCAGTGTTTGTTTTGTCTTCATATTTCTGGTTTTATTTTGAAATTCTTAGGTGGCACTGCATATTTTGAGGCAGCTTGTGGAATCTTTACCGTCACAGGAGACTTTTCTCTCAGCATTGTTAACTCTTGCAAATTAATTCAAGCCTCAAATTCTTTTATGTTTTCAGTTAACAGAAAATAAATTTGTCACACTCAGTATTACAGAAAAGGCTTCAGAATCTAAAACAAAGCTATGTGGTTCAGGAGTTAGAATGATACTTAAAGCAATTATAAGATTTTATGTCATTTGTAACTTGGGGTATGACAATACTGCTTTAGAGGAATATTTAAAGAGTCCACAATCTGGATCTCAGTAACTTCATTGTTCCTATTAAGTTTGAAGAAAAAGTCATAGGCTTTATTATTTGTCATAGTTTATCATTTTAATTTTCTACATTACTTTTACATATGTTGGAGTACTGCCTACTGTACATGCCATTGTCACATGTAACACATTTCTTTATCTAACTTTAAATTTGCTGATTTCTTTTTCTGTTCCCATCATTCCGTGCATTTAATTCATTGAAGAACAAGAGAATTTTAACTCTTCCACAAAAGGTAAATATTTATGTGATTTTTTACAAATGTTTGGCAACTGTTTATACTGGCTTTTCTCTTAATATGTTCTATGTCAGTATATAGTATTTAGTTAACAGCTTTTAGCAGGTGAAAAGGATGTTTCTTAAGTTTCTATATGCTATCTGTTATCCCTCTTTAGAATCTGAAAGTCATCATTTCTCTTGTGATTTCTGATTTTCCCATGGAAATGCGATATGCGATATGCTTACCACGAGTAGTCATAGCATTTTACATGGCTCAGAAGCTGCTTGATTGATTTCTTGTTCATCCAAAGCCTAAGATTTTACCTAAGCTCTTCTTGAGCTCTGCACAACAGCTGGTTTTAATACAATTGTTATGATGCATCCATGGCTCTTTGCGGATGTTTCATAGGTCAGGGTTCAGGAACGGTTAAAGGTGCTGATGGCCAGAAACTATCCTTCCTATGCGGACATTCTGAAGACATGTTAGTTCAACATGAGCTGTATTTTATTTGCATGACACTCAGAAAGCTGGGTGTGTTGTAGGGCAGGTTTCTGCGGGCAGGCAGACAATCAGCACAGGTGTAGCTTTGTCCTCCTATGAATTCTCCCTAGCATGTGCTGATACCAGTGAGTCAGTGAGAGCAAACAAGGCTGTGCCATGAAGTGAGAAATACAGCCTATCACATCCCCACCAAGGCATGTTGCAGAGAGGTCCCATTTTTTTTTAAATTATTTTTATTTTTTTTCCGAAAGTAGGAGTCATCTCAAAGTCAGAATGAACCTCGGAGAGAAAAAAGAACAATTTAATCCATTTTCATGTTAACAGCAAAATATTATACTGCATGAATATTAATGCAACAGATTAACCTTTTCTAAATTCTAGTTGAGACCTTCAGATTTGGGGAAATTCTGATCTCAATACAGTCTTTGGTGGGCCAAAGCCAAATTATGCATTCAACTTGAAACAGAATATCTACTACAACTTCTTTACATTTTGAAAGGATGGATCCCACTCATGTGTTCATACTTCCTTAGGTAAAATACAGCTATGAACTCCAACATCCAAGACAATACTGAGGAATTTGTTTCCACAATAATGTAAAAAATAAAGTGAAAAAGAAATAGTGTTTAAATTAAGTATAAGCAATTGTAGATTATTTGCAGTATGTACTATGAAATATCTTAAGAAATTGCTAAGAATGGTTAATTTTGCAATTTATTTCTGTCATTTTTGATTTCTTCAGTATCTATATTTCTTTCAAACAGAACAATACAAATGAATTACGTCAGTTTATTGTTTGTGAGTCTTCAAGTTCACAAACGTTGCTCTGTGATTTGGATTGCAGTGGATGTTTTGTTGTTTAAAACAATTGACTTTATACAGAGAAACAAGAACATGCCTGTAAGAGGTTTGTGAAAGCTCTTGTTTCCACAGGATTTGGATAGATTTGGTCCATGTTTTGGCAGTGTGGAGAAGGTGGTGGGATCTCTGGGCTCACAGGAGCATAGGGCTGAACACAGGTGCAGCCAAAGGCAGAAAAAAGTTGGGCAGATGAGTTGCTGGGGGAGTGGAGTGGTGGCGGTTTTGGGGGCAATGCATAACCTGAAGTTCAGCTGACTTACTTTAGTAGCCCTGTCACCTCTGAATTTCCCCAGCACAGTATAAGAGATACAAAGAAAGGAGAGTTGGCAAGTGGCAGATGGAGATGGGGGTTACAGGATGTTATATGGCAAAAGACATAGCAATGAAGGAATGAGTATACTACGGGTGTGAACGAACCCCTGCACACAAGCTCACAGAAGCTACAATACTTTCTAGTCAGGTAGTGGGACAAGAGCTGCAGGACATCTCCCTCACTATCTACAATGTGTAGCTGATACATACTTCTTAAGTTCATATATTTAGAGAAGTGGTAACAAGTTATATATCTTAAAAACAAAATTATTTTTCAGTGTTACTAATCTTACATTTCAAAACATCCATCTGCTCATGATTTCAAATTTGTGGTTTTTTGTTTGTTTTGTTTTGTTTTCATTTGTTTTTAATTTCCCAGTTTAGCTTTCTGTGGATTTTTAAAGTCCTGAAATTTATTGCAGGGATACTTCTTATGTGCATAATATTGCAAAATTCAGCCAGAAGGCTGCAAAGAAATAACTCAGAGATTCTCTGTTATTTCTGAAACGCTTCATCCTAGTCCACCACCAGCATCAGTTCCCTCTCTTCTATGAGTGCTCCCTTCCCCTCTCCCCTTCCTTTACCTGCTGCATTGGGGAATTCTCCCATACAAGTCCTACCACTGCTTTATTCCCTTGCCTTTGCTCTGGATATTGCCTCTGCCATTTCTTCTCCAGCTTCTACCTTTCACTGTCTCAGTCCAGATACTGCTTTTTTTTTTTTTTTTTTTTTTTTTTTTTTTTTTTAACCCGGTTTTCACACACAGAACATCTAAGCAGCACAGGGAGGGCAGCACTCCTGACTTTTCAGTGTGGAAAGGCATATAGGCCTCTGCTCTGCATTGTACCTGTTTGTCACTGTTCAACTTTTCATCTTAGTGTGAAGAATATGTAGACTGAGTGAAAAAACAGGTTGGATCTCTGTTGGCTTCTGGGATAAGTGCAGTTCCCTGTTGCCCTGCCAAAACGTGGTGTTTCCTTGACTGTGCACAAATGGGGAGAAAACCACATGGGGGTAGAGTAGCAATCTCTGTAGCTAATTGGCAGATCTGTACCTTAATAGTCCTGGCAATAAGCAATATATTGCTCTGGCTGCTGTCAGAAATACAGTCTTTGTTGTAGTGCTTTTGGATGTCCTGAACCTCAGCTTCTTGAAAGAGCTAGTGAAATCCTTTTTAAAAAAAATCCTGGGCATTTAGAGATATGACGGGAGTTAACAGTGCTCTTAGAAAGCTACCACAAAATAGTTTTTATGAGATAAATTTTCATTTCAACTTACTTTTCAGTGGCTGCTTTTGTATAAGCAAATCTGTCAGACATTTAGACTGCTTCACTTGAAGTTTTATTCATAGAGAAAGCCAGTAAGGGTTACAGCCATCTTAACTACTGATGGCAATTTCTTCTTATTTTTTAGCTTACTTCAACAATTAATAGTGCAGGTGGATGCCCCATCCCTGGAAGTGTTCAAGGCCAGGCTGGATGGGGCTTTGAGCAACCTGGTCTAGTGGAAGGTATCCCTGCCCATGGCAGGGGGGTTGGAACTAGATGGTCTTTAAAGTCCCTTCTAAGCCAAACCATTCTGTGATTCTGTGACTTGGAGGATTCTGTGTTTGTTGCAGCTGTTACAGTTACAAGAACTGGTATAGCGAGTGCTAAGACACCTGTAGGTTTTCTGTAGTCCTAGAAAGACCAATGTGGTTATCAGCTTTAATCACAGACCAGGTAATGTCATGTGTGGTTCTGGCATTAAGCCCATATTTGGGTGTAAGCAAGAATGACCTTTTAGAAAGGTATTTGCACATAATCACTGCAAGCAATGAAAATTTGTTCCTGTGCTTAGCCACTTGTGTTTTTTTTTTTTTTTTTTTTTTTTTTTTGTTTTTGTTTTTGTTTTTTTTAAACTTCATATTACTTATTTGACTTTAACTTCTTCCTGACTACTGGACATTATTGAACCTGTGTCTGTTCAACTGAAGAGCCTTCTACTCTTAGAAATCTTCCAATCCATAAAGAATTACAACCCCCATCAAGTCACATATCTGCTTTCTTTTTAGTCGTTTCCTAAATCTCTTTCTACAAAACTGTATTCTGGACTTTATATAATCTCATAACTTCTCCCTTAATCTTCTTCAGCAACGGTATGCTTGGAATTACAGTCTGCCTAAGATATCTGAATCTGTTGACCTAAATTGAGTATCTTCCAGTTTCCATGTTTTCAATGTCCTAAAATTCCCTTTCTCTTTAAGGTATTTAAGAATTTGGTGTTCTTTTTGTAACCACAAAGAGGTGAGAAAGTTTATATTCATGTTACCTTGACAATATTTCCCTTCTCTCTTGCATTTTTACTTGGTGGAAAGCAGCAGGTCTCCACTTCCAAAATCTTGACATTTTGCTGGAGATGCATGTGTAGCACAGTAGTTCAGTGTTGGGTGGAAGATGATTTTCCTTAGAATGTGGTGATGGTCAGGAATCCAAGATGGTCACATGGCTATACAGGAGGTAGTTTCAGTGCTAAAATCATCATAATCCCTTTTTTCAAATGTATGAGTGAGTTCTTTTGAAATATTATTTATTTTCAAGATTCAAAGTTTTTCAGATTCTGCAGAATTAGGCTGTCTTTGATCATTGTAATGTGAGAGATGGATATCTAAATGTGTAAACTTGCAAATTAAAGACTAGAGAGCTATTAAAGACAAGGTCCATGCTAGCTCAGTATTGCTGCCTGTAGTACAGTCCTTATTTAAATGAACCTATGTTTCATACATTAAGTGATCAGCTTAGTAGATGGGCACTCACAGCATTATGCCATTTAAGAAATTATGTGCATAATATATAGCTTAGTCCTTCTTTCAAACCTTAAAGAGGGGATTTAAAAACTCAAGATCAGTTTCTTTTGCACTTCTCAGTACTGCTAGTGTAGCTTTGGTAGTGCTCACTGACTTTCATAAAACTGGTCTTAGTCTGGTTTTTGATACCAATGCAGGCTGAATTTTAAAGGCAGAATTTGTGCATTGTTAAATTCACATTCTTTGGATGGCAGAAATATGCCATATGTGGCATTCTGTCTATCTACTAATTTGATGAAATATTTCTTAAAAAAAAAAAAAAAAAAAGAGAAAAATACTAATAAACATTTTTATCTGTCATAACACATGTTTAGTATAGTATATTGCTTATGGTTCTGCTATTCTGTACATATATTACATAAGGCAGCATATATTCTGAATGGTTAGTGTTCTAGCTAGTTCTAACCTATCATTGGTTGAACACCAGATAGGGGTTGAAATATATACTAGTTCTCTGAGGACATAGAGATGAGGGATGTCAACTACTTGATGCTATCAGATATAATTCTATAAACCTTACCGTAGTGCTGACATATTAAAAGGAGTATGACTGTAGTATATTGGAGAGGGACTCTTTATCAGGAACTTCATTGATAGGACAAGGAGTAATGGTTTAAAAGTAAAGTGGTTTTAAGCTAAATGGCTTTAAAATAAAATATAGATATAGATTTAGAAAGAGGGTAGATTTACATTAGATATTAGGAAGAAAGTCTTTATTCTGAGATTCACAAGGCACTGGCACAGGTTGCCCAGAGAAGCTGTGGATGCCCCATCCCTGGAAGTGTTCAAGGCCAGGTTGGATGGGGCATTGAGCAAGTGGGACGTGTCCCTGCCCACGGGAGGGTGGTTGGAAGTAGGTGATCTTTAAGGTCACTTCCACCCCAAGCCATTCTATGATATAAATTCTTAGTAAACAGGTAATTTCTTGGAAAAATTAAAAGATGGCCATCTCCTTTAAAATGAATATATAACTCAATTGGCCTATCCTAATTTTCTCTGAGGGTAGGTTGCAGGCTGAAAATAAGAATTGCAGTTGTTTATTTCTTACCTTCTGTTAGTAACATTGTATGGATTTGCATATTTTAGACAATCAAAAGAGAACGTGTATTTTATAATCTTTTAGTAAAAAGAGGGAATCCGTTTCCCTATGATGGAAACATGTACCAAGAACTTTAATGTTACTGAAAACTTCTATTATCACAAGAAATACATGCAGAATTTTTGTGTGATTGTAAGTAAAGACAAACAAAGAAACAAAAAAGCCCTCTTCAATTATGTACTTATGTTAAATTGTTCTTTTTCTCATACCATTATCACCTTAACAAAGATTTGAAATCTAGATGTTGTACTTCCAGCATGTGGAATACTTAGAATCCTTCAAGACGTGCCATGAATTACAGTACAGGGTGCACAGTCTTTAGAAAGGATGTTTGTTGAATGACATCTGAGGAAAAGACCTAGGAAGATGTGGTAGGCCTCTAGGATAGGAGATGGTCTTAATCTTTGTAGACTGTATCTTCTTGCTTTGAATCTCATTCACAGTGGAAGGCAGATGGGACTTAGCAGTGAGTTGAATAATAAATTAAGTGATAACTAAGGGAACTTCTTTTTGTTTTATGGAAAACTAATCAGAACTACACTGGGCAGTTAATTCTTGGTAGCTTGCTGGGTTGACCCCAGCCAGCAATCAAGCACCCAGAGTCTATTTGCTCCCAGCCTCCTCCACAGCTGGATGGAATTGTTGTGAGAGAACTGGACGAATAAAAGTGTTTAAAAACTTGTGGGCTGAGTTATAGACAGCTTAAAAAGTGAAATGAATGAATAAATAAATAAATAAATAAAAGCAAACTGCCAAGTGATGCAAAAACAATTGCTTACCACCTCCCACCAGCAGACTAATGCCCACCTCATCTCCACGGAAAGGCTACCTTGGAAAGACAGTATTATTGCTGACCATGGCTTTAAATGGCATGGTCATTTAACCCCCTTTGGTCAGTTGGGGTCAGTTGTCCTGGTTATGTCCCCTCCTGGTTGCTTCCCACCCCCAGCCTACTCGCTGGGGGACAGGATGAGAAACAGAGAAGCCTTTGATGCTGTGAAAGCACTGCACGATAATAGCTAAAATATTGGAGTGACACAAATGTGAAGCACAACACTATATGGGCTGCTGTAAAGAAAATTACCTCCATCTCAGCCAGACCCAGTACTCTTGGCATTATAGGAATCAGAATAGTTTCTAAATATATTAATGGGGTTGAAGAATACTATTTTGATTCAATTTCTATGTCTGTCTTTTCTCTCCTGCATGGCTTGATTGTTTATGTTTATTATTGTTGTACAAGCTTCAAAGGGTGTACATAAGAACCCCCCTAAACTCCTTGGCTCTAAACTTGCACCCCTCATCTAAGCAGTCCACTTCATGACTTTCTGTTTTCAATACTTCTTTTACTGATTGATATCAGATCTGAATCAACAGCTCTTAAAGCAATGAGGGTGATAGCTCTTCAAAGTGTGACTTCTGACACCAAAAAGAGTGATGCATTGACATGACACAACTGACATTGGTGGTAGCTGTACCACTAATTTGAGATGCCTGAGGTAAATCTCCGTATTTTGAATTCTAGGGCCACTGCAGAATTTAGAGGTTTGGGGACTATAGTGCTTCAATATGTACTTACTGTGTAGTCCTACCTCTCAAGAGTTCCAGGAAAAGCACTCTGTGCCTTATTTTTTTCAGAGACAGGTTAAGTTCTTGAAGTATTGTTTATGTCAAATTTTCCTTACCTGTGGTAACCAGCTGTGTTCCAAGAAAGTACTGTGATTGTATGGTGATGTCACTTATGGTTGTTACAGCTTCTGCTTATGTGGTTCTGCTATTGTGTTAGTTTTTTCTGCTTCCTGTAATTAGCATGTAAAGAGTAGACCAGTCTACTTTTCAGGCAGACAAAATTTTCCATCAGAACTAAGTATAACATACACTCAGATGTGCATGGTGAGCAAAACTGAAAAGAACATATTTTGTATTTTCTAGAGCAGACTTGCATTTTACACAATTGCTTGCTTAGAAGTTAATAACTAATTGTTTTTTACTAATGGCACATTTTGCTCCATGCATAAAACAAAATTTCTCTCTTAGAATGTTTAGATTAATTTTACAGTCCTCATCAGTTGCTCTCATGTTACTTTATATAATGATATCCAATAATGGAAAACATAAGTGTGTGTTAAGGATTTAAAGACAAGTAGAATCAAGAATTACTAAGTCAAGGTTGACTATTTACTTGATCTTGACTGCAGTAGTTTTTGTGCATACTCGCTGGATTAGAGTCTCTTATTCTTTCTGAGATATCATAAATAAAACAGATTAACATTTTTCCACACAAATTTTTAGTATAATATACAGTTAACAGGGTGAAGCACCTACCAGTCACACAGTGAAAGGGTTATTTTTAGACTAACTGTAACTTGTGCACAACACACGTATAGGGCTAAATTTTTAAAGGGGTCTCAATATTCCCTCTGATTTTTACATCCTCAGTCTATTTCATGCATTTATGATAGGATTAAGATATCTTAGTTTTTGACTTCAGTCACTATTTGACATATCTTAATCCTTTCTTATGACAGGATTAAGATATCTTAGTTTTTGGCTTCAGTCACTAATTGACATATCTTAATCCTTTCATATCTGTCCATAAAATAAGAGGCCATCTTTAAAAATTTCACCTAAAGTGCTCAATTTTGCCTTCAGATACCTCCATGCAACTTCCATGGAAGTAATTGGAGCTGTGCCTGCATATCTGATGGTGGAACTGGACTCATTTCAATTAAGGTACACGTTTACCAACATAATTAGTCATCTGGAATAATCACTGGGCCCACTGTGACATTCTGCATGTGCAGAATTTCCTAGATTGGACCCTCTGCAGTGTGGGAGGTTGAAGATTATGGTGATAATTTTATCTCTTGCCTTAAATTTGTAGCTGTAGCAGAACTTTAATGAAATTTGCTGTACTTAATTTTCCTATTTTTAAATATGAAACGTGGAAGGAGGACATAAAAACAACACATTTTTCACAGTATTATATCTTTGTATAAATTTTCATATACAACAAGTGCACAGATAATCCATGATTTCTACAAACACATTATGGATGGTATGTGCGTGCACAACTGTGGTTTGTGCAAGAGCACACAGTTTAAAATATCCAGCCCTGAGGATACCGCTTTCTTTTTGTGTATCTTTGTGCTTGCAAAGCACAACCTAATAAGTAGATGTGTAAAGAATCACACAACTAGCAGTATAAAACCCACATAGGGTAACTTTGGTACCTCTTGATTCATAATACAGATCTGTAAACATCATGATAGCGTGCCTGTTTTCCCCTAAGTTAAAATTCTGTGTTTTGTGCTTGAAAATCAGTTCAATGCAGCTTTTAAATTGGTATCTGTCTCCCATCACTGGTCTGGGAGAGGCTGTTTACAAAAATCTTGACTTTTAAACTAACCTTTGGAGAAAATCATGTAGGTCCATGATTGACCTAAAAGCAGAAAAAAGATTTTGCAGGGGTTTTCCCAAATAAAACACCCATCTTGAATTTATGACCACACAGAAAATTCCAGCTAGAAGAAGTAGTTCTTCTCAGATGTTATAACCTGTGAAAACCTATGAACATACTGAGCGCTCCAGTAAATTAGATTAGTGACTGGTGAATATTTGTGTCTAGTTCTAGAACTGTTATGAAATACCAGTTTTCAAGGTTTTGGTTTTATTGGTATTCCATTGCATTTGTAGTGCCACCAAGTTTAAGAATGGCAGAATATGCTGTTCCCTCTGAAAATTACGCACTACCACAAAAGTTAGCTTACTTTAAGGAAGCTTTAGCCCAGGTGCTTTCACACCAATCTTTCCTTTAGTGCAAAGGCATCTTCCAATGGCAAGCACAGCCAATATTAATTGTTATAACTTGTTCAAATTGAAGAAGATGCTGTTTATGCCATCAAAACTTCTTGAAGGTTTAAGATTTTTTTTTATTATTTTTTTTTTAAGAAACATTATCACAGGGGAATTTAAAATACAAGAAGATACAATACAATTTCTTTGAAACAGAAATAAGCATTAGAGAATAAAGTACCATTTTTAAAGGACTTTTTGTTAAAAAAAAAAATAGAAAATTTATTGTATTTTTACTGTGACAGGTTGAATGGAGAGATTATCTCTTAAAAATAATGTTTAGGTATGGTGAGCAGTTATGTTTTAATATAGTAATAAGACTTAATAGGACTTAATTACTTTCAAAGTAAATTTTAATGCCTATTTAATGCATTAACTCTTAGAATGCTACTGTAGTATTTTCTACAGTTAAGCATATACCTGGTTAGGTGGTCATAGATTTATGCCCTCTGCATCTAGAATGATTTTTTATAGGTTTATAATTCAGCCTACCACCTAAATTCTTTCAATCTTTCCGTATCTGTTGCACCAGCTTGATAATGTATAGAAAACTGGAATGTCTGCCCATTTTCAGGTAAATACTCCTGGCACTGGAAGTGGTTGATTTCTTGACATTAGTGTTCCTTTGTGATGTGTTTACACCCTGCTTGTTCTACATGTTTGTACATTTCTTTGTTTTGTTGAGATAGAAATAAGTTAATATTGTTGCTAAACCATTTTTTTCCCAAAGTTTTTTCTCTTTTTTTAATTTATTTTCATTATGTGTTTTTGCAGCAAGCTTAGTAGTGGAGGAGCGAACGAGACAGATGAAAATGAAAGTGCACCGTTATAATCAGACATCAGGGTCTGGTTCTAGTCAAGAACATGAGCGTGAGCAATATACCAAGGTAAAGTTAGCAGTATTCAAATGATACTTTGACTTGAAAATTGAAGGCATAAACATGTTTATTTAAAATATATCACCCTCAAGAACATTGTGTTATAAAGCCTGACAGAGGTGTCTTCACATAATAGCTTTGTAACATGATTTTTACCCCCATTTGATGTGCTTTAGACTTAGTCTTTGATGTCATCTTTTCACACCTGTGAAAAGCAGAACACATGGAAAACAGTTCAAGGAAGAAAGATCCTGTTAAACAAAGCTATGTCACCTTGAGCTCTGGAAACCTCAGGCCTACAAATCCCTGGAGGCTGAAAAAGGCTCCGGTCTTCTATTCTTCACTGGGCCCTTGCTGTTGTCTGATGTATAGAAAGCTAGACACAATTTGATCCAATCTCATGCAGCTGTTTTCATATTTTTGCATCTTAATAATGTCATAGATAAAGTACTTCCTTTCTGGAAATATGTCCCGGTTACATTGATTTTGTTTTCTAATAATAATGTAAGGACTTCCTTTGATAATTGTGTATATGAAATTACATGAATGAAGAGAGAACATATATTTTTTTCTTGATAATGCTGAAATGATATCCCACAGCCATGTAGGTTTAAAACCATGTAAACCTCTGAGCAACCTGCTAAAGATCTCAGAGGTCTGTGCTGCCTATCACAAGTCAAGCTATGAGGGGCCGGAGCTGTGATGGGCTAATCTCATTTTGCCCTGTGAAGCCTAAGAAAGGGGGAAAATCTGCAGAAGTCGGGATGGGCAATGTTTGCTTAGATTTTGTTTCCTTTTTAGAGATGCAGCACTGCTTTTATGTGGTCTAAGTAAAGAGCAAAGACAAAAACAGCCGTCAGGTGGTTGTGAGGGAAGCATTCCTGCGGTGCTGTTCTTCCACTGCCATGGAGGATCGTGGCGTGTTTACAACGAGCCACCACGGGATGGCACTGTGAATGTAGAAGTTCGCTGCAAAAATAAAAATAAAAAAATAAAAAATAAAAAAATCAAGAACATTCAACAACTGTATGCATTAAAAATAAGGTCTCAGAATAGTAGTAGTTGGAAAAAAAAAATACAGCTTTTATCAATTTAGACTTTCATGCCTTAAGAGACACATTTCCAATAAGTTCTTAATATCAGTAAGAACTAAAAACTTGTATTACATTTTAAAGGAAACTAACTTTCCTTTTGTGGACCAGGGCCACACAGAAAACATCAAACATTGTCCGTCTCTCAACAGCTGAGGACATCAGGATGCTCCTGGCATTTATTAGTTGTGCAGAACCTGATTTTTTGTCCCTTTCCCTTCAGTACCACTTCTCTTTGTTTCACAGACTTGATGCTCCTGGAGGCCCAATAATGGATAACACAAGGTACTCAGCAGTACATAAAAATCAGAAATTCACTTAGTAACATGTAGTAGGCAATTAGGCATCTACCTTGTACCATCTAACAGGTCTGAAAAAATGGTTGAAGGTCTTGTTACAGGTAAATATGGAGACAATTTTAATAAGGAGGTTTCTTTCTTTGGGACCACCACACTGTGAATAGGACTTAAATAAATAAAACAGTTCTCAAAGGGAAGATAAATAGGCTGTAAGTCCTCAATTACCAAGTTGCCAGGTATTAATGCCACACAAAAAAAATGGGATGGGCAGCTTTCTCTAGGTGGCCCTGCTTGAGCCAGGTGGGGTTGGACCAGGTGACTTCCAGAAGTCCCTTCAACCTTGACCATTCTGTGATTCTGGTCAGAAGCCACAGTTTGCATATTAATTAGGGTATTTCCTAAATAAAAGGCCAGATTTCTGATCTGGATTTTTTGTGCTTACAGATCGGTTCAAATTTCATACTTTTTCCATTAGGAGATACTTTAAAAAAAAATTCTGACTCTTTTCATTATTTATTGTAAATATTATTTATGCTCCTCATAAATATTGTTTTTGTTCCTCAATATTTTTCTCTGACTAAGACTAATGTAAATCTGATGTTTGGTTAAAAGTTTGGAAAACATCAGACTACAATTTTACCAATTTCTCTTGTCTTTCTGTGTCTAGCAGTTTCTGTTATTAACTTTAGTTTTTAAATATACGTGGAAATGAAATAAAAATTGAAATTTCAGCATGATGGATACTAGATGGGAAGAACTCCAAAGTATTTTTTTTTCTTTTTTTTTTTTTTTCTTTTCTTTTCTTTTTCTTTTTAATCTATGACTAAAACTTTGAGGAAGGAAATTCTTTGTCCATTGCTATAAGACAAGTATTTTGGTGGTACCTTGTGTTCTGACAGGTATGTGCTCATTTCCATGCTAAAAAATTTAAGTGAAGAGAATGAGTTACTTGTTCTGGATTTTATATCCAAAAATATTTAACTTCTCATGTATTTTCTATATCATCTTTTGTAGTACGATGAGCCAATCTATAATAAATTGTTAAGTGCTGAGAACAAATTATATTAGCACATTCTAACACTCTGTACTATATTCAGTGATGTAGCTGTTTGCTTCATGTTGCTATGGTGATAGTAGTCACTTTGATGAATATGTTGTTAAAGCAAGCCTAGTGCTGCTATCTTTCTTTATCCTCAGAAGATGTTGCAGGAATCAAGAAGAATAGACCAGACAGATGAAGATGAGACAGTTCTAATGAAAATGTGGTTAAGTCATGGCAGGTGATGCAGTAAAGCTAATGAGTGGAAGCACTTAAGTCTATATCTAATTTCTGGTGCCAAAATCGGCAAAAAATCTTTGCCGAACCAAGACTTACTTTAATTTAAGAAGAAAAATTGTTTAGTGGTCTAATAGACATTTTAGAATAGTGAGAAATAAATATCAAGTAGCTGTTAAATAAAGCAGAATTTGTTCCTCTTTAAAATAAATACTTATTTTTTTCCTCCTTTTGCCTATTTCTTCAGAAAATATATATTTATATTTCTTAGAGAAATTACACCGTGTTGTACACTGAGAATATATTCTCTTCAGCTTTTCAGAGCAATTGGCTCACATGGATTCAATCCTTCCTCTATTTTAGCATTTGCATATATGAATGGTATATTACACCCAAACTTCTTCAAAACTTTCAAAATTTTTTTTGTCTGTAAGGACTGGATCTTCCTTGCAATAGTGAATTACAAGTGTACAAAATTAATTTCTTAAATTTAAATTTGCTTCCTCTTGTATAGAAAAAATATATATATATATTTTTCCCAGAGGTTTCCTCATGGCCTTCACAATTTCCAATCTATCTGGTTAATTTCTTCCATTTTTGTAATTTATCCCACTCAGTTTCTTAATATTTGTAGTCTCAGTAGCCACAGACTAGTTTTTCAAGCATACATGGTGCAGTTAGTGAGTAAACATTTTTAAACACTGAGGTTTTAAACATCTGTTAATGGATTTTGAAAATGTTAACTGCTGTACAGCATGTGTATAGGTCTTGATGTCTCGTACTTGTTTTAAGATCCTCAAAGACCTCACATCCTTCAGTTTCAGTGAAAAAACTCCATAATTCATCTAAAACTCACCCTAAAAAGCCAAGTGAAAAAACAAACAAACAAAAAAAACAACTCTGGATTTGGCAAAAGGATTTAAAGAAAGACTTTAAATATCTGTTTTCCTTCCTTTCTTGTACATTGGTAAGGCTGTAGTGGCTACTGTCACTGTTATATATATTTGCTGTTTAAGTGTTTGGGAGAATCAAAACACTTTGGTGGCATAATTCTGCATTAGATGACAGAATATCTTAATATGCTCTTAATTAAAAAGTCAGTAAGTTTTCATTACAAATGCCACACACAGAACACAAGTACCATGTTACAGCTGTTCCAGCTTTCCAGAGAATGTGTAACACATTTTTTATTTTTTTTTAAGAAGGTCTGTTTATTCAAGAGTCACTGATCAGAGCACTGTAGTGCCTACTTAAAAGGACTTCATATCTATATTTAGATGCACTGCCAACTCAGTTAACTCTGTATGTGATTGACTGGAAAGCATTTATCATAAAAAACAAGTATAGTCATGGCATTAGGATACTGGCACTCTGCATTTAACTTGATAGTTAAAGTCTACAACAGTAGGTTATGTAGGAAATAGGATGATATGATACTGACTACCAAAGTTTATGTGATGCTGGGCAAGGTATGTAGGGCTATGCATAGAAAGGAATCCTGTTGGAGGTTGATGTTATTGGTATCTTCTTTTGATCTCCCTTCACCAACATTCAAGTGAAAAATATTTACTGTGTATCATATTGACATTACAGTCACTCCAAGATGGATGCGGTTTCACAAAATTCAGTAAGATCCATTCGTTTGACTCCTGGGCTTCACCACAACTTTTCCAGTGGATGACTTGCTCATTTTTGCTGTACAGGTGCTGGCAGGAGTCACAAACAAGGCCAAGGTGCCAGGTACTGAATCCCAGCAGCGTTTGGAGGAACCCCATGCAAATAGTCATAAAACTCAAGGTGCTTTGTGCCACTGTTCAGTGTTTCCTGACAAAATTCCTTGTTAGAGTAAGGTGACTCAAAGGCAGCTATGATCTCAAGACTTGAGTAGGTCCCTCAGTGAACCTAGCCTTTAGTGGTTCTTGTCTGTATTTCTTTCCTCATTTTAATTTCCTCATTTTAATTCCCATTTAGTTTTCTTATTTAATTCTATTATTCAAAGCACATAATGAGGCATGTATTTTCAGAGGTTAGTCACCTGAGGCTTTTTCCATAAAGGAGGAGGCACTCCTTCAGTTTCAAAACTCTGAACTATTCAATTCACCACAGGTTGAGGTGAGAAATCTAGAAATATAAAGTCTTAATAATATGGAAGATAATATAATGGATTATTAAATTACTTCTATAATGCCTTATAATCAGTAAAGTTGCTAATGCTGTTAGTCATTAAGGAACTGTGAAAGTATCATCAGAATGGAATCAGCTCAGGTTGGAAGGGACCTTAAAGATGACCTACTTCCAACCCCCCTGCTGTGGGCATGGACACCTCACAATAGATCAGGTTGTATGAGGCCCTGGGCAATCTGGTCTTGAACACCGCCAGGGATGAGGCACCACAACCTCTCTGGGCAACCTGTTCCAGTGCCTCACCAACCTCTGAATGAAGAATTTCCTCCTAACATCTAGTCTAAATCTCCCCTCTTTTAGTTTAAAAACATACCCTCTTGTCCTGTCATTATCTGATTGAGCAAAAAGTCACTCTCAGTCTTTTTTATAAATATCCATGAAGTAGACTTTTTATTTGTGTCTGTGCTTTTTTCGATAGTGTCAACACGTCTGCAGTTCATCCTACCCCTTTTTTCACCTATTGCTGGTGCAGAAGCAGCTACTCCATAGGTGGTAAAGTGAACAGAAGAACTACATTTCATATGTTTATATTTCAGACAGTTACACTGAAAAAAACAAAAAAACAAAAAAAAAAACTATCTTTGTAATACAGAAGCAGACAAACAGTGCAGATAGTGTGGGAATTTGAAGCCAGCTGCAAACTTCAGCAGTGTTCCAAATGAGATGAATAGTGAACTTTGGAATGGAAATATCACATAAACATTAACTGCCTAAGACACAAAGTTGAAAGAGAAGTGACTGCACTGAAAATTCACTTAATTTTGAAGCTTCAGAATGATATTTGTGTAATATTTAAATGTATCTCAGTAAAGAAATGCATTACAAATACACACAGAGTTATGCTGAAGAGCTGTAGGACTCTAGATGTGTGGGACTTTATTATGTCATTTTTGGTCCCAGCTAGAAACCTGCAGGCTTTTCTGTAATGAAAATATCAAATAAGTGGATCTTGGCTTGTGACTTTTTTTCTTCTGAATGACAAATTCAGGTGTATTTCAACAGTAAAGTATTCTTCTCTTAATGTTCACTGACTTAAGAGCCCTTCTGTCTCTGAAAGGGAAAAAAAGCTAATTTCAAAATTGCTTTCATTTTGTTAACTTCCTCCCCTCCTCTCCGACCATTCTTATTATTAGAAAGAAAAAAAAATCTTTTACAGGAATTAAAACTTTAAGTGGCAGCAGTGCAAGTTATTTATATGATTTTTCTGGAAAAAAAAAAAAAAAAAAAAAAAAAAAAGGTTAACTAGGAACAGAATAAACCATCTCAGCTGATGTTGAAATTCACAAGTAGCCTGTGCTCTTTCACCAGGGAATCTGTAAGAAAGAGGAGAAAGTTATACAAGGTCATGTATTGTTTTGTTTTGTTTTGTTTTTTTCTTCTTTTTTTATCATTTTTTTTTTCTTCTTCTTCTCCTGTCATCCTCCCAGCCCTTCTTTCACTCTCTTAAAGTTAGCACTCAGCAGAGGTTAGCTGACGTTACTGAGCTAGCTGATTGTCAAAATGTACTGGAAGTAGGTAGGTAGGGAGTAATAAGTCGAAAAAAAATTGTATGCCTCCTGTAGGGGACAGGGAAATCAGGAAACCATGTTTCATGGCTTGAAGTTGACACGTTCATCTGTATTAGGTGTATATTCACCTGAGCTCGTGTTTGCCAGGTTTTTTAAGTCATACCTTTTGCCAACTGGCTGCCTGCAAGCCGGTGCCTAGTTCAGCTGGGGATATTCACAAATGGTCACAGCTTTGTCTATAATTTGCACATAAACTTTTGCATAAAACTTATTGCAGTTTTACTCAATACTGCAGTTTGACGCTCCCTAGATTGTCATGTCAAAAACTGCCTTATGTTGCCCCATGTTCATAGTTTTCACATAACATGCCCTGGAAAGTATGGCACTGTTTCAGTCACTTCCCAGCCGAGGGTCCCTTTCTCTCTAATGTTAGTGAATTTTAGTTTTGGGAACCTGGCAATTTAGGTAAGTGTGACATTACTAGGACTGAAGCTTTTTTTTTATATATATATGTCTAATTGGTGATGTGGTTAATATGAGTGTTATGCAATAGATGTGGTGTTGCAGTTGGTTTTAACTGACCTAAGTTCCTGGTGTTGACAAAATTGTACTAATTTCTACCCTTCTCCACATGCTGTTCCTGCCAGGTCCTCTGCTACTTCTCACACTTGTGCACATGTGCAACCAGATCAGGGAACTGATCTGCTTGAGATCTAATATTATTTTTGCTGAGTTAGCTTTCTTCACAATTCGTTCTCAAGTATCATAATACAAAGAGATATTTTTAAGTAGTAAATACACTTTTTTATCTTTTCTGATAGGTATTGAAAGCAACCCCTAGTGACAGCTTCTTGTATCCATTGCATAAATATTTAATTATTATAGTTTGAGAGTACTAAAGACCACCAGCCTATTTAAAGTCCAATGCTGTAATTTATTTCAAGTATCTGACTTATTACATAAATACCACTTTTAATTTCTTTAGTAGACATGAAAACATTATTTAATATAAATATTCCTCTGAAGTTCATTACATTTTGCTAGATCCAAAAGCAGCTGTAGAGAATTGTCATACTTAGGTCATTTGTTGTCTCAGTATATGCACTGTGTTTTGATGAGACTCCTCACCCTTTCTTTTCTTGATCTCTAGTATAACATACAAACAGATCAGTACAGAAGTTGTGATAACGTCTCTGCCAAATCATCAGATAGTGATGTCAGTGATGTGTCAGCCATTTCCCGAACCAGCAGTGCCTCACGCCTCAGCAGCACAAGTTTTATGTCAGAGCAATCTGAACGCCTTCGGGGCAGAATCAGGTGAGTTCTCAGTGCAGCTTCAATTGTATCACACCCCCTCTTTTGTGTAGGTGCCATAATACAACTAGAAATTATTGAAATTAAGTGACCACAGCCACAGAAGTACTTGGGAAATGTTGTCTGTGTACATATAAGCTGTCTTTCATTGCTAGCTTAAGATGATGATACATTTTGCACTTAAGTGTCTAAAGCAGAAAACAGAAGTTCCCGTGAGGTGATGTATTTGTGGCAAGTGGGACTTGAACACACCCTATCTCCTTGCTGGTAATGAATCAGTGTAATATATATACCAATAAGGTATTGCAGCAGAAATGTTGCTAGTTTTGTCATATAAAAAAATTGATTTCATAAAAGCTTTGTTTTTCTTTCCATCTATGTGTCTTCTCCATAACTGCCTACTTTTGTTTTGCTGTTTTCATGCATGATGAATTACTGGCTTTGAAACAAGTTTTTCTATAGTAACTTTATATCTCTGCATTAAAATAGATACATTATCAATAATCAAATCTCTTTCATCCTTGATAATAAACTACTTCTCAGTTTAATGCTTTTTAAAATATAAACAAACAAGATCTTGTCTTCATTTAACCTGACAAAACTCCCACCAACAATAATGGCTGTAGGATTGGCTTTGTGTCTATGATAACATCTATCAGTGTCTGTACTCTGAAAAATATTACTGTAGGTGCTAGAAGTCAGGATATGAATTAGGAACTGTAAAAAAAAAAAAAAAAATAATAATAATAATAATAAAAATATCCCAATGGAGAAAAACAGTCTGATAAAAGTCTGGATGGCATCATTAAGTAGATCAGAACATTTCTAGACACACTCACTGTTCAAGAAATTCAGATTCGGGGTTTTTAGTCTGTTCACAAAATGGGAAGGGATGTTAGGGAAAGTGAGGAAGTGGGCTATGTGTATGAACTAGCTCCGCCTCATTTTATTGTTAAAGAAAGTTCACAAGTATATTAAAATGTGTTTTCGATGGGTGAAATACATCTGCATTAATAAAGCAATCCATAATCCAGCAGAACACTGCAGTGGAACTGTAAAAGTATTTGAAGTTGCTTGTGTTTGAAGTTATTTCAGATTTCATTGTAGCTTAACTACAATGTAATTACTAGTTAACTACTAGTAAGCTTTTACTACTCATCTCTCTGATAGGGGTTTTAATTATTCCAAAACACCTATATTTTCTAGCTACTGAATTTCCTCAACTAGGTCTTTTTACAGTATTTTTGGCAGTTTGACCAAAATAGGATTTTTACCCATAACTATCTCTGTGTTGAGAAGATTTTATTAGGAAGTTTCCCTGGGTTTATAACGTTTGATCATAGATATCAAAAGGGCCTCAACCCAGGAAAACCTGTAACCTTGTGGTATGGGGGGAAGAGAGGAACCTGAGATCAGACCTTTATTCTCATTCTGCCTCTTTAATTCTAACGAGCAGCAGATCATATATAGAATAGGCCAAGGTGGCGTACAAAACCAAGTGTTTGCAGTGGGAGCTTCAGCTGGGAGAGTTAAAACTTCACACTAAACTCCTAAAGTGAGAAGTAGTTAGAATTCAGATGCTTTCACTTTCTGATACTGTCCAGAGAATCCATGCAAAAGACATGAGATACTTTATACTTGTTTTACTTTTCTTTTAACTTCAGGTAATACTTACATAGTGAATAAAATATATGGTAGTAATATGCATTGCAGCTCATTCAATAGAAATATGGAGAAGAATTAATAGATTCATAAGTTACTAATAATTTTAATTATTTTTCATCTAAGCGTGCTGTAGCTTTGCTCCCCCAAAGTACCCATAAAGTAAGTGAGAGATGCCTAATGCAGTTAGCTTATTTAAATCATTAAATGCAAAGAAAAAAATCATTTTGATGTTATGTTGGAAAGTATTTTATCCAATAGGTTAACATCTGCTGTTCAAAATTTTTGATGTGAGTTGTTTACAGTTACTTTTGATGATTGGATATTGTGGCAACGGAAAGGTCAAAGTCTTTGGAGATGTGCAAAAATGATGTATGGTAGGAATTTTATATCAAACAAGGTTGGAATAAAGGGAAGTTGGGTTCTGAAGAAAACAAAAAGGCTTTTTTCTAATGATTTGAGGCAAGCTTAGATTCCTCCCCTCCTGTGTCTGTACTGGTAACTTCTGTCATACAGTCCTTAATCACTTCTTGGCACAGCTTATTAATTACATGGAAGTGGAGGGTTAAGTTGGGGAAAGGGTTGATTATATTGTAAACAGTTTTTCATAGTGAGATTCATCCTGTTTAACTTCAGCCTTAAAAGCTGCATGTGCACAGAATTCATCTAAGATTAGTTATTCATTAAATTATTCATCTAACTTCTCTGAATTATCATTAAAAGGAAGGAAACAGCTGTCATCTTGGGTGTTTTTCTTCATCTTCAGATAAATGTCAAAGATGGGGGCATTGTCCTTTCCTAGCTTTAATTATTATAGGAACCCTAGATGACTAGTTCAGGTAGGTTGTTTACTTGTAGGCATCTAGAATTAAGTGAAATGGATTCTTGCCCTTAATTAATGTTTCTTTGAATTCAACAAATTAGAAATGCAAAGTTCATTTTTGTTAGTAATTTGAAGTTCAAATTTTATTTTTGCCTCCAACGAACCTGATGTTAACTTATATCAAGCAAGAGGAGATCGGGTAGTTGAGCAGGAGGGGCAAGGAAAAGAACATTTTGTAACTGCCTGTTTTCCATCTTACTGAAACACATTTCCACCATCATCTTCATTTGGAAGTGTAGCCCAGTGGCCATGGCAAGTGTGTGAGTGCAATGTTATGTTTAAGGACAAGAAGTTCTTTGAACTGCCAGTTTTCTGAACCTAGTTCTTTTCTCCAGATACCTTCTGGAGATGAGAGCTGTGGAGAACCTATTAAGTATATAGAAGCTCAATCAAGGTGTCCCATTTTTAGCCATCTTACTAAACTAAGGCAACTAATAGCCTTAGGTACCTTTTGTATGCAGGAGAAAAAATACCTAAATTCAGAATACACAAACAAGATTCCTGCTCTGACACACCTTCAGAAAGGGTGTTTCCATCTCTATCTTTGTTGAGTTGAGTAGAATGAATCCTAGAGCTATTCACCAGCGAGCTGAGGTAATTGTCTTAAATGGAGAAATGTGTCTGGAGAGTACTCCAGCTTTCATATTAGTAACCTGAATTTAAATTGTTCTCCTCTAACACTCCTACATGAGCTGAAAAGCACTGGTTAACTATATTTAGAGCTGTGGTGTCAAATTTCTGAATGAAATGCACCAGCTCGTTTTAAGACAGAAGTAGTTTTAGTTAATGTTGTTAGTTGATATAACCCCCTCATCCTTCATATGGCATTTCTGAAAAGGGATATAAATTAAGCTGTTAGGCATGTGAAAATACAAGGTACTGTCTTTAGGGCTGTCACTAAGAAAGCAATTATTTCTGCTGTTGTTTTGTACAGTATGATTACTCTTACATGTCAGAATGACTGATGTTTCAGGTCATAGTGCAGTTTATATCGACCAACTCTACCACCAGCTCTGTCAGCATGAAGCTTCCTGACCTTTCCTCTAAAGTCCTAAGGAAGGAAAAGATTCTTCAAATAGCTAACTAATGCCTTTTCCCCATCAATCTAGAAGAACCGATGAATCCCTTGCTCTCTCAATTTTGCAGGTTTGGAATTCTGTCATTTTGGACAGTGTTCTATATTATCCTATATTTATAAATATTTATTTATTTTTATTCAAACAGTAAAGATTTTAGAATGTGACAATACATCTTTACCTTGTGGCTCAAAAATGTATGCACGTTAGCTCTACATATGTGTCTGTTGATGTTTGATCGGCAATTTTTAATTTTAGTGAGTAACTACAGTTACATTATATTCCAATTACATTATTTTTCATTATGCACATCAACTGTAGAATAAAATACTGTCTGTAAGGAGAAAACAAATTGAAGCAAACAACACAGAAATACTGTGTTTTATTTGGATAGTTAGATAACACTCCATCTGATTGTTGGATTAAAACAGAAATTCAAGTTTAGTAACATTAGAAAACTTGAGAATATTGAATATAATATTAGAAAACTTGAGAATGCTAAAGTCAGTAACATAGGGAGAGCGGAAGCAAATCTTTCCTGTCTGTTGATCAATGACAAGACTGCGTCTAAACCTTTTAAGGTAGATGGATAATTTCATTCCTACAGTATAATTGTAATGGAATTACCTGTCAGAAAGCTGTTACACAGCATACATGGAAATACCGTTAGATATCTTCAGTGTGGTGATCTTGTTGATTAGCACTTATAATGCATTGCAAGAGGGAATTATGATTGATGCAAGTTCTAAATATAAGCATATAAAATAGCGTCTTCATTTCTAATTTGTTTAGCATTTTCAGATGGATGCTATAACAAACAGCTATACATGGATAAATTAGTCTGGATATGAAATTATTTCAATCATATTTCTTGTTACTGTCCTACAAGTCTGGTTGAACATCATGTTCTCTAGTGAAATTCCAGGCAAATATCAGGTTTTGTGGCTTTTGACTTGAATCAGAATCAGACCTGTGAATCTGGCTTGCTGTAGCATTTGGATCTTCTATTTATTTCATGACTGAAGTCAGGTTACCAGTCCTCCTTTATGCAGGTTTGTTTTCATTATTCTTTTTCTCTATGAATTTAAAATAAAGTCAAGCAATACTTTATGCCTGTGTATGCTATAGTTTAATGCAAAAGATTGATAATTAAGGGTCCATGTTAAATACATGACAACTAATCAGCACAATGTAGACTTGATCAGACAAAGGACATTTGCTCACTTGGGTAAAAATTATGCCCAATGATGTCATAGCATTATTATTATTATTATTATTATTATTATTAATATTTTGCATTAGGAGCTTGTTTATTCAAATATACCTTTGAAGATGGACTTTTCAGTGATGTCAAGTAGGGAATTGTCACACATGGTGGATGTGAGCTGGAGGTTTCTATTCTGGAGGATTTAGCAAATTGGCTACCATAAGATGTTTAGCTTAAATCTGCCAATTATATGGATGACTAGATAAATTGTTTTAAGTGTATCTGAATTTGAAACAAAGTCCCTACATTAGTAATATCATTGTTATTTATATTTTTATATGTACCTGGGTAAGTGGACAGTGAGGCAGATTGAAAACTGTCTGAATGCCATGCTCAGAGGGTTGCGATCTGTGACAAAAAATCCATCTGGAGACAAGTCACTGGTGGTGTACCTCATGGGTCGGTACTGCAGTAGTACTGTTTAACATCTTAGTTACTGTGACCATCATGGAAACTTGAATTTCTGAGTGGAAGTCTTATGTAAACACAGAAGACTTCCTCGCACAGGATAAGTTCCCCTGTACTTTTGCTGTTGTACCTTTTTGTCCTTTAGTTACTGTGGAGCCAGTTACTTCAAGCTCATCAGGTGATAAGCTCTCAAACTCTAAACCAGACAAAGATGCTGTTTTCCCCAGTGATTCAAATAAGACCTCTGCCTTCCCTACTTCTAGCTAGACCTATCTGGGGATGCTTGGAGTTCTTTGGCAAGCAGGGAGTGCTGTCATCTTCTTTGTGCTTGTATTGCCCTTCTTATTTAGTAACAGTTGTACATGTAGATGCTTCCTTTTGTTCAGTTTCATTTCACACTGCGTATTATGCTGTTCACTTACATAAAATGCTCAAAGTCATTAATGTAGTGTAGAGCCAGATGAAGTAACTGGAGATTTGTTGTCTCATTGAGAACTGTCAGAAGATATCTCAAAGAGATGTAGCTACAGAGCAGTCCCTAGACTGGAAATAGATCTTCTCTTGTTAGTTTTCCATCCACTCACATTGTATATGGAACTAATTTAACACAATTTATGGTGATGAGGGAGAATGGAGTAGAGAGAGTTTGAAGAGCCTTCTAACCTCCTCCTCGTAGCTTTCCCAGTAGCTCTGCCTGTTGCCATTATAAATGTATGTGATGTGACCTGTGCAACAAGCAGTTCAGTCCTTTCCCCACCCTCTTGTCAGCTCAGTAATTCACTTGATAAGCAGCAGCACTGAACCACATAGCCAGCTCAGCTATGTTTAACTTCGTGTCATGACAGTCAAGGAAAACATAATGCACCAAAGTCTTTTAACGCATTTCAGTGAGATGAGACCTGTGTCGAAATGGAGACTGATTCATTTCATATTAATTACAAAGTAATTGAAATCTGTATACTGAGTTTATGCTACAGTGTATGGAACATACTTAAGATTCTTCATGCGTATAGAAAAAAAAAATGAAATGTATAATCTTTTAATTATTATTACAGATATTACAGACAGAGCTAATAGAGACAACAGAACACCGCTGTATGTTCATTAATAAAAGGAAGTCATCTGGAAAATGGCATCAGGCAGCTTCATACTGGCTTTGTATGGTTTAGTTCCTTTGCCACACTCAATCTAAATTTTCAGAATCTGAGAACTCAGAAAATGTGTTGAATGTCACAGAATTTTTTGCACCTTGCATACGTTTGAACACTTGTTCCTTATACAAACCTCTGTCAGGGCAAGTTAGCATGTGAAGGATCAAAGTTTGGGTATAGTGGGCCAAATTGGATATTTGTGATGTTTCTAGCCCTCACTACTAGTGTTCTGTATAAAGTGGATATTCTGCTAGTTGTGCAAAATGCTATCCCTTCTTTGTAAGAGAGAATCACAAGATATTACAGCTGAACTGCAATGACTACAGTAATTTGTATATTTATAGTGCAGTACTGTATTTGTTTTGTACTTTAATGTACAAGTAATTAAACAATGATCAGAAATAAGTGATTCTTGCTTCTAATTTGAGTAAGTAAATAATACTGATTTTCGTAGCTATTGAAGTTCAGAATCAACTTGCAAGCTTCACACTTTATCCTACAAGATTCACGCTTAGGATTTGAGTTGCAGTTCAGTAACTCTGTAACTGAAAAGCTACGTAATATTTGTGGATGTATAAAGTGTCTCAACTTCCTAGGGCGTAAATATCTAACTTCAGCATGTAGCAACTACCTTTTATTATACTATTGTCTATTACATTATAGTCCTCTAGTATTAGATACATGGCTTCCAGAGGCCAAAGTTGTTTATCCTGTGTAATTTCTCACTTAATAATATGTTCAGTGGAACCAAATTCTGTAAAGCCAGAAAAAATTTACTTGTTTCTTTTGTTGGCCTCTCTTGAAATGTGCTTCCTGCTGGTGAGGACAATGTACAGTGTTCCTGTTGCCTATTGATGAGTTTTCCTGGAACCTCCTGGGGCCCCCCCCCCTTTTTTTTTTTTCACCTTAGTCAGATGGGAGGATTTTGTCTAAGTGTAAGACAAAATTACCTTAAACCACTTAACCTTCATGAGAAAACTATTGCTGATCTTCATTCTTCTTTGGAAACTTTGCCTGGAAACATGTCTCTCAGTCATATTTTTTTTGTGCCCCCCAAAAAAACACATGTAATTTAAGAGGGACTTCACTGTAGTGTGATTCATCTCTTTTACTTAGCTAACTTGCAAAAGAAATCCAGTGTTATACTTTGTGTGTGCCCAGAGATATGATGTTGACATTTGGACTAAGAAGGGCGTTTGAGGGTTGGAATTTTCAGAGAATTGAGCCTTTGAAAAGTGTTATGTCTGCAAGTTCAGCTGTGTGTGGGGAGAGGAGAATAAATGGGGACATGATTAAAAGCTTTTTCTCTGGCACAATATTATCAAGCAGCAGTGAGTAACACAGGAAAGGGAAGGTTAGTTAGATACAGAATGTGTGTGCAAAAAGATTTGCTGAAGGAGGAATGAGAGCTCCCGCAACTAATGAAAAGTTGTGGTTAGTGAATTGTACAAAGGTTCAGTGAACTACACAGCCTGTTCTGTGACATGTGATTTGTTGGAAAGAGAGCCATTTAAGCACAAGTCTGGTGTTTTACTGAGTCAGGATGCTGAACACTTGTTTGTAAGTTTTATTGTAGCTGGCTGCACTTCTGCTTTGCATTAAGCACTTGCATTGAGTTGTTGAGCACTTTCCCATTACCTTCAAGAATTAGACTCTTGTAGCATTGTATTAGCAAGCTAACTGAGCACATGGCAATACTGATCTGCTTAGATTTCCCAAACATTTTTTAACAATTGTTTATTTGTAATTTATAAAAACAACTGTATTCACTGTTAAAGTCAGTATTAGAACCAAGATATTAGACTGTTTCAACTTTGTACAGCATAACTAAAACAATCATGGAATTCCAGTTTGGTATAAAACAATACTGTTATAAAGACCAAAAGAAAATTGTTATATTTATGACACTAATTACATTCCTGATGATTTGCCTGTGTATGAATGTTTCTTTGTAGTCAAGGTTTCTCCTGTAAACAAGATGTTTAGGGCCAAGTAAAGACTCATTTTTATAAAATGTCATAAGCAACATTTGTTGTGCATTTTCTTCAGTGGTTTCTAGTTTTATATTTAAATACTGAGGAAGTTTAATTAGTTGATTTTAGTATGGAAAACATCCTCTCTCCCTTAGCTGGAATACCACACCAAAACATTCATAATGTAGACAGTGCAGCTGACAGAGTGAAGACTTTCCATGGGTCTTACTGTTAAAAATTAACAATAAAAACCCGTATTAGATTCATAGCCTACTATGTTTCCAGAAGATTCCTTTTCATCTCAGAATTTTCTATTACAAAATCTCATTTGAAAATAAGATATTTAAATTAACATTTTACTGTGTGACAGCTATTAGCACTTGTTCCATCCAAAGATCCTGTCAATATTAATTATGCAGAGGATAGCATATAGGATAGCATTATAAAAAACGGTATTTTTCAAAGCATAGGATGCTTTAAAATCAACAGGAAAAATTATCCACTCCATAGCTGCTAATGAAATTCCTACTGCAGGAATAAAATGAGGCAGAATCAACACCAACAACAGTGGGCACTAGATTCAGTCAGTTTTTTGGTATAGGCTTTATACATTTAGTGTGCTCGTTTGTACAGTATGTTGCATCCATAAGAACACTTGTGTGTCCCTGGTAATACGTGTTTGTATTAGTGCTGTGGTCACAAAAGGCATACGAGTGTTAATTAAGGCATGGAAGATAGATTTAAAAAAAAAAAAAAAAAAATCAAACTCAATTCCATGTAAATATTGATCTTAGTGAAAAGACCATGCATACAAGAAGTTTTGAAAGAACTCAGATAATGGAGTGTCACATCCTAACAGTCCACACTGCAGTCACCTCCCTCCTCAACCGTATTTCCTTGGTTTTCCCTTACCTACAGTGTCCAGGTACAAGACCAAAGAAAAATCACCTTCTGTTGGAAATAGAGAAGTTATCACGTTGTAAGCTGGTCGGAATTTGTTAAGAAATCTAAGAGAGCATAGCTGAGAACAGGTTACCTAAACCATAACAGAGCATATCAAACTCACATAGACCTAGACAGTAGGAAGAGAAGGAAGGGATCTTTCCACCAACTCTGGCACCAGAGTACTGTAACACTTCCTGTTCTGGACATATTCTTGCTTCTGGATTCTCGCTGCCATAGTATCTGAAATTATTTATCTAATAATGTGTGGGAACAGAATATATAGTAATTTGGTTGGAGGCTGATCTTTTAGATGTCTGAGACTTTTTGGTTAACCTCTGTGCCTTTCAACCATAGAATCATGGAATGGTTTGGATTGGAAGGGATCTTAAAGATCATCTAATTCCAATCCCCTTGGCATGGGCAAGGACACCTCCCACCAGACTAGTTTGCCCAAAGCCCCATCCAGCCTGGCCTTGAACGCCTCCGGGGATGGGGCATCCACAGCTTCTCTGGGCAACCTATTCTAGTGCCTTACCACCCTCAAAATAAATTTACTTACTGCCTAATATCTAATCTAAATCTACATTTTTTTTTTTTTTTTTTTTTTTTAGTTTAAAACCATTGCTCCTTGTCCTGTCACTACAACAATCCCTGATAAAGAGTCCCTCCCCAGCTTTCCTGTAGGCCTACTTTAGGTACTGGCAGGTCACTATAAGGTCACCCCTGAGCCTCCTCTTCTTCAGGCTGAACAACCCCAACTCCCTCAGCCTGTCTTCATAGGAGAGGTGCTCCAGCCCCTTCATCATCTCCTTTGCCATCCTCTGGAATAATTCCAATACTTCCATGTCCTTCTTGTGCTGGAAGCTCCAGAGCTGAACACAGCACTCCAGGTGGATTCTCGTGAGAGCAGAGCAGAGGGGGAGAATCATCTCCCTCAACCTGCTATCCATCCTTCTTTTGATGGAGCCTAGGGTACAGCTCCCTTTCTGGGCTACAAAAGCACATAGCCAGCTCATGTCGGAATTTCTCATCAACCACCATCCCCTGGTCCATCTCCTCAGGGCTGTTCTCAGTCCATTCTCTGCTCATCATGTCTTTGTGCTTGGGATTGCCCTGGCCCAGATGCAGGATGATGCAGGACCTTGCACTTTGTGCATAACTTGTAACATAACTTATGAGTTATGAAATTCAAACATAGTGAAATATCAGAGTTCATCCAGAACAGTGAAGGTAAGTTTAAGTTCATCAGTAAAAATTAATCAGATGTCAAATGTCAAAAAACTACAATTCTAACAAAGTTTGGCTGCCTAAGCAGTTCAATGCACTGACTGAAATTAGTATTGACCAGAAGTAGAAGAATGACCATCAAATTGGCTTGAAGAGCTGTCATAATAAATTTTAAATCACCCAAACTGCTTCATTTAAAATACTTAAACTGAAAACAGAAAGGGAAAACTTATACAGCTCTTCAATTTGTGCTATCTTAGAATAAAATAAGTCTTATAAAAATTCACCTGATGTAAAAATGTAACCTAAAATGCAAAGTGGAAAAAAAAATATGGGGTTTAAACTGATGGGCATATTTTAATAAAACAGGAGAAGGTGACTGAAAATAGCAGGATTGTTGCTTGCATATATGAATAAAATATTCTGTCAGTTTTACTGCTTATATATGACTTTTTTAATGACATAAGTCAGTAAAATCAGATATATGTAATAAAACGCATGATTGCTAAAGAAAACTTTCACAAAATATACAAAAAGAATATGATGAGTACAAAGCTAAGCATTGAAGAGTAGGAAATACTGGGACTGAGCCTAGCTCTGTAAACCTGTAGGCATACTCATTGAATTAGTCTCACATTTTTCTCTGCTGAAATTGCCTCAGTCAGCACATGGTATGGGCCTGCCCCAGGGATAAATGAAGACTGTGCACAAACAGTCTTATTTAAAACTCTTTGCTACAGAAGCTAGAACGCTTTTAGAGGATTGGAGCGTGAGGTTGTGGCAGGAAGAGAAAGGATGGTCTTCTGGCTCAGATAGATAATTACTGCTCTGGCAAATTAATTTCTTCAGGTCTCTGCCCTAGAGCTGTGATGAGGTGATGAACAAATTTCTTCTAACATGTCTTTGTTAGTGATCATATGCTGCCTCTTGTATCTGAGTTTATTTTTGCTTGGTGCTGTGGATTCAATCCCCACATCATGTGGAAAGGTTGGACCAAAACCCACATATGGTTCTTTAAAATTCTTTGCTTAACCCAGTTACACAGGAGAAGACTGAACAGTTCATAGGATTGCTAAGTCACAGTAGCAGAACATGGTGAATGACACATGGAAAAGTAGTGTGCTTTCTCTGCAAAAGTGAGGGGATAGTGAGTTTTTTGTTGATATAAAATATATTCTGACCATCTCATGAGATGGTCAGAGTACAATAAATATTTGTGATGATGTGTTGGAAAGGCTCACGCTTAGTCTCAGGAACTTTTAGGAACCATTTTTGCCTTCAGAAAGATCTGTCAGAAGAATGGATTCCTGTCGGAAGACTGGATTCCCCAAGTTTTCTTATTCTCCTTATTCTCCTTCTTCATTCTTATTGTGAGCTAGTGTCTTTCCTTCCAGAGATGGCTGTCCATTTCACTTCTATGTTGCATTCCAGTCAGTTGACTTTGTCTTGGGTTTTGCCTGATCGCCAGCACTGAAGACGCAACCTTCCTGCATCTTGATGGTCTGTCTCAATTTTCCACATCTAGAGTAACTAAGAGAAGGAAATTTCCTGTAAAATACTAACTTTCTGCATCTAGTCTGCAAGTGAAATATTAATATTTAGGAAATAGACAATCTAACTAGCAATAGGAGTTGTAAATGTGTGCAACACCATGATGTGACAGAAAGTCTTTTGGTATTTTCACTGGTGATCTCTTCCAAATCTCTTAACATGACACTTATGACTTTAAGATGTTTCACCAAATTTATACAGATACTCAAAGGAACAGAAGACCGTTTGTGCCTGATAAAAGGATTCACATCTTTCAGTCAAGCACCAGCCATAAGTGCTTTTCAAACTGAAGTGAATTTATTTATTTGTTTATTGTGGTGCAGTACAATACTTGTGTATTTTTCTTAGCTCCTTCAAAAGGTCTAGATGGTCTGTCATGGTCTGGAACATAGAAAAGAAGAAAAAATCAACCTTGAGTGTTAAACAGACATGGACATTTTCTGTTGTTTGACAAACTTGCATTACAGATGTTACTTACACCCAAACCAGTAAGAGTGTAACTGACCAGCATTTTTAATCAAAAATCTCCATAGTGCAAGGATCCACTGCAACAGCAGACATAAATTAGGAATCTTGCTTTGTTTCCATGAATAACTGCAGCTTAAAAGCCAGCACCAAAACTGTTTTATTAACTAAAGTAATTCTCAGTTTCATTAAAGAGAAAAAAAAAAAAAAATGAACAGCAATTAATTAATATTGCTTCTTAGGTGCTCTCTCTTGAGGCAAGCACACTGATTTAACTTGTCACAGCTCTTGCATTTATGGAGGAAAATAGAGGGCAATATCCTCCAAATAGTTATGCAGAGGCAAGATATATGAAAACAGTTAAGTTAAGCTGCTTAAAAATAGAATTACGTATCATTTTTACCACCAGTGTATTACAGATGAAAATGTCTGATTCTGAAGTCGTTTGTTTACAAGACCAAGGTGAAGCCAGAGTAATTAATGTTCTAATTATTCATTATCTAAAGATAATGATTTTTTTCAAATCCGTCATTATAAACTGCTTTATGCTTCTGTCTGAGAGGGAGGAAGAGGGAGTCTTTAATCCCTTCAGAACATCTGCACGTGAAAAATCTACTATGAAGCATTGCTTGTGCATTTTTAATTACCTAATTATGCTTCCTCTTTCAAAGAAACTGTTATGTTACCACCAGCCTTTCTTCATGATTTGAAAAAAGGCTGAGAAATATTTTTAATTAGTTTTTCATTTAATTATTGCAGTTGATTCAGATAAAATATAGTGCACAAACTTTTATTATAAGAACATTGCACTGTAACATTTTTAACAGACAGTACATGTTATTTTTAGAATAAAGAAATTTAGTAAAATAGTTTTTCCTATACTTCAGAATAACTCTCACATGGTCTGTCTCTGTTTCATTTTCTTTTAAACATATTTTCTATATTTTCTCTATTATTCCTGTCCTTCCACTGTATCATTTAGCCTTTTAGATTTTCCTCCTCCATTCATTCCCTGCTTTGCGCCTGTTACCTGTTGCTACCATTTACTTCTGTAAAGGACCAGTGAATGATTCATATAAATGATTTAGCCTTTTTACATGACAAGCAGTAAGATCACAGGTACAACACTACCTCATGCATCAGTGGGGAAAAAGCAACATGACGTGACAGGGAGAATAATATGCTGAATGGTGTGCAAAGGAAGAAAAACTGGTGCATTCATCCTTCTTGCTACTGAAGGAAGTTTTCTCAATTTAGTGGTGCGTTTAAAAAAACTCCACTTTTTTGTCATGCCCACACACCTGATACCTAATTCCTTGATATAGAATTGTTTGATATGTTCCATACTTTTGACCCTAAAATATACCCATCTGTCTGCTGTCAAGTTTGGGTCAACTAAGCTGTTTGCCCTTTGATTCCATTAGCCTGTCCACATCAGCAATAATAGCAATACTTAACTCTGAGTAGTGTCCCTGCAGTAGCTAACTGCTTTTGTGTTGGTTTCATTTTATGATTCATGTGATTAGTTGGCTTCACGCTGATAGTGCCATGGCTATGCACACAGACACACAGGTTCCTGCATGCAGAGACAATTTCTGTGCTTGCTTCAGAGTATAAATTAATGAAATGTTCTTTGAAATCTGCTCATGTTTTGTAACGTTAAGGATTACTCATGGAATTATTATTCATTCATTTCATGGAGAAATGTTAGTTTTACAAGTTTAAAAACTTGTAAATCTTGTGAGATCTTGTGAGATCTTGTGAGATCTTGTGAACTTGTGAGATCTTTGAGAGCTGTGAAACTTGCACAGTTCACTGGTCAGTGTGTTACTCAAGCATTTTCAGAAAGCAGATTCTGATACTACATTCCAACATGGGAATTTCCTAATCTTCCAAAGAAGTATGTGAATCAGTTAAGCTCCCAGAGACGTTTGTAAAGAAATTTTCCCCAGCCCTTACCTCAGTGAGAGATTACACATTGAACACGATGGGGCTGAGACTTTGTAATTCCAGTGGAAGTATCTGAGTCACTGGGAAGTCTTTTTGACAAAATAGGAATATTGTCCTGAACAGATGTAATTTACAAGTTCCTGCATTTCAGCTACTGTAATACACTATAACAACTCTAATGTAGTGATTTTACAGAAGAAGAAAATTCTTTCTGATTCTAATAGCTATTTTATGGATACAAAATATGATCAATGTGCATATTAGATCAATATGTAGCTGCAGTAGGTACAGACTGTACGCAATGATTATTTCATTGAATCAACTTCTTTGTGGTCTAAAAAAGTCTCTCGACTTACTAAATTTTAATATGGTATATGTGTTTTCCTTTGGTTTGTAAAGTACTATGTTTGAATTAATTTATGAAATACCGTAAATTGCATAGTAGTTAATCTTACAGCAATGTAATTTATCATAGGTAAATAAGGCTATCTATTCTAAGACTGACAGAGCAATTTGTGGATAGGTACTTTGAGTTTGGATTTATTAATTGTATATCATATAATACTAATAGCAAGATGTAGATTATTTTTAGAAATGTAATGTTTATTATTATTAAAGGAGTGCTCATCTTCTCTTTGGTCCATAACTATTATATGTTTAGGAGGTTATTAGTATTCATGAGTTACCTCATTGCAAAAGGGTGCCATAGAGGCTATGAATTAGTACGTGATTCTGCATTCAGCAGAAGGGAAAGGAAGCTTACTAGCTCATGCTGGTGAAGGCCACGGATTCTGTCTAAAGATTTAAGTTACGACAACTCTGTGGAAAGAACTTACATTAAAATATCATATGTTCTGCAAGAAATACAGGAGATTACTTGTTTACGCATGGCTTGCATTATTGGAAATACGGATGAAGTAATAATTAATTAAGTATTTTTGTTGTAAGTCATTAGTGAGTTTAAGACAATGAAGATAATGAATATTGTGATTTTAGCAATGGCTGATCATTTAAGTTTTTTTCTCTGAAAGGATATACATCCAGATTTTATATAGGTGAGTTTATGGGCAAAGTTTGTTCTGGCTTCCTGTTCTTACTAGCTGTCTTTTTCAGACAATATGTGCTATTGGTAGACAGTTCATATAGTTACTGGGAACTAAAGTGTATACCTGTATACTAATTTTCTCAATCTGTTTTGTTGTTGTTGTTGTAGTATGTTTTTATTCATTTTGAATATATGTATTAGATATCTGTATGAGGAAAAATATACTGTGATTTAATACATGTAATTGGCTTAGTTTCAGTTTTATATAGTTGTGCATGCTATAGTTTAATACAAGCAAATGTAATCCACAGTCCTGAACACACTGTGTTCATTTCATAGAATTTATTTCAGGATTAATTTTTCTGTTGGCTTGCAACTCATGCTGCTCTGAATAATAATTTTTATCTAAATAGTTCAGTCTTCATTCCCACAGACAGAAGTGAATTACAACTCGCAGGTAGTGGCAGCTAGCAAAACTAAAAGCACTGCCTCCTTCCACAACTCTGATTGCTGACATGCAAACACAGTCTGGATTTCACCTTGTGTAGTACAGATAGGATCTGTCTCAAGTGTGTAAGTTCTGGCAGAAAAGTGAGAGCACTTCGTCCGCAGGGAGCGGGCTGGTGCTGAAGGACAGCTCCGGACCACCCTGCTCTCTGGTTCGAGTCAAGGGGACTGTCACTTTAGTGTGTCACTTAGGTTAAAAATATGATGGTTGGGTGACTCTTTTTGCAGGATAAACATCTGTAAAGTTTATTTTTTTCAAACCATATTTTACTGATTTAGTTAAAAATATCTGCCGTATCAGGAAAAATATAATCATCATATCATGTTGCCTAGATACAAATAATTTTCACATCTGTAGAAGCCTTTTAAATTCTGCACATAATCCAAGACTTGTAAGAATACCAGTAAAAACTTTTCAACAAACTTAGAATATTTACACTGAGATACAGCTATTATTCACTCAGTTCATTTATCTTAATGTATCATGCATGGCATAGAACTAATCATCAAAAGCAACAGCCAGAAAACTGAATGGGATGCCATGTTAAAAAGAAGATGATGTAAGAGAACTAAATCTATTTGGGCTGTGCTAAAGTTAGTATTGGAACTAGTGCTAAATTAGTTAAATTATAAGTGCTGTTCCAGAACTTTTGAAAGATGAGTTCCATCTGTAAAATAGATGCACAAATATACCAATAATTAGGAATAGCATATGATTTTTGCTGAAGTCATTGAAGGGATTGATAAGGCTGGTAAAATAAAATTAAATAAAAATGCAAGTGACATATTTCATTTAGAAATGGAGTATACAGATTTATATGTTACTTTTATTTGTCCTGCTATTGAAAATTGTATTCATTTATTTGTTGTTATGACAACTAGATTTAAATTGATAATATAACTTAAAAATTTACCAACTTTAGCCTGCAAAAGACTTATGTCCACATTTAAATGAATATGTCAATAATCCCAGAAAGTCTAGTAAAGAAAAATAAAAATTTAGGTATATTATTATCAGAACATCTAAGTGCAAAAGTAAATCTGTAAATTCATGCAGGTCTTTTTCTTCTTTGTGTTTCATAAATTAAACCCTAAGCATACTGATGAAAGTAACAATGTGAGCTAGGAGCTATGTCTCCAAGGGATAGACAGTAACTAATGGAAAAATATTGTGTTCTAAAGGTATTCAATTAGACAAGAGTGAATTTTAACTGTCTGTTCTTTTGATACTGTTCCAGTTAACATCTTATAATAAACTACCCCAGGGATTAGGTGAATGTAAATGAAGAAAATCTTTATCCCTGTTTGCTCAGTTATGACAAGTGGAAGTACTGGACAGCTGTACAATTTGATCCTCAGAATACAGGTCCTATCCCATTAAATCTGTTTCTAGCAAACTAATGGCTCCTTTATACCAGAAGCACACTAGAAAATATTTCCTAGGAAAGTGGAACCATTTATATGGTAAAAACAAGCAGAAGATAAATCTGAATTCCAAATACCTCGCTATTTTTAGGGTGAATCTTGAAGTCCCTCTATCTGTTGCAAACAATGAAAATTTAAATTTATGTGTATCTTCAAAACAATAATCTATCCATTAATCAGAAAGTATTCATAGCCCTTGAAACTGGAAAGTAATATACCAAAAAGTGGATTTTCTTTAAGCTACAATACTGTCAAATCATATTTCTCAGTTGGTAGACATCACTGCCTTCTAAATTCTTATCAGTAAATAATGTGAGGTTTGAGCATTTGAGTTTGATTGTACAAAAAAGTAAAGATTGGCACTAAATATCATAGGATTAGTATTTATTAAATCCATAAATGCTTGAAATTATTAGAGCAAAGTCAGTAGTAGGACAAACGATTGTTTCTTTAATTGCATGGCAGATTCTATAGTTCATTTGTTTTTATTGCTGTAAATAATGCATTCTTTAAAAGAATATTTCAATTAAGTACATGTCAATATAGCTCAATTAGATGTCAACAGATGCTCTAAACAGAAAAAACTATTTTCAATTTCTTTTCTCTCTCTTAAAGTATTCATAAACACAGTTACAGGATTGACAAGGTTTTGTTGCTACATATGGGAACAAAATCCTGGGTAGGTAAGAAAGATTTGGATAGAAGGAATCACCAGCATCAAAGAACTAGTCATTGAAATCCAATTCCAAGTACTAGTGAAAAGGAGTTACCCACGTGTTGTGGTTTAACCCGGCAGGCAGCTAAACACCACACAGCTGTTCGCTCACCCTCCCCCCTCCCTCTCTGGGATGGGGGAGAGAAATGGGAAAGCGAAGCCTGTGAGTTGAGATTGACAGTTTATTAAGATAGGAAATAATAATAATAATAATGTGTATGAAACAAGTGATGCACAATGCAATTGCTTACCACCCATGGACCTATGCCCAGCCTATCTCCAAGCAGCCGTTCCCCCCACCCTGGCTAGCCACCCCTATATATTGTTTAGCATGACGTCAGATGGTATGGAATACCCCTTTGGCCAGTTTGGGTCAGCTGTCCTTGGTCTGTACCCTCCCAGTGCTTGCTGCACCCCTAGCCTGCTGCTGGCAGGACAGAGTGAGGAGCTGAAAAGTCCTTGGCTTGTTGTAAGCACCGCTCTGCAACACTTAAAACATCAGCATGTTATCAGCACTCTTCTCATCCTAATCCAAAACATAGCACCCTACCAGCTACTAGGAGGAAAATTAACTCTGTCCTAACTGAAACCAGGACACCATGTCTAATCAATGTAGATAGTAGGATCCTTGAAAATGAGACGTGGGGGTTTCTGTCCTTCCAGTTATCAGACTGCACTTTTGGTCTGACTTTGAAATGACAAAGTGTTTCCTCCTCCAGAAAAGCAAACCAGTCAGTTCTGTTGTATTCTTGCACCTTATGAGGTTGTAAGAGGACTTCTTTCCTCAGCTGATGAAGAAAAAGAACTCAAGATTCAGAAACTGACTGATGTCAGTTGTTATACAGAATTAGGTATCAATGGTTCTGTTTAGATACAGGGATTGTGTGACACAACTCTGAGCTATTGCTGCAGGTTGTTTGCATATTTAGACAGTGTTATCACATTGTATGTTAGACCTCTATTTTTCAGGTTTTCTTGATAAGTGTACAAGTAGGTGATATCACTTCTTTTTTCGAGAGAAAACATTTCCTAAGTTTTTCTTGCCATAGCTGAAATTCTGTGTAAGAGCTATGGAACTATATCCAGCCCCAACATTAAGAAAGGTAAACTTCCCTAAATATTCTCAAACTGTAGAAAAATATTTTTATCAGAAGTTTCAGCATAAACTTTGTAGAGTTCATCACTGCTTTTTAAAATTTATTTGCAATTTGAAGCGTAATGACTTTTATGGTCTTAAAGCATGGGCAATCCCGATTAATATTTTTTCATGTTGCAGTGTTTGTGGAGAGGTAAAGACAGAAATCCATGTTACTTGAAAAAAAGTAGTTCCTAGTTTAGATATTTTGTAAAGAACAAGTTATTAAATTCTATGAACAACAATAAAAATAACATTATTTAGTGTCCATTACAGCTTTAAATACAATACTGTGTGTAGCCTATGAAATATACATCTGTACTATATAAGGGGCATGGTTTATATTAAACCCAAGAAAAAAATAATTACCCCACCTTCTCAAAAAAAAAAAAAAAAAAAAAAAAAAGCCTCCTAATAGCCTGGCTTCATGAGAAGAAAAGGTTTATGTTGCCAGTTTATGGTGTTTTTTTGATTATGTCTCTTCCCGTAATAAATCCATCTTGTTTGATAACTTTTCATTTTCTGTACGGCTTGAGGAAAGCTAGATATCACCAGGATCTCAGTTCCTAAGATTTTTTTCCCAAACAGCAACTGAGGAAGCGAAAGAAACACAGTTAGTGCTCAGTGAATGAAAGACCGATACTGGAACTTCATAGACACTTAGCCATGCATCCCTCACATAACTCAATGCCAGGTGTCAGTTTCCCTAGGCGGTGTTGAAAGAAAATGGAAGAATGTTGAAAGCCATGGCTGGCTAGGGAACTGGAAAATGTTTTGGAAGAGAGGGGGATTTAGATAAAAATAGATTACTGTGCTGATATGCCATAAATTTAGGATAGGTCTGATTATTATTATTTCTGAGCCTGAAGGAACAAGCTGTTAAATACTTACTATCATGACTGATAGGATGTGTACCATGAGCATGTGTGCAATTAATTGCTTCTGTGGAAAGAAGTGTGATTAGCAGATATTCATTGTTATGTGTTTACACTACTTCAAATTAAGAAGTGCTGTCTGTAACTTTGGAACTCTAACAAAGTTCACCTTGCAGGGGTTCCGAAAAGGTCACTTAATTCATTGCTTGTTTGGTGAGCATGCATTTGACAGTGTTTATTTACTAAAGCATAGCTACCTGAATTGAAAGTTGTCTATTCTAGAGCTGGAAAAAAAAAAAGCAACAGTGCTGATGTTTTTAAAAAGGCATAGGCAAATTTATGTATACAGTAAATTTCACTAAGGACTGATGATAATAAGTAATTTTATATTCATTTAGAACAGGCAAGAAAGTTTCATGAGAGGTGTACCGATTCAGGGAGTATATTGCATCATTGCAGATCTATGTCTGACCAATCCAATTCTTACCTTTCTATTACCACCTAGTAATAGAAGATAACAGTATTTATGGGTTGGGTTTTGCAATGTACAGTGCTCCCAGGATGACGTTTTCCACCAGTATCAGACATGCTTCTGACTGAAGCACTTCTCAGAACTCTTCTCAGTCCAAATCTAGTGTATTTGTACTGTGCATGTTTTTAAGCAGTCAGTCGAGCCAATAGGATTGAAGTCTCATATTTAATTCTACTTTTTGGACTATCTGTATAAAATTGTAGTTACAGATTCTAAAATATTTTAGAAAATCTGTCATTAAAGCAAGAACATGGGTACTTCACAAACTTAATGGTGTGAAGATTTAAGCTACTGCTTAAACAAAAGAACTACTCATGTGAGAAGATTTTGCAGTCAAGATATTAAAAGACTCTGCTGATGTTAATGCCATTTACATATCATCACGAGGTCTATAAGTCCCTGCTGATGGCTTTCAGGGAGAAATCTCTCTATTCTGAAAAATTAAACGATTTTAATGCATTTTTACTCAACATGATACTAATTTAAAATGAAAAGAAGTAGGTTTTGGTTTTCCAAAAGAGTGAAAAGTGCAGTTAAAGTACATCCTAAGGAAACTGATTATATATGTGTACGTGTATGTGTGCATATATGGGAGGAGAGTCCCCAATAAAATACAAGGGAATATTACATAGAAATGTCATAATATATGTCCCTCCATTCTGCCATGCAAAACTGAAAAACAGTCACTAAAGTTGCAATGGGATAGGTGGGGAAAAGGGAGAACCTATTTTAAGGCAATATGCCTCAGGTGGTCCACTGAAATGTGTTCTAGAGCACTGTAGTGCAACACAGCACAGTGTTCATGCAAAGACTGTAGTTGTTTTGCTTCATCTCAAATTAACAGGGTCACATCCTAAGTGCTGAACACGGGTAGGTGCCTATGCAGAGACTGATTAGTCTCTTGCTGTTACATGTTGTCTATTCAAGGACATGACTTTTCCAGCTTCTTCCAAAAATAATTGTCTATTTTTATCAGCTCTTACATATGGTCACTCACTAGTAAACTTTGGTAACTGTCAGTAAAACACAACTTAGATGATCCTCACCTTAAACATCCCTAGATGTGTCTTTGGAAGGGACTGATTTATGCTTTAGCAGGTTCCAGATCCATCAAAGTCACGGGATGTCATCTCTGCTCACACAGACCCCTTCATGTCTCCCTGGCAAGATTTCCTGTCTGTCTGAAACTTGCAATGGGATAACGAACCCTTCTCATTCTTTTTTAAGGGTGAGGAGGAGCTGGGGCTGGCTATTACTAGTATGTTTCTCGTAGGCCTACTAATCAGCAATTCAAGATTATGATACAATGAATATTCCTTGTTAGGCCTATTTAGCAACTACATCTGAAGTGAGTCAGACTGCAGCTTAAATTTCCATGTCTCTGCAGAGTGATAACTAACTCAACATTACCATGAAAGCTGGGGAATCGCTTGGTCATTGCAGTGTTGTGACTGTGTATTAGTACATCCTGTGCGCATTTGAGATTGTTCTCCAGAGTGCATTTCTGAATACTTCATCCAGCCTCCGTGTGTAGGACCAGAAAAAGGATTCATATAGAAACATTCAACTGTAATATGATATCTAAGGAAAAACAAACAAAACTAATAGAGAGATTTGTCTTTCTATCAATCGATAAAAGCTCTTGAGGGTTATTAGTTTATTTGCCTCAAAATTGCTTTGCCTTCATACTGCAGTTATTGTAGTTACCTTTTAAAAAACTGAGAGAGCAAAAACATACAGAATACCTCACGTTACCTCTTCTTTCTGTAAAGTATGAAAATACAGAAAATGATATGTTTATATCTAGTAGGTCTTTTGTGAACAGTGCCTACAAGATAAATGTATTAACCTACATATATTCTCTTGTCCCGTATCCTTTCTCTTTGGCAGTAAAATTGCTGTTTTATTGCTTTCTATATTCTGGGGATATATGCAGAAAGGCTCTACATGAAATTCAGTGTTGCCTGTGTCTCTGTCAGTCTGAAAATTGGGAAAGCATTCATTTCTCTTTTCCCTCGCAGAAGTGAAGAGCAAATTACTATACTGGAAATATATAGTCTGAGGAATATCCAAATTAAGCTTATATATGACAACCAAAAAAAAAAAAAAAAAAAAAAAAAATGTATCAAGACTTAAAATTAATTTACTAAATTAAAAAAAAAAAAAAAAAAGGGTTTGGAAGCACTGCTACACAAACAAATTAACATGTTTGTTTTTACTTTGTAACTGTAGTACATTTACTCCTAAAATGCAAGGCAGACGGATGGGAACTTCAGGGAGAATCACTAAGAGCACAAGTGTGAGCGGAGAGATGTATAAACTGGAGCACAATGATGGGAGTCAGTCGGACACAGCTGTCGGCACGGTTGGAACAGGTGGGAAGAAAAGGCGTTCCAGCCTTAGTGCCAAAGTGGTTGCCATAGTGTCTCGAAGGAGCAGAAGCACATCTCAACTTAGCCAAACAGGTGAGTGAGATGCACGCTCTTTGGATGCAGGACTCTCACCCGACGTGGTTTACCATTCTTTCATCTGTGGCATCTGTGTTACATGTATATAGTCCACTTAGGAGAGAAGAATTTCCAGCTGTGAATGAAATTCTGAGGTATTAATGTTCTTTGATCATTAGGCATCTACAAGAAACCATATACAAATGCCTTTTAGACTATGTACCATAACAACTTTCTGTCCTGATCAATGAAAAGCATTTAATTTCTTAGAAGCCTTGTTTACAGGTAGGCAAGGAAATACAGAGACATATTTGGGTATCAGCAGTGGATAATGGTTTGAGTAAGAGCAGACTTTTATGTACAGAAAATTTCCTTTAGTGGAAGAGTTGAGTATGAATGGGGGAATCGAAATCTGAGCAAATGAATGTCAGTTACATAAGTTTTATAATGGGTTGTGTACCTGTAGGGCCAAAAAATATGGTTTTAAAAGCTACCTTTGATTTGTTAGTCAAAAGGAAATCTAATAATTTTTCCTTAAAACAACACTGGCAAAATGAGGTCAGTGAATTCAGATAAATTAGACTACAGTATGGTGCTTCATTAGCAACATAAGACTTCCAACTGTTTAGTGCTACTTCAGAAATCATAAAAGCTTAGTATCTGTATAGCCTGAAGGGAAAAAAAAGCTCATACAGAAAGATACAAAAGGAAAAAAAAAATGTTTTAAAGTCACTGTCCTTCTCCTATTGAACTCCAGTGAAGACTTTTACTCTTGTCTTCAGTGTGAGCAGGATCTGACCCTAAGGGTTCTTTCTTACTGAAATAAAGAGGGGGTTGGGGGGGGGGGAAAGAAAAAGAAAAAGTGGAAAAGCTTCAGCCTAGCATAGAATTTAATTGCACTGCAGCTCTCCTCTCATATAGTCAGGATAATTTAAACTAAGGTAAGTTATAATATTGTTTATTTATATTATCAAATATCTTAGCCTTTTTCCTTTTTTTTTTTTTTTTTTTGTAATTGACACATGAGCAGAATGGAGAATGTAAAACTCAGTCAGCTTTAATAAAATGATTTCAGTACTTTTCTATACTACTCAGTTAGGAGAGTTTTAAGCCAGAAAGCACATAATCACACAGATGAACCAAATGATAAATGTGTAATAGGTGTACTTGAAGCCCACAATTGTAATATTGTATTGCTCAAAAATGCAGTAGGATTATTAGCACTCTGCCTGACTGTGAGAATGTTTTTGTAATTTGATCTGGCATTCCTCTCTAGCTCCTAAATCTCATTGAAATAGGATTTGCTGTGCCACAGAAAATCTTTGCTCCATCTTATCCAGTAGTCCAGCTCCAGCCAGGAACTGGGACTGTATGATTAAGAGGAAGGCTCAGGGGACTACCAAATGTAACGATGATTTAGCTTGCATGAACTTCATAGTGTAGTTGGTAATTAACTTAAAAGCTAACTTGTGACTTCCAAACACTTTCTAGTATTATCTGTTTAAAGCTCAGATGTTTCTGTTCCTCACATAAAGCTGCTATAGCTCTCCAATTGCTGGTTGACACAAATTTCAAAACAATAGAAATTTTGCAAGGAATGGAGCACCTGAACTATAATGAAAAGCAAACAGCAAATTGTGAAAACTATTATTCAGGATTGTAAAATAAAATTGAGAATGATATTTACTTTGCCTCACTGTGGTACAGACAAACAGTACTATCTCTGGTAAAAGCAGAGCAAATAAAATGTGGCATGTTTTATTAGTCAATATTTGCATAGTTAAATTATGCCAGAAAACAGTGAGTTATATTAATGTATGTATATTTAGAACACATACATGTGAGATTTGATAGGTTTTCCAAAGAAAATCTATTGTTGGAGACTAAATACTCATGCCCAAAATCAGGAACATGCTCTCCTTCCTTATGGTGTATCTATGAGAGGGGAGGAGGACTCCAAGAAGGTTTAATACATTTTAATATGTTGAGCCTAATTAAATTCATAATGTCTCTGGTACTCACAGTAAAAAATCTGTTTTGATGATGCAGTATAAACTAGATCTTTAAAAATGGTTATGAAAAAAATTATTCTAATAGACAGCCACATTTTGAATTTTTTAAATTGGGATGGAGGTCTATGGGCCTCCACAGAAGTGGTGCCAGGTATGAGCTTCTGCAAGTCATCAATAACTGAAGGTGTGCTGTTGTGGTAGAGCACGTATTTTAAAGGAAATATTAAAAATATATATAGAGAGAAATATATGTGTAGCCTCCGTAGCTTTTTCTCTGAGTTGGTCAGTTTTGTTTTGCTTTGGTTTTAATTTTTTGTTTGTTTGTTTTTAAGTTTCATGGCTGCAAGTCATATACCCATGGTATTTGTATTTATTAATTTCTGAGAAAATTTCTCAAAATAGAAGACCAAAAATAAAACAAAAAGTTGGATATTTCTTGACAATCTGAGTTTCCATATGTCTGGTAAACATGTATAGCCAAACTTCCAGTTTGCTGTTGTCATCAAAGCTGGTAAAATTAACATCCATCTTGATTTTTCATTTGAAGAAATAGTCAATAATATCTGAAATCCACTTTTTGTAGATAATTCTTGCTTCTAACACATTGCATAGGTTTAGTCTTATCTAAATATATAGTGTGTATGAAACTACTACTAGGTAGCATTTATTTCTGAGTTAATATTCTTTTCAATGGAAAAAGAAGTGTGTGAGTGAGCCTGAGCATGCATGTGTGATCCTTTTTGTATATAAGGAGCTGATTCATTTTTTTTAGATTTAGAAGGATCAGTAATCACATTATTTTGTACATACTTATTGTTCACTACTGTTGGAAAATATATTTTTTCTGAATTTGTGCCTGTTGTCAATGAAAGGATCACTTTTCATTTTTATGCTAATCTGCAAGGAAAAGTACCTTTTCAGTTATGCACCTTCCTTTCATTTATGTTTAAGACTTCATAATGCTTTTAGTAAGTGTGCATTGAAATAATGAAATCCTTACTTAATATGTTTTGTTAGTAGTGTCTACAAATTGGGTATTTTATAGTTTGTTGAAAAAGGCTTTTAATTGCTGGCAGTATTTTGATGAAGATCCAGCATGTCATGTACTATCACAATGAAATGAAGAAAAAAAGGAAGCAAAACCCCCCAGAAGAAAAAGTATTCCCACCCTCCTAAGTCTCCTGGTACATGCAGAGGTGTGCCTTAGAAGGTGAAAGGATCCCTCCCTTTTACTTTCTAAGCCCCAGACAGCAGATAGGGGTTCAGAAAGATCATCTGCTGTTAGGAGCATACTTTTTCCTGTTCTGTTAAAGTTCCTACAGTGCTTTGCAAATGTTCTGCCACCATATCTTCACTGTCTTGCTACCAGAGATAGGGTAGTGTCACATCTTTATCATATATTCAACCTGATACAATTGCCTACTGGGTTAACAAGACAGGTTTTTCTCTAAGGCAAATGGGCAGGTTGGCTGGCTGTGTTCTTGTTTGTTTTATTGAGGGACTTGGAGGATTTTCATTCTTTAGTCACTTCCAAAGGTGACCAAAGTTTCTGTCAAAAGCATTGAGATTAAGAGTTTGAAAGGAATTGCTAAATAATTTGGAAGTGTTTACTTAAGATATCCAAAACATGATAACTAGTACAGACAGAAGAAATAAAAATGCCAGCTCTGAGATAAGTGTAAAGAAAACCACCAGAGATGTGACTGGTAAGCCTGTTGAGCCATAGGTTCTATTTCTTTAAAATATGAGTGCTTTTTAGTCTGATTTTATTTTTGCGTGGTTCTCAACACCATTAACACCAGTATTCAGACTAATTTTCCACTGGCATTGCTTAAGAAGCATTAGTGATCTCATACACAGAGGAGACTGCTTGGGATATTGTGTATTGTTCCCATACCTGCTTTGAAACAGATGAGAGCAGAAGAGGAAGTGAAGGGGAAAGCTAAGGAGGCTGGAAGAATGGGAAGCTTGTCCACCTTCATGTTGCACTTATGCCATGTTGTTTTTCTAAATGGAAATACCTCACCATGTTTATGGTGTGAACCACAATAAAGTATTTTTATTTGCAGTCCATCTTCTGTTTGAGAAGGTTAACTTCAGCAACCAGAAGTCAAGCTGTAGATATTAACCTTTCACAGACAGGTTACGTGCTGTGAAGTGGAGCCGAAATCAAGTGTTGTCAAAAGGTGAAAGCAGGCTGGAAAAATCTGTGCGTGTGTGGACTGGTTATTTGGAAGGTATCCTTGCGTGTCTGTCTGCTTCACTCAGGAAGTAACTGGTAATCTGAGCAAAACCACATGAGAACCTAGTTCCCTATGTAAAAAAATCACATGCCCTCATATGGAATTCTCTGCTATAGTATATATATATATATATATATATTTTTTTTTTTTTTTGTAATTTCCCCAAATTCTCCTATTGGGGAAGTGACTTTCTGCATGTTCTCTTGAATTAAACTCCAAATTCTTGCTTTCAGAAAAGCTATCATCATCCAAGTGAAGAAATGAAGTCCTAATAATCTTATACTCCACGATATGGCTGACTGTAAGAGTGATCTTTTTGTGTGCTCACTGTAGCTTTAAGAAAACTTCATCTGGTTGACTCTCCAACTTTTCACTTTCTAGGAATAATCTTAAGAACTGTTTGTCTCCTGGTTTTGTTGGATGATTGAAGTTTAGGTAAACGTTTAGAAAAGACAACACCATCCATTTCACAGTGTCCTCTAGTGATGCAGAATATGACGGTTCACTGGAGGTACTTAATTACTAAGTACTTAGCACTTAGCAAGCACAACTCTGTTGTGATTAAAAAAAATCACTGCCTGGGAAAAATGGAAATTAAGCAAAGCAAAGGAAACTTCCTTCAGAGCTACATCATTTCAGAGTAGATACTTCAGAAATAAAATATGTTGAAGGGAGAAGGCTTTTGGAAGAAGGAGTGTGTTTGTTTTCTAAAGACATATTTTCCCTCCATTAGAAAGGGAACTCCATAAGAAAGGGAACTGAAAATAATTGTCTTTTGTCTTTTTTTTTTTTTTTTTTTTTTTTTTACAAGGGTCATAACAGCCTTTCATTGTAGCAGTCAGGGTTGGGGGGTTTTTGCACATTTATTTTTGATTGATTGAGACTCAGTTGTAAGAAATTACAAGAATGCATTTCTGATCATGTTTCTTTTAACTCTCAGCCTCTTAAGTATTTTTTTGTCATGAAATAAATTGTACTTATAAAATTATATTTATTTGATAAGAAGGCTGTTTGTTAAACAAGTTCAGTAGACTAATTTTATCTAGACTTCAGTAAATAATCTATTTTTATTAGGTTGGATGGAGAACATAGAGATCAGTGAGGAATCTGGAAGTCAAGGAAGACGTTGCTAAAGAGGGGCATCAACTGGTTTTATTAAAAGAAGATCCAGAGAGGGCTTCTTTGTTGAGTTTCTAAGACAAAAACAACAGGCAGATCTTGTTAATATTTTAACAAGAGGCAGAGTGTTTGCTGCTAAAATATGTTGATGATACTGGTTTGGAAAATGTGTCACTTCCAGGTGATATGGGGGAAGGAATGATATACTTGGGGACCAGAGTAGTAGAACTCGGATGAAATATGGTAATGCAGATTGCAAGATCATTCCTTTCAGAATGACTGATGAAGATACCCGGATGCAATCTGGGAGCCCTGACATCTAGAAGGAGTAGAAGAGGAAGACATGGGTGTAATAAAAATCAGTGGATTAATATAAGCTATTTATAAGGTCTGGCCAAGGAAAAGGCAAATGCTGTCTTAAACATATCAGAGAAGGTGTTTCCTTGGACAGCTAAGGAAATGCTAATATCATTGAAAGAGGCACAACTGACAGCTTGTCTGGCATACTCGTGACTCAGCCTAAAGGAAAGTGAATGCTGGATGTTTGAGGGAACAGAGACCCTGAAGGATGATTTATTGCCTGATTTGATCAGCTTATAAAAATGAAGATTGGACAGGGATATGATTGTTCTGTAAAAATGGAATGAGAAAAATACATCAAAAAGGCAGAAGAGTTTTTGAAGCTGAAGGGCAACATTGACAGGAACTATGGCATGAGAGCAAATGGGTATAAGTTAGTAATGAGTAAACATTGTCTCTGTCTAGAAATTATAATGAAGTTTCTAACTGTCAAAAAGAAATGAAAGGTATCTTAAACTTCTCAAGGCTTGTAACATGGTAGGGGTGAAACAGCCCATTTTTTCTCTGTTGTCTAGCATAATATTCTGTCATTGTTTTCATAGTATTTCCTTTCTGATGCTGTCCTTTTTTATTTTCTATTTGTGCTACAAGATCAAGATCTTCAATTTTCTGACGGTAGATTCAGAAAATTACCATGGATATTAGAATTACAATAAGTCTTGCAGCTATAGAGTTACCCCATGGGTTTAGTTTAGCCTTCTGTGATTCACTTGTTTCGTCACAGTGTTGTAGAGGAGCATTTCCAAAGTATTTGTTTGCATTGGGTGTTCATCTCTGCAAGAACACTTAGATTTTACATAAGCTTCTTTACCTACAGATACCTCCATTTTGTTATCTAAGTCCTTTTTGCAGATTTTTTTTTTTTTCTTTTCTTCCCCAGAGCTTTTTGCAGACACTTTGCAGATCTCTTTAGCATCAGATTGTGTGTCCTTGAGAAGTAACTTTCTGTAACCTAGGGGAGGTGTGGTGTTCTTTTCTGCACCTCACCCATTAGCCTTGCCTTGCTGCTCAGTATTATCTCAGCAAGTCCTCTCTATCTGCCTTGGTGTTCTGCACCAAGTAGGCCTTTAGAGTTTGTTTTGCATAACTGTGGTGATCTATGAGGAGAACAACTCTGCTACACAAAAAGAAGAATGGAGGGAGACTGACATTAAGATGGATTTTTCCTTTTGACCAACCAAAAAAAAGTCTGTAGTGCAGCAGCCAGAATGGGAATAGTGCCTTAGAGATGGTGACAGGATCTGGGCTCTAAACCTGGCACCCCACAGCAATGAACACCCCACTGAAAGCAGTGAGGGCTTCCTCCTAATCCCTCATGCACCCAAGTATTTCTGCAGCAGGAAACGGGAAATGAAAATATGGATGAAGAATAATATTAAAAACAAGGAAAAAGGCCTGATTATTTTTGTAAGAGGAACTCTTTGTTCTGGTAATGATACTTAATTCTTTGAAACTATTGAGTGAATGTAAGCATACTCTCTTTTATTTACTGTTGCCGTCTGGCTGAGGAATTCACTACCCTTAATAGAACATAATTCAGTTCTAGTTACTCATCTTCCAAAAGATTTCCTAATAAGGGCTAGTATTTTCAAACAAAGTCCAGCCACTCCGTTGAGTCAGTGTTACATGTGGTTCTCTTCCTTTTTCCTGAAATATAAATTTTGACTTTGGCTCCTGTTACATTGTTGGTTGACTCAGAATCAGAAGTATTCATTTGCTTTTCTGTTTATTTGCACTTTATCTGTACATTTTAACAGAGAGATTACTGCCGTAATTGAACTTCATTAACTGTACTTTGGGCTGTTTCCAGTATATAAGTAGCATGGGCTTTAGGATAATTTATTTCCTTCAAAAAATACAATCTAGATTTTAGCTAAGCTATGGCATACATGTCTTGTAGAACTATAATTTCAGAATACGTCCAATATGTTTAATAAAAGTATAGCTTCACTGCTATGTTTCTATTCTATTTTCATTATTTATGAAATGTTTTTTAGAAAGACCTACTCGTAGTTTGTACTGTATGTATCTGAGCTTTGTTTAAAGAGGATTATTGTTTGCTTTTTCATCTGATTTACCCTGTGCTCACAAATTTTGCTTTGTGCAAGCAGAAACACTGAGAAATTGTATCAAAATTATCACAGAAAAAGGAAATAGAGCAATACCAAAGTATTATCAGTAAGGAGAAAAAAAAAATCTTCTATCTTCAGATTAAGCATTTCTGCATAAATGTGTATCTTTAAGAGAATATCATCCTTAAATTTTATTACTCTTCACACACTTCTTACCTGATCAGGTGCACAATGCGTAACTTTCTGAGACGTGGTATTTTGTAGAAAGGTTTAGAGTATGCACAGTCATCTGTAGGAAAAATTTGCGCGCATTGAGGAACAGAAGTGAATTCCCATCTCACCAAAACATAAGGCCCCCTTTGCTTAGAGTCATATTATCTGACCTAGTTGCGACAGACCTGAAATTATCATTATTTATTTCCCAATTCTTTTCTGAACTAGAATAAACTTTGATTTTTATTTGAATGAAGTGGCTTGTTCAAGTATGAAACAACTCAATTTTTAAGCATTGATTTAGGAGCTTAGGCTATCTAGTTTAAAACAGGGAAGAACATGGATCTGCAGCGTTTCCTTCACAGGGGTTTTCCAAGGGTCTAAGTGAAGTCTGGGGCAGAACTGACAGGTCACATACAATCCTCTACTCAGATGGTGCTCAAGACTCTGTTAACATCACCATCTTTTGTTGAATTTTGCATATTCTCACACTATGGCCTTTTCCCCAATACTTCTATTAAATGTAATTCCAGCAAGCAGATCAAAATATTTAGTAGAAAGAGAAATATTGAAATCTGACCAGTATATTATAGTATTTCTTATAAGCCATTTATGGTATTATTTTTCTCATGTAACTGAAGGAAGTTTAATTTGCGGTAATTTAAAAAAAAAAAAAAAAAAAAAAAAAAAAAAAAAAAAAAGTTTTACAACTACTCTGAATTCCTCCCTACAAAAACACAAATGATATTTTCTTTGCATTCTTCTTTTACACATCACCCCTAATATTTTGCTTGCTTGCTTGTAGCTTTAGTGCAGCTTCAGTCAAGGACAAATTGGGAATTTGCATCTAAATATGGGCAAAGCTTCTTTCCTTGATTCCAGCACAGGATTTCCAATATGAGCAATATATCTCTTAAAGCCATTAGGGGAAAGAAATTATTTAATTCCATATTTTTTAGAAAATACAACTATCACCATACATTTGATAATAAGATATTAGTGAGTTGTTTTTTTTTTTTTTTTTTTTTTTTTTTTTTTTTTTTTTAAAAAAAAAGTGGATATATCTGAATGCAAAGAAGCATTAGCTTCAGAGACTTTATTTTAAGCTTATTTAGCACATGTACGTGAATGTGCATGTGAAGGTGAGCTTTGAGGGATTTTTCATTTTATTTATTTATTTATTATTGGTTGGGAACAGAACTGTTAGGAATAGAACCCAAACGAAAAGCCATAAATATAACCGAAGAGAAAACAAAGCATCATTAGGTGATTTCAAGGATAATATCACTTGCTGCTTTTACTGCAACTAATGATAATGTATTTATACAAAATCTGTAAAGATACCTATGATGTAATTAATAAGGTTTTGCAATGCAGAGGAATCACAGATAATACCCTTAGATACTCTGAATTTCAAATCATAAGCAATGAAATATACAGAACACACTACAATTAGGAAATAATGTTCATAGGATTTTTTTAACAATAATTTTCAAGTTTTTGGTAAGTCATTAAATTGCATGAAAAATGTCATCAAGTTTAACAGCTTATGATGTTCAGCTTGAAGAAAAGCAATGCAGTTTGAGTATTTCATTAAATATGAATACACATGAATGAAAGTTTAAAACAATGCAAACAACATCAGGTAGCACAGGTATTGATTTGCAAAACATTTTAGTGTTGTTAGACCTACTTTTTATTTTTATTTTTTTCACTGAAACAAAAAATCAGCTGAAAAATTTCACCTAGCTGGAGAGCCATGCTGGTACATTGTCTCCCTATGCAGGAGCTCTGCATATGAATAGAAAAGAGTCTGGGCAACAGCCTTACTGCAGAGCATATTTGTTCCCTGAGCACACCTAAGTGTACTCCCTCCATTCCTTTTTGCAGACCATGAAGGGAGGTTGAGTTCAGCTGGCTGAGCTCCAGGTGATAGGGATGGACAGATGATGAATAAGGACAGTCTCTGGCCGTGTTCCCACATGCATCGGTCTGTCAGTGTATCTGCTGGCCAGGGCTATTGGCCAGTCCAGTGTTGACTTAGTTTCAAGAAGAGAGGGAGCAGCAGTCTAATATAAACTGTGTGACAAAGGAATTTGATCTCTGTATAGTATTTTTGCCCAGAGTCCTCTCCTTGCTTTAGATGGCATATAAATTAAATTAATGTAAATAATAATCTCTTTGGCAAGTCTTAAAATAGAACAAAGAAGAGATGAAAAGAAGAACATCGTATTACTTGCTAGTCTTGATCTTGTTTATGTGCAGACCTGCTTCCTGCCAACCCATCTGATATACAAAGGGAAGAGAAAAAAAGATGGATGGAGGCATGCAATGAACCTGTGCTTCCTTGGGAGAAAGCTCAGGTCTTCAGTGGCGTTGGCTGCCCTGCGCACTGGATTACACTTGTTCTTCATGTGGAGACGCTGCTCGTGAGCAGTAGGGGTTATACAATGGAAATGACCACTCTTTGTGCATATGAATAACTTGCATTACAACGTACCAAGTATGATTTCTTTTTAGGGAAAATTTGTGAGAATTTAACAGAGGATTATATTTGAATATGCCTTGTTATTTTTATACTAACGCCTTACTCTTTTCCTTCGTACATGTGCTGGTGTTTCAAGTGTTTAGTTTAAACTTTCAGTAATTTTTAGCCACTCCATTTGACTAGCCATTGTGTCGCACGTGCTAAATTTTCTTGAACTTGCCAAGTAGTAGTAATGTACTACTTGGCAAGTACTTCCAAAGTAGGGAAGACAAATTCAAAAGAAAGACGAGGATACAATGAGTTGTTGGTATCTCTAAGTCATTGGCATATTGTCAAAGTACAAATATTTTTTAGCAGCTGTGGCTTATGTTGACAATTTCAATGTTTTGGATGTTTTGCCAACTTTAGTTTGATAAGCATACAATTTTTGGTAAATGATAGTCATATAACTTCCAAAGGGAATCAACAGTGTAAAACATTGACATTGTTTACATCTGTATTTATTACTTTTGCAAAGTTAGGTGCTATTTATATGAGTTATTTGGCATAAGGTACTCTTAAGAAAGGCATGAAAATGCTATGCAATATTGATACTGAATTACCATTTCTTGCTTTATAGGTCTCAGTATAGTCACTTGCTTATACCTCAGTGAATAGCACATGAATCCTCATATGCTCTGTATCCTCTGTGGGAAGGTTCATCCTTGAACTTGCCATTCAATTTACTAAACTTTGACAATCTGTTGAAATTTTCAGGCTGAATTCTATAAATATTTAAATGCAGTGTCATAGACTTAAGACATTCAAAGAACTGAAAGAGTAAACTATGGTATTTTTTTCAACTATCTGTTTAGTGTTTACCCTCATAAGTTACCTGAGAATTGCTTTGAAATCACTCAGTGCTTACAAAAGTTCTTGAAACTCACTTATATGTAGTTTATTTTATTTACCCATGTTGACATTTTTCATATTGAAAAAAAATAATTCAGTTTCTGGTGCCTGACAGCTTGAAAAGTATTTCCTGAGAAATGAGGCAACTTGTTCTTTTGGGGAGCTCTAAATGTGTGGCGACCCGAGTGGAAATTCCCTGTGAGGAAATCTGAAAACTCAGAATTATCCATCCACTTCTCTGGTTTCTAAGTTAAAAAAAAATAAAAAAAATGAAGGATACTGTGTTACTGACAAAGCAAATCAAGGCAGAAATGTCTGTATGAGAAGGCAGTGTGAAATACTGCCTCTTCACCCTGTTAGCACAGAGGAGAAATCTGCTTTACTCTCTTTGGAGCACTCCTGCCTCCTCTCCAGTTTCCTCGTGGCTTACAGCTCCCCATTGTGATCAGACAATAAGCATCATGGGGAGGCTAATACTAAGCCTAGAGGAAGCAGTTGTCTTTGTGCTTCACTTTGCTTTCATGGTCTGTGAAGCACAGAATTTTTGTGGCTAGATGATGGGGTGGCCACCCAAAACAGCTCCCTAACATCTGGCTTTGAATCAAAACACTTTGAATTAAAATGGTGCTTGTATGCTATCGGTGTGAAACAGCATTGAAAGATTTTTATATGTAGGGTTTTGTGTCTTTGGGTAAAAAAACAAAACAAAACAAAACAAACAAACAACAACAACAACAAAAAAAACGTGTCTTGGGAATCTGTTTATTCATGTTTTCTCTGATATCAGAACACAACTTGGTAGATTGGCAAGTTATCTTAACATGCAAATAGATTTCCTGTTTACAAAGCAGGTTAAAATACCTGCACATCTCTTCCATGCAGAAATCTCAGGGCTGCTGTTTTGATTAGTTTGCTTTCACATGGCTCTTGATAGCTTTATTTATAGCTCTGCCATTTGATTAGAGTTGATGGTGCAAAGTGTTCTCTCTCAGAGTGTCGCCAGACTGAAACTCTGAATTTAGTATAGATGTGTCCTAGGATTTATGTTTAAAGGAAATCAGTTTTACCCATCACTCTTCCTTTGAAAATTGTCCCACTGTCTGTCTTTTCTCCTGCCTGAGCAGCTCTTCTAGAGTTCATGGTCAGGGCAGGGTGGGGGGATTTCTTTGACAGGACCCATCTGCCTGCTTCAGTCTGGACTACAAAGTGACTAAGATGTCAATGGGAGAGATGTTCAAGAGGCATTGAGAACAAACACATAAGCACACAATACAGTTCACCTGTTTTTTGCATGTCAGTAGGTGCTCTGTTGAAATTTAATATTTCTAGATAGGAAGCAAATTATTTACCAGGAAAAGATTGTGAGAGATTCAGTTGTCTTTATCTTAGGGGCATACCATGTTAAACAGCAGGCTTTTCTGTCTGTGTAGAGGCACTTGACAGTGCTGTGAAGTGGTTTTAACACAGGTGACACACAAGACCTGATTGATCTATGAACCAAAAAAGAGTCTCAGTAATGGCCTTTGTGAGCAACAACCATCCCCAGAATTGGATGTTGCATTTATTTGCATTTATTTCTCCTTCGATGTGAAAATATTTACAGCTCTGGCAACAGCCTTGTATCGCAGCAAGAAGAGAACTATCATCTCTCGTGTAAGTTGGAATAGGCAACCTTGATATATTTGTGCAGTTATTATACAGTCAGGTCTGTACTGAGCTCTTAAAAGATAAATCAGTGTAATTGATTAGAGATTCCAGGAGAAAAAATGATAGAGAAGGTGACAAGGAAACCGAGGTGTGTTTGAGTGGCACTCCACAGTTTTATTTTAACTGCACTACATAGTTGTAAATGAAGTTATATTTATTTTTCTTCAGGCGGTATTCATACACTCCATGCCTGAGTACAGGCCTATACCTTATGGTCTGCTTCAAAAGGACAGACACGTTTATGGCCAAGTTGGGGAAAACGACAAGAGATAAGTTGGGATCTCAAAGTTCCCCTTTCAGCCAAGGTTCAGGCTCTCCCAGTGTGCCTCACAGTAATTTCTGTTCCAAAGTTGACCCGTGGCCAAAATCACAGGTCCATTAAATTGTCTTACCTTTATTTTGGAGCATGTGTTTTTAAACATCTGTCTACATTACCCAAATATTCAGAAGAGTGATTTTTTCCAGTAACCACCTCCAGATTGCAATAGGCTACCACAATACTACTCAAAGCTTACTTGGACAGAGGGGAGCAGAGCTGGGGGGATACTTTGAAGAGGGGAAAAAGCCCCTCTGCAGTCCTTGTTGTTATAGCCCAGAAACAAATCTTCCTGGGTAAATGCTGGTAACTATATATTTGATATAAGGTGTTGTTTCTTTGACATGGTATCATTCTCTTGCAGGTAGCAGCTACTTTTTTTGGTTTACTTGCCTTAGTTCAAAGCAAAACAATAAAAGTCAGCATAAGTGCATGTTAATTAGTATGTATTAAATATCCCTTCAGTAGTACCAGCAAGTCACTCACACTGAGCTGAGATGGCCTTACCTCCACTCCTTTTCTTTGGGCCCAACCAGCCTCTGTCCTGAGTGCTGGCTGGTAGTGTTTTTATAAGGACATGATGCCAAAGGATGCATAGGGTGGAGTTGCTAATTATATGGCTGCTGCTCATTTTCTGTACTTCATGTTATGAAAAATTATTTAGGAATTTTTACCAAATGCAAATGACCTGCTCAAGGCTCACTGAAGCACAGCCTGAACTCAGATCTAATTATGTTAAATAAAAAAATCCCACCATTGGTCATCCTTGTTAAGCTGCTTTATTGATGGCACTGGAAATTATCCAGACTTCATTCAGCGATGTTAGAGCAAGTTTCCAAAGTTCTGTCATATTTATCGACTTTTAGAAATCAGTACACTTTCTTTCTAAAACAGTGTGTTTTACCATTGTACTACATTTCAGAACAATTCTTCAGCTAGTATGTAACCAAGACAGGGACAGTGGTTTTATGGATTTTATTGTTCTCTGAGGATAAAATCTAAGGCTGTATCTAGAAAGACTTGAGTACAAATCTTCCAGACATTAATTCGCTCTGTGTCTTTTTTCTTCAAGGGATCCGATGTGTCCATGTCTCAGACCAAAGGCTGATCGTAGCAATGGCATCTGCTGCCCCAGTCCTTGGTTTTCCTGTAGCTGAGTCCTACAAGGTTTCCTGTTGCCCTGCTTGCACAGAACAGAGTTGCTGGGCTAGAAGAGTTCTTAAGAAAGGATCCAGCTGCTGAGCTTTATAAAATAGACACTTCCTTCTTTCTTGTTTCTTGGCCTGCAATAAGCAGACACTGTGTGGCAGTGTCTGTTCTAGTCTTTGCCTTGCTCATTATGGCAGAGTTCAAGTTACACATTCAATAGTACACTTGGCACGCTCCTAATGAAATTACCAGTTTCTAAATAGGGTGTGGTTTTTCATTGGTATAACTGTCTTTTCTCACTACTTTTGTGAGGATTTTCTAAGTCTGTGAGGATGCTAATCAGGAGTTATGTGTCTGTGTGTGTCTATTTTATATCTTTGCACTGACGGTTTGCATATTTGCATAAAGAATAGTATCAGCCTCAGAAGAAACTGCCATGAGAACCCTTTAAGAAGACTATTGGTTAATTTTTTACATGTAATCACATCATAAGTAAGGAGAGACATTTTTTTTTTGTCTGATGATGCTCTTAAATACCTTTTCTGCTAAGCAATTGTCATCATCCAAACTAACACTGTATAATAAATATAAATCATTCCAGTCAAACTGAAGGTTGGATACCTCAGCAGATGGAAGTGATATGGTTAATTGTAAATTTATTATAACTCTAAGAAATGCTGTCAGCACAACTGTCACAATCTGAACTTTTCATGTATTGTTAGCAAGCAAGCAGAATATGCATTTGAACAGCATTGTCTTATGATACCTTGTTTATTATGAAACAGTAAACTTTCACTAATATTCTTTTTTTGTAGCATACCATCAAAAAAGGTAACAAATCAAGTTTTTTTGTTATTGTTTTTTAGTTATGTGACACTGAACAGTTTTAACAGGCTGGAATACAATAATACTTTTCTGTTTAGTCTTCAAGGTGAATGGGAGAGCACTGCAAGCCACACCATGCGTTATTCATCTAGTTCTGCTGCGTGTTTGGTGTTCTGTGCAAGGAGAAGTGAAATGGCTGTCTTAGTTTTGCTGGGGGGAAAGCCTTTGTACATGTTAATGCTTTTTTTCATACCATGCTTTTTTACTATCATTTTAATATTAGTTTTCACATGTCATTACAAATAGTTAGTTCAAAGTGAGGAAAAGGAACAGTGAAGCAAATAAAACGTCCAGTTGGATCAATGATTGGTACCAAAAGGAGGGCTGATGAGGTTAGGGTGACAGATAAGATACTGACTTTCTTTTAATCTTCTACCCCTTCGTTACAGTATGGGTAGTATTTATAACAAAAGCTGTGAAGAGAAGTAAGATCATCAGCGTGTTTTAGAACAACTGACAATGTAATGAAGTAGCAAAACTGAGAAGTGAACCTTTATGCTCTGCATTACAGCATGCCTTTTTCACTTACAGACCTTCCTTGTTCCCGTAAGCGTGCTGATCAGTGTGTTACATAACAGGTAGTTTCTCTTTTGCAGAAAAGTTCTCTTGTATGGTGATATACTCTAATTTTTAAGAAGTCAATTGCTCTTGAGAACTTGGTATTGAAAAATCCTATTGATTACAAAACTTAAAAATTTGGGAACCTCATAAAACTGCACTGTAGAATAAATGGGTGACCTTTTCAATTTTTTTTATTTTTATTTTTATTTTTTTTTTTTTTCTGCTTGTTGTCTAAAGTTTTCTATCCTGTTCAGACTTTCAGTAGCAGTCTATGAATCCTTCTGCAATCCCAGCTGGAATAAGAACTGCCACGGATATTCTGTAAACATGTACTGTTGAACTTAGCTTTGCAGTGCAATTTATTTTATGTGCTCTTAATTTATGTTGACTTTTATTGTTCCTCAGACCTCTTTAATAGTAGCGATGGTTCTTTATTCTTTGTGGTGTTGGCAGCCATAGACCTCTAAGGAATTTATGAAGGAACGCTAACTGCCATTGTGCCATTTTACTGAGGAGCAAAGTCAAGGGCTGGAGGTGACCTACTGAAGGTCTGTAGAAGAGCCAGAACTTCCTAAAAACTTATGGCTGTAATTACTAGATTTAAAAATATTTGTAATTGTTTAAAATACATATGAGTACATTGCAAGAAATGTAGTAATCTCCTTGGAATGCTGCCACGTGCCAGGAAAACAAACAAGCCAGGGTGCCCACAGATTGTGCACGTGTGTGAGCGTGTGTTCACATGTGTAAACTTAAGTACGAGGTATTGTTCTAAGCAAAGATTCTGTGGGACCTTAAATTCCCATATATTAGAGCCTATCTAAGTATCTCGTGTATTAAGTATGCATACTAATGTTTGCGGTTCAAACTGGGATGGCATTTGCCTTCTTCAAATGGGAATCTGTGGCTGAAAGCAATATAATGTTTAACCTTTCCAACATGTTATAGTAAGACTCACCTCTGTACTGCTGGAATATAATGTGGGTTGTGCATACATTCATCTTTGGCTTCATTTAGCGTTTTCATGTCTTCTGTCTTCATAGTGAGAATGCTTATATTTGGCAATTTAAAATAAATATTCTATCAGGAAGGACCTGCTTTAAAGGTCAATACAATAGATTATTCTGTGCATTGTAAAATTATCTAAATGAGCAAATAGTGCTACCTGATTACTTGGCATATTTTAGTGATACTACTATGTAGGTATATGTTGACCACAGTCAGAGTTAGGACATCATGTAGAATGATCCCTAAAATATTTTGATATGGGAAAGCCAGTTGAACTATGAAGAAAAGCTCATGTGAACAGCTCATTAATTAAATTGATTACAGATAGAGTCATCCATCACTCAGTAGCCTTGAAAATTTACGTTTATGTTCACATCCTGTTTACCATTCTTTAAACTCATGTTTTTCACTTCAGAACACAGCATGATGACATTTGCTGTCTTATTTGATGACGCAGTGCTGAGCTCTCTCTTTTTTTTTTTTTTTTTTTAATGTTCAGATTGGTAGTATTTCTATCAAAATAATAGCTTTTTATGGTCATAAGATATCTTAACAAAATACCTGAATATGCTGTGGTTGCCTGCCTTGCTGAATAGGAAAATGGCTTGATGAGAGATTGCTGAAGTGTATGCCAGACGTTCTCCTTTCCCTTTGTAAATTCTGAAGAAAAGCAGGCCAAGATTTCACCCTGATTTTGGGTTGGTGCTTTATTCATTATTATGGTGTTGGAATGAATAGAAGAAAGTATAGTATAAACTCATGAATTCATATTAGTAGAACAACTGATTGTGAGTAGTATTAAAAACATTTAGTATAAATTATGTCCTAGTAAATAGATCATTATTATATTTTTAAATTTCAGGTTAGAACGGGATTTTATGGGAAATTTGACTTTGGTCTCTAAATGCATCATTTTCATCACTGTTAAATACCACATTATTATATATATATACATATATATTCTAATGTCACATTAGAAACTTGTTCATAGTTTTATTTAGATATAATGCATTAAGTATCCAAATGAGGGTGAAGTCCAGTCCTATGGATGTTTCACAAGTAATCCCGTGGAGATCTACCCAAGATGAACCCAGATCTTGGTGAAAAAATAAAATAAAAATAATAAAGCTTTCTTCCAGTTATCCAGTTACAGAAGAGTCAATATGACCATGTGGTTGGGATTTGTTTTGGTTTGCACATGCTTTCATGTTTATTTTGATATAGTCAGTGAATCTATGTAGCCCAAAGTTCCTCTGAAGATGTCAGAAAAAAGTATTAGTTAAAAGTTAAAGCCTTTGAAAAACATTGCTCTTCATTGAACATCTTTCTTTTAGCATAATGCAGTCTGGAGAGAAAGAAAATCATTGGACAATGTTGTCCAATCAAGGGTTAGAAAGATTACTTTTGCTTAAAAATTCCGTGGAAGAAAACAAATTATTCTGAGAACATTTCTGCCCATATATTGGAATATCTTGACTTGAGAAGAATAGCTTCATCTTTCTTCTACAACTATGCTCTTTTTATTAAAATATTAAATATATGTATTTAAAGGTGGGGAAAAATGAAATATTGTGAATACATATTCTGTTGGAAACTGTATGCAGACAGGTTGTATGAAGGAATTATAAAGTAAAATAACTTTAGATTTGAGTCATCTTTCAGTGACATTGACTCCTATTCCAACTGAAATGCACATCAAAACTTACTTCCAAAGCCAGTGGAAATTGTTTTAATTACATATCTTCAGTGTTGCATCTCTCATGGAAAGGGTGAATTCTGTGGTTATAATCAGGAGACTGTAAAATATATCCTCCTTTTGATATACTTGACATACTAGTTTTGATATTTTTCCTAAGAAGGTGTATTTAATTGCATATAATCTTTATTATTTAGAGACTCTGAAATAGTTGTTATACTAGCTTATTTTATTGTTTGTTTGTTTGTTTTTTTCTCTCTCCATAATTATGTCACGCTAATCTATTGTATGCATGGAGTTTTAAAATAGAAGCTATATGATAACAAAATTCAATGTTTCCTTTATAGTATATCTTAATGACAGAGACAGATCCTGTTTTGAGCTCAGGTTTTGCCTTATGTGATTTTGATTCATATTGTATATAACAATATTTTTGTCTGTGTGTCTATTGTGTTTAAACCTGATTTTGATGATGTGTTACCTGCATAGAATTTACCTGTCTTGTTTTTTGCCTACAGTTTAAGTGCCTATTTCTATTTTTATAGCAGCCTTATACTGAGTTACAGCTAACCTCTCATACTGTGAACACATCCAAAAAGAAGCACTCTCATTAATGATGAGAGTAATCCTGAGCAGCAAATAGAGCTTTATGTGTCAGTTCCAATAAAAAAATACTATCTGAAATAATTTGTGTAATATACAGATAATATGAGATTAGAGCATCTGTTCTAAATAGCCTGACCTTCAAACCATTAGCTCCACAAGATTCAGGCACCATGGTATAATCCTGCTATGAAAGGCAAGTTTGGTTTACTTTTTCATTTTATGATCTTCAGCTAATATATATTGAAATCAATTGAAAGATATAGAACTACTTGTCTTGAGTCATTCTGTGCTAAGATAGAAGCAAAAGTTACTCTAAAAGGCAATTTTCTCTATAACCAGTAGTAAGCCTCTGTTTAACCAATGGTAAGCCTAGGACCATGAAGATAAGGTTTGTTTATTTATTTACATTTTGTGGCACATACTCTGGGGGAACATCTTTCTGCATATATGCCATCTGCAAGTAAATTCAGACCTTGAAATCTGGGGTTCAAACTGACTGATTATTGTAGATTTTCATGTTTGTTTTTATGATTTGAAGTTTCCCTTTGTTACTGAGCTGTTTGGTTTTCTGCTGTTCCTTGTCATTTTCTTTGGTGCTGATGTTCACATGCAATTTTTGTTTCCCAGTTTATTACTTTAAGACAGTTATTATCACTTCTCATGAGATAAGCTTGTGAATGTCCTCTATGCAGGAGCAGAAAGAAAAATTAGTTCTAAATCTTAGCCTTTGCTTTTGCATAATATAGAGAGATGAAAAAAATCCCTGTTAAACAGTTTGGAAGTATGGGAATTGATTTCATATTGTACTGCAACGTCAGTTCTTAATAGCTGGATGTGTTCTTATCTGTGCTATATTATGTTATGCAATATGTGGAGCAACCTTTGCAAGCATTGTGTTAGTTCAAGAAATGTGTATTTGATCATTGAACTTGCTAATATGCATGCACCATTGCATTTTAAAAATGTAGTTCAAGCAGTTGTGTTTTAGTTGGCATATAGTTTTGTAAGTATTTTCACTTCAGAAATAACCAGAAACTTTGGGAGGGAGTTATTTTTTCTATAAAAGTAGGCAGTATTAGCACCATTTCATTTACTTTTTCTAATTCACCCTGCCTTGTGTTTAAAGGGCTTTATAATTCAGTAAACACTTAATGTCTGGTTATGTTTATTGACTCTAATTCAGATAGTCTCAATATTCATGTATAATATATGGCTATTTTTCCTTGTGCTTATATTTTTCTTAGCTTTTTATCATGTTTGTAACAGATGAATTACACAGAGAAATCACAGAAGTCAACATTTGTAATAAAGAAATCTTGCTTTGTAATGAAAATTTAGCATAATTTATCAGAGAAAACAGCACAGCTCTTCTGCTTATATTAGTACCCCCCTTGACTTCCATTAGTACCCTTCCGTTGACTCTTGTCTCATCTCCCTTGCCTTTGAGAAAGGAAACTGTTTCTTCACTGTGCAAGGTTTGCAACCCAATGAGAGCCGAGTGAATTGAGAAATGGGCATCCACATGGAGCTATAAAAATAACCTGAATTATTTTTTAATGGCAAAATGAAAAGCGTTATAGAAAGTCCTGATCTCACATTTCTCCCTACCTTGCATGGTAGTCAAAGCAATACTGACATAGTGGCAAGGGTTTTTTTTTTGTGCTGGTGTCTGTCTACGTGGCACAGTTGAACCTTTGTATCTTGTCGGTACAGTTTTCTTCAGTGTGTGCTTGATGGTGGACATAAAGCAGCAATACTGGATGCAAACCTTACTATTTCTTAGCAGAGTTATTCCAGGGCATTCATTTGGAAACTTTGGCTGAACGATCTGTCTCTGAACTGAGTCTTTGTGTACAATTGTCCACTTCCAATAATATAAACATGAGGGGAACAATTATATCTTCCAGTTATGCAGTGTTTATCTAGCACAGATCCATTGCCCAAGGCTGTAGGTGTTTTTACATACTGGCTGTTACAACTAATGTAAAACGCTTTGGTGGCTGTTACCTGGGTCAGCCCCAAATGTGAGGGTGTAGGTCCTTATGTCATTGCAACAGAGCTTGCTTGGGACTTTCCATAGGCACACTTCAAACAGCACTCAGAAGTAATGGAAAAGAAAATCAAAAGCAGTGCAAATCTTAACATGGGTACTTTGGCTGAAGAAGAACATTGCTCTGTTTTGTAGTAGCTGAAACTTCAGTGTGCTCACTGATTTACCATGATCATGATGATAGAAGTATCATCATCAGTGTTTGGCAGCGTTGATGCAGGTCAAACATCTATAATCCTGGAAGGGGCTGTCAATCATGCTGATACGAAATAAATAGAATGATTTTTCCTTGGTCTTAGAAGGAGTGCAAAAGGAGGAAAGGCTGTGACCAAAGTGGGGGCTTTCTGGGAGCGTATGACATGAAAGCTTTTCCTCATGGAGATTTTATTTAACCCTCAGTTTCCCCCAGGACTGCTGGCTTTGAGCAAGAGCCTGAGTGAGAGGGAACATCCTGCACATTTGACATGAGTGAAGTGCTTTGTGTAAAACTGTGGAAATGAACACTGCATGTGACAGCCTGGTCTTGGGGTTTCTTTCATGCATATGCAGAAGGTGTGTCTCAGAAAGGTGAAATGCACATGTTGGCAGCTAGCAGCAGTAGCATTTCATTCCTACTCTATCATGGCATTGCTCTGATCTCTGGAAGATGACTTTTCCTGTTTAATTGTATTTTGCTTTTTTTTTTTTTTTTTTTTTTTTTTTTTTCCTTAACATACATCATGAAAAAATTCCGTAATATGTCACTATGTGCTTTTAAAAAAGGGGGTAAGTCACCCTCTCTGTGGGGTTCTCCGTGTCCTGCTTACAGAGCAAGAAGGTACAGCTGACCTTAACCATTGCACTGGGTAAGAAGTCTGTACCTATACAATGAAAATACTTGAAAGTTTCTATGTAGTTGTGGCATGAAATGTACTGTATCCCTGCTGCAGAGGATTTTACATCTATTAGGCACCCATACAGTACTTGCCAATCATAAGTCTTGTTATATTTTTATTAGCTGAAATGCACCATATAATTTATGACACTTTTCTCATTAATCATTTTACAATGCTGTAAATCATCACAACTTTACCATTAAAAGGACCTCAAGTTGCACCAGGGGAGGTTTAGATTGGATATTGGGAAGAGTTTCTTCAGGGGAAGGGTGGTTATGCATTGAAACAGGCTGTGCTGGAAGGTGGTGGAGTCCCCATCCCTGGAGGTATTTAAGAGACATGTGGATGTGGTGCTCAGGGACATGGTTCAGCGGTGGACTTGTAGTGTTAGGTGGATGGTTGGACTTGATGATCTTGTAGGTCTTTTCCAACCCAAATGATTGATTCCGTGATAGTATCACATGAACATCCACTAGAGATAGATTACTGCATGCATGTATTTTTCATTTGGTTTTCCTCCCGTGGTAATTCATTTTGAAGTATTTTTTCTTGTGTTGAGTTTTTTTTGTTTGTTTGTTTGTTTGTTTTTTCCAAATTCTGTATCATTTCTTTTTTCCCTTTTATCTTTAATCAGTCAAACATTGTAAGTCAGTATGTACCGTGTGTTGGATATCCCCTTTCTTTGTAAAAGAGAGAGAGAGAAAGCACATCACTCTATAATGCTTGAATACCAAGATTTTAAAAGTGTGTTAAATTAACTGATTCTTAATTTGCAAGGGGAAAGCATATTATGTTTTTGGAATTGAGTATCCAAAAAAAAAAAAACTGAAGGAAACAACTATATGGCAGTCTGCTTCCTCAAAATGAAGTGTAAAGATTAAAGGAATAATTCAGTAATGAAGTTCTGTTCTCAAAATACATGTGGGCACTTAGGAGGCAATTAAACTTTAACTCTGGAGTGTCCCTCTCAGACAGTAACATCACCTAAGGCTTTTCTGCAATATAACTGTGAATTAGTATTAATGGTGCCTTCTCAGTTTTGCAGTCTTTCAGGTGGCTTTATACCAAAATTCATGCAGAATGAGTCAAAAACACCATGACAAAGAAATGAGTTTCTGGGTTTATCTGACTGTCCTTATCCAGTTCTGTACAACAACGAGAAAAAAATGTATCAAACAAGGTTGCCAAGAATATTTTGTGCTCTTCTCTACATGCACATCACTAGAAAATACACTGCTGAGTGAATTTTTGAACCTTTCGGCAATATTTTATGAAACGCTGGCTGGCAGGTAGTTCAGTACTTTCTCGCTGCAAGGCCCTGTAATGTAATCACAGTTGTAAAAGGAACTTGTGAGTGAAGCAACTTGATCATTCCTCGCAGTGCTACAGTGCCAAGTGGCTGGAAGAGAGAGAGGCAACTCCAGGGATTCTTCTACCCAGAAACAGTACGAGATATTTAAGCAAAGGTGAAGCTGCTTTAGGTGCCAGCTGCTTGCTCAGGATTATATCACAGCCGATGTTTAATTTTGCTTAAACCAGAGGTAAGCCTGTATTTTCTGTGTGTTACTGTCACGAGCCTATGTATTAGTTTGATTTAGCTGTGTGTGTTAAGCTGGGATTGTAACTTTGCAATGCTTCAGTCATTGAAGAAAAAACCCAGGTCAGTTTGATACTCTTTTGATCTGGGACACTGGAAATGATTTCTAAAGGCAGTAACATTTTTAAAGGGAAATGTCACACTGACCTAGAGATGCTGGTAGTGGTGAAATAAACCTTGAAGAACTTGAAAGTTGCAGTCCAAACAAATCAAACTGCAGAAGAGATACAGAATAACTGGGTGGTAATTGCTGGGAGTAAAATGAGGGGACTCTGAAACAGTAATGTGTTCTGGTTAGTATTTAGTGCTTTTAAATTAGGGCTGAGTTACTATTAAGAAACTTTTCAGCTGCACAAAAGGCTATGTAACACTTTTTTCCTAGAAGATACCTCCAGGAAACATGTGTTTTTGTCAATGTTTCAACTTTAAAATCTTATGAATATTACTAAAGAATTAGGCTTTGGGTTTCCATCATGTACATCACGTAGTCCTCAGGAAATTTTTGGAAGATGCATGGCAATAGTAAGTTTTCTTGTTAGCGATATCTTATAAATTGTCTTGTTGGTGATACCTTGTAAGCCATTATCTTTTAACCATCGCAGTGTCACTATGTTTATAATAATAAATGGTGAAGTATCTGTAATTGTGAAGGCTCTTATTTTAAAGTCTCAAATTTACTAAAATTGTAATGGCTACACATAACCAAAAATGACTTCAAGATTTTATACAGTCATATAAACGTGTTTAAATCCTTAAAGAAATAAAATTTTGTTTCAGTGTATCCAAAGAATCTGTTCTTCTTTCTTCTGCACTACAATTTTGTTTTGCCCTCCTGTATTAGCTGGCAGCTGTGTCCCAGCACCCTTTCAGTCGACAACTGTTACCTCTTTACTGTATGCCAGTTCTATTCTAGGGGCTGGCCGGTCATAAACAATGGAGTAATATAACACTGTGTTTTGCTGTAAAAATATTGAAGTGCAAACAGCTCTTCTGAACTTCTTTATTGCATGTCTTTCTCTTCCAGTCTGACAAATCCAAGGGTGTATGAAAAACAAGTGCTTGAAATTTCATAAACTGTTTATATAGTAAATTATTTGTTGAAAACGTGACTTTGTTATGTTACGAATTTCATTTCACTGAAACAAGCTTTAAGAGTTGAACTGGGCATGTGTACCTTTAACAGTTTCATTTACGTCTTCTGATTTTATAAAGCTCTTTGCATATATGTGAACAAGGTAATTAAGATGCTGTTACTTCTGTGTGTTTATAAAGTGTTTAGTGCAATCCCAGCAGTAAAACCTCATTACCATATATCATCACTGATTGCCTCATTTTGGCTGACAGACAGTGGCTCATTTCACATCATTTGCAAGTGTGTGGACAAAACTATTAATTTGGAAGTCTTTGGCCAAAAAATACTAGTAATTTAAGAAGTAATAACTGAAATTCTTCTCAAGATATCCTTGCTGTTCCTTAAGATATTGTGCATCTTAAGCCATGTGTATTAGAAATTAGATGGGGGATTTTGTGTTTCTTTGTTTGTTTTTTTCCATGGCATGGGCAAATCCTATTTATGAGGGTAATCTTACAAAACCACATGCTTGTTTTTACATTCTTTTAAGTAAAAATGCCTAACACCACCTTAAGGAGGCAAGATTTGCAAAATCAATTGCTTAATCTTCTGAGGCCATTGTCAGATAGTAAATAATGGCCTGACTTTTCAAGTTCTTGTTTACTTTTGTTTTGAATATGGTTATTCAAACCATAGTTTTTGTCATTCATTGCAGTTCTTGTCATTCTTTTTGAAAGTACTACTTCAGTTTTGTAGATGTCAAAGAAGCTGTTGGGTAAGTTCATTTGAGATCTAAGAGCAAACTTTTAAGAGTTTGAGTTTGCAAGTTTGCTGTTCAATGAGTAATGCAGTAAAAAGCTGAGGTTCTGCAGTGCACTGGCTAAAACGCCATACATTTTGCAAATGGCTCAGTGTTAAAACTAAAGCATTAATATAACTCCTAACAACATTTCAGTCAAATCTTCTTTTGTTAGGTTTGGTGCTTTTTACTCTTTTGTCTCTAAATATGTAAGTAAAAAATACTGTGTATATGAAGGGATTAGTAGTGTTATCTTTTATTGTATTACCTGAACATACCACGAATAAGATTGGCTTTCCAACTGAATGTGTGAATTTATAAATACAGTTAATTTATAAATATAAATAATAAAAATAATTTATAAATACAGTTATGAGATAAAGTTTTTTTCCAAACTGCTGGCAAGATGTTATATCTTGATGATTTATTCCAGCTGAAAAGGTTAATATTCTTTCTAGAAGGTTTTATTGTTTATAATAGTATAAATTTTGGTTTTGGATTTCTCATAATAAATAGAAATGGGAAAAAGTATACGATGTTTTATATTTGGATTTTAAACCTTGGGGTCAAACACCACAGAATATAAACTGCATTTTGCTTTCTTTGAATATGTTGTGCGATAGTTGGAGGGAATGTTTAAAAGATCATTACTGGAATATTTCAGATGTCTTCTTATAAACATTATTATATATTCGGGGAAGTGTGGCTGGACACATGAAAAGGAAAATATTGTGAACTTTTGAAGGATAAAAATCTAGGAACCATTTGTGTTTAAATGTCATATTTTACTATTTATTTTCTGTATGTAGCTGCTCTTTTAATCTTTGAGACTAATCTACCATTGAGTTCATATGAGAGATACACACATGTAAAAAGAACAAAATGCATTTTGAATTATTTCTTCTTTTCTGTCTCTGACTGTTTTAGGACTATCAGCCAAGGGACAATTTGTCAATTCATGTGTAAATATAATTTGTTGTTGTTTAAATGTGTTACATGCAGAGTGAGTGGGAAGCAGCACAACTAGTAACTCAGCCGGTCTCCAAGCAGCCAAATTTGAGGCTGCAAAATCAGTAACATAACAGAAAGGACCGGAAAAGGACAGGAAGGAAATGTGCCCTTGGCTTTTTTTTTTTTTTTTTTTTTTTTTTTTTTTTTTTTTTTTTTTTAGTTCTTTGAACTGAGGATGACTCGGAATATTCCAGTAGTCTTGTTGTCTCACTCAGGCAGAGTGCAGGCCAAGAACAATATGGTCACAGTCCTGCCAGCTTTCAGTCAGAGCTGCCTTGGAGCTGTAGTCCTTCTAGGCTTTCTTCTTTGCATGCATGAGCATGCTTGATACCATGAATAAATTGCCCTTGAGTCATGCAGTGACATTGTGTATTAGCACCTTCCTTGTTACTGCTTCCATTAGTGGATCTAGCAATGGTGTATGCTTTGTTTTCTTTAGTGTTCTTTTGAAAAGGTCATGAATTTTCTATGCCATGTACCCATTAATGCAAATTTGCTTCCTTTTTTGGTGCTAGCCACCTCACTGTTCTCAGGTATGATTTTGGGCAATGCTTACTTGAGGCACCTCTCTCCCTCTAGGACCTTTTCAGTTTTGTCATCTTCTGTCCTACAGAGATCTCTCGAAAGACTATTCACAAAGTCTCCAAACCCATGTCCCATGGCATGAAATACACACCTTGGCATCACATGATAAAAGCTTTACTTCAGCAGGCTGTGGCACAGCCCATCCCATCTTTTCAAACTCACTGTACTGAAACAAGGGCAAAATGTCTCAGGGAACAATAAAGAGCAAGGCAATGGTGGCAGAGGGCAGTCGTACCTTTGCTGGGACATTAGTCGTATGGGGCTGTTTGTCCTTGCATTGTTCTCTCTGAATTGGATGCCTTTGGATGCCCAAATCTTGCCTTGAGGTATCTCTGGTAGGCCATCCTAATTCTATAGGTACTATCACTGACTCTCTTGCTGATATAATTCTGTTGTCAGTAGTGTTTTTCTCCTGGCTGCTGTGTTTGGAGGTGATTAAGAAGTGCGGAAGTTGGGACGCATCAATTGCATTACCATTTTATGCAGTTGCTTGTCAGACTGAAAATGAATCACTATAGGCTATGTTTATAAAATCTACACTGAACTAGCGAATGGTGCACAGTCCTTGCTGTATTGTAGCAGGGATGCTACAAGGCTGTTGCTGAATTTTAAAGTGTGCAAGCTGAGTATATCTTACAGCTGCAGATGGCTGCTTTATGATCCTTTTGCATCTGTTATTAATCCTGCAAAAATGTTTATCACATTCTTTTTTAGCTTTGTACCTGTTGAAATGTGTGTTTGGATGGAATTTACGCACATTAATCTGCGTTTCTGCATGCAGAAATCCTTACACAATAGATACAGAAGATAGAAGTATACAGAGCATTTGGGAATAAATTTTGCCCCTAAATGGTATTCAGTATAGAGACAGTTTATCTTCAGTCTGCACGATGAGTATAATGCAATTTACATAGGGCAGGCAAAGAACTGTAACATATAAAATTTAATTATATATATCAAACTAATAAAAATCACCAGCAGGACGAAGCACTCTCCAATAGATATTCAGACAAGAGTAGAAAATTTTCCCAATATATTGTAGTGTAGATATTAAGCCTAAATATTTTATGAACTTTTACTGTTCATATAAAGACAGGATTCCAAAGGTATACGTAGAACTGCTAGATTGAAAATAATGCAAGATGAAAATGAAAGTTTTATAAAAAAAAACATGTAAAGAACTGTAGAAGGACTGTTGATCAGATCTGCATTTCATTGTGCAGCCAAGGCAGGACTGGAAGTTGCACCCCAGACTGACTCCCCGTTACCTGGGTCCCTTCAGAAATAGCAGAAGTTCCCAGCTCAGCTCTGCTCTAATCACCTCAACGCCTTGCAGAGCTTGGTTTTGCTGAGATGTTTACGAGAGTGCACCAGAAAGATAAATTGTCCTCATTTCTTTTTGTTATGTAGGTAGACTAAAAAAATAAAATACAGTGTGCATAACTGACCTGTGTAAAACTAAAAACCTATGAAACGTATGTTCCATTTCTTAGTCCTGGGCAAAAGCAATTCCCTTTACGCCATAAAATTCTTCGTGTATTTTACCATTCTGACTTGAGTTACTTTTATGTTATATTTGATTTTACTGCAGAATATTAAGATTTGAGGTTATAAAATAAAATATGCAGAAGGCTATAGTTTTCCCACAAAACATTGCAGATATTGATAGCAGTTACAAGAGGAGACAAAAGAACTTCATTTTTTTTATTATTTTCAACCTGAAAAAAATGTTGGTGAGAAACAAAATAGTGGAATCCAGCGTGGTAGGACAGAGAGCGGTGACTTGAAAAGTATTCAGAAACAGACAACCTGCTCTGTACAGCACAGTGAGATAAGGTTGTTGGCTTGCTTATGGCCATCCACAAGGATTCCTCCTTCACAATTCTGTACATTTTAAATCTCTGATGCAGAGACGTATTTTCAGGCAGCAACATGAATGTTGTCTATGGTAATATTAAATTGCTCTTCCGTGACAAATACATTTGCAATTTTCAGTCTCTGCGTGGCTCAAAGCTAAAATACTAATTTCTGTAGTTTAGTCAATGGATATCTTTACAGTGATTATTTCTATTATTATTATTATTATTATTATGCTTTCCTAGCAACCTGGCTCTCATCCCTGAGTTTCTGCACCCACTGTGTTGTCCAGGATGGCCCAGAGCAACATCTCTTTCCTAGCTTTGTGACAAGGTCATGATGATCTTGTTCCTTAAGTGTCTCATCACATCAAAATCCTGAGCCTTAAATATTCACAGGCAGCCCCGTTCAAATGCCTGCATTTCAGCCTCTACCATATTTTATCCTTCTGGTCGTGCTGCCTGATCTGGCTGGCTCCAGAAAGGATTGCAAGGTGTAAACCACATAATCTCATCCACTATGTGGGAGCAGATGGAAATAGAGGTACTTTCAGACAGGTCCCAAGAAGAGAAAGAAGCAGAAAACAGCATGGGTAGTAAATGCACAGCTACTGCAAATGTGAAAATCCTGTTTTGTCATAGGGGTCTGCATGTAGGTTATATATCTTAGACTGCCTTTTGATTCATTTTCGATGCTCAGCTTACATTTCGGTGTTGAATGCTGGACACATAATTTATTGTTGAAGGTAAAGCATAGGTTCAAAGTGTTGTGTTCTGATTATATACATATGGGGTCACTCAAGTTTCATGAAGTGCCTTGTACAGCCACCTACATTCTCTGGAAGTGGAACCTGCTCTGGCTGGTGTACCTCTTCTAGCCTAGTCTGCTGCATGTTTTAAGACACTGAATAATGCATTTTCAGCTGACCAAACACTGAGAATTTGAATGAATTGCAATGATCCACAGCAAAGCCTCTGAGCTGTTGGCATCAGAAGGGACTAAAGGGTCTATGGCTGTCTGGACACAGCCAGTTTCTTTCTGGGAGGCATTTGTTTCTCTGCTTCTGGATGGCCGTAGATAAACAACGCCCCTTCCAGAAGGCTTACAAGGAAAACCATTGCTGGGGCAGTGCCTCTTCTTTGCCCAGTATATGAATTTATTGTTTTGGCTGTTTTCCATCTCTCTCATAGCTGCAAAGAGGTGATAACCCAGATGGGGAGAACTGCTCTCTCCCTGCCCTCCAACAGCTCTACAGACCCAAAGGGCAAAGGCCAGTTGCCCTCCACAACAAGGTGAAGCTATGGTGGGGCTACGAAATCGATTACTTTTATCTTAAGAATGGCCAAAGTCTGTCATAGCCTCAAACATCAATGATGTCTGTGTGAAATAGGAATGTGAAAAAGTTTTCAGCCTCTGTAGATGGAGGTGGAAGAAGCCTGCATTTTTTCAGATGCTCCCATGAGCAGACTGAAAGGGAAATAAAAAGTTCATGGAAATTGGATGAAGAACTTAAATGAAGAGGAGAATGCAGGAGAGTGTTTCTGCATGTGTTTATGTGCAACTTTGTGAAATCTGCTTTCTGAGAGAGATTAATGTTGCCCATTGAGTGATAGGCTGAATTAAATTAAAATGAGCAGGATGCTGAGCTTGAAGTCAGCACATATAACTAATAATCTGGAGACCTTGGCAGAAATATATCAATTAAAGATTTTTTCAGAACAATTCCCATAGTTTGGGAGCATAATATTTTCGATGCAACAGCAAAATTCATTGTAACTTGGCTGGAGCCAATTGCATCTGGAGCTCAGGACTGCCTGTGGAAGGGACTGCAAGTTCTCCTTGCTCAACGGTAACCCAAAACCTTCCAAGTGGAGCTTAAAGGGCAATTTGAAGAATGCACAATGGAAGCTTTTCCAAATGGATCAAGCTGTTAAAAAAATTCACAAGATTTACATTATATGTAGTGTTCATTTGCAAGTCTAAGCTCTGTGAAGTCCATCATCTTCCAAAGGGAGTCTCAAAGATTTTATTCTGTTTATATAAAGCTCGCTGTTTATTTTGTGGTGAAAAGATTTTGCTGGGTCAAAATATGTTATTATATTTTTGATACTAAGTAGTAGCATTTTTCTGTTGAATGCATAAAGAGTTTTTTTTGTCTGTTTGTTTTTTTTGTTGTTGTTTGTTTGTTTTTTTTCCTGTGAGAATTTAAAATTCTTCTGTAGTCACCCAAGTGAAGGTGGCTAGAGACACCTTACTGATTATGTGCTTAGCATATGCTATCAATCATTCTGTAGACATCCCAACTGTATAAAGGTTATTATTAACTCATTAATATAGGGCTGCAGCCCTTTTAAAGACAAACAATCACCAGTTTGCAGCAGCAGAAGAGACTTTCCTTCTTTGATGAGAATAGACTTTTTGTATTCTGAAATAGTAATGGTCAAGTCAGACCATTTTTTGAGGAAAACTGAAAGGAAAGGCGTTGTGCTAGATTGTCATTCTAACTATCATTTTCTTTTTTTCTATCTGCTTTCAGAGGCTGGCAACAAGAAATTAAAGAGCACGATACAGAGAAGCACAGAGACAGGAATGGCAGCAGAGATGAGAAGTCGTATGGTTCGACAACCAAGTCGAGAATCTACCGATGGCAGCATAAATAGTTATAGCTCTGAGGGCAAGTAAGTGGCATTAAAAATATCAGCAATGTATGAAAAGTTTCTTCTCTTTTAAAGAAAACGGAATGTGAACAGAGGTCCCAGCTTTGGCTGAAGGGGGTTGCTCTGTCCATAGATTCTTCCTCTTGAGAAAATGTTAGCAAAACTGAACTATTTAGGCATGCAATACAAAGTCATTGAAGACTGAAATTGAGAGGGGACTTCTGAGGGTTTCACATTTTCCCTGCCATCCTGTGAGGCATTTTGTTCATCAGAAGAGAACTGAATTCAGAGTGCACTATTCAAAACAAAACATAGGGGTAGTTTTTCTTTGAGCTGTGTTTGGATTAACTCAGAGTTAAACTTCAGACGTTGTGTGTAAATCCCTGTGATATGAAACTCTGCTGAGTAATACTGTACACAAAGAAAGTTTAGTTTGGAGTTGGTCCAAGTCGCTTATTGAGAACTGTAAAACCAGAGTCCAACTGCATCAGCTAAAATCAGCCACACAACTGTGGGTAATGGGGCAGCTGTTTTCATTCACCGATGGATGACTGTGTGAAAGGAAGGGGTAGAGATAGAGAGATTGGTACTTCTTTGGTTTCATCTTTTTATATACTTGCCTGATTACCACCAATTGCTATTGGTCTTGTATTCTTACATTTTAAAAAGGATGAAGAGCCAGAGGCAACCATGATGGTGGCAAGAAGATGTGTAAAGGTGCATTTTCTCCATCATGAGATGATAGTGCCTTTACCCTTTACCCTTCATCACTCCATCCTCCTTATTCTCTCTACACTGGACTGTCAGTCTGTAGGGCACCAGTCACTCACTATCACGATGGTGGGCCAGGTGAATTGGACCACACTAATAAGGAAGCTGTGACTGGCATGTTTTGCAGGTTAGCAATATGGGAGGGTTGGGAGCCCAGCACTGAAGGTGAGGACCTTTTGGTTTGTTAGAGTTACCATCTCTTTTGGTTGATTCCTGATCCTCAAGATGCCTCAGCTTTATTTCCTGACTTAGTTTACACTTAGCCTTAACCCACTGACCTTGATCTCAACATCCCTATTCCATTCCCTGCAAGGGTATAGAAACAGTGAGGCCAGTGAAATGAGAAGAACAGCTGTGACTTCTAAAGTGACTATCTGACTTCCTCTAAAGGGAAGCCAGGGAGAATGAGCTAAAGGAGGCAGATAACAAAACCCAGGTTAAACAGTTACATATGGCTTGCTGCCGTGAAGGAAGAGAAGCATTCCTTTAACAGGATGCAATGCCATGGATAAAAGGGATTCCAGACAGCTCTGCTCATCATGGAGCTGCACTTTGTGTCTTAGAAAACTTCTTTGAGGTCTTACATTTTTCTGTGCTTCTGTGATTTAGCTGTAGGTCATACCCTCAGGTGCTCTGTGAGCTTACTTGAGTATGGTAGAATAGTGTTAGTTTAGAGCAGCTTTGGTTTTAGTTCACAGTGAGTGAAGAATGTTAAAAGTGAATATTCTTGTAAGAAATCTGACCAATAAACCAATCTTTTATTGTACAGTCACTTCCCCCACATGCATCACTGTCTTATTTTTAGAACATGAGTTGGACTTAAGTACAAGATGGAGGGAAAGCTGCACAACTGCATCACACATTCAGGGGTGTATGCACTGTGCCACCTGATCTTAAAATCCTCTTCCTCCCTTCTTCTCCTGGATATTTTTCAAACATTAGAAATGACACATTTGGCTTCAGAGCTTATTGCTAGTGTGAGTGTGAACTGGTTTTTGGTAGCACCTCATACTCAGTGCACTTTCCTGCATTTCTATGGCAAAGCTATTTACTAGGTTTATCCTTCCTTCCATGAGATTCCTAACAAAATCAGCCAGGCTTGACCCTGGTTGTTTGAGTAGTATTTTGTGTGCAGTTCCCTCTTACTGATAACAATTAGGAGGTGTTGGTGTTGAATTTGCATGGACAATTTTTCCTTCCTTGTGAGTGTACTTTATGGTACTGCCCTTAATTACAGGCTTACCTAGTCAATTTATTGACAGTGTTATGCCTCATCCTGCATTTTGCAATACCGGTGAGATAAATAACTTAGCTGAGATCAACAGTCCTATAGTGGATACCCCAGGTATCACATTATGTTCTGCTTGAGCCATAATTGGAATTTAATGAGTTGTATTAATGCACATTAGGGTGAATGAAGTACTCACACCCTTCATTATTATTTGTATAGTTAGAGGTGTCTCAAAAATGAGAACTCTCATTTTTCAGACGTGTCTGAAAAATGAGAAGTGAAGGTTTTCAATGCTAGTAATTCCCCACCAAAATGTAACAGGCATTTAGGGGAAAAAAGCCAAAAAAAAAAAAAAAAAAAAAAAAAAAAAAAAAGAAAGAAACCAATCCTAGCAGCAGCAAGAGTGAATGGGATGTGCCACTGGGCAGAGAAGCAGACTGGGTGTCTTATCAAGCAGGGCACAAGGCCTGAACCTGCACCTTGGTGTTAGGTGACTGCCCTTACTGGTGGGCTGATGGTTGAACTGAAGGCCTCCAGGTTCTGCTTTTCTCATCTTCTCATCTAAAGAAACCATATATAAAATTTCTTTAAACTTCTGTGAAAAGCTTACCTTTAGGAAAATAAAAGTTTTCTAATGAAAAGTACAATTATGATATTTTCTGGCCAGCATTAGTTACACACAGTCTATATGTTTGTGCAAACATTGTAAGAGCAGTTAGTCTTGAAGAGAAGCAAGGACTTTCTGTACCAACCAGCCAGGGTTTGCAGAGAATTTTTATTGTGAATTGAACGGACCACATAAATCTGATGTGTGGAAAGCAAAGCTTTTCACACAAGGTGCGTTAATTAGGAAGTTTTGTTACTGTGTTCTTGAGTGTAATAGGGAATTCTCTTTGAGAAAGAAGCAGATGCAGAATGCTGGCTGGCCCATTGGGTAAGAAGCTATCTAGACTTAGTTCAAAGTCTGTCCTTATGTTCCTCCTAATTGTGTAATTGTGATGAGAAAGGTGAAACTGAGTTTTCCCACCATGGATCATTCTCCCTCCTTTTTTTTTTTTTTTTTGCTTGTTTGTTTGTTTGTTTGTTGTCTTTGTTCTGTTATTCTTTGGAGAGAGCATATGTATTGGAAAAAAAAAATAAGGAGATTCTGGAATACAAGAAAGCAGCTTGGAAAATCGTGTGTATTCTGTGTTGTTGCATTGCATTTCAGTCCTGAAAGAGGCATTCACTGTAGATCCAGATGTGGCTACCAAAATATTTGGCTAGGAAGCAGCATTAGGTTTAGGTCTCATCCACACTAGCACTATTTGCCAGTTTATGATTTCATTGAACAGCTGCAACAATCAGATTAATTTAGCATATGCATTGGTTTTCCCTGATTATCCTAACTGACGTGGATGGCCTTTGGATGTATGTATTACAAAATAAATCAAGCATTCAGGAATGAGTAATAGGCTCCTAAATTTCATGAGGCTTTTTATGTTCTGCCATATGAGGTCACTCACAATTTATTCACCTGTCAGGCTCTTTCCTGCTCCTGGAGCGCTCCTTAGCAAGAACTACTTGTATGAACTACTTTTGTTCCACATGCAGAATTTCACTGTACTTCTTTGGGGTCCTTGGGAGATAGTTCATTTCTATTGCTGCAGAGAAGTTTGTGGTTGCATGTCCTGAGCTGCTTGCCCTGTGTAAGAAGTACTTTTTGGGTAGACACTGTAGGACAATGGAAATTAATCCTGTTCTTATGCTTAACCAGCTTTTATTTTCCTTCAGCTTAATATTTCCTGGAGTACGGCTGGGTGCTGACAGTCAGTTTAGTGATTTCCTTGATGGACTTGGACCTGCACAGTTAGTAGGCCGGCAAACACTAGCAACCCCTGCCATGGGTAAGAATAATATGTTCTCCTATGTTAGATGCATAATTAGCCAATAAGTATTGCACACACTGCCAGACTACAGCACCCAAAAGACTTTTACAAAGTGGCTTCTGTTACTATAAATATGAAAATCCTATATCCAGTCACTGGTATACCTAGCATGCTAGCATCCAGAATGGAAGGAAAAACGGTGTTTACTCCATATGGAGGTGTCTGCTAATCTAATTTGCAATTTGAAGATAGGGGCTTCAGTTTCCTTCCCACTCAAAAGTTATTGTGGGTTTTCCAGTTGTAGCTCACTGCAAAATCTCAGCTGTTCAAGGTTTATATTTATTTACCACAGATTATATTGAATGTGATGGACAATTTCTTGCCAAACTCTGTGCTTGCCCAAGCTTAGTTCATCCCAAAGTAACCCCAGAATTAGAAAGTTCTGCCCACATTTGCAATGCCAAGTAAACAGCTGCTGATAAAGCCCATGTTGCTAATGGAGGAGACAAAATCCTTTTCTACAGCAGCTACCTGGAACTATCAGTGATCTTCTCTGTACTCCAAACCAGTCTGGATTTCCCTATAGTAGCATTAGTTTTATCTTGGCTATGAATAGGCTATGAGTGTATGTGCTGTGCAAAGGCACAGTGCTGTGTAAGTATCTTTGGAAAGGTTTGATAATTTTTTGCTCATACTTGAGCAATTCTTAGGCATGTTTCACATATTGCATGTTTAGGATGATAAGTGAGGAGTACTTGATCCACGCCTGCAACAATGCTGGAAATCATAAGTGGCCAGTGCTTTAGTACAGCACTCTCAGAAGAGTCAGCTTCAGGGAAGGTTACTGAGATGCTGCTGAAAAAGAGGAAAAAGAGACAGAAAAATTGTAAAAGAGTGTGTTCCTCTGCCAACTCATGAACAGAAGGAGACAGACTTTCTTGATGCTTTGAGTATCCTGTAAAGCTGTTGCTGTATAAGTCCAGACAACTGCTACTTGCTTACTGCATTAATAAGCACCAAAGTCATTAAATGCATTTGTTCTGTAATTTGAAAGAGAAGATAATTGATAGACTGTCTGCCCAATAAAATTCTAAATGGCTCTGTTGGTATAAGGATCTAGATTTCCTTTATCTCTTTATTTTAATCTAAATATTTTTCTGCAGATGAATTGAGTAATACATTTATTTTCACTTCTTAGAACCGTTTTACTTTCTAATTGCTCAGGTTTCAGCCCCCCAAAAAGCACTTTGTCATGCTTTTTAACAATTTTCAGAAGCTTTTCTACATGCAATTGCCAGAGATGACTGGAAAACGTTTGTATTATTGCTCCCCCTTCTGGTTGCCTGTAGCATGTTTTTATTTGGATGTGCGATCCTAGAGATTTGGTCTTAAAACATCTTGGAATTTTCCTTTAGACTGCTATTAGCACAACACGGAGCTCTGTTTATTCAAGCTCAGTCTGATAGCTAGAAATCTTCCCTGCTGCTCTGTCATACTTCAAGTACCAGGGTATAAACACTGCTTCAATCTACCATTAGACAAGCATGTGAAAAATCTCATGCCAGGTTAATTTCAAAATGCTGTATTACTAAATCTGAAATCCCAAATTATGTAGTTCAGGACTGTCTATTTTGGGGATTTGCTTTGTTTTAAGAAATTCAGAGTTTACATTTCAAATACAGCCGTACTCAGCTGTGGCATGGATATATTGATAGTTCATTTATTTGCACAGGTTTCACACAGCTCACATGTCAAAATGTGTATTTTTGATTCTAAGTGGTGTATTAGTTATCTGCCCAGCTGATTCACTAATATACAAAATTACAGAGATGTAATACTTTGAACTGTGGTTAAGGTAACTTTCTTGTATTTTATTGCTCACAGATCAAACCCCTTCCTTTTTTATGTAAGAAATATCACTTACAAAATTCAGGCACGGAAACAGACGTTTGATCGGTGGCAAAAGCAAGCTTTTATTTTAGCGTGTTGCATCATTTTATTCACACTGAAAATGGGCATGGAATATTGATAAAAACAGAAGAATTGTCACCTTTGTACTTGTTAGAGGCCTTTGCAGAAGAAGACCTCTTTTAAGTCCTTGTGAAGCTCGGGCATCATCTTCAGACTATGCACCTCATCCAGTTGGTGTACCTGCCTTACACTGAGGGTTCACTCAGACAATTGTAGTTGCTGAGGGTTTCAAAGTTAAATTCTACCTGCAGTTCTCCTTTCTATTATATCAGACAGGGAACCTTTGTGCTGCCATCTCTTGCATCTCAGCTTGGAAGTAGAAACTTCTTGCTGAGAGGATATCTGAACAAGAGTTTGGGTTTTAGGTTGTCTGGGCATGTGTGTGTCAGTGACTGGCATGCTGGGGCAGCACTCCTGGGTAGGAAGTCTCCAAATAATTCACAGTGCAAAATCAAAAGTATGGTGGTGATAATGAAGTGTTGCTATAAATTTGCTTGTTCCCATGGATCAGAAATACTGAGCTCAGGTATAAAATGTATATGAAGCGAGGGCATATTCCTAAGTATGCATCTTTCAGTAGTAGGTTAAGGATGGAGAAATTTAAGGGAACAGGAGGAGAGGTGATGAGCACACTAATGCAGAAGACTAGTACCACACCAGTCTGTTTCCCACTCTTATACTCCCAGGCTGTTCTGCTTCTTTAAAATGCAAGCTTCTTTTTTCTCCCTCTCAGGTGATATCCAGATTGGCATGGTGGATAAAAAGGGTCAATTAGAAGTAGAAGTCATAAGAGCCCGTGGCCTCACGCAAAAACCTGGCTCCAAATCTACCCCAGGTAAGGAACAAATAGACAATATATGAACAGAAAACAAGAATATGAAATATGCAGATTAAGTGGAGACTGGGGGCTTTTAAGCTCCTCATTTGATATAACTGTATTTGGTTGGTTTGCTTTTTAACAAAGAGAGTGTATGGATATGTCCTTGCTACCAATGCCTACTTCTTACCACCTTGCATCTACTAATTGCTTGCTACCTGCTAAAGAATGATTTTCAGCAACTCAAAATCCATTCTGGAGTGAACATTTGCAAACATATTTCCATGTATTTTAGGCAAGTTACGTCTCTCAGAAAGGCTTTGTTGATGTAGATGAAGTCCTTTGTGTTTGTTTCACATCAAAACAAGAAATGGAGAACAGATGAATGTGCTTTGAATAAACAATTTAGTAGACCCACATGCCATGATCTTCTGTTATGTAGCCGTGCTTGAACAAGCTTGCAGGTGATGCTAGTGCCAGTGTCAACAAACTGTGTAATGAAAGAAATTTAATTGTATCATTTTATAAGCACATTTTTGAGTCCTATTAATTTACAGAAATCTGTCTTAGAAGAGGTTTATAATCACCACTACAACCACTGCTTTACTGTAATGAATAGAACAGTCTTTTTAGATAGTGTTTTGGCAAAATGGTACTTCACAACCTACTCAGGAGCTGAAGATGAAAGAGTCAGTGTTATCTGAATGACTTAGTTTTCAATATTCCTTTCTCTGAAGTATCAAAGTCTTCTGTTTCAGTGTATCTCTGATGCCTGAACATACATAGAGCCTCCAGATTATCTAGCAGTTACAATTAATTCCTGGCAAAGGAAAGTGTAGAATGACAGGCATGAAAAGCAATTGTTATTATTAACATCTTGGATCATAAAATTCAAGGTTTATAAAAATTGGTTTGATTTCTTATGGTCTGTGTTATTTATTTAGTGAAGGTAATTGCATTCAGATAATACAGTGAGGATAGCGTGTCATATTCTTTCTACTCAGTTTCCTTCTATGGCCTTTGTCCTCCAGCTCAAATGTGCAGTGTAGAAGTTTTTAAGTTCAAACATAAAATTTGTGATGTTCTGTTTGCAGCTCCATATGTCAAAGTGTATTTATTGGAAAATGGAGCGTGTATAGCTAAGAAGAAGACAAGAATTGCACGGAAGACCCTTGATCCTTTGTACCAACAGACACTGGTTTTTGATGAAGGTCCACAGGGTAAAGTCCTTCAGGTCAGTTGCTTCTTAATCCCATTTTAGGCTATCATTTGGTAAAGCACTTGTATGTTTACTTAAGTTTAAGCAATATACGTAAACCCATTCCAACTTACTAAGCATTTAATTTTATAAATACCAGCAAACACATCCTTGTGGCTTGTGGTTTCAGACCTGTGAAATGTCTGACTGTATTAAACATTTCTCTTTTGTTGACTCTCGCTCCTGTCCTGCCATTATGTTTTCCCGCAAGAGGGAGAAATCATTCACCCTTAAGAATAACATTTTCCTTACAATACACATCATGAAATACAGCAGGAGCAATCGTGGCTTTTAGGACAAGGCTGAACCTGTATTTTATGTTCTTTCAGGTAATAGTTTGGGGAGACTATGGCCGAATGGATCACAAATGCTTCATGGGAGTTGCCCAGATCCTTCTGGAGGAACTGGATCTGTCCAGTGTGGTAATAGGCTGGTATAAATTATTTCCACCTTCATCACTAGTGGATCCAACCTTGACTCCCCTGACACGCAGGGCCTCCCAGTCATCTCTGGAAAGTTCAACTGGGCCTCCCTGCATTAGATCATAGTAGCAGGTGCTGTCTAATAAAAACATCACCCAGGGTAACAATTTTAACCAGATACTCACACGATCAAAAAACGCTGTTGGAGAGAGACAATCACTTCTGTTTTCGCTTGTAGTAGTTATCCAAAAATATGTCTGAGTTGTTTGTTGAGAGACAGCTTACATTGACAGAACAAAAATATATCACGTATGGCCAATCTATTAGCAACTATCACTGATGCTTATTATGACCCAAAAACAAACAAACAAAGAGAAAGAGGAACCTTTAGATTCAAATTAAGTCAAATACGAGCCAAACTGGAAGCTCTCACTCTGTTAACAATGTCATATTTTTCACATTTTGACAGAGCCCTCAAGCAGTGTTAACTTCCTGGTGTTTCAGCAGTTTTTCTGTACTTTTTACTTCCACTAGTTTTTTGCCATGTGATTCTGCTAGTTTTGTAGAAGTCCTCACAATGCTAACAGAGACCCTTCCTTTCATTTTCTAAACCAAACAAAACAAACCAAAAGGGCTGAAGCATATCTCTGTAAGCATCGTTAAAGTGTTCAACAGCCACAGTTACAATTCCAGCAAGTTCAAATCGTTTCTCGGTTCTGGTGCTTCAAAGTCTCTCATGTGGGAACCCAGAACAAATGACCGATCAAGGTTATATTAAAAATAACTAATCATCACAGTGCCACTTTTCTTTGTAAAATAAAAGCAGATATGTTTGCATTATATATAATAACTTTTATGTTTATGATGTTTTGCATGGAAGAATTTTGAAGAATTCTGCAACTAATGCTGGGGACTGGTATAAAGCAGCTTTAGTCTTAATTTTTGACATTGAATATGTTACTGGTAATGCAGTTTTCCTCCTAGAAATGGAGAGGAAATATTTACGTTTCTGTGTATAAATGTATATTTGACTTCCCAAAATGTTGACCAGGAATGGATTGAGCATATGACACTTTCAGCTGTACCCAGGCTTCTCTGATGTGTGTCGCTTCAGACGCACTTGTCTGCCCTGGATAGAGCATGGTATGAGTTGTTCAGTGTTTCACTGGAAATTCCAGTTGAAATATTCTGCACTTACTAATGTTTTTATCAAATTTTAGTTTACATTTCTTTGAGATTGATGCAAGCACAAAGCTTGATTTTTTAACGCAAGATATCTTACTTTTTGGAGAAAAAAAAAAAAAGTCAAAATTCAATTTGCTTTTTATTCATTTGAGTTCTTCTTGGCCTTGAAATCCCTTGTGATATTCTGTAAATGTGCTAAAAACTGCAGATTCTGCAGGTGCATTGATATGTTTCCCCTCCTTTTACAGGCCATTATATTTTGTGATCACACAAATAGAGCAGCATGACTTGGAACTGTTCAAAGCTGCATGCACGTTTTGTAAAAAGAGATGAAAAAGGTTATTTAATAATGTATGTTAGTTCCACATAGGCCAGCTTGTATGTTGCATGTACTTGTACAGTTTGCTCGTAATTACTATACTGAAGTAACCAAGAAATCTAAGCCATCCATTTTTCTTATAGACATTTTGCAGGTTTTAGCCAGGCTAGATCTGTGAGTCTGGTGCTAAATGTCTATAGATGGACTTTATTTTTTACCCTATGGAAAACGTGATGTAGTACGGACCAAATTCCTTCTAATAAATATTTTGGTGTAGATTCCTACTGTGGGGCTGTAACACATGTAGAAACTGTGTACACGCTAGGTTTTAATTCATAGACATACTGCCTGCACCAAGTGAACTATTTATTATTACTCAACACGTCAGAATTACTCAGCCCATCTTTCCGTAGGGCGCAGATTGATTACTGCTCGACCTGCTGAGCAGGAAGAACTCAAGTATTGGTGCACTACTACTAGATCCTGTTCTGTCTTAGTGGCCAAAAAACAACTAGTTATAATTCGATAGTATCTTTCTATTCTGACCACTTGTCTTAACACTCCCCTGTGCTTTTAAATGAACTTCCAACTCATGTTATGTAAACATGTTTAATAAAATTTCCTTTTCATGTCCAGTGTAGTAGTTGTGCTCTCTGTATGTTCTGAGGTTTATCTGTGATTCTGCTCGCTGCAGGACTGTGTGAAATGTGTTAAGGAACAGTAAAATGATAAGTGATTTCTATGGTTCTTTTGATCGATGTAATAGTGTATGTTGAAATCTGGGGCCAGAAACTGAGGTCTGGTGAAAGTCATGTTTGGTTGGCTGCCTTTTCACCATGGAAGGAGCCAAATTGTGCTCTCATTCATTGAAGCAGGCAAACTGAAGTCAGTTAGCCAAATTACAATCTGGTGAAATACAATCAGCTTACTTGTGTTGAACAATGCCGTGTCTGCTTGCACTAGGTCAGTGGGGCAGTACGTGTCAGAGCCAGACACCAGCTCTGTATTTGGTATGTGATGAGCCTTTAAGACGTGTGAACAACTTCTGAACTTTTGCACTCTTTAAACCCAGAAATATGCCATTGTACTGTAATACCATGATGGATCCTGCTGTATAGACATTCACCTGAGAGCAGAATTTGGCACTACATTTTATTAGAGAATCAAAGATTATGTATGTTGTTTGATTTTAGTTTGCCATGTCCCACAGATATCTGATCACAACTGAAAAATAACATAAAGACAATATTGCCTCACTTTGAACACTTTTGTTTATTACTTTATTTAACTGAATACATGGTTAAGCTACTGAAAAAAAAAAAAAAAAAAAAAAAAAAAAAAAAAAAAAAGATAATTAAACATAGTAAATCTCTGAACAAAAGGCATGTTATATCTCTGCTTCTGTGTGGTGGGAGTGATCTGTTTAAATATACTATTTTTATACTATTGCAAAACCCCTTAGTTTCATAAATCTCATAGTTTTGTGTCCGATACTATAGGATACATTTCCCATTATGATCCTGAGTAATGAATAAAGTGTAGCATTTCCAATCCCCCCTAGAGCACAGAAAGCGTAACAGCAAAAGAACACATTGAACAACTTAATTTTGGGTTCTGGGTGAACAGGAGTCACACATGGACAAAGTGCAGGACAGAAGCAATAGCCTGCACTAAGACAGATAAGTTATGTGATAGTCTCCTTTTCCAGGGACTGCTGCCTTTTAAATACTCATTGCTGATTGCTGTGCTACAAAGATGGGTCAGCTTTTAGTTCCCTCCTGCTTATCCCTTAAGAATGGAGTACTGTGTTACACGTAATGTGCAGGAGAAGAGCAAAGATACTAAACTTAAAATCCCTGACATATAACCAGGCAGTTAGTTTCCCTGTGATGAACAGATATTCTAAATTTTATATTGAAATGCAAATGTAGTGTCCCTCTTTCTGGTAGGAGAATAAGCTTTTGACCTTGACTATTGTATTAGAGAGCCATCAGAACTTCTCTGAGTTGGTGGGACAACCCAGTGCTTCTTGGTCTCCTTCCTTCATTATTCCCAGAGAAATGACACATGCACTTTCATTGCCTATTTTCACTAACAAATGACACTCCTGAAAGTCAAGTTCAGCCCAGGCAGAGAGTTGGGTTTGTTCAGCCTGGAGAAGAGAAGGCTCCAGGCAGACCTTATAGCAGCCTTCCAGTACCTAAAGGGGGGCTATAGGAAAACTGGGGAGGGACTCTTTGTCAAGGGAGTACAGTGAAAAGACGAAGGGTAATGGTTCTAAACTAAAGGAGGATAGATTTAGATTAGATATAAGGAAGAAACTCTTCACTCAGAGAGGGGTGAGGCCCTGGCACAGGTTGCCCAGAGAAGCTGAGGATGCCCCATCCCTGGAGGTGTTCAAGGCCAGGCTGGGTGGGGCTTTGAGCAACCTGGTCTGGTGGGAGGTGTCCCTGCCCATGGCAGGGGGTTGGAACTGGGTAATCTTTAAGGTTCCTTCCAACCCAAACCATTCTCTGGTTTTGTGATTCTCATGTGAAGAGAAGTTCAGAGTAGACCTTCAGGGGGGTGTTCTGTGCCATCCAGGATGCTGGAAGCCACTAACTTGTCCTGTATGAAATCAGCTGCTCTACCTGTGGTTGTTTTCTGCTCCCATGTAGTCACTACTCTACTGTCGACAACCCACATAACTAGCAAAAAAATGCTCTGGGCTTCATGCTCTTCTTTTACCATAAGTGAAGAAAGCCAGGCCACACAGCAAAGTTGTTCTTTCTTTAAAGCCCCGCATGCTCATTCCATGTTAACCACAATGTAATTCTTCAAACATGGAAGAAAATATTTTGAAATAAAGTAGATTGTTGTTAAAGTATGTTGTTTCTCAATTCAGGCAATTAGTATTTTAACCATCCTGAGAGATTAAGAACATCACCAAAGTCTATCAAGAGGAACAGGACTCTTGATTAATACCTCACTACCAGCCCTGCCACTTCTCTCCAGAAAGGAAAATAAAAATACCCAGCTTATAGAATCGTAGAATAGTTTGGGTCAGAAGAAACCTTTAATGATCATCTAGTCAAACCCCCCTGCTATAAGCAGAGAGGTCTTCCACTAGATCAGGTTGCTCAGGTCATGTATGTATTTTCACAGGGGCTGTGTGTATGACCATGTGTGCTGGTAGTTGTTAAATACCATAGTTAGAAAATATGTGTATGGCAGGCATATCATGTAGATCGAATCTTCGTCCAGGTTTTATGATCTGGATTTGTCCTTCCTGAGGTGCCAGAGATAGGAAGGGAAGCTGCCCTCAGTCCTTCTAGACTACAGCTGCTGACAGTGATTCAGCCCCTGAATACATAGCCTGGTGTCTATGAAATGACCTTTTGTCAGGTTCTTTCTTGACATTCTGCCTTGTTGATTCAAAACATCTAATGCTCAACACCAGCAGTACCTGAGGGAAAGAGTAAAAAGTTGACAGAATCAGCAGACTACAACATATTGACACAGCAATTCAGGTAAGGTGAATTTTACACATCTGTACTTATGTCTCATCTAGTACAAGAAAGGTATCCTTGAGAGCTGAGTTTTTTAGAGGTTTCAGTGGCTGTCTTCTAGAAGTGAGTTAGCTAAGGGCTTCACAGAATCCCATGGGTGGCCTCTGAAAAAATACCTTCAAAAAGAGGTGATGAACAGCAGTTGATTACTATAATCTTCCTTAGACAATTCAGAATTATTTGTTCTGATTGCCTTTAACATGCTTTACAATTTCAGAGTGCTTCTAAAAAGCAGTTAGAAATTAGTTAGCTGTAGTATTGGTCTATTTGGTAAATCACTGGGTACACAATAAAAAGCTGTATGATATTACCATCTGCGTGGATTTTTCACTATGTCTGCAACAATTCATTTAGGTGAAGATTTGGAGTCTTTTTCACATTCCCTTCTTATTTTTCAGTGGAATGTAGGTTTCTGCATGACTTTGAGAACTTAGGTCCCTGCAATTGGATTTTGTGATGAATAAACTGGGGACAGGTGCAATTCTTTTTTTCAGAGATATCACATAACTATGGAAAGAGCAGAAGATAAATGTGGAAAAAAAAGTAGTTGTGAAGTGCTCAGACACTGAAGTGACATAACTATCCCATTTTCTTGTCCCTTTTTTCACTTGGAAGTCTCAGGAAGTAATATCTTCCATACTGAACCTTGTCAAGACATTTTAGCTACAGCCAAATAACAATTCCTGAGCCACACACCTAAGCAGGACACTGCTGTCATCTTTAGTTTATACAATTCTCTATTCAACAAGTCTATCATACAGACAATGTCTATTGTCCCAGTTTTATCTTGTCGAGGCAGTACCACCAGCACTATCACCTCTGCATTTGCAATATCTCCGCTTTGTCTTTACTTGCTGTTGTCTAGTCTCACTTCCCTAGACTGTTTGGTGACAGGAGGTCTCCACAGAATAATGCTGCTCATGTATATGCTACAGCACTAATAATAGAGATTGAAAAATCCCATTTAGAACAAGTTACATAGTCATACAAGGGTCAGTAAGACAGTCCTAGGTGTTTAAAGAAATCTTGTAACACAATTTACCCCCCAAAATTAAAATTTGCAAGCCCAGCAAATGTAGTAAAACAAAGCTTCAATTAAATGTTACAAAGTGTTCCTAAAAGATTCCCAGAGAAGGCAGCACAAGAGCTTGGAGAGTATAGTGAGGGAGAAGCAAAGGAAGGAAATGATATTTATGTACACTTGAGGGACAGAAGAGGAACACCCAGGAGAAAAATAATAATAATTATTATTATTAATATTTTGAAGAAGAAGAAGAAGAAGAAAGGCATAGATATTTAGCTCTTCATGTATTTTTGACAAAGAGCTCCAAAAAGAAGTATAGTGGCTGTGGGAATTTGGGCCAGCCCCTGAAGTTCTCACAGATGGCAGTGATTTTCTTCCTGAAGTTCATCGCATCAGTAGTTCATTACATCAGTATTGGAAAGTCTAGTGGCAGCCAGTGTCTTTTCAAAAGGATAAGATGGTGCGCTGTTTTCCTCTCTGATGTGTAACTATCTAGAAGTTAACCAGCAGAGGCAAATGAAGTTTATGGCACAAATAATCTTTGATTTGCTATATACCCAGTCTCTAATGGCACATAATAGCTGTAATTGCTGGGAACAGGGAGTATCAGCGGCCTTCTCTCAGGCAGTTTACGAATGGCTTGTTGACTTTTTTTGCTTCTTTTTACCTAGTGTGGAAAAGGTCGTAAGGTTTGAGAGCTGTAGCACACTACCTGCTCTCCTACAAAAGGTAAGAAATGCTGGCTCCTTCTCTCACCCTTTCCCAGGCCATTGCTCCTACAAACAGTAAAAGGAAGTTTTGTGCAGTTTGGAGACTGCTGTCAGCACTCGGTTGTTCATCTCTGGCGCTTCGTGGAATTGACCAGAATTCCTAAACTATTAATGTTGAAAACAAAAACAAAAACAGCTCAGGCCTTTTATATTCATTGTGTGCATGAAAAGACAGAGGGAAGAAATCCATCGTGTTTTCTTTTGTTATTCTGAAACAGAATTAAATTACAGCCCCACCAGAAGTCACTGCTGTGCGGTTTGTATAATCCTTCAGCTTTTCTATACATGCAGGCTTCTTTGCTAGATTTCTGTTATGCCATTCAAATACACCATAAAACAAATCCCAAAATGTAAACGAGGAGAAAGAAATATGTTTCCATGGCAGTGAGCGACTCCTCAGGGCTTAACCTTCCTTTCCTTTTGTTCCTGAGGCTGGTATCTCCCTGCAGCACTAATCTTAGCCTTGTTCTCCCATCCCTTATTTGCCTGATACCAGCTCAGAACTGTATCTGCTGCCTCCAGGGAATACCTGTTGGATTTGATAACATTTACGTTTCTTCAGTGAGGAAGAGTGAACGGAACAAAGCACAGGAACATTTTTGAATACCTCACCTCTCTGAGGCTGCTCTCCAGTTTGCACGCATCTGTTTTAAGACCACTTTCCCTTCCTCACAACTTCACTCCTCCTACCCTCATACTCTCTTAGCTCACATACACCCTGTGTTTTTCACAAACTTGGGTTTTGACTCCTGTACTGCAAAACACATGATTTTTGTCACCAATTTCCGTGAGACCAAACTCAAAGTGTTTTTGTGACAAAAGGTGACTGACACGCATTGAACAGCTTTTTTCACTGAAAATAAACCCCAAACAAAGCCAGGGACTCTAGCTGTATAAAGCCAAAAGCCTTATTTTTTTCCTCTGAGGAGGCAGCGATGCATGCAGCCACAGCTGAGGTGATCGTCTGTGTTGGCACATCCAGTTGAAGCAATGCATCCGTGACAAGAGGATCTTGTTTGACCCTTACATAAGCCTCATTTTTTATTTTTATTGTTTGATTTTAGTGTATATACCCTAACCAGGGAGACCAAAGGCTAGTGTTTTCTGGACAGCTACCCGCTTCGATGAGCGCGGCTCTGAGCTGTGTGACTGTTCAGAGGGGCACCACGTTGCCTCCTGGTGGGACTGGGACCATGCCTGGCCTACCATGCCCACCACAGCACCAATTTGTGGGGCCACCTACAGGTGTGGTGGGAGCCCTGGCCTGTGCCTTGCGAATCACTTCACAGCACGATGGAGACCCCGCCGCTTTGTGCGGCTGCCACGTAGCGAATTATTTTACATCACATTATTTATTTCAATAAACCCACGCAGAGACTTTTATTTATGAAGAACAGCCCCGCTGCTTCGAGGCCACTTGCAAACGGGGAGCAAAAATATGCCAAACGCGTTCCTCGCCCCGCCACATGGAGGGAGGCCGCTGGGGGGCGCCGCAGCGCCGCGGCCCGCCGCCTCACCGCCAGGCCGCCCGCTGATGCCCCTCGACGCCGGCGGAGGGCGCCTTCGCCCCGCGGGCCAGCCTTGAGGAGAGGCCTCCAGGCCGGCCGGGACCCGGAGCTAAGCTCCCCGGGAGCTGTAGGGCTTCCCGAACGGAGCTTTGCGCCTTCTCCGGCTCGCCAAGTTGCCCTTGGGCCACCGGCAGCCCTCACAGGCACCCGGTGCCCGTGTGTTGGGGCCTGGTGCGCTGTGTTGTAGGCATCACAAAGATCCCCGCCTTAATGTGGAAAAACATGCTTCTGTTGTATTAGGCACTTCTGTATGGAAAAATAATAGTAATAAAAATGTGGTGATTTTTCCAACTGGTGAATGTATAGCTGCAGCTGTTCTGAAACTGTGATTACTGGCAGTGCTTGTCTGCTGGTTTCACATTATAGCTCTCAAAGCAGTCAGAAAGTTTTGAACAGGAATTCGTAATGCATAAAAAGAAATCATGTTTATATTTAGCTGTCTTCCCTGATTCAGTGCTGATTACGAACTCACTTAAATCAGTATAGTTCCACTAAGTAATGTGGAAAAAAAAAAAAAAAAAAAAAAATCACATTAAGTCCCCATTCTGGCATTATTTGCAGTGGCTGGTCTGACAGATTAATGTCAGGCTACTGTGTGGTTAAACTACAAGTCTCATTTTGTTTTCTGAGAACTACTTTTATTATTAGACTGTTCTGTACCTTCACTGCACTTTTGTTACTTTCCTTATTAAGCTGAAAGTCAGATACATCCGGAGAATTTCTTGCAACCAGTGAAGACTTGTGCTGGAGGATTATTAAACTTCATTGATAGCCTGGTTAAGGAGAGAAAAGAATGTATTACTGCTGAGAGCCCAATGGTTTGATAGCTGAGATATGGCTCATCCAGCCGCTCTTTGACAAGGGCATAGGAAGGACCTGAAAGGAAAGGTCTGGCTCTATCAAGGAACAAGAAAGGAGACTGGCTCAGGGGGAGCAAGGTCAAGTTTGGTGCCTGAAACATAAAATAAAAACTTAACTCCATGAACCAACTGAAGCAGGGAACTGCAGGGAATTTTATTTATTTATTTATTTATTTATTTATTTATTTTTATTTTTTGCCTCTTTTAACTACTGTGGTGTTTAAATGACAAATGAATGGAAAACACTTCATACCTTCAGCTCTCCTACATCCTTGAACTGCAGTTTGCTGGGACTTTGTCTCTGGCTGACCTGGCATAGAGAACCTCGTGGCCCAGGCACTAATTGTCAGACACCACGTACATGCAAGGGCCGAGCCCTGAGACTGGTGCTAGGGCTTCCCTGACCGAATCATAGGGGCTAAAGACACATGGCCATGGTTTAGGACTGTAACCCAGCTGTTAGCAATCTAAAAGGGAAGTCTTAGCAGAAGAATGAAGGTCACCATGGTATAGCTCCAAGCTTGATGTACAGCACTAAAGCTTTAACAGCATGCTTAGTTATCCTCTGCTAGTGATGGCTGTACTTCAGAAAGGCGGATCAGCTAGACAACAAGGAAGGAAGCACTCACTTGGAATAGCATATATTACATTAAAGTCTGCAGCTGCAAAAACTATCTGCTCTTGATTTATCTAGCATGTCAGGGCAGCTGCGCTCTGTGGCACTAGGTTGCAGCACAAAACTTCTGAAATTTAACCCTGCTAATCAGCTTCTTGAAGCTTCTGTCACCTGTGCAAGTCATCCCTCAGTCAACAGCCACCAGAAGGTGTCTCTGGCATGTTTTCCCAAGTTCATGGAGAAGACACTGTTCTAGGAGACATGACTAGTGTATCCTTATGTCTTGGCAATGCATGGTTACCAGAAAAGCTTCTTGAGATTAACTGGTGGTTGGCATAGTTTACAGCAGGCTTTAACCTGCTATAACATGCTCTGAAGTGAGGACAGCTGCAGGCAACACTTACTTCTTTTGAACTATACTCCAGTCCGATGTGCACATGCTACCCTTCAGCAAACCATCACAATGGCAGGCAGAGAAGGGAGGGCCTTGCCTGCAAGCTAGCGCCTCCAGTTGTGAAGCCCTCTCACTTCCTCGTGAGCAGGGCTGGTGAAGGCCTGCTGAGCTGGCTTCATGTGGGTATGCGAACAAGATTCAGCAGGATGTACGGAGAAGTTGACACCAGACCAAGCCCTTCAGATGTGCATTCCTGAACCCACTCCTCCCCTTTAGGGCATTTTATACCAGCCACTCCCAGATTTCCCCTCTCCTTAATAACCTTTTTGCAGGGATCAGCTCTGCTTGTATGTATATATGCTAGTGCTAGGAAAGGTTGTCAATGTAGCTTTGCAGCCCAATCTCTTCCAACATGATCCTGACTTCAGGCTGTGGCTTTTTTTCCAGTGCCTAAATGCACCGCATGTGGCTATTAGGTGAGGGCAAGAATTTGTTTTTTTGTTGCACACAAAACAAGGAAATGCATTCTGCCTCTCCACAGCTGCCACATCCACAACTGAGCTGCTGAACTGGCTGCATTTTCTGGCCTACAGGAAGGCAACAAGAGAAAACTCAGGAGTTCCCATTCCCTCATTACAACTCCTCCACCAGAGACCTATAAATACCATTTCCACAGTGGGGACTACACAGAGGATCCTGCAACTACGTGGACAACAGTGGAGATGAGGGCTATTACTGTCCTGCACCAATGGTCACAAATCATTGGCCAACAAATGAAAGAGGAAAGGGGGTGTATTGAATTGGATGCTAATACAAAGCAGTCTGAGGAAAATCCTCCTCAGGAATCCACTAACAGATTGGTGATAATGGTCCTCACCCTGCAGCCCTTTAAGGCCCCACTGGAAGCTGGCTATGGGGAAAGAGGTTGGGAGAGCAGAGACTCTTAGCATGGTTCAGAGTTAGCTGTCCATGCTACAGGTATTACTGAAAGCCTATGAAGGTGTTTGGGTTCTGTGAAGATAACACAAAGTCTAACCCTTAAGAAATGGTTTAAGACCTGAGATTGTTCTTGTCTGCAGATCTGAGCTAATTTTTGGTGAATGCAGAATTTCCTGGATGAAAGTTAAACATAGCAGCTGAACATACCTTGCCATTGGCTTTCTTCTTGTTGTTTTTTGGTTGGTTGGTTTGGCTTTCGTTTTTTGCTTTTAATTTTTTTTTTTTTTTTTTTTTTTTTTTTCTTGGTATCTTTGCATGTTTCAGAAGGGTGAAAAGAGGTGGAAATGCTAGCGGTTGTTTTGGCTCATTCTACCGTGTAGAGCTTCTCTGTGCCAAAGTGCTAGTTACCTAGGAAACTACTGTAGAATTGAATTTGGATAGATGTGTTGTCAACTGCATATGAGTAGAGTGGCTTTTCAAGAGGTGGGAAAGAGTGTAAAATGAATTGAAAATTTTAATGTCTGTAACATGATTTCTGGGTAAGATGGTGGCTGTATGTTTTTGACTGGCATTTTGTAGGCACCCTGACAGCTGCACAAAAGGGATTGCAGATGGAGTGCCTGACCATGCCTCGGTACCTGAACTTAAATGCCCTTGTGTTTGTAAGCTGGGTAAGCATTTGTCTAAATGTCAGGCTCAGACTGTTTGTAAAGAATGGTGCAAATGGTTGCAACATTAAGCATTTTGCCCATTTTATTAAAACAGTTACGACAATCCAAGGAAATTAAAGCCTTTCTGGAGATTTGAATTGCGGCACTGTGCGGCCGTTTGAAAATAAATAAATAAATAAATAAGTAAGAGACTGGTGGAACATGTTGTTTAATGATTGAGATATGTATCTAAGGGCTTATGCAATGAGGAAAAATGTGATTGCAGAGCTTTTCCTGGAAATCACCAATAATGGGGCATTTTTAATACAGCAGCAAAAATGTGAGAAAACAAATACTTCAGCCTGATGTCTGTGAGTTCTGCCACAGTGGTCAAATCTGCAAGTGGCTGCTCATCCTGAGGGAGTCAATGCTTAGAGTGGTCCATGGCTGAAAAAAATGAGGAAGGCAGTGGGGTTTACTGTTAGAATAGATCTCCCACAAGTCCTCCTATTTTTTTCCTCTCAAATACACATGCAGGAATACCATTTGGGCTTGTACTGAACACTGATTTCCTTGTATTTCTCCTCCAAAATGCACCTCAAATGCAAACACTTAGTAGTTTATTCATGTTATGACAGGTGTCATCAGTTGGCACAGCTACATGTAATATTCAAAGTTCTTTCCCCTCCACCCCAGCAGGTGAGCAAGTTTCCAGTGCTGAAAAGGTAGGTCATGCTGCTTGTTTTGGGTTAGGCAAGTGCACCAGGTGAGAAGAAGGCTGAGGTAAGACAATGCCCTTACTCCTCCGGTGAAGGTTGTGAGGCAGAACCTGCTTCCAGATCCACATTTGCAGCAGCTGCGCCCTGCTCCATGCTGCTGTCATCACCAGAGCACTCATCCCCTGCATTTCTCTCTACGGGTGCTTCTCTCCTCCCAGGGGTCTAAAATAAATGCCAAAGGCATCAGTACTAACCACTGCTCTGACCTCAGGGTTGTACAGCCTTCCCGGGGAGAGAAAACGTTGTTGTTCTCTCTGTGTTGCTCTTTCTGCTGAGTGCTGCTGAGCCTCCGCCTGCAAGGCAGGATCGGTCCCTTCAAGCTAAGGGTCAAGTGAGGGCCCTGCAAGCAGGCTGATCAGCTCATGTCAGGCTGGCATAGACACATGACTAAAACAAACCACCCTGTGAACACACCATGATTCTGCCCCTGCCTGCTTTGCTGCCAGGAGGCCAGGCTACACCATCCAAACTGCTGCTGCTGCTGTGTACCGGAGCAGAGTCAAAAAGAAGCTGTGATATCTTGGATCTCTTATCTATTGTTTATAGGAATACAGACTCCCAAGATCACTATTCCTTCAACGGTGTCTTTAACAACATTTATACTGGAGATCAGCCAAAACCTATAAAACTGCAGGCTGCCGGACCTGGAGGTAGCTGCACTGTAGTCCACTGCATCCAAGATTTGTCTCTGGCCTCTGTCTTTGGAAAGGAGCAGATCTCACATCCAGACTAGGACACCCTTCCTCCCTGCTTGAGCCTGTGCACACAAATGCATACGTGCACACAAACCTAAGCAAACTCCTCTGTTTCAAGCCCATCTGTAACCTGTATAATGAATAATGTATAATGAATTTGTGGTCTACATGTTTATTAAGTGACTCAGTATTTCCAGTGGAGATTTTGTGCTCATGTTTTACTCACATTGCAAAACCCACTCACTCTTTTATTATCCCTAGCAGCAGTAGGAGATAATAAATTATACAACTGCAGATCACGGTAACTATATCAACAAACAAATTGTATCAGTTTTCATTGTGAGTTTAAAGCTCCATTTACTGGTTGTGCAAACTCCGAAGAAGGAATTTGGGAACGCTGCTGCTGTTATTAAACGTTCTTGCAGGGCTGTAATCCAAGCCTTCCTCAACGCTTCTCTAAAGGAAATTTTGCCTACTGTGTACCACTGCTTTTACATATGGGAGAGGAATTTGCATACGTAAGAGAAGGGGAAGAAATGTAACTTACGCAATAGTGACAGCTCCCATTTGGTGCTGCGTGAAAGCGCTGAAAGATAAAATGAGCCTGGGTCGTGGTATTCAAATCTAATCCCTCACAACTGCAAGTTCAGAGGCACATTCATACCCCCTGTAAAACAAAAGCCTGTAACGAAAGGTCAATCAGCAGCACAGTTATAGCCAGCGTATCAAAAAGAGCTTGCACACTCTCCAAATTATTCTGAATCCTATTGTAAACTTAGTACATTGCTCAGTTAATGATTTGTGGGACTGTGGAAGGATGTGAGCATATGCAGGAGCAGCCATTTTGAGACAGCCAATAGATGCATGGCTGAGGATTGACTTTTTGGGGAAGTGGGTGTCACAGTGTTTGTAAAGTGAGGACATTCTTTCCGAGAGTAGTAGAGATGGTGTTTACAGAGAAGATCATTTCAGGGGAGAGCATACGATAGAGGTACACATCAGTGACAAGCTAGAACGCTTAGATACATGTGAGTGTGTTTCACCTACCGCACCACATGCAGTGTTGTTGCTTTACAGGAAAATTTTCCATTGTGGGTTGCTTATGCTCTGTGGCTATGTGCATAAATGGGCCTGGAGCTGGGTCACAGATCCTGCCAAGTAGGTGCTGGATGGGACATACAGGTTAGGGGATGGATATAAGTGAAGCTTGCAGGCCCTGGGGGCTGTCTGATGCTCAGGTTTTCCTGTGAACTTCCCCGTGCAGTGATCCTCATCCCTGCGGGTCTGGAATCGGCTGGAGCGATGAAGAGCTGGCTAGGCCACAGCGTGACTAAACCTCCCAGACCTCACTGGGCTCAATAACTAATACTTTGAACCGAGCTGCTGATCACCATCCTGACATGCCAGCTGGGCTCTGCGTTGCCTGTAAATACGGTTTGGGCTGTCATGAGCCTTTTCTTTCTGCTCCTTTGTGGTTATTCCCAGGGGCTGTGGAGGAGCCCTCTGCCAGTGAGTTGGGGAGGCCTCAGCCCAGGCTCCCAGGAAACACTTGGCAAAGGCCCTCCAAGAGATTGAACTCAGCCCCCTTCTAATTGCTGTGGGGACCTGGCAGCAGAACTGCATATTTCAGTTAGGGTTGGTTGTTAAAGGTGTTCTTGGAGCTCAGCACCGTTAACTTTGACACTGAAAGCTTAAGGCCAGGCCTTCGAGCATTTCCTTCTGCAACCTCACCAATCTTTGCATGAATATGTAAGACCAATTACAGACATAAGTCAGTTCTTGTTACTCGGATGTCTCTTATCCACAGCCTGTACATTCCTCAATGTCTTTTCAAAACAGCAACCAGGCGCTATAAAGCCAGCAGTCGGTTAGGACATATGGGTTGTTCCTGTTGGGCTTTTAAAGGATTTAACTATGTTACACACATTGCCAATTAAACTGCAGTGTTAAAATGAAGAAAAAGCCATGTAATGTCATTAACTTAGTTTCAGACTGCAAGAACCTGTCCTCCAAATAAAGACAGTACGCCTGGAAATCTAAGTGCATTAAAAATGGCTTCAGATTTAGCATATGTCAAATGATTATCCATTTTAGTAGTTAATAGTTAATTATTTACTCAAACAGGCTGCACTGTTCTCTTTATTTTGTTGTCATCCAAGTATCAGTTTTCTCTTCTAAATGGTGCAGAGCTAGGCTTTACTTGAGCGAAGCAAGTCATTTTATTTTGATGAATATTTTGCTTCTTTTGCATTCCTATCATCTTGTTTTTTTCTTTCTCCTGGAGCATTTGTTGTCTTGCAAACACCTCTATGCCCTCAAAAGTGCGAGATTGAAATTGTGAACTTAAAGCAACGCAATAGTTGTAGAGATAATTAAAATGTTTAATTGGATTCTCTCACAAGAACAAGGCCACTGCAGTGGACTTCTCACCAGACAACATAGGGCCTTCCCAGCTGCCACCATGCTGGCAGTGGGAGCACTGGTTCCCCCAGCCAGCCCTCCTGCCTCCTTGAGCTTGCTGTGCTCCCTGACTTGCTGATGACTTCCAGCTGAAGAGCAGAGCTCACATTACCACCATTCTCCATCTCCAGTAAGAACAGCCTTTCAGAGGAGATTGCTTAGTGCTTAATTTAAATTATTTTGTCTTGCGCGTGGGTATCTACAGCCAGGCCTGGACTACTATTATGGGTTTTGTTCCTTACATCCGATTCCCTTATGCAGAGAAACTCCAGAAGTTAACATTTGAGTAAATTACACTCCAGTGTATGAATAAACATAAGGATGATCAATAGAAAGAACGTAATGTGTTTGCCTTAATTTCATAGCAACATCTCTACTAGGAACATAATATGCCAACAAGTTGAACTGTTGCAATTACAGAGGTAAATTTAAATAAGGTATTTTATGGCCACCCCTGGGTTTTCAGTCATATCCTGCCTTCTCTTTATATGTCTTTTACACTGGATCCTCTTTTCTGACAGTCTTTTCTGTATAGCTTCTTCAGGGCTTCTAGAAGCAAGAGAAGTGCTTGGAGATGTGGAAAGTTACTCCTCCTTATTACAATAATGCTATGTAAATGTATTCTACATCCTCAGCCTCTCCTGTAAATAGAGCTGTGCACGTTACTTTTATATTCCAGGGCTGCTGTTATTAAAACATCTCACACAAACATAATTTGCACAGCAATGGCCTTTGTTCACCTGCTTTAGGGTGGAAAAAGAACAGGCTCATGTTAAGAGCCTAGGAAGACCAAAACCCCACATCAACTGGACAAAGTGAGAAACCTTCTTTGGGAGTATGCCTTTACTAGATAGGAATAAACATATATTTTCTTAATCTAGGTTCACTAATCTGATTTCAAAGAGCTGTGAACAGTGGGTGGTTTGGTTTTTACTTAGGTCAGCAGCTCAAGTTCAATCCTTGTAGTGAACCTGATACTTTAACCTGGAGCATAATGGGCTCTGGAGGAAAAAGGACAGATTCTGCCTCCCTGGGTTTATTGGTGATGGTTGTATTGGTCAGCCCAAAGCCATGCGAGGCTGCCCTATGGTCCCTGCGATGTCTTGACAACAACATGCAGGGTGCTGTAGGCTTAGGCAACGTGAAGAATTGCAGGTCTTTTTTGGCTTGCTCTGCTGCCATGCAAACCTGTCCACTGGAAGAGAGGCCAAGCATCCCTTTGTCTGGGCAGCAGGCTGAAGACTGCTCCCAGCAGCAACAGTCCTACCTTCAAACATGCTTGCATGACCCAGCTGAAGCAGCATAGAGATTTGGCTTATCAGCCCCTGCACCAGACTGGGCTGCTGTGGATTGCCAAGCCTGGGCAAGGGTGTTTAACCACTGCACAGCCTCTCCATGGTGGCACTGTTCAGAAATACTCAGTGTCGCTATTCCCAGAGGAGTGGTAAAATTCCCGTTAGGTCACAGGTGAGTGCTTTTGGAAACCTCACCCTAAATTTTCCTGGAGTTGAGCCTGCCTGTGCACACTATTTACTTTCTTGCTTTTTTGTCGGCTTTAAACCAGAATTAGTTTGGGTATCTGGCTAAGAAAATAGTCTTTCTGTGTAGTAAAATTTGGAGTGTTGCATTTAACTAAAATTAGTTAAATGACAGCTCTCTGGTAGGCAACTAATTCTATTTATCAATTTCCTTCTGAAGTATTAAGAAATTAGGGCCAGAGCAATGTATGAATTCTCGTTTAACCCCTTTCTGGTTAGTCAAGCACTGAGCAGGCAGGTTACCAAAGGCTCTGGAATGCTGATCTCTCTTGCAAATTCTCTCTTGCAAAAACACTCAGCTCCCTCTTAAAATAAAAGTGTTAAAAATGATAATAAACTTCAAAACCAAGAAAGTGAAGACGTACTGTACCGCCAGCAAGGCTAAACCACGACCATGCCACAACAATTCGCTTGAATCTTAACATATCGCGTTCAAAATCCAAAGATTAGCTATACTGCCATATATCTTTTACTGAGAAAGTTTCCACTTCCTTTTTGACAAGTATGAATGTCTGTTACTGGCACTGTGAGTATGTGCCTTTTTTTCAAGCCAATACTGTTTGTAAAATTCCTCTAGAAAAATTACTTAATGTAGGAGTTAACCCCTTGCTAACTTGAACTGAGAGGCTCTTGGTTCAAATCACTTCTCTACCACATCGTTATTCTCAAACTGGTTTTCTTTTCAGCAGCTTATGTATTTCAACAACATATTTTCTGACCTCTGTGCCATATTCTACATATATCTCTAATGTGTACCTCATCCTGTAAGCAAATCGCATTTGTTTTCTCTTATATTCACCTATCCTCTGGAAAACCTCGTTTTATAGCCAAAGTTTTATAGACTTAGATACTCTATATCATTCTAATGTGCCTATGCTGGTGCCAAGATGTGTCAATTGCCTGAAAATATCAGTGTCTGAAGGGTTTGATTTTCTCTCTTTGCTGTAATTAAATACTGTACAGATGGAGTTAAGGATTCATTTATAATAATTACTGTTTTTTTTTTTTGTTGTTGTTGTTGTTGTTTTTTTTTTCCTTTTTCTTGATCCCGCTAACAATTTTTTTTTTTTTTTTGCTTGTTGTGGAATTTTATAGCTATTTTAGCTTCCTATTTTTGTTAGACTGCTTGTAGTCCACAAGCAATCTTATGCAATCATGGGTCATCCACTCAAGAATGAGTTAGATAAAAATTTCTGCCAAGGCAACTATAGAAATTCTGTTCATTTAAAACCTTTTTTGAAGCCTATGAAAATAGATTTCAAAATAGTCTGAAATTAAATAATAATAATAATAATAATAATAATAATAAAGAATATTTTTGTGGATTTTTTTCTTTAAATGGATAACTTTGAACTTCAAAGAGAATCATTTCATCAAGTATTTTTGTGAAGAATTTCTTGTTCTCTGAGTAGCAGGACTGTGCATGTCCCAGGATGTGCTAAGAGATGGGTTATCCTACAGGAGTGGAGCTTGTTATGTTTCTGCTGCAAGACCCAGTAGCTTTGGTAATAAATGACAATAATCTCAGGAAGCCACCCAGGCAAAAGACTTTTTGTGGATCTGATTCTGCCATTGAATGGAAGGGGAATGTTTATTTAATGACCAAGCTGGCTTGTCCTCAGATGTGCCATTTTGTCTTCATAAATTTTTGGAAGAATCCAGAGAATGTTGCCAAGGGCAACCACTGCATCTTGAGGAACTGGAAGCAAAATGTAGGAAGAAAATAGAACAAAGATTCATTAAAGTTCTTTATCCTACTGTAGTCAATGTCTTGTAGGTAAGCACATGTGACACCTACCATAGTTATCCCTCATCAGGTTAACAGCCCTGGGGTATTAAATGTCTAGAAAAGTTAAACTGCAGGCTGAGTACGCCTTTCCATTTTCCTTTCCTATATCAGTCAGTTCTAATGGTTTCAGCTGACACAGGCACCTCCACTGAGCACTCACCTTACCCACGCCTCCTGCACTCCCTCAGACCATCGATGTTTTCTTCCTAGACTTCCTGCATCTACAGTTGCCTTCCTAAGGTGGTAGCTTATTTGTCTACTTCTGCCCTTCCCCTAGGGCTATACCCAGCTCATGTTGAGCAGGTATGGGTGAGAAGAGGCTCATGTAGTGGCTGTTCACTAATGTATTCTACAAATAGCATCACTTCGGGTCAATCTTAGGCAAAGGTCGCCAACAGAAAAGGCAGAAATCTGTGATTTCCTTTGCAATCCTATGAAATTGGTCTAAATTTAACCGAGGAGTTAAAAGAGGCATCAAATGTGGAGGAAAACTCATGCACATATTGATGCTGGAAAGATGGTTGAACGGTTGTCCAGATTAGAGTTAAACAACCACTGGTCCATTTGTCTGACCCCTGTAGCATTTTGAGTCAGTAACAGCAATGCAAAAGAGAAGCATGTAGCATAGTGCTAGCAACTATTTTAATGAACGACCTTTTGAGGGGTGAAAAACTGAGACATGGCTCCTACCCAGTGTTATGACTGGACCCTCCTGACTGCTTCTAGAAGATGCTTCCCTATGAATAAATCAATTTATAACTCAGTTTCAAGCTTTGCTACATTCAGGACAGTCTGGCTCTATGGTTTGCTGTTCAGGTTTATCCCTATTCAAAAAAATATTCCAGAATTATTTTCCCATACTTGGGAGGCTATATTGGCTGACAGTTCCAATCTCTCTCCCCAGAGCAAATTCTCTGAATTCATGCAGCTTGAGTGACCTTTCCAGTTCACAGCAGTGACTTAGATTCCCAGCATTTATGCAAGCTTTGTAATTAGATATACATACGTACATACATATATACATATTTATACACATGACTAACGTGCGCTTATATGTATAAAAAGACTGCTTGGAATTTCAGCTTATTTGTTCCTAAACTTTGTGCCCATACAATTTATGGAAATTCTGGCAAAAATAAGAAAGCAACAAGCATATTTTATATTCACTCAGCTCATCTATTGGGGGATGGCTTTAAGAGCCTCCAGCTATTTAAACGCTTACTGTAAAGCCAGTGACTAAGTGGTTTGCTGGATTAGGATTTTAGTCAGGTTGTAAATTTTTAGAGGCTGGGTCTGTGTTTGCCTGATTTTGTGCACAGGCAATAGATTTTGGTCCCTAAGAGCTGTCTCTGAAGGGATAATTAGAACTGCTCCAAGAACTGAGAAAATGCAGTGAAAATTGTTGTACTGTTTAGTTTCCAGTTTAATTTGGTGAAATTTTCCAGCCAACTCCTCAAATAATAAAAGCAATAACTAATACTTAAAAAAAATTAGCCAACAATATTTCTCCTTTGCTAGGCTTCTTTGTCAAATATTTGAAATAAACCCTTTGATGTCTTGCGGCAGAGAAAGCTGTAGTGTCTAATACAGTTCCAATTTTTACTCCTTTTTTTTTTTTTTTTTTTTTTTTTTTTTAAACATAGGTTGCTTGTTGGCAGGCAATGTTTGAAAACAAAAATCTGTCCACTCCAGCCAATATGATCTTCTTCAAACTGTTGATAAAATTTGATAAAGCCCTCTGTTTTCCCTTGTGTAGATGGAAGTATCTGTAAGGAGTCTTCAGCATATTCATCTGGTTATGTAGACACTTCAGTTCAAGGCTAAAAAAATGGAGGGAAATGCCTATATGCCTTTAGTTTAGCCAACTCAAGTTGGCCCCACTACTCTGCTGATTAAGAGCTTAATTCAGTTGCTTAAGCCAAGGATCTCAAGCTAGTTGAAAGACCCTTTGGCAGCCCAGACATTGACAGGGCGTTGGCAGATGTGACTCCTCCCTTTCTGGAAAAGCAGCCAGGCCAGATACCAAGGGCATTTCAGCTGTCCATCAGCAATCTGTTGAACTGATCCTCAGATCTCAGTGCTAGCAATGGGGCTGAGCATCCAAGTGGCCTCACATCCTTTTCTGTACTGGCCTGAAGTTTTCCAGTAGTGTTTATGCAGCTGCTTCATTCTTCTACTGTTTATCCACCCGCTGCACTACATTGACTCTTCTGTGTATATGTACTTTGGCTTGCATACTTTGCCCAGACATTTTTAGACTTACCCAGCATCTTCTCTGCTGGCTCACACACTTGATCTATAAACTTCCGTTTCTGCCAACCAGCTTCCCACCAGAAACTCTCCACGTGGCTCCCAGGCAAAGCATGAGGAGAACTTATTCTCCTACCTCACTTGTCATCCTTAGGGGGAGAGCAGAGGCTGGAAAACAGCAGCAGTGGAGACACCAGCTCATTCCTCTAACAGCCATCCCTTGCAAAGGCCACAGATGTTATAAATGCCACAACTGTTTTTCTGGCAATACTGTCATTCACTGCATGGTTTGGTTTGGTTTGTTTGTTTGTTTTTTTTTTTGTGGTTTGGTTTGGTTTGATTTGGTTTTTCCTGTGGAAGACTACAGATACACTTTCTTATATATATATACATATATAGTATATATTTTATTTAAATCGATACTTACAATCAAATCAATTGCCTGAGAATTGAAAAATTATCAATCTGGTGTTACTAAACAAGCCTACCAGATCAAGTTGGGCTAAAATGATTAAAGTGAATAAAATACAAAATTCTATCATTTTATGTTTGTATATCTATATATTTCTTTGAACATCTGTTATAATGCCATCAAAGTAGCAGTTGTTAGGTTTGTGCTCTCCTTGAAGAGATTAATGCCAGCAATAACCCAAAGAGGAAAAGGAGGCCGTAGCTATGGTGGCCTGAAAGAAAGAAGGAAAACATAGAAACAAAGAGTACTGTTTATAGAATTACATTGTCCTCTGTGCTTTCAAATTGAGATTAACATGTCACAGCATTATACATTTGCCCATAGGCCAAACGGTACCTTCCAAGGAGCATAGCTAAGAAAATGGTGCATTCTAGAAGCACCCCAACTCCTGAGCAGTCTTTCCCTGACTCTCTTGTCAATTCTCTGGAATATTTACTTTTCCCCATGACACAAGCATTACTGAAGTTTAATGTCTCTTGTGCTTGGCTTCTCCTCAAATGCACAGCTAACATCTTTACCTGTCCATTTTGACAAATCCAGATTCTATTTCATACTTTTTTATAGATTCCTGCCACATAAATATTACTGAGCCCTGAACGTTCTGTTCCAATATTTTCTTTTTCTAAAAATAAGGTGATATTGGTTCCACCCTGTTCAATCTTCAGCCAGACTATAATTATCTGATTCTGATTTAAAGTTACCCTTCTAGTGGTAAAGATTCCCCAGGGTCTCATCAGCTCTACAACAGCTATTTGACCTCTTAACCAGTGCACTTCTAAACAGTGGTAACTTTTCAATTGATCCTTGCAAAGGATGCTAACAGCAGCATTAAAAAAAAAAAAAAAAAAAAAAAAAAAAAAAAAAAAAGTGAAAAGAAGGCAAGACCAAACAGGAGAGCAAACTGTGGGCCCAAGGAATGACATTTACAACAATCATGAAGAATTCATCAGGTTCATTGCATGAATTATCATAATGTAACATCTTAATTCTTTTGATTGCAACAGTGCCATGGCAACCTCAGAGCGGGAAATAAAGACAGATTCTTAAGAGAAAAGAGCCTAATATGTTTAACATGTTAGAAGGTAGTTAGAAAGAGAAGTAAAGTTGTGTTACCTCTGAGCTTGTGTTAAGCCTGAGCTTGGGATGCATTCACACAGTACTTGCTTAAGGTTTTGGACAAGTAAATAAATTCACTCAAAATTTCTTGTTGCAGTAGGAGTTCTACTACTGGTTTCCAAGGCTGCTCACATAACGTGAGCTCTCGTGCAGCTGAAATTATTTGAAGTAGTGGAGAAGTGCCCTTCCAGTCCCACACAAAGTCTGGAAGCTCCAGGTTGCTTCTGTTGGGATTTGACCACATAGAATTACCAAATCACAACATGATTGGGGTTACAAAGGACCTCTGGAGGCTATCTGCTCCAACCCGCTGCTCAATTAGGGACACCCAGAGCAGGTCACCCAGGACCATGTCCAGGCAGATTTGAAGATCTTCAAGGAGGTAAACCACAATCTCTCAGGGCAACCTGTGCCAGTGCTCCATCACCAACAACCATTTCACCAAGTAGTTTGTAAGGTGCTTAAGGCTTCAGCTAGAGAAGGTTTCCACCAGCAATATTCTGGCACTGGCACCTCAGGGATTTTTCTTTCTCTTTTGGTTTTATTGTGATCTTCTATTACCTGTTTTACTTCAGTGTGGTTGCTGTTCTGCACATGGTCCTATCAGTAACACAGGGCCACAATGCAGCTCCTAGTCCCAGATTAGCAGCAACGTGCAGCATGACTCCGATTAGCTGGCAGGATGATATTTCTTGACTATCTGGTGTTTAAATGAACTGAAAATCAAAACCTTGTTTTTCTTGGTTCTCTTCCAAATCACACAGTAAGGTACAGTTTGCCTCATCAAAGATTAAAACAGATGTTGGTAAAAGGAGATAAGTCTGAAACAATTTTGAGATCCAAATAGTCCTGAGCTTGTGATTTGTGCTCTTCTCTTCAGAAACATAGAAGGAAGGACTGAACACTACAAGTGCATGGGATGATTGCAAGAGGGGCCATAGGAGCTTAGCAAGACCCTTCCTTCATTTTAGCAGCCTGGTGAACTCCTTCTGTGTGAGGTGAGCTGCAGGTGAGGTGTCAACTGCAAATCAGCAGCTGCTCAGTAAGGCATGGGGAGAGAAAGTCTTGCAGAAACACTTTTGTGCCACCTTTACGCTTTGCAGTGTAACGCAGCCAGCATGACAGGGAAGCTCCAAAGTTGGGAAAGAGGTCTCCAAGTCAATCTATTGGGGTGCAGGAAGAAAATATATTTTATACCATTAGTACAAAAAAATAAAAATAAAAATAATAATAAAAAAAATCATCTTTCTTGTCCTTTTTTATTATTATTATTTTATATTTTTGGTATATGTTTCACAATGTACATACTGTATTAGTACAATATCACAGAATCACAGAATATCCTGAGTTGGAAAGGACCAACAAGGATTATCAAATCCAGCTCCTGGCTCCATGCAGGGCCCAAAAACCAAACCCTGTGTCTGACAGCATTGTGTAAATGCTCCTTGAACTCCAGCAGGCCTGGTGCTGTGACCACTGTCCTGGGGAACTGGTACCAGTGCCCGACCATCCCCTGGGTGCAGAACCTTTCCCTAACACCCAGCCTGACCCTCCCTTGTCACAGCTCCATGCCGTTCCCTCGGGTCCTGTCGCTGTCCCCAGAGCAGAGCTCAGCGCCTGCCCCTCCAGTCCCCTCGAGAGGGAGCTGCAGGCCGCCATGAGGCCTCCCCTCAGCCTGCTCTGCTCTGGGCTGAACAAATCAAGGGACCTCCCTGCTCCACATACATCTTGCCCTCTTGACCCTTCACCATGCTTGTAGCCCTCTTCTGGACACTCCCTACCTAATACTTTTTATGTCCTTATATTGTGGCACCCAAAACTGCACACAGTACCAGAGGTGTGGCCACACCAGCCCAGAGCAGATCAGGACAATTCCTTCTCTCATCTGACTAACAGTGCTGTGTCCGATGCACCCCAGGGTACAAAGTTGGCTCTTTTGGCTGCCTGGGCACACAGCTGACTCATATTCAACTTGCCATCGACCAGAACCCCCAGATCCCTCTCTGTGGGGCTGCTCTCCAGCCTCTCATCCCCCAGTCAGTTTATCCAGGGTTGCCCTTTCCTAGCTGTAGAATACCTAACTTGCTCTTGTTAAACTTCATGCAGTTAGTATTACATTGGTAGTACATGTATATAATTTATTTATTTATGTATATATATATATATAGGGGGTGCACACAAGTTATTTTTACTGTAGAGGGGTGCAACCAAAAAGGTTAGGAGACCACTGATACAGACCATCAAATCCCCACTTTCAGTAAGCCTTTGGATTTAGAAATCTTTTGTTGCACATCCATAACACTTACAGCTCAGGTTCCAGAGCTGCCCCCCAGAACAGGAGTCTTCTGCATGCCTACAGGAGCCATCAGCCCATCTGAGAGTGAGAGATGGGCCATGGACCTGCAGGGGAAGGGTGTATCTCCAGGAAGGTACCGTGCTCCCTTGTTCCCACCTCCCAACATGTGAGGCCCAAGATCACCCAGATCCCACATCCCAAACTTAGGATATAGGTGCTTTTCTCTTCCTGCAGTTGGCCATAAAACTGCCAAAACACTGCTGCCTCTTACAGTTTATCATCTGAACAGATAATATAATATAGAGAGGTAGCAGCATCTAAGTGCTACTTGCTGAGTGGAATATAAGTATAATAATGAAGAAAACTGTTGGGTTTTTGTTTCTTGGGAACAACATCCTGCTTCAATGCGACCTTCACAGTCATAGTTGACTTAATAAGCCAAGTATCTTCGTATGAAAACAGCTTCTTAGTTTCCACACTAGAGAATACACTGCCTTATCACTTACTATAATTCTGATTATGAAACAGTTGTTTTCATGAGCTTCACTTTTCTGTTGCTTGGAGCTAGCAGAATTTTTTTTATTATTTTTTATTATTATTTTTTTTATTTTTATTTTTTCTTCAGGCTGCTACTTCCTCATGTTTCCACTGCTTCAGCAATAACACTTTGTGCAGGTGAGGGTTATATTTTAAAGAAGACATCTTTGATCATGTTCTAATGATTGTTTTTTTCAAATCCTTGCCAGATTTCTTTCCCATGCCAATAATAAACAATGCAGGGATCCCTAGAATTTTACTTGCAAGGAGTGCTTTGAAAGGTCTGTCATGATGCATTTGGAAATATGTCAGCTATTATCAAAATTAAGGATCAGTGACAAATGTGTTGTGTCCATCAGTTGTGGTTTTTTTTTTGTTTGTTTTTGTTTGTTTTTGTTTTTTGTTTTGTTTTGTTTTGTTTTGTTTGTTTTTTCAAAGTATGCAGTTTTAACTATAAATTTATTCAGAACTGAACACATTCAGTGTAGTGCAGCCCAGTGTTCCATGGGTGTTAAGTAGCTAAAGAAGACACATCTCCCCACAGTGGCTCTACATGGCTCTCCTATTGCCAAAACAGCTGTATCTGCCTATATGAAAGGATGTGGAGAATAAAACCCTGGCAAGCTGAGGCAAGGGAGCTGAATGAGGCAGCATGACCTCCAACTGCAGCCTCCCCTCTGTTACTTTTGAAAGCCCAAGAGCTATGGAGAAAAAATAAAAATAAAAATAAATAAATATGGGAAAGTATGCTTAAAAGCCTGTATATGCCATTAGCTGCAAAGTTCAGATGTGTATTTCATAAATGTATGGGTATGTAGATGCCTCTTTTGACCTAACATTTGTTCTTCAAGATAGCTTTCCCTAA
>CM021767.1:87016650-87052728 GCA_011076525.1 Nettapus auritus | reverse complement strand
TAATAATAATAATAATAATAATAATAATAATAATAATAATAATAATAAAAGGTCATAAAATCTTATGGTACAGCTTCAAAGGAGCCAGATGGCTAGGACACAGAGGGATGCTAGTGAAGCTCAGAGCTGCTGGAGTTTTGTGAGCCCTGGTGGTTTTCCTGGGGTGGAAATGAAGACCCTTGGTCCTGGGGAGTAAACCCTTTGAGAAATAGTCATTCATGTTGCCTATGTGTATTCAGTGTAGTCATCAACTTTTTTTCTTTTTCTTCCAAACTTGCTAGTCTCACTATGCATCCCAAATCATGTTTGCCACCCCTCAGGTCCCTCTGAAGCCTGGGTCCCTGCTTCCCCACTGTGCCCATACTCTCCATGTGGGCTGGCTGTACCCACTGGTGCACCCCAGCTCCCCGGTGGCACCAGAACCCTTTAAAAATGCCACCAAGGCTTGGTCTCGCTCTTGAGCTCAGCAGGTGACGCTGAGCTTGTGGGAGAGTAGGAGGCACATCAAGCTGAGGATGCAGCTGATCAGAAAAATGTTTGACATTTTGTTTTGGTCCAAATGTTCTCTTATTAAGAACATACTTCCCTTTTGACTAGTAATTGAGATTTCTCCTCTTTAATATTAATCACTTGGCAAAGAATTTACACAATTCATTTTCTTAACCACGTATTTAAAAACACAGCTAGAGCCAGCTCTGCTTTCATCCCTTACCACAGAGGGCTGTCATGAGGAGGTTTCAGGTGTTGCTGAGAGGTGCGTGCTACCAAGTACTTTCATACTGTACTTAAAAAGGTGTTTATAATGTCCCACTGAAAGGACCGAATGTCTCTCCTCCAGATTCTGTGAAAAAAATAATGAGATGGTATTGTAGCTCTCAGGTTCATAGCCGTGACCGTCCATGCTGCCACCAGGCCACCTAATGTGACAGCAGCTGCTAGACCTGACACGTGCTGCCATCCCCGCCCCACATCAGCCAGTGCCTGGAAGGTGAGCTGGAAAGGCAAGGCTTTTCTAGCCCCACGGATGTGGGTTGTGCTTGTCTTTCACACACATACAAACACACACACACACACACAAAAACACAAAAAAAAAAAAAAAAAAAAAAAAAAAAAAAAAAGCATAATCCTACGTTTTCTCATTTTCTACCCAGGTGCCAGCCCCAGTCTGAACTCAGCTTCTCCAGGGCAGCAGGTCAAGGCATTTCCTTCCTGAATCGTGCATTTTATTAAAAAAGATATTAAAGAACCTCTGCATAGCAGCAAATGCGTGTAGTTATTCACTGCATTCGGCTCCGTGCTCAGCAACCGCTTATGCCCATAGGTGCCATAAAAGCCACCTGTGGCACCAATGCCCCCCTAGCTGGCATTTCAGGGACGAAGCCTCTTTGGTCACCGCAGCAGCACAGCACCAGGGGGCGCCTGGGCAGCGCGACCCGGGCTCGGCTCGGCTCGGCTCAGCCCGGCATGTTTTGCCTTAATTCTCTCCTCCTTCCTGCGCCTGGTCTTCTCTGACCGTTCCTGCACACTCTCCAGCCCGGGCTGCAACACCCTGGAAAACACCAGGGGACTCAAATACTGCCACAGATGTGAACAAATAAAATTAAAAAAAAAAAAAATCATAAGCATTTTCAAAACGATGGGAATTGGGAGATCTCTAAGTAGTCAACTTGGAACCAAGATTTCTGTTTCAGCTCCCATTTTTCTCATTGTGAAATGAATGTAATTTGAGTTACGCTGTTTTATTTAATTTTAAGAATACAACATCAATTATAAAGTACATTTTAAATTATGCTTGCCAAAAATGTATCCAACATTAGAGTAAATAATCCTGTTATATCCTATAATTTATACTGCTTTTTTCTTCTTCTTTTTCTTTAAACATTTGCCAGTAGAAGATGGTGGTGTCAGGCTGAGAAGCTCTGTTTGGATTTATCCATGTGGTAAGGAGGACCCCTTTAATATTTTTTGTTTTTTCCCACTGAATGTTTTTTTTTTTTTTTTTTTTTTTTTTTTTCCCCTGGAAAATTGTTTGCAATTTGGCTGTTTGAAGAGCACAAAAGCAGCACTGAAAAATAAATAAATAAAGTCTTCTGGTTGGAAAATATGAGAATCCTCTGAACTGGGGGGGGGGGGGGGGGGGGAGGAAGACACCAGGAGCAGTAGCTTACAGGTGCTGACTCTTGGACCTGCTTCCTAGTTCTGTTCTGACTCACTGTATGGCTGTAGTCAAGTTAAATAATCCTCTTTCACTGCCTGGTTCAGGATCTGCAAGAATAGTCTTTTCCTACTTTGCAAGGCTTTTGAAAGAGATACATGAATAGACTAGCACAGAAGTACCAAGCCAAATTAGTACAGTATGTAGCAGCACGTGTTTTACCAGCAGGTAAAACTCTGTCCCTCACTACCTGTCATTTGGACTTCAGCTGTATTATAGGGTTTTTTTGTTGTTTTGTTTTGTTTTGTTTTGTTTTTCTTTGAAATCTGTCACTAGAAACTGTAGAGGACAGCACAGGAACAGGGCATTGACATGTGAAGAAGATCTTTACTCTTCATTCAGTATGAATGAGGAAAAAGGTATAACAGAAGAACCAACAATGAGGGGAAGCTTCTCTTTTTTCTCATTAAAATGTTCCACATGTTCAGCATTTCCTGTTGTGTAATTACATAAATGGAGCAATTTATTAAATAAAATATCATTGCAATCGCACAAGGCTTCTCCTCTTTAAGATCAGCACTATAAGGGAAGATATGATCTGTGTGCTCTGACATTCAGCTTTAATCCTTTAGCTTTATCGTACACAAATGCCTAAATGATTGGTAGTCTGTAAAAGATACACCTTCCCTGATTTCAGCAGAAGCTAAAAGCTGTTGCTGTGATTAAAGTAGGCTTCACCGGCTTTTCCACTGAGAAGCAGCTTAATAAGAAGTGATCCTGGGGGCTGTAGCCCCTTTGCTTGGTGGACAGGGATGCGGGAATATTTGTCCCATTCCCCATTGCACCCCTAACCTCTGGTCCAAGCAAATGGGGGAGTAAGTACATAAACTTTTCTATCTTAGCTTTGCATTTAGACAACAGCTCAGTGAGCTTACATTTTGTTAGCCTCTTCAGTGGTAGCTCCTCTGTACAAAGGCATGTTCCAGATCCTTCTCTTGGACTTGGGCATTGTGTGGTCCTAAAGGCAACTTTAGGACATTTGTAGAAAACCTGTTTTCAGGATCCTAGAGATCCTGCTGTCCTTCACCAACAGAGCACTGCCTATGGAGGAATGATCACACACTCCCGATGAGACCCAGAGACCTGGGACAACCGTGCCAGCAGTGAGCTCTCCTCCTAATTAATTGTTAACTATGCCGCAATCTGGTGAGGAGCTGCATGATGGCAACTGAACCATGATAACTGGCACCCACGGATGCCAGATCATAAAAAGCTGGATTACTTGTTTGGTTGTCCTAGTACTGGGGGGCTGGGGGGAGAGGGGGTAGAAGGAAGGGAAAAATACCATATGTTGTTTTTAATCTTTTTAGTTATTTAATGTTCCTCTAGCACAAAAATGCTTTTTTAGGAGTACTTTCCTTTGCAGAATTTCTTTGTGATAAATTTTTTCCTTTTATTTCCCTTTTCAGCCAGAATGCAGACTATGCAGTACAAGATTAGATACTGTTTTCTTTTTCTAAGTTGTTGTTAGATTCAGAATTCAGACAATAAAAAAAAAAAAAAAAAAAAAAAAAAAAAAAAAAAAAAGGGAAATTATATTTTACATGATGCCTAGGAGATGTCCAGCAGGAGCCCAAACTTCATTTAAAAAACATTTAAGAAAGAAGACTTGATGTATTGCCTTGAGGCATATTCAATAGCTGCCTGCAGAAGGATGGTGAGGAAAGGCTAATATGGGCCCTGAAGGAGATTCATCACCATGGTGTCACAGTGTGGGTGCACAAAGGCCAACTGGGCAGTTACATGGGCACAGAGGCAGGTACTGCGGGATCTTGTATACACCTTGTCCTTGTACATCACTGCCAAGTACTATAAAAATAAAAGTAATAGAATCACAGAATGGTTTGGGCTGGAAGGGACCTTAAAGTCAATATAATTCCAACACCCCTGCCAAGGGCAGGGACACCTCCCACCAGACCAGGTTGCCCAAAGCCCCATCCAGCCTGGCCTTGAACACCTCCAGGGATGGGGCATCCACAGTTTCTCTGGGCAATCTGTGCCAGGGTCTCACCACCCTCTTTGTAAAGAATGTCTTCCTGGTATCTGATCTAAATGTATCCTCTTTCAGTTTAAAGTAATTTCCCTTGTCCTATCCCTACACCCCCCAACAAAGAGTCCCTCTCCAGCTTTCCTGTAGGCCCCCTTTAGGTACTGGAAGACTGCTATAAGGTCTCCCTGGAGCCTTCTCTTCTCCAGGCTGAACAACCCCAACTCCCTCAGCCTGTCTTCTTAAGAGAGGTGCTCCAACCGTCATAATAATAAAATAATAAATAATAAAAAAACACAACTTACAGCTCTTTTGGTTGATGTTTTAGTGGCCTTTATGAATAAATATAGTGGCCATATGATAGTCCCAGTCATATCTTGCTCTCAGTTTTATTAGGTTAGGGGAGCATGGCAGAGGGACCACCCCAGGAAGCCGCACAGCTGGTAATCATTATGTGTCCTATTTATCTGGATTTAGGAAACAGTGTCTGTGTATTTCTCAATGCATATGCACATGAAAGAGAAGACAAGATCTTGCAGATATTAAAGTAGAAAAAAAAAATGCTGAGCAGCCACAGTTTTTGCAAGCGATGCACACTGGAAAAGCAATAAAATGACCACCATGGACATATATCACTGCAGAGGTTTCCTTCTTAGAAAGGACAGGATTATCCATAAATTGCAGTGAGCAGAACATTGCTGCTGAATGGGAACCACATAAAGAAGAAAACACACAGGAAAGATGAGAACGAATGGTTTGAACACCATTTTTTTTTAATACATCTTCATTGTTTTGTTTGTTTCTTTGTTTTGTGGAGGCCCTTGTGAGAGCTGCATGATCTCCAAAGTGAAGGGAGTTGGGTCCCAGTGAGTTTCTATCATTTCTTTGTGCCCGGAGAGACCCCACCATCATCAGCATGTCACAATTTGCACTAAGGAAAGGAGTGCGAGTCTTCTACAGAGTGGTGGGGCAGCCAAGATGTTGCTCTCCTTGGCTGGAAGGAATGCAGAGGACAAATCAAGCTCTTCCCAAAGCTCCACTTTTGAGTCCTGGAGCAGCCCACCGAGGAGGCTGATAGCGAAACACTTCTGCTGTGGATCTGGGGGGGCAAGCTGATTTCCAGGGACCTTTCTTGGGTGCAGCCCACCTGCGACATACCCTGGGAAGCCCACCACACCTGGCTCAGCTTCCAGGTGGGGAGATGCTGCTGCTCATGCAGAATATCTGCTCCACACCCCCCATATCTACCAGACAGCTGGTTAGAAAAATCGATGTCAAAACTCTTTCAAAGTTAACTTTTTAGTTTTCTTTTCACAAAACAACATCTAGTTTTGATGGAAAATTTATAGATACATACTTTTCATCTAAAGACTGTGCGGTAAAAGCCAAGATGGTTTGGACAGATATGTGGAAAAAATTCTTTGGCATCATTGCCAGTGGCTTGTGGGAGTCACTATTTGGCCATCTCACGCCTCTGCTCTCCTCACCAAGCCTCGGGATGACAGTATCTTCCAAAATGCTGTGTGGCAAGCATGCTGCTCTGGCACCTCTGCAAAAGAGGGAGAGTGCATGGGGGAAGAGCCTGGCCACAGGAGAAGACCACAGAGAGCCCTTCCTCAGCAATAGCTTTGAGGCATATGGGCACCTTTGCTACCGGAAAACCCTGAAGTTTCAAGTTCATATTTTTCTTTAAAAAGATAAAAAGCATATTTAGGAGAAGCAAAGCCCCTTTCCAAGAAACTCTAGTTATTTTTTTTCTTCTCCTTCTTCACTGAGAAGAAGGACAGTGAGAGAATCCTCTTGTCTCAATGAACTCATAGTAGTGCTCTTGCTTGGATGCCCTAAAGCTCATTCTCTCTTATCTCCTACACTTGCCTTTGCTATAGACCCTCAAAGGCAGCAGCCAGGAAGTCGGCTTCTGATTTTCCACATGCTGAGATGAAGACAATTCATCTTCTATTCCCTAGCAACTGCCTATACAAACAATTACCTGGCGAGCAGTAAAACTGGGATCAAGAGCTACAAGCAAACAGAAATTGTAAATATATTGTTTTTCTACCTGAAGTGGTGTAAGAGGAGCAAAAGGAGAGCTAAATCCAAATGGAGATCATTGTTTCTCCCTTCTATGACACACATGTAAGTAGAGGACTAAAGCACTGAATCCAGCCAGGTTTTCCCAACAGCACTTACCATTTTTCCCCATCCCAGCTTCTCCACAGTGCTGTTTTGCAAAACCTTTCCTGTAAAATTAAACATACACAGATAGGAGGGTAGGAGGGACCTGCAGAGGGACCTGGACAGGTTGGATCAATGGGCAGAGGCCAATAGGATGAGGTTCACCATGGCTCAGTGCCAGGTCCTGCACTTTGGCCACAACAACCCCAAGCAGTGCTACAGGCTTGGGGCAGAGTGGCTGGAAAGCTGCACAGAGGAAAAGGATCTGGGGGCGTTGGTCAGTGCTTTCCTGAACATGAGCCAGCAGTGTGCCCAGGTGGCCAAGAAAGAGAAGGAACAAAGGAAGAAAATTAGAGAAAACATTGATTTTGCCTACATTTTCTGGTTATCCCTTTCTAAAATAAGCCACTAATCTGATTTTTGGAGGGAAAAAAAAAAAAAAAAAAATCCCTAAAAGAAGTGCTAGGGTAGACTGTTTTGCATAAAATGAGAATGGGAGTCCAAATGGGTCTAAATGGTCCAAATCTTTTGGAAAGCCCTTTTGAAAAAGGACACAGCTACTAGGGTCTCATTGAAGCCCATGGGTATTTTAAAGTCTCTTAGGACCATCAGTAAATCTTGGAACACGAGAAGAGCAATACCTGAAATAGTTATGAGGCTGACTCCGTGAGGTTGGAAGCTATTGATGTCTTTGACATCTAAATCTATCTCTGGGAAAGCTTGTGGGGCCTGAAAACAAACAAAACCAGCAACACACAAAGAAAAACGAGGTCAAAGTACAAGGTAGGCCAGAGATTTTATCATTACCCTTTAATAGAAATATTGACATAAAATTAAATATATGATGAGGGTCATCAAAAATACAGCTTTTACTTAGTCTACTAGGTAGTGATTTGTATTTATCAATCTTCATTGTGTTTATAGCATTTTCATATTCTCCACTGATCTACCTTTTCTCCACCAGGTTTAATCTTTTCTTCAACAGCATTTTGACTAGATACCAAATCATGCAAAGAAGGAAAGGTGCAAAGAAATACTAGTTTAACAAAACTAAGTCAAAAATATGTTGTAAGATTGTTCTTATGTTATATTACAATCAGTTATTTCTCTGTTGCTCCTAAATTTGGCTTTCATAACAAATAGTCTCATCAAGAAGTGATTATTTCTTCCAGACAACCATGCTGAAATCAGTGTAACTCACAGATGCAGGTCTTAGCTTTCTTCACTTAGATCAATAATAGTCTTACGGGTTTGACAGTATACTTATCTCAACTGCCTATCCAGAAAATGACCAAAAGGTATGGTTTGAAAGTTAGCATTAAAAATAAATAAATAAATAAATAAAAATAATAATAAAAAAAATCCATCTTAAAAAAAAATAATAATGATAATTAAAAAATACACATTTCATTTCCACTGAGATGCTTAGAGGAAGACAAAGTGACACATCAACATATGGAGGTAGGAAGTCCAGACTGGGCAATGGTCAGCTAAATCTGTCCCATGCTGCTGCATCAAATATATGAGAAAAAAATGGTGCAGCATGAATAAATAATAAAGTTACTTCTGTTTCTCATTCAGAAAAATATTCCCCTCTGATTCTTGTCAGCTGGATAATACTAGCAGATAATTTAATTTATAGCTTTGGAAAAAAAAATCAAATCTATTTAGGGACAGTAGGATTCCTTTTCAGAAAGCAAAGGAAAAAAACTAGCATTCTATAAGCAGCGGGATGCCTTGTAAGACTCCTTTCTTTGAGGATGCTCAGGGTTGAACCAAGGCTGAGATTGGTTCTGCATTCATGGGGTGAGAGGCATCCAGGCAGGGAATGGAGGAGCAGTGTTTCGTCCTGCAGAGCTGACTCACCCAGCACTGCCCCTTCTCCTCCTCCTCTTCCCTCTTCTCATGGAGCTGCTTGGTGAGATGACCCTGCCTGTGGTGGCTCTTCGATCAGCAGCTCCTTCCAACTGACTTTCTGAAAAGTACCACAAACATCTTTAGTGGATATGATGCCAGCTCAGGAGTCACAGTAACCTATAGTAAAATGTTATCTTGGAAAGCAGGTAGCATGCAGACAGCTTGCCTTCCTGTATTTCCATTGACACAGGAGAGAGTTCCTCCTCATGCAGCTTTGAAATCTTCAGCAATTTATCATCAAACTTGAATTAGCTAACTAATTTGCTAATTAGGGTTGTTTGCTTTCTTGTTGTGACTGGGGCAAAGATCAAGAGTCCCCCAAACAAATTCATTTTTACCTCTATGGGAATGCAGTTTGGATCTTCATCTGAACTAATGAAGCTTGCAGATTTTCAGTGGGTGGCCACCAGTGTCTTCAGGTAATTATTTTTGTACACACACACACATAAATATATACAAATATGTATCTATGCAGAATATATATGTATGTATATATCCTTCCTTCCTTCCTTCCTTCCTTCCTTCCTTCCTTCCTTCCTTCCTTCCTTCCTATCATGGATATTAATAACAGCAAGATTGCCTGAATTTTAGTTAGAGCACATAAATTATTGCCTGGCTGTCTGCAGGAGTTGGCTGAATGCACCATGGACCTAAATATCATATTTCTGTCAGCCATCAAGCACTATACCCCTTTGTGGGGACAGAAATCATAAATTGCAATCTGTAAAAAAACAAGCTGGGTGAAACCACATCTTATTTCAGCACTGGGAATTGTACTAATGAAAATGTATTTGATTTGTAGGTATATGAGGTTAAAAACATTATCACAAGGTAGGTGTGTCAAAATAGTATTATTATCTTTATGTCATAGAGAAGAACTAGATCAGGAAATGTGCTATATAAACCATTTAGATTTTAGCAGAACATTTGGTTTTGTCCATGACAGTATCACACTGGGAAGATGGGCCACCAAGGAAAAGAAATTATAAATATATTTAAAGAGTGATATTCATGACAAAGATGGTGCTGTATTGGTGAAACCTCAGGGGTAAGCCCAGGAAAGGATGCTCTCTAGTCATAGAGTGAAGGAATCCATGGGGCTGAGGCCCAGATCAGGCAGAAATAAAAGGAAATGTTTATTGTAGATACAAATTAGATGGTACATTATGTACAAAGCATTTATCTGCAAAGCATTTCCAAAAAAAAGACAAGGATGAGCACAAAGCAACAGAACTGAGCATGGTTCCTGAACCAATGCTGGCATCAGAAAGATCCTGCAGTAAGTATGAAATACAAACCTGTAGGAAAATGAGATACACCATAGCTTCATTTTCTGTCTCACTGAATATTGTATATTTTTCCTTTGGTGAACACGATGCACAAGTAACAGAAGTTGGTGGCCATTTTAACTGTGGGAGGGTGTCCTGGGACTTTCTATCCCTCTCATCCTCACCCTCCCACCTGATGCCCATCAGGTTCCATGGTGCCTTGGCCAGAGGGCTGCTTGTGCTGACAGCACTCTTCAGGCAGGCTTCTAAATGCCCTAAAGGAACATTTCAGACCTGGGCATCCACAGCATCCCCATCACCTTAGTACTCAATCCCAGAGGACAGAACTGCCAAAGAAAGGAGACATGTAAGGAGCAGAAGATGTGGCTCAGATTCCCAGACCCCCACCCTGCCTCGAAGAGATGTAACATGACTGGCAAGCAGGTTCGTTCAATGCACACACCCATGGAGCATCGTCCTCTGTGCCCAGGCTGAAAAAGAACAATAGACCTCACTACTGCTGCAGGATGGAAGTGGTCGATATTAGATGTGTATCACCTATAATGCATTGCTCCTCTAATAACCCTGCTGGGAAGCAGTCAATAGCTGCATTTCCTCTTATTCTTCCTTTACTGATTTTTCTCCCGTGTTTCCAGTCTCCAAAAGTTAATGAAAACACATACCAAGATGTCTGATAAAGTACTAACAAATTAGTGTTTCTGATGTTTTTCAAGAGAAAGAGAAGCAGTGTCTGTCTGCAGGAGGGTGGTTTAGGGTTGGGTGGAGACCCCTGCAGCAGGGCTGAAAAGCACCTTTCATTCCCCTACGAAAGAAGCAGAAGGATGTGAGTGTAACCCAGTGGCTACTAAATTCCTCTTCCAACTCCTGGTAGACCTGAAACACAGAGGAAGTATGAACTGAAGCCAGGAACTTGGTTAAAATGATGGTTTATTATTATTATTTTATTTTATTTTTTTAATTCGCCTGCAATGTTAGGAACTTCCATGACTATTTTAAGAGATCTGATGTTTTCTGTCATAATAATGCAGGCTCACATAGGACTTCGGAAGGAAAATGCCTCTGGTCTGTGGTTGCTGTGGGTGGTTTGGGCTGCTGCCCAGTGGCCGCAGGTCTGATCTGGGTCCTGTGCTGCTTCTGCTGCTTGTGGCCACGAGCCAGCTGCTGCCCTGTCTCTGTCCTAAGTCCTCCATTTCACCACTCGGCTGCAGCTTAAGAGTAATGCTCCACCTTTCTTCCTTTTTACCAAACCTTTATTTTATACCACCTCTGGAGAATGGTGGTTGTTTTTCCTTTTGCCATTAAGGAAACCCGAATTTCCTCTCTCCTTCCTTAACTAAGATTCTTTTGAAACCTCTCTCTCTCTCTCTCATCTTCCAGCTTTCTCTTACTATTAACATAATGTGTCCTTCCATTTCCTCTGCTGTTTTAGTCTGAAAAGTGACTGTGAAATTGCTTTAATCTGTGATGTGCTTTCTGTAAGAGTTCGGTGGTATCTTATTTTAGTGACAAAAATAAGCTTCTCCTGCTATAGCTGCCAAATTAACATGGCTAAGGAAAAAACAACGTACAGTCTATTTCTTCATTGGTGTCTGAAAAAGAAACCTATTTATGTAAAAACTATTCATTTTGTTCAGATTTATGCCATTCCAGAGCCTGCTGATGTAACTAAGATAAGATTTAAGTCCCAGTTTTCAGTTGCCTACAACTGTGAAAGATGTCAATGGACACGAGTGGACAAAACTCGTCATGTTGATGTTGATGAGCTTGCAGAAAAAAATTAGTTTTCAGATCACAGATTTAATCTGTAATCAGTTAAATGCCTGGAGGCAGGAAAACGCAATCTGCTTATTTGTGTGTTGAGCAGGGTCAATTCAAAGGTGTTGAAATCGGCAGTGACATTTTGGTGATAGTTGTCCTTTAAGATACCAATTCTCTAAAAGTCTGGGAAGTTAAATTCCAGAGCCTTTTATTAACTGAGGCCAGTCCACCAGTTTTCTAGTAAGATGCAGAAAGGGAACCCTGAAGCCTCCTGTGGCATCAGGGAAGGCAGGGCTGCCGCAAGCCCCCACCAATGTCTCCCACCCACTTCCTACCTTACCCTCTGATAAGGGATGCCACCTTGCCAGCCTTGGGGAGATGTGTATTGACTGCCTTTACTGAAATGAAGATGCAGAGGGATAAAATTGGACACTGTCTTGTCTTTATGCAACTGTCTCTGTGAGTGCATTTTGGTTACTTGACCTATTTTTTGGAATGACCCTGGCATTGCAAGGCATTATCTTGCTGAGAGTAAAATATATTATTCCATTTTAATTTTCTAACTTGTAGAATATGTTTCAACTATATATGTATATTTAAGTTTGAAATAACTTTTAAGAATTAAATAGGCAGTACATTTTTAATTGTTTATTCCTGTTTCATTAAGATTTATAGAGTTAGTATATCTGTTGATGCTGCTATTTTCTTGCTTTCATGTCTCTTTGTAACTGGGATTCAACTTTAAAACTTAATTTGCTTGTTGATGTTTCACCATAAACAGTGATGTTTCACAGTGTGTATTTAGTGATGTGGCAAAAGACTGAATCATAGTGAAGCGACTCAGAAGGATCTCCAAAGATCACGCACCTCTATTTCAAGAAAGGATCAAGTGCATTTCTGTCATGACTTGCAGATTTTTGTCAAAGTTTTTGTTTTTGAAGATGTCCACTAGTGGAGCTCCCAGGCATTTCCTGTTAATAATTACAGTGCTTCACTATATTTTAGGGTTTGTCAGTAGAGTTTTCTTCTGATGTCCAGCCTGAATTCCCTTTTTACAAGTCATTCCACTCATTCTTCCTTTCTTTGCTGTATGCATTCAGAGAAAATGTTTTTTCCCTTCCTCTGAAGCATTTTTCAACATGCTTGAATACTGCCTTACTCCCTCAGCCTCTTTCTCTGTACAATGAATCTTCTAATCATTCAGCCTTTCTCAGAGATCATGTTTTCTGGTCCTCTGATCATTCTGCAGTGTCTGTGACTGTTTACTGGCTCTCCTGAGGCAGAATATGTCCTGCTTTACGTGTAATGGAGCTGAGCTAGCACAGTGCTGATTTAAATCATTTTAGGAAAGCAGCAGCACCAGAAGGAAGCCTAGTAATATCTTCTTAAAAAAAAAAAAAAAAAAAAAAAAAAAAAAAGTAAGGAATAAGAGGATTTGTTTTGTGGTAGCAGCCAAACTAATCAAATAGTTAAGTTTTCCAAAGGAGTGCAATATTAAAAATAATAATTAACAATTATCCCATATATTATGCAAATTCAATGAGTAAAATTTAGCTAATATATCCAGACTGAAGAAGCTTGTATAAATTTGGCTGAAAAAAAAAATAATCCGCAGTCAGGACTGTTAATGATATGAGGGAAACAGAGTGTGTAAGCAATCTGAGGGAAAAAGAAATCCCCTAAGTGTGGGAATGAAGCCTGTGCTGCGCTGGAGGCAGGCTGTTGGGTTGGGGGAGAGAGTTGTAATTCAGTAAGAGAGAGAGAAATTGCATTTCTGTTGCTAAGTCTTAATGAAATTGAACTATTTATAGCAAGACGGTTGCTATAACAGTTGCATTGCCAAATTTTAAGGAAAGACCTTAGGTCATAATAAATGACAGTGCAAGAGAGAAGGGCAAAGAATGTGTTAATTCATACAACATATGCCTGCTCTCATTCATCCAGATGGAGAATGAGAATGCTTCTATGGGTTTTATTTTATTTTATTTTATTTTATTTTATTTTATTTTGAGATACCTTCAGATTAAAGAATGCTTGCTGTCCCTGAGGACAGGGTGGTTCCTTTACCCTGTGCTGGGATTCCCTGGCTAGGGTCCGGCTGCCCGTGGGCACTGAGTGCCCAGGCTGGGGTGCCAGGCTCATCACAGGTCTCCCTGAGTGCCTCCTGCAACATTTCTCATCTCTACTCCTCCTTGTATAAAAATGAGAATAACATATTTTGAGTCTGTGTCATGCCTCGGGCTCTGTGGCTTTCTCCAACCAAGAGTATCTTGTTCTAAAATTACTTCTCAATGGATCTACCAGCCGCTTGGTTGACGTGTGTGTCTTTCCAACACAAAGACAGCATATGCTTTTCTCCTGAAGCTGCAGTAAAAGCACAACTCAATGAACCCATGCCATGCCCTGCCCTCCAAAAGCTGAAATGTCCCATGAAGGAACAGCAAACTGCTCCAAAGTCAAAGCACAGGCTGTGATCCTGGAGGAGTCCATCTCACCACCATGCTGATCACCATCATGCAGGTTACTGAGGCTTGAGAGGGATTCTTATATTTGTTCCCCTCCTTTTTGATTCATTCTGTTCTCTGAATTATCCTACAGGGCTCTTGAGTTATCCTAAAAGACTCCTCTGGCCTCTGGTGTCTCAGGAGTAATCTGGGCAATTAGCTGTTGTCTTATAGAGCTAACTACTGATGCAAACTGGGTATCCTCCATGAAGAAAGCAAAAGAAGTGTGAAAAAGGAAAATGCTGAAGCCTAAAGACAATATGAAATGAATGAGAAAAGGCAGGACCGGACAAGACTGCTTTTACTCCCCCAGCTGTGTTGCATTCACTTATGCAACATGTAACTCTCCTCACTGCCAGCAGCAGAACAATCCTGCACACTGCCTGGCCACCACCTTTCTAACTCATGTCAGATGATGCTGGGCAAAAAGCAGAAGAAGTGGAAGAGACTGCTATTGCAGTCTAATACCGAAATGTTATTTCCATGGGATCCAGAGCAGCAGGGTAGATGTGCTTCAAGAAGCCACCAAAAAAAAAATGTTTTCAAGGTATTGATCAAATATGTGAAACTGATTTTGCCATCCTGAACCTCAGGGTAAAAGAGGTTGAGGTTTGAATATTTCTTTCAAAAATCTGTTGCCAAGAAAATGGGATCAAATCCAGGATTTTGCTGGGGAAACGAATGGCAGGATTCCTGCTGGCTGTGACAGCACAAGAGTCTGGCTCCTGGACAGGATGCAGCAAGGGGGGCTGGTTCACTTCCCTGGAAGCTGGAAATGCCTTCCCTTGCCCCACACACAAGAAGCTTGCTGGAGCTTGTGTTGGGGTAAATTAATAGTTCTTAGTGGTTTTGGAGACATTTGGGCTGCATTTGTTCATGCTTCAGTGGGCAGCTGAATTAGTTTTGGGATTTTGCCAATGATAGCTGGTCTTTCACCATTAATGTCTCAGACAAATATATTGGATTTTCATAACTCTAGCTCTCGTCTTGGAAAGCCCACACCTTTTCATGTGTAAAATAAATTTTCCTCACATAAATCTGCAAGATACAATAAGTGAAGATAGAGGGAAGAGTAAGCAGGAGGGAGAACTGGCTGTGAAAGAAATTTGGTGGCAAGGGGCTCCTCAGGGAGAAAGAAGATGAAAGGGGAAAAGAAATTGAGCTGGCCAGGAGGAGGATGCTCAGGGTAAATTCTTTGCATACATTTCTGACCCAGCCTCCTGCTGAATCACAGGTTTGGATTTTTGGTTTAGGCATGACCTCTGGAAAAATAGTAATATGAGTAACTGGTTGATTGCTATCAGCAGAGGATGTAGTTCACTTATGAGACTGGATGAATTTCTGTGGCAAAGCAGGAGTTAATCACCAGTTACACAGATCCTCAGCAACTGAAGCCAACAAGGCTGATGGAGAGAAATTCTCCCTCTCCCCGCTGAATCCATGAAGCCATTATGTCGGTGAGGAAAATTAGAGAGGGCAGATAATGGAATTGCCTGTGCTCCAGGGCTCAGGCACACAAATCCTTGCACATTGCTTCATGCAACACACTCTGATAAAGTTCATTGCCACGTTCCAAACCAAGTTCATCCAGATAAATGATGTACTTCTAAATTTCACATCCTGCACCTCTGTGGATGGCAAATGTAGTTGGTGTTACAGACAGGATTTAACAGCCTAATCTGCAGTATTAGGATATCATCCCTTTCCTTTAGGAAAGATGCAAATTAATCACAGACTCCCAGTCCACTGAAGGAGGAGCCCTTTGGGCTGGGCAGGCTGACCCAGGCTCTCTCCTATGGTAACATATCTTATTTTGTTGTTGCTGGGAGGCCCTATGAGCATTTCCCTTCTGCTCTGCTGTGACAGAGCTGCCAGAAGAACTAAGCACAGTTCCTACCCCAGTGAGTTAAGGCCATCCCTCATCACTGCAGAGATGAAAGGCATGCAGGCAAGATGCTCTGACAGGATGCTCTTCATCCTCTAGAGACCACGAGAGCAGACCAGGTCCCGGGGGAGCAGCACCAAGCAGGTAGCAATCTGTAATACCAATGGAGCAGGTAGCAGCAATCTGTAGTATCCCATACGTGGACCACAGGAGCCCTGCCTTTAATTTTAAATAACCGTGGGCCACTTCAGAGGATCTTGTACATTATTAGTGTGTCACATAAAGGTGGTGAGGTTGGAGATAAATTCTTTAGGGGCTGGAAGGTTTCCCACAGAGGGAGCAATGCAACCAGACCATTGGGAAGCCTTTCGGTCTTGCTATTCTTTTGTTGACTGCTATACATGTGAGAAAGGCTCTTTTTAGCTCTGACATTGTTTTCTCAAACACAGTAAAAGCTCATGACTACAGCAGTACTTTTTAAAATGGAGCTTGATCAATGTATGAAAGACATTGCGGTAGGGGGGGAAGTGGACAGCAGTGTACCAGTCCTTCCATTTTTGTTTTCACAGCCACCAGCAGAGTTTCACAATTAACGCCCTTACTTATTGAACTGGAAGGAGGCTTTGAAGTATCCCCTCTGATCTCGGCAGGAGAGCTGGAGACCTTCAGAGAGCTCAGTGCCAGAGACACCCTTTCGCCTCAGGTTGTTCCCTCCTTAAAAAGGAGCATACCTCAATTCCCATACAGCACAGGTCAGCTGAAGATCCCCACACTGTGTGGAATATAGTGACAAAAATATGGACAAATTTCATGTTGCACTAGTTATATGTAGAGAAATTGAACTCAGTGTTTCACCCAGAGAACATCGAAGTATTGCTAGATCATAATATGAACATTCAGTTGATATTTATTGTTTTATCGCCCCATATTGCTTTGCTATTTCAGGTGTGTTGGCATTGTCTACTCTAAATTCTCTTCTCCCCTTATGACTAATCTATGATGAAGACATCTTTGTATTTACAAGGAGAGAAGCAGCTCCATAGTGAAAAAGGACTTGCCAAGTGAGGCAGGAACAAAAACAATACCTCAACATTTCTTGTCTATCATTCCCCTGCACTCCTACAATGCAAGCAATTCAAATAATACCCAATTGTATCATTCCTATTAAAAGCTGCAGCACTTTCCAGCTTAAGGGGCTAAATTCTTTCCCCTACTGAGATTTCTCTTTTATGGGAAGTTTGATGTTGAGATCTAATCCTGTTTCTGCCTCAAACTTGACCTCATACCCAAAGCCACTTAAAGCTGCCAGATAACTTCTGTCTGAAGATCTCCATTGGACCCTACTGATTTTTCTCCCCACAGAATACCACTGTAATCACTAAAGATTTTGCTGAATAAATTGAGAAAGAAAGGATGCAGCTGCTTAACATACATTAAACTTAGGCTCTACAATGAAGGGCTAGCAAAAGTCAAGGTAAGAAGTAAGAATAACAGATGGTTAAAACCCACGAAGCAATGGAGCTTCAAGTCACAAGTTATGCTGATGTGGAAATTTAAGCAGGATTAGAATCAGGCTTAATCATTATTAATGCAATACTTAGTTTTCATTTTCTGTTCCTGTCCAGACTTGCATTTGGTAAAGTACTCTTGAGAAACAAGCACTGTTATCCTAATTTTGTAGTCAGATTAAGCTTTTAAGCCTTTGTCACAAGAGGACCTGTTACAATGGCTGAGGCTAGAAAGTTTAGGTAGCCATATCTACCTTTTCACCATTTAATTGCTCGATTTTGCAGGTGATCCTGGAAATCTACAATCAATCCCACCAGCAGCCTCTTGTGCAGGACGTGGACAACTAGCGAGGCAGGTGAATGTGCCACAGGCCTGAATGTGTGCCGCGATACTGTGAAAGCTTTGTCCTCTGATCCTCAAGCCAGTTCCCAACCCAGCTGAGAGGGCTGGGCTGCAGCGTGCTGCCAGCCAGCCTTGCACAGCTCAGCCTCGCACATCACCAGAGCATTGAATCAAACAAGTAAGGTCCACAGTTAATATTTTCACCAAGTAGATGAACTGTCTGGTGCTCCGTATATCATCTGCAAGTGGCACATCATGAAAAGAGTCACTACCAAGGTCCCAAAATATATATCTCTTGGCAGCTCTCCCCTACCAGGCGAGGCCACTTAAAGGCTGCTTTCAACATTTACGCTAATGCTTCCATGTGGGTGGCAGGAGCAAAGTGCCAGCTCAGCAGCTGCTGCTCATCCCATCTTCTAGGACACCCGTAGCCATTAAGGTCCCATAACTGGAAATCCCAAAGCTATCTTCCTTGTCAGTTTTCACAGCCCACAACCTACGTTGTGGAAGTCTTTGAATCCCAAGCAACATTAAACAACGTTCACTTTCTCTAAGAGGAGGTGAAAAGAGACAGTCAGACGCTCTTTTTTTTGTTGTTTGTTTTTATACACTGTAACTTTTTAAAAGATTGCTTAGCAGTTGGAAATGAAATTACCACCTTTGTCTCATTATGGAGGCCATAGTGTTGTTCTTCCCTCATGATCAGATGTTTGTAGAGGACTTGTTGCATCAGCAGTTCATGACCACTCTGCAAGGTTGTATGTTCCACTGGGGGACTTTAGTAAACATAATCTGTAGCCCTAAGCCACATTTTATGCCTTTCTTCATGCTGTGTATGGTCAATAGAACTGAATACAAATCCTTTAACTTAAAGCTGGACATTTGAAGTTTGTTTTTATAGGGAATGAGGCTTTTCTTTGCTACCTGGAAACTACTCTGGGGAAATAACTATTGCTAGTCCAAAGGCACCCTGAAGCCATTTGTCTCCTTCCAAATTGAAAGCAAGGTGACAGTGGAACCTCAGGCTGCACTTTCTGAATTGCTAGTGGTTAATGAATTTTCCTTCCATAGTAACATTTATATAAGAAAAAAATATTAAAAAGTATATTTGCATTTATAACATGGGGACATTTCTCTTATGCTTTACAGGCTTGGGTTATTTCAAAAATATATTACTTTATATGAGTTTCTTTAGCTTTTTTTTTATTCTCTGATTCAAAGCCTTTTTTGTTACTGGATTATCACAACATTTTTACAATTGCAGAATGTCCCATTGGAGAAATCCTTCTCCTCACCCATTGCTGGGATAACATCACCCACAGTAACACAGATGCTGCCCCTTTCTCTGTTGGATCCAGTGAGATAGACTTGCCCTCAGATTTATATGCCTTATATCTTGTCACTACTGTCTGTCTTCTCTGTCTTTTAACATTGAAACCAGCTGCTACCACTAACTGGCTTCATCAATTTCTTCTAAAATTTTCAACTACCAGCTTGTGTGATTTTCTCCATCCTGGCTTTCCTGTTTGGGGAAGATCTCTAAAATCACCTTCAATGAGGCAATGTGGAGTCTTCCAGGCTCCTGACGCAACCTGTCCTTGTAAGAAAGGCCTACAAAATCCCGTGTGAACTGTAAGCTGTGACCATGGGACCTCTGACAATGACATTTTCTGAAAATTTGTTTCTTTTCCCTTTATCTGTCTGTTTTTTTTTTTTTTTTTTTGTTTTGTTTTTTTTTTAACTACTTCAATTCTCTGAGTAGATCCTGGCATTTCTACCTCTTCGTGTGGTCCTCAGTACCACAGGGTACTTCACTGGGGGAGCTGGATGTGGCTACGTGCTGCACTATTACAAATAGCAAATGATACTTGTTATTTATACATCCTGGTGGGCAAGGCTATAAATTTCTCAGGCTTTTGCACAGCACCTAAAATCACTGGCTTTTGAAAATGCTCAGAAACTCTTGGTAAATATTTTATCTGTCATTAATCTCAAAGAAGCAGTTTAAGTGACAAATATCTGATTTAGTTAATCCGAAACAGCTAACTACTTTAACTACTAGTTTTGTCACTTCTGACTCTTTACCTTCCACCTTCTTCATCCCATCCTTGCTTTCTGAGTGCCTTCTGTGTAAAACTGCAGCAGGAGAGACAGCCTGGAGAAGCTGTTAGCAGGTTTCACAGAGCTCCTGCCAGTTTTCCTCCTCAGAGTCAGAACTTTGCTTTGGTTACTGCACCAGTTTTGTTTTCTTTGTAGGGATATTTTGAGATACTATTTTTTTTCTCTCTTCTGCATGGGAAAATTTGTTTTGAATCCAAACTGGAGCTATCCATAGTGTGTATGGGAGAAGATGGAAAGGGGAAGGAAATGAGTGGTGTAAATCCAGCTCTTTGCTCAGAGGTGGGGTGCTGCTGACCTCAAAGAGAAGCTCCACTGGGCATGGAGGCTGTGCCTTAGGCAGGTCTTGCCTTCCTAAGCACCCACTAGTCTTCAGCAAGCTCACAGTCCAGCATCTATAACTCACCCTTGCTGCTTCTCTTGCTGGCAGTTGCAGCTCTCTGCTAATGAGATGGCTGGCAATATTTGGCAACGGCAGATGGCAGTGGTTCCAGGGGCAGCTTGCTACATTTGGCAGGCCCACCGCATCGCCGGAATTGCAATCGTTCCCACTGCATTCCCACAGATATTCTGAACACATTTTTTTTTTTTATTTTTTCTACTGAGGTGTGGCATGCTGTCCTACTTTGAGCACAGGGTGTTTCTGTCATTGTTCTTGGTGTTTTGTTTTTACGTATATATCACATTGCATTTAGAGACCAGCCCAGTCCTTTAAGCTGCTGCTCAGCACATCCACTCTGCTCCAGTGGGAGGACAAAAGTTCAGTTGTCTTCTGAGTGAAGACAATTGAACACATAGTTCTTCACTTTCCCTGCTGAGTCTCCTGAACAGCTCTGGCTGGGAGGTACTTGACAACTGGACCCTTTGAGACCCAGCTTCCCACAGAAGGATGCTACATTCAGCAAGGGCAGGATTTGGTGCATAGGGAAAAGTCCTCTCTTTGTCTAGGCCATCTGGAGCACAGGGCCTTTGCTGTCCTAATTTAGACAAGAAATTTTGCTGCAGTAAAAGGATGTTACATTGCTTGGTCTAGAGCAGCCACGTGTTCCCAAAGTGTTGGATAGTCACTACATATATACACATTACTGACGTGCTTGGCATCACTCAGTATGGACAAACTGTTGTGGCACGAGGTGTTTTCTGGGCTTTGTACTTCCTAGGTTGAGAAGGGTCTTGGCTGCTCTCCATGGCTGTGAAAGATATAAAATATGGACAGTAAATCTGGAGTTTGTATTTGCTAAATTTTGAGTATGTTTTCTTCATTTGTGTGCAAATGGCAGAATGTCCATGTTCCACTGAAAAACTTTGAAAATCATATATAATTTTGTCTGTCCAGAGGCTTGTAAAAATGGATTCAACCTACGGAAATGTCTTGTCAGCTTCCCACAGAAGATAAGCAATTATATTTTTTGTTGTTTTCTTCTGACAATAAGTTCTCAAGGTGAAATGAGACTGAAGAGAGCTTGATCCTCTTCAGATCTTCAGGATTTGTTAAAACTCCTTTAAATCTGTGGATAATACTACAGCACTGTGTGTGGGGAATGTGTGTCTGTGTGTAGAAATGAGAAGATAGCAAAAGAAACCTGCTTTTTCTTTGCTGCAAAGTCTCGAGTCTAGTTTCCTGACCTGATAAAGTGCAGTTACTTCACAGCCAAACCCCAGAATCCAGACATTTTCCACTGTGGTTTCAGCTCTGCAGGTCAGGGAGGGCTGGAGTGTTTTGTACAGCACAGGCATGCCAGCATCAGCTGGGTCTTCCAGCTACAAACTAGGCCTTCACATCTTTATAGCAGTGCAGTGTTGCAAGGGGCTGTGAGAGCACCAGCCATGGGCTGCACCTCTGCTTTAGAATAAAATGGTTCGGTTGGAAGGGGCCTACAAAAATCATCAAGTCCAATTGCCTGACTGCTTCAGGGCTAACCAAAAATTAAAGTATTATTTTTAAGGGTGTTATCCAAATGCCTCTTGAACAATGGCAGGCATTGGGCATCACACTTTCTACCTCACAGGAAGAGTGTTGCATTTTCTGGAGCTCTGGCCTGGGCACCCAAGTTCAGGATGGGCAGGATGTCCATCACCATGCACAGGCCAGTCGAGCACGACACACCTCATCTTTTCCTGTTTCTTCCTGTACCCCACAGTTGCTGATTCCATCCAGATTTATCTTGTCCCCAGCCCCAGAACCACTTTGGTAAAACTAGGTAAAGACATATTAAAACTTAACATCAAGCATTTAGATACATTTCTGGACAAAAGATGCAGACAAGATAAATATTAAAATGTATGTATTTATTTATTTATTTTGGTGCTTAACAGTATTCTTTTTTAGCTCTTTTCTGTACCTGTCATCTAAATTCTTCTGGCATGTCCTAGCTGCAAAAAAAATGGGGCTTCAGACATTTCCTAGGGCTTCCAGATGGCTCCCTAAGTTTTATATGACTCTACCTACCCCCTCTGACATTTCTTTCTAGTTAAGATTTGAGTACAAATGGAAATATTCCAGATGGCTTTAGCTGGAGCCAAGTGCCTTCAGTACTTCAGAGCTGCCTAGACAGCCCACTAACTAATTGTCCCTTCCCAGTCTGTTCATGTTAAATTCCCCAGATTTCCTTGGGGTTACAAAAATGTTCTTCTGTGATGTACAATATCAATAAGTTATGTTCTGTTCAATGACATTCATATCCCCAGTTTCTTTTAAAGACCAGGTATAACTTATTTAATAATAGCATGAATAGCAGATCTAGCAAGAGATTTACTTTGCCCAAACATGTCTATGGCAGTTTCCTCCTCCTACCCTCAAAAACCCCATGTTTCTTGTGTGTCATGGTATATCTTGTAGTTTTTTAAAAACTATAGATAAATTGACTCATGTATACTAAGGTATATTTCCAAGATTTCCAAGGCTGGATTCTCACAGCAAACAATGATTTAATCTGAATATGATTAATTATTGGAAAAGCAAATGTGGAGTTATGATTTACACTGAGGGCTGTCTAAGATTTGTAGCATTTAATTCTCTTTCATTTTGCTATTAGTTGCAACAGTGTTTCCTATTTCTTTTCATTTGCTTTTTCATAGAATGTGTAATTCTTAAGTATGAACAGAATAAAATGAGCACAACAGTCTGCAAAATTCCAATACTACCATCTTTCTATCAAACAATAGTCTAATTCCCAAGCAAGGGAAGCAACCAAAAGATTCAAAGCCTTTTTTCACCACTGCTACCGAAGGGGTGCAGAGTGGCTTGCCTCATTAGACTTCAAAGCATGATACGGAATATAGGAGATAAAAATATCAGCAAGTTGGACTTTGTTAATGGTGTGTGTTTCATGTCTAAAAAACAGTTTTGCAGTCTACAATGGAAAGACTACTGAGGATCATACAAATAGAAATTAGCATTCAATTTGTCTGCTATATATTAAAAAAAAAAAGACCTCTGTCTAGTCAGGGCTTTAAAAGCTGCCTTCCCACATAACAACATAGAAAGGAGAGGAAACTCATATAAGGCTTTCGTCTGAAAGTGAATAAAACAGAAATCACTGCTGAAATGTTTCAAGACAGAAATCAAAGTCTCTTAGGATCTTTTAGGTGAAGTTGGCATTTGACTTTTTTACCCAACATAAAATGGCTAGCACAATTAAGTCTATGACATTTGAATGCATGCTATTACAGATAAAACGTTCATCATCTGCTTTTACTAAAGATACCATTAGCATTTTGTTAATCAGATATGTTATTACATGAAGCTGATTGTACTACTTCATATTCCTAGAGAAAACTATTGAGAGAATAGTATGAGAAGCTACACTGGCTGGCAGAAAAGAATGAGCATGGGATGAAGCCAAAGGTGGGGAAGAAAGGAAGCTTGTGAAATAGAAAAATCATGTTCGTTTTTTTATTCAGACTTCCTGAAAATAATTTCTGATTCTTATGTCTTCCCATTCCATGTGAACAGATTTCTATATTAGTATGCCTCTTACCTATTAGAGCTGGTTGACCAAGTAAGTAACAAGTTAATATTACTGGCTGTTATTCAGTTGCTTCTGTTTACAGTCCAAGAAGTTGTTTATTTTGTGGACTGAAAATTACCAGCCCTGATCTTCTAAGTATCTATCTTCTAAGATACCAGATCTTCTAAGTATCAATGAAATTCTACTTGAGAGAAATTCTGTTTTAAATTTGGTGTTTCTTCAGTTTAGGTGATTATATTTACATTCATAGGAATATACAATCACTGCAAAGAAAAGGAAAAAAAAAAAGTGTTAAAATTTTATTAAAGCTGGCAAAGTCAACTACTTGAAATTAAGAAATGTTGAGAAATTAAGAAGCAGTACAGTGACACTACATTAGAACTGAAGTCATATTAGCAGTGTATCCAGCAGTAGTGGAACTTAAAAGCTGGTTCACACAAGTCCCTGCACAGCAAGACTTAAATTTCCAAGACTTTGCTAAAGGCTTGTGAAGCTGTTGGGAACTCAAATTATCCTACTGACCTCAGGACTTGGACTGGTAGACTATATCCCAGACTTGGTGTCACAGTGCCTTTTATTGTACCAAGGACTTTTATTGTAAAGTGGAATAAAGGTTACTAAATAAATAAAAGGAATCTACTGTATTAATTGGAGAGAAAGAGTCTCCCAGAACAGCTCTGTGGAGCTTTATGTAAAGCCTTGCAAGCGAACTAGAAGTCAGACTGCACTGTGCCTCTGGCGATGGCAGCAGAGGGAAAAACAACTCTTGACCTGATTTTCTCTCCCTCTCCTGTTACCTTGCAGCCTTGCAGAAGCCAGGTAGACTGACTGTGTACAGGCTGGGTGGGAAAGGAGTCATCATTTTGAGCCAAATATTCTCAAAGCTTGACAACGGACTTTGCCAGAAATGTTGCTTTTCGTATACAGGAACCAGGTGTGGCTTATGATACAGTGATAAAATCTCTGATTAGTTCTGCATACACTAGTATAAAGCTGAATAAACTCTGCCTCTGAAACAACCTAGTTTGCTGCCTAGGAGATAGGTAAAAGAAGAAAGGCTGTTACAGAAGGCAGCAGATTTTTTTTTCTTATCTATATATCCTTCAGATGGCCTCATTATTGTAGAGTCTGGGTATATTGTTCTCTTTCCTGAAGACTCTAAGGAGGTAAGGAAGGGATATTTTACCAATTTTCAGGGAGAATTAAGGCACAGGGGATAAACAATATCTGTGGCATGGTAGGAGGCTGACCCCAGCTGCTCAGTTGCTAGTAGTCTGAGTGTTGGACCTTCCCTCTGTTCTGTTTTTGCTTTTTGTATGAGAAGCCTCATCCAGCTTTGAGCCTCTGTGGGGAGGTTGCCTTTTTTTATGTGTCTAAGTACTCTTACCTAAAATACAAGATGTCTCAGTCAAAAGAATAAAAATGAAGGAAACAGAAGAATGAATAGTGTACAACCTTATTTTGACTTCTCCTGGACATATGATTATGAAAGTCCAGTTGCGTAAGAAATAATTCTTTATTGTCCAGACTGCTGCATTATTCAAACAGAAATGATAGACGGTGATTGTTGTTCTGGAATGTGATGTGCTTTTATTCACTCCTACCTTTAAATATTATAACCCATCTTCCAATTTCTACACCATATACAAAGTATTAAACTCTTTGTGGTGTTCACTGTGCTTTCATCCCTAGAATGCTCCTCCACTGCTGAAGAACATCATCCCAAATTACCAGAAGTGCCCACTAGGTTTCAGTGCCTGATCATGAGAAGCTTGTGGCTGAATCTTATAGACTTCATCTCCTCTCTCCATCTTCCATGTCAGATCTTCAGGGTCTCAAGCAAGCAATTAGAAAATGAGGAACATAATTTATGGTAATCAGTGAAAGTTTTAGCCTATATATAATATACAGGGTATCTGAACCATTCAGAAAAAAAGGATGTGGTCTTTGAACAAATATTTTTAGGCAGAGTGTTGGTGTTTAAAACCCAGACTACAGTTCTGAAACCTACTGATTCAGTCACCATCCAGACTCTCACTGTTGAAATGCCAAGGGGAGTTTATCACACAGTTTTGCTGTGGATTGTACCTCTACATGGACCTCTGTCATGACAAGGAGCAGTCGTTACCTGGCTTATTCCTGAGCTGGCCTGGCATGTAGAAAGGGGATTGTGGCAGGTAGCTACTTTCTTTTGTAACTACTAATTGGAAGATCCCCCTTCTTAGCAGCATGCGTGATGTGTTACCTCAAAGCCAAGGAAATTTTCTTAGGAATTGGAGCCCAGAATTCCTTACCAGCCCTGCTGGTAGAAAGCTGAAATAGAATGCTACCATTTTTCAGATCTACTGTATCTTCAGGTCCCTGGGATGGCAGGAATGTCTCTGAGGTTATGGATCAGTGCTGATAGTTTCCAATCTTTTGTGTCATCTCAGCAGTTACTTCCAGTGTGGATTGCCATTGAATACATGAGAAAATGATGTCAGGTCAGTAAGTCTCCAAATGCTTACTTAATGCTGATTAATACAATCATTCCCACCCTTAGCCCCCCCAGATTATGTGAAACTGACAAAAATAAGGGACACAAATGTAACCAGCCTGAAACCCTGGCTGTGTTTGGAAAAAAATGTTTGAGCTCAGTCTTGGCCAGATCTAATCTAATTAGAGGGAGGATGCTGCTCCTATTGTCTTTGGATGTCTTTTAAAGCTGATCTGGGGTGAAGGAAGGTTAGAGCAGCAGCAGTGTAAATAATGTAACAGTATTTCATCTTGACTTGGAATCTTAAAAATATATATATATTAGATGACCCTCCTTCTGTGATAGGAATCTGTTCAAACAGTACTATTTGTTGAAATAATTTTTGTGTATTTTCACTGGGTGTGTTCTCTGAAATAAGAATTCACTTTCCGAAAGCTTTATATGAAGAAGTACATAAATGGCAAAGGACTGAGTTTTGTTATAATCCCAGATTTTATTTGTTTGTATGTTAGTAATAAAAATGATTGAAAAAACAAGTTATATCCAGGAAAGCATCCACTTGCAATTCTATTCATAACTATTCAAAGGATCTCTTCGTACTAAATATTCAGTGTCTAAAGTGTAGCCATTAGAAGCATTTCAACACAATTTCTGTAAGTCTCACTGTATGGTACAGTAACTAGTGGCACGTTGGTCAGAGGCTAAGCTACCCCACAAGCCACGGTCACTGACTTTCACAGCTGGTGCTCCAGGGACTAACCATGAACTTGCTCCAACGTGTGATTTTCTTTGACAGGATCAAAGTTTACGGGACAGGCAATGCTAGATTTCCCCATTCTGGCCCAACTCTGGTTTTTGTTACACCAACAAAGTAAAGTCAAGAGAGTGTATTAAGATGGCAGATGTTTGATGGCATGCTTCTCCCTAAGCTAAATTAATATTGAACAACATGAAACTCATTGAATGAGTCAGCGAATGAGTCAGCAGAGTCGTTAGTGGTGAAAGTGCAAGCCTTACTGCTGATAGACGTGATTTAGAGTCTAAAATCTGCAATCTGTTTTCTTTACGAAACTTTAGAGATCTCAGGAAAACAACTTACTATGATTGCCCAGGCTAGCAAGAAACCTTCTCTTTTATCACATAAACGCTCCTGTGTGCGAACTGAACCATAAAATTATATCCACAGAGAGCTCATGCACTGCTAGGAAAAGTTTACACATGCTTCATTTCATTATATTTTTTTTTTCTATGAGGTAGGAATATCTAGGCTTGAGTGAAATGATCACACTGACACCAGCTAACACAATTCATACCGCCTGGCTTCTATTCAATATGAAATCCCAACAGGACACACAAAGCAAAGAAAGGATGACTGTGTACTCAATGAGTTTATTTTATTTTTTTCAAATGAAAGAGCAAAACACTCTTTGAAACCTATGATCACTTATCTTTAAAATGTTTCCTCCCAGTGCTCAGGTAGGTGTTATCAAATGCATCTTATTAAGGTTTGATTTTACAAATTGGTAATACTTGTATATAACAGTTAAATAATGGAAAACATGAAAAATTGAGATTTATTTTATTTTATTTTATTTTATTTTTTTAAGAAATGCTAAACATAGGGATACTTGTTCTAGGCTGTGATTTATGTTATCTCATGCTTTTTGGACTTTTGGAGGTTTAAACTTTAACTTCACACACAAAGGAAGAAGTTCTTTTTAATCTGTGTTTTCAACCAAAAAGAGTTTGGAAGTCCTCAGAGGTGTTGTTACAAAATGTGCTATAACTAGGTCTTGTCTAAAAGGAAAAACCCAAACCAAAAAAATGTTTTAGTTGGGGAAGGTGTGTGTGAAGACAGGTATTGGGAAGGGGAGAGAAATATCTGATGTTATGCTTTTTTTCAGGTTTGCCATAAGTAGCAGATAACTCATACACATCACCGGTGCTGCTGGAGCTCACAAGAGGGCTGTTTGTGCATATATAGGACTGCTGGGGCAGCCACGCTCTGCCTGCTCAGTAGCTGGAGATTCAGCCAACACCACATTCTCTAGGCATTAAAATGTTTCAAGATTTCATCCTCCCTGGAGAAAATGCTTTGTCTCTCACCCAGAGGAACTGGATATGAGCTAAAAGCACAGCTGGGTGCAGGAGCTCAGAGAGGAAATGCCAATCTTAGTTCTCTGTCTCCTCCACTGCACACAGTCAAGACCCTGCCTGAGCTCAGCCTAGAGCTCTATGACAATTTGGGAGCAGTTCTCATTGTGAGGGTGACCAAACACAGTAACAGGTTGCCCATAGATGTTGTGGAGTCTCCATACTCAGAAATACTCAAAACCTGGCTGGGCAGGACCCCGAGCAACCTGCCATAGCAGGGAGTGTGGACTAGACAATTTCCAAAGGTCCTGACCCACCACAGCTGTTCTGTGTTTCTACTAAGTAATAATAGTCCTATACAGTAATAGTGTCCCAGAGGGTATATTAGAGTTAAATATCAGGCTTTCAAAACCTGCTAAAGCCAAAGCTCCATGGATTTTATTTTAACAGTAATTTAATTTACTGTTTGTATTGGTGGAGCTCTCAGAATATTATCATGACCTAGTCATGATAGTTGATGTTCAAATATTGAGACAAAAATGACTGCCTACCTCTAAAAAAGTACTGCTCAGTCACAAAGCAAAGAAAAATTGAGAAGAAATATATGGGGAAAAACAAACAAACAAACAAACAAACAGACATTACGAACCTAATCATTATCAAATTTTGTAGGCATTTGGGGAATGTAGGGAACATTTCCTGAGCATGAGGCAAAGAGATCAACATGGATCAGACAGCAGATCCTGTCTGAAAATGTAAAATAGTGAGTGTTTGTGGCCAGGAGATGGTCTGATAATTTACTTATATAGAAGTGAATGTTTGGATGAGTATATGAGAAGAGGGTTATTCCAAGAATAAGACAAATACCAAAGGCAAGGAAACAAAAGATTTTGGATGAAATGAATATGAAATCTGGGTTTATGCCAAAGGGAAGAAAATATATAGGTGAAGAGGAAAATGCTGGTGGAGACTGAGGAGGGATAGTAGTGACCAGAAGTAGGAGACTGAGCCAGCTCTGAAATGAAGGAGTAGAAAAGAGATGCAGGGAAAAAAAAAAAAAAAAAAAAAAAAAAAAGAAAAAAAAACCTGGTGAGGCAGCCATATTCTTGGAAGTGTCCCCGTGGCACCTGGGGAGCACTGTCCTAGCTTGCAAGACATGAGAGCGCAAAGTCAGGTCCCTGAGTCAGGTCCCTGCAGGTCACACAGAGATCCCATGTCAGGAACAAGAGAGTCAGGTGAGCCAGGAGCATGACACGTGTGGCCCTGCGGGCATATGGAATGTGCCTTCAGTCTGTCTTTCCAGGGCAAAATAAGGCAAATATTTTACTAGCTAAATGCCACAGTAGTTAACATGCTTTCCTACTTACATTGTTAAGTTTCAGCTAGAAAATATCTCATGTCCATGTCACTTAGCCAGCAGATAGGTTGAGCACATGGGGAGGTCGCTTGAGATGAATGAATTGAGATGAATTGAGCAAGTGTAAGGCATCTTGAAGAAAAACATTGGTTTTGTTTGTTTGTTTGTTTTTCTTTGTTTGTTTGTTTTCGTGTTACTAGGTGGGCTGTTCAAAAAGCACTAAGGAATTGAACTATACATATATGTAAAATGTACACCGTGTAAAAGAATACTGTTGACAGTGCTCTGGTGAGTGTACAGATGGAGCTTTACTTGTTTTTTTAGCAATTAGATCTCATCACTTATTTATTTATTTTTTTGGTGGGGCTTCATGTCCTCCAGTGTTCCCCAAATACCACACACGATGGAAATGCTGTGGATTTACGTTTTCACAGTGTCTGTGATGGATTTCAATGACAGTGCTGATGCTGTGCCGGGCTGCTATGGCCACTACAGCCAAGCTCCACAGACATGCCCGCAGCAGGCCGCGGTTGTGTCCATTTGCTATGGAAACACATTGCCCCCGGCCTTGGTAGGGAAACCCATTTGGGGTGCTACTCCTCCATCCCAGAATATCTGGACAGAAGTGGGTACACGAAGTGACTGCTTGCAGCAGGAATCATGGAATCTCTGAAGCACATGGGTGACGTTGGAAGGTACCTCTGGAGACCGTCTATTCCAACACCTTCCTCAAGCAGGGTCACCTAGAGCATATTGTACAGGATCACATCCAGGTGGGATTTGAATACCTCCAGAGAAGAAAATACCCACAGGTGGCCACAGGTGGCCACTGGCTTTGGGGCTTCAGGATCTGGTACCCTGCACCCAACCAGGAACTTCTCCAGGATCCTCTGGTGCTGCACTACTGGCTCCTTCATCATATGGGACGAGACCTCTGGTAGCACGGATCTGTCCTGGTCACTATGTGAGGATATGGCAAGGTGGGGGAACCTCCATTGTCCTCTGTCCTCATTTACAAGGCAGCAGCCTGTGAAACCATCATTTCATCTTTCTTTCTGTCTTCAGGCTGTGTAGTATATCTTCCCACGCTTAAGCCCTCATGGCCTTTACAGTTGTGCTGTGCCATGAAAGATGTCTTCTGCTGTAATGTTACACTTTTGGTCCCCAGAGGAAACTCATGGCTGTGGGCGGTGTACCACAGATTTCAAACTGGACTGGATTTTATTTTAAAAGTGTTTCTAGAAAATTTCAATGTGTCATTAAAAAAAACAAAACACAACAAACAACAACAACAACAACAACAAAAAACTTCAATGAGCTAATTGAAAATTGTCTGAAATTGCTGTTGCCAGCATAACACTTGAGATGGAGAAGGCTAGTTTGATGAAATCAGACAGCACCTTTCTCTCCAGACTTGTAGAGTCAAATGAGATTTTTTTACACTTAACAGTCATACAAGAATTTAAGCAAACAAGGGGAACACATGTATTTCAAACTTATCTAAAACATCCCACATTTTTGCTTTAATTTTTCATGTTTTGTTCTGTTGTAAAAGTCCTCTAAAATTGTCTCAATTTCTGTGGAGGAATAAAAGTGCTTTTCTGAACAATCTTGCCACAATTTCTGCAACATCAGTTAAAAATGTCTATTTAAATACTTTTTACCTTAAGTGACTCAGTTATTCCAGTTGGCAAAGTCTTAATGGGAAAATGAAAGCTGAATATGTAGCATTGATTTAAGATTCTCAGAAGAGTGGGGATTGCAGCAGACTTCTGCTCTGTTGTGCGTTAATTCTCCATGATAAATCTTTTGATCCTTCTAACACCTTGCATACTAGAAAACACATGCAATTAAATAGCTTCTTTGATTTACAAAGAGGTACTTGTGCAAGAATAAGTTGCAAGTTCTAGACAATGTTTTTCTGATGTGGTATTTGATTTGAATATCTTCATTAACTATGAAATATTTTTAAGACCATCCCAGGAATGATGAATTTTCCTATGGAACCAAAGTCCACCATAAACTTTACTCTCCTTCAGGTGCCAGGTACCTGTCTTCAGAACTACGTTTGCCTGTAAAATATAAAGTCTGTTGTTTTTAATTGCCTGTATTTACATTTACACATATATATATATACATTTATATAAATATATACACATATATATATACATTTATTTTATTTTGTTTTCAATACATATCCAATTTTATCCTATGGTATAGGAAGTGAAATACAGAGAGGTAATGTTAGTTAGTAGTATAACAGAGTGAACTAGACAAGGAATCCCATCACTGTACTAGAATACAGCAGAGCAGAGTGCAGGGTGGGACAGCAAAGTGGAGAAGCAAAGTGTAGAATAGAATAATAAATCTTGGGAGGGTCTGAAGTGTGTCTTCTGTCCTGTATACAGTGGACTGGATCCCACAACAAGAAGAAGATGATGTCAGAGGAGTTCTGGATTACAGATAACCTTAATTCACTAGCAAGTAAACTCTGAAAGAAACCTAAATGTCTGGAAGATACTAAATTCCTACAAATTCTATAGAAAGTGGCAGGTGGTTAATGAAGGATGGTCCCTGGGTGAACTCATCAGTTATATGCTGCATTTGACCTCCTGTCTGACAGTCACTGTTCATGTTGCCAATCACATAATTTCCAAATAGGAATTATGTGACTTGTAGGTATAAAATTCTCGAGGGAATATGACAATGATTATAGGAGTACTGGGAGGAGGGGAGCATATGTGGGAGAACCTGGTGGTATCAGAGGATTAAACCAGGACAAAGGGCAGAGGGACAAGGAACACGCTGGGGATGTGCTGAGAAAGAATTTTGTTGGAATAAACCTCAGCTTCTGTTGATCATGTAGTGTATAGGTCTTTTGACATAATGGCTATAAAACACAGTTGGAGCTTCCAAAAATATGTTGCTTTTTGGAAGGTAGGGTGATGAGTCCAAAGCTTTTTGAAATAATAAACACCTTTCCAATAGATTCACCTGGGTTAGATTTTTAAAATTTCTAGCATCATGTCTTCAGTGCTTTGTTAGATGTCTTTGCTCTTAGGAGCTCATGACTGAAAGGACAGATGTTGAGCTAAGATACAATGAGAGAGTTAGAAACAGCAAATGATAAGGTTTTCTTTTTTGGTTGGTAGGCTTTCAAGTATGTAAAATTAAGGTTCTTCAGCTGTAAGCTACTTGGAATGATAAGTGTTAATGATAAGAGGCTGTAACCTTGTTGAACTCCAAACCCCACTTCCCTGCACAGATTCAAGTTCCCTCACCATTTAAAAATGAGCCTACAAGTTACTGTGTATATTCTTAAATCCAATTAAAGACCAGAGTCCTTAGGACCTTTGCTTTCTCTTTGTGCTGCCTGCAAAAACACAGGAACGTTAAATGAGACCATTGGGTTTTCACCAGCTTTAAAGGTCACCATTGTACTGTATATACTTTCAATGAATCATGAAATTCACTGTAACTGTCTCTTGCTCTGTGTTTTCCAAAGTATTGCTGAATCTGAGCCACATCATGCAATTCCCTAAACCAATATAGTTTTGTTTTGGCTGTGTATTCCTCTGTATAGCAGATTGGATTTTGTACAGCTCTGTTCAAAAAATTTATCTTATCCATTTCAGTACAGTCCAGTATGGAAGAGCAGTTTGACAGTAACAGGATGACAAGCAAGGCAACTATCTACTACCGAGATGGAAATTTTAAAAGGAAATATGCCTGCACTGAAGTCTACTTTCTTACATCTAATTACTTGTATTTAGTTATTAATGGGGAAAAAGACACTGGGATCTTATGGGATTTGTGAGTTCAGTTGTTCAGCATATCTGAAAGGCAAAGCATGCACTTAGTATTTAAAATGTTCAGCCTAAGGACTCCATGTTTAAAACTGTTGGCCAACATAATCACGTAGGGATGGAAAAATGCATTCTAACAAATCTTTAATCTGCACAAAAAACAATGGTGCCAAAAAGATTGCTATGTAATCCAAGTCCACTTTGTTCTTGAAAAGCTGTCTGGAAGGAGGGAATATGAGACAGAGTTCACACTTGCATCTCACACTTAAATAACCAATTCTGATCGAAAAGTCTTCGATTAATTTACTTCCAAAGTCTTTGACATGTATCAGTTTTCAACCGATGATGTGCTTGTAACAAAGTAGGAGGGAAAGTGCATGCATGAATATGTTTTTGGGAGGATCTGAGTCATCTTTATTTCGAGGATTGATCCTTGGGAGCCCAAAGTGCATACTTACCATTTGTGTCTTCCTCGGACAAAGGTAATAAACCATTTTTCCAGTTCTCAAAATAATTCATTCTATTAGGATAAAAAGCAAACAAAATAAAGCTTTATTAAATATGTAGGTGCTGACAATAACGGTACACTTTGGGGGGTTTGTCCATTGTCATAGGAATGACCTAAATATTTTAAAGGTGTGCGGAATTATGAAGCTTGATGATACAAAGATTGGTGGTACAGCCAGCCTCATGTCAGTTAGATATTTTCATCTACTTTTATGATTACTTCTTTTCCATTTCTTTCCATGAATAAGAAAAGTTGAGAGAGAGTAATAACTCTCCTTCCATGGTTTTTCCACTGTAAGTTCTCTTTATGACTTTGTGTTTCAGATCATTAACACTGAAAGGCTTTACATATGGCACAGTCACGTTGCCCAGAAGGTTAGCCAAGAGTCCCTCATCCTACAGATCTCCTAATCATAATGTTAAGCTTGTCTCCCAGGATCTTGGGTGTGTAAGTTGAAGTGCTCCGGTAAAGTTCAGGATTTTCCAACTGTTTTGATTTTTTTTTTTTTTTTTTCCCAAGTAACTGAATTCCTTAATAGCAGGTACTAGTTGTTGGTGTATTTTTTTTCCTGCCAGATGCCAAGGCAAACATGCATACACAAGGTAAAAACACAATAGTAGGCACTTTCAGTGGTGCGAGCTGCTCCCTGTTCCTTTCTCTCCCAGAAGTGCTGAGTAAATTTTTATTCAAAGTCACAGTATTTCAGCCCTGTGAAAATTGTGCCAAAACTTATATTTGGGTACCTAAACATGAGTTTAAGAGCTTAACTTTAATTTCTTATTCTGGCTTTCAAAACTATTACTCAAATACCAGTCCCTGTTTCTCTTGGAGTGAATCTTTGAAATGCACATTTATCAGCATGCATTGTTAAAGCCATCATCAAGTAACAAGCAGACCAAAACCATACTGTGTAGTCCCATGGAGAGAAATCTGATCAATTCTCATAAAAGACTGTAGGGGAAATTTACAGAAAGAAAAACAGCAAGAAAATGTTCCACAGATGAATGTGAAGAAAGGAAATCAAAAGACGGCTAATGAAAAGACAGAGCAAAAAGCTAATCACACTAGTTGTCCTTATTCAGAGGTGTGAATCTGCAGAGCACAAGTGGGTCACTGTTGCAAAATCCCCTTTTGAACTATTGAATACTTCATATGGTAAAGTAGGTGTGGAAGAATGTAAAAATGACACCGCTTGCGAGTAAGATTTAGGATCTCAGAAAAATATTAATCCAAACAAGATACTTGTGGTTCACTGTCAGGTAATTTTGCCAGAAGTAATGGAAAATCATGTGTCTTAAAAAATGATGACTTGGAAAGTTCTGTGGCTCCAAATCACCTAGTTTAATGAGTGTTATAGGCCTTTTCTGAAGGGCAACTGTTTGTTTTGTTTTTTCCTAATTAACAGAGAAGAAAATGTTGATGTTCTTTTGCTTACAACTTCAAGACAACTAGTCTTGCTCTCTGGTTAATATGAACAGCAAAATCAGAATATGTCCACTCAGATTTTTTTTTTTTATTTTTTTATTTTTTCCTAAGAGAAAACTTACTGGATCAGTACCAGCATCTAGATTAAAAATTAAGAACTTACCTAGCTACATGTCAAGCTTACTGTGCACTGGCTGTAAAATATGCAGGCAATTAATTACAGCAGAATTTGATAAAGTACTGATTATCAAATAAGCAGTGAAAAGGTATACTCCCAAATGTGAACAGTGTTCAAAAAGAAGGATTTATGTGAGTAGTTTCATATAAAAATAACCTCAAGATAAATACTAAATGAAATGTGCAGATCAAATTTGGGATTCAGAAATTGTTTCTTTTCGTTTTGCAATAACAAGAAGTTACATAAAGAATCTCTTCCTTACCTTCCAGCTAATCTGTTGCTGTGCATTGTTTCAGTGTGATAAATAAGCACATGCCCAATTCTGAACACTTCAGTCATTTCTGTTTCAGAGAGACTGTTCTCCTAGAAGGTTAAGCAGGAAACCAGTGCCTTACTGAACTGGTCCTTTTGGGCTTGCTGTCCTGCCCGTTGGAGATCTAAACCCATTTCCTTCTTTTCCTTTTCCTTTTCCTTTTCCTTTTCCTTTTCCTTTTCCTTTTCTTTTCCTTTTCCTTTTCTTTTCCCTTTCCTTTTCTTTTCCCTTTCCCTTTCCTTTTCCATTTC
>CM021767.1:87002336-87016640 GCA_011076525.1 Nettapus auritus | reverse complement strand
TTGTTGTTGTTGTTGTTGTTGTTTTGTCTCCCCCTTAGGAGCTTGAAACAAGATTTAGGTAGCCTTTAGGCACATATAAATTCAAACTTGTGCAAAAAATACTTGTGCAGTGGCAGCTTTGTCTGGGGAGTAGCTAAACTCAGAGACAGCTTCCATTTCTGCCCCCAGATTTTCACCAGTGCCCAGATTTCCAGTTGTGAGGGTGCCCAGGTGCAGTGATGCCTGGGCAGGTAGGTGCCATGCAAATGCTAGCAGGGTCCAAATGAAGGACTTGTCTGTAGCTTCACCTCTTAGGTGACCTGGCATCATCGGAGCACTCACCAACACCTGATTCCTGGCAGAATGCAGAAGAATCTCCTTTGTTTTTAAGATGTGGAAACAGTAAACCCCTTTTAACTAAGAAAGTTACAGCTGGGAAGTAATAGGTCTCCTAGCAACCCATGAGCAAGCAAAGTCGCACATTCTGCCCCTCTGGGAAGCCCAGTGTGTGGGCTCCACTGAGTACTCCAGCTTATGAGAAGGAGTTGGAGCTGAAGTGATGCTGGAGTCAAGGTGATGCTGGAGTCGAAGCTATGCTTCTGTGCAGGGAGAAACACACAGACGGGAGGGGAAGGGAGAGGCAACACTAGCCCTGCCTGCATCCCTGCTGTGTGGGTGCCTTGCAACACATCGTTGCTGATAAGCAGCAAAAGGGGACCACTTTGTGTGCTGGAGAGTGTTTCTGACCTGGAATTTGTGCTGAACTTTGCTTGGCTGGTTTGTTAAAGTAAGAGACCTGCCAACACTGCCTGCAGAGAGGTGGGTGCCGCTGCTGCAGGGTCATGCTGTACTCTCAGGTGCTGAGTTTCACACTCCAGCTATCAAAATAATGTAAAAACAGAGCAAAAGCGCACAAGTGCTGGTCACTGCTGGAGACTTTTTCAGTTATTTATTCCTAAAATTATCTGGAATAATTGGGGTGAGGTGTTTTTTTTTTTAATTATTTTTATTTTGTTGTTGTTGTTGTTGTTGTTGTTGTTGTTTTTGGGGGGGAGGATTGTGTTTTGTTTTGTTTTGTTTTGTTTTCAAAGTATGACAGAGGTGTTCTCTATAGTAATAAATACTCATAGCCCAAGCTACCTTCAAGGGAAGGATTATTTCTTCTTTCAAACACTGCTCCTTCTCCTTCCACAACCCTCTGCCAAAAATAATGTTGGAAACAGCAGCATAAATGACCGTACACGTGGTAGCAGTGATTTCAGATCCCAGCTGGCACCAGCCCAAGAGGCTGGGAGATGTGCAAAGTATATTCCCAGCTTTGGTGTTTTGTGTATGCTAACATGCGCAGGGGGGTCTTAGAGGTGCATTTGGTTGCTTTGCTCTCTGTGGGTGCACCGACTGCTTCCAGAGGAGATGGTGAGGATGGCAGGGACCTGCCAGTGTGAAGCAGGATGGGCTGCTGCCTGCAGCCCGGCTGCCAATGGGCAGAGACTGGAGGGATGCCCTGCACAGTGGGGGAGCAGGCAGGAGGCAGGGAAAGCAGCCAACACTAGCAGGGGCAGGAGGGAAGGCTTCCTGGGGAGCACAGAGGAACAGGAATGGGCACGGGATGATCCCCAGCTGAAAGCTTTAGGGTTGGCCAAAACTGCTCCAGAGAGGGCACAATAGGCAGAAAAGAGGTTTGTTTATAAACCCTCCTACTTCTGTTCCATCTCACCCAGTCACTTTGAGTGCTGCTCTATTTATGAAGTGTTTATATCCTAACAAGACCTGTCTTTCTGAGTTTAGAAGCCCTTTGATCTTCCTGGAAGTTACCATAGTGAAAAGCAAATACCTCTGAAAGTGCTGGCAGGTTGGGGGTCCCATCACATTCTACTACCCCCAATTTTCAAATAACCTAATCTCAATGCTAATATTAAAACATGGAATACTGAGCTTATTTCTATAGGAAATATGTATATTCTTTTTGTTATTGGTTTTGATGATTATTTTTGTAGTATTCAGAAATAAAATTAATTCTGAACTTTTTATTTTATTTTATTTTTTTATTTTTTTATGGTGGAAATGATGTACAGGCTCTGATTATTTTCAATTTTCTGTGACCCTTAAGTTTTTGAAAATGTTAAGAGGTCTCAGGACTACGGAAGAGAGAAGATACTGAAGGTTGAAGGTGAGTTTAGATGGGTTTCTGCTGGAAAGCAGATATCCTCTGGGACATCCATGTCAGTGCCTGATGTCATCTCTTAGGAGAGAAACAAACATAGCAGCTGTGTCTTTCAGGAAACTTTGGGCAAATAAGGAACTTGAAAGTTACCCTCGACTGTTTATTTAAGAAATGCTGAGACATTTCCTAATGGTGCCTGCTAAACAGCTTCTTTTCTTGAAGATATTATTTACACAATATCTCTGAAGAGTTGAAATTGAAATTGAAAGCAATTTACAGTTGTTATTAACTACACTTGTTTTTGTTACAGCATTGCTATATACCTCTGAGAGCTGGTCCTGGATCTGGGGCCCATCAGCCAGACACTATAGAGGAAGAGAAAAAAGATGGTGCCTGATAAGCACATCAATACCTTGCGAAAACATAAAGTTTTGACAGACATGGAGTGAAAGGGTAGTTTGTGGCAGGGAGCATCATGCTGTGCCCATAACTAATGTGGCTCAGCTGTGGCAGGGTGGAAGAGCCAGGATGCTCTTTTCTGTATTCAGAGACTGCAAAAGGACCAGGGACAATCAGTTCTCGAGCTTCACACCAAGGTGAACACTTAATGAGAAACTTAATGCAGAATCTGGAATGAACATTTGTGTGACTAATGTTAAACAGAGTGAGATGGCATCCAAAATAAACGAAGAATTAATGAACTACTTTGGGTTGAACCAGCCTCGTTTCTGCATAAGCTTTCTAGCTTAAAAATTATCAGTTAAGAGGAGAGAGAAACATCTTTCCTGGGACCAGCTAGGATGGAGAATTGTTTTTTTTTTTTTTCTTTTTCTTTTGAAGGAATATCCAGCTAGATACCAGAGGCTCCCCAAGGGCCGACAGGCTTGGTAGCGACCTGCTGTTTCTCTTTGTTTCCTACAACTTCTGTCCTCTTTTCCAGTGTTTTTTGTCCCACCTGGGAAAGCTTGAGAGAGGCTAGAGCAATTTTTCATTCTTCCTCTCTGTAAACTTGCAGTCTGTTGTTGACTATCACAACCCATTTTTAGGAGCTGCAGTACCATGGGGCCTCCTGTCTTGGGGAATCAGGAGTCCTAAAAAGACAGCTTTACTCTTCTCCCTGAGTTACTACAGAGGATTGTTTATCCCACTGAGTTTAAGCAATATTTTCTCACATCCTTTAATATTTGTTCCTTTGTGGGTATAATAAGGACTTTTAAAAATGTAGCCAAAAACTCCTGTCGACTTTGGAGAAACAAAGCAAAAGTTTTGCAAGAATTACTGGGAGCCAGATTTATAAAAGTATTTAGCTGTTAAAATGTAGTTCTGATTCTTAGGTAGCATCTGCTTTTTCTGGTGAAAAGTCCTATCTTTCAAAATCCGAATCTTCTTCTTACATTCCTGCATTGCCCTTTACACTGCCAAGTGAAATAACCTAACGAATTCTACAGAATTCTTCATCGTGCTATCAGGAACACAATAAAAACATCTGTACAGAAGTGAAATTCTGTAATGATGAGTAGTCTAAGCAGATGGGGCCAAACTCATCTGGTTTCTGGTTTCACAGAAGGCAATTGAATGTAGAATTAGACCAAAATAATTCGGGTGCACATAATTTCCAAGAATTTCCTTCAGTGGAAAACCAAATTTACAGCAGATGCCATTTAGAGCTGAGGAAAATAAGATAATATAATGTATCAGAGAAACATTATGTGGATAGATTGGTGACATAACAACTGCATGCTAACATATTTTCTCTATTTTTTTCATATTAAAGTGTCCTACAATCACAACAATTCTGTCCCCAGAGAGCTTCTGATAAGATTCTCTAAGAGCTGATGAGAAATAAGAGAAGCCTAAAGCAATTTGACCCAGGGTCTGAAACAGCTGTTGGGGATCTTGCTGTCTCTAGCTTTTATTTGGAGAGTGAATGGCATGCAGTGACTTGCCAGAAGAAGTTCCAACTCTTCCACCAAGCACTGTTTCTGATCTTCAATATCAGAAGTAAAATCAGTACTTGCCTCATGAGCCCAGTGCATCTGTATGAAGGACAGAAGAGGAACAGGAGTGGAAATCAGTATGTACAACGTTACTGGGGGAAAAAAAAAAAAAAAAAAAAAAAAAAAAAAAAGTCCAGCAGATACATGAGGCTGTGGAAGAATGTCCTCCTTCTGAGGACAAAAATAACTTATCCTGTAGCAGACATCAAAAAACATCCAAAATGACAAATCCAGGATTTTGGGGATCCCAAGTCCAGATACTGATAGGCTTACGCCATGCATTTATTGCCTCTCTTACACCTCTGTACAGGGGAAAACACAGGAACTCTGGGCTGAGCCAACACCCAGACAAGTCCCTGCCTGGTTGAGGGGGGATCCACTGTGGGATGCATCAGGGACTTGTTCAGACAGACAGAATTCTCTCTAAATCACTTATCCAAATATTTAGGGAATTTAATCCTTCATGTAAGCTGTCTGCAGATACAGACAAATGTCACTGCATAGCCAGTAGGTTGGACCAGATGACATTCAGAGGTTCTTTCCAGCCTCTGCCACTCTGTGATTCTGGAAATCTGTGATTCTATTCTTGAGACTCATCAGGCTCAGCTTTACTATGCAACAGAGGTGACTAGAAGTATGTGAAAGGTATGCCCTCATACAGTGACTGCAGGAAAAGGGTGCCAGACATACTCCTGTAGTTAGATCAGGCTTTCATAGTCTATCATCTAGTGTAACTCATTCTGTGAAAGTGTATTGTTAATTTGATCTACCATTCCATGCAAGTGTGGAATCTTTTCCTATTGGAAATGTTTTCTGACAGCTGTAATATTAGTTCTGCTACCGAGCATAATAATTTCATTTGTCATACAGTCTACTTTTTGCTTATCAATTTTCTTTCCTCAGGAGTATTAAAATATATTTAAAAATTAATCCTATTATTGCTGAAAATATTTGTTATATTAATTTCGTAGTTGTTCTCAATTATAAGATTACTATGATATTGAGAACACAAAGTAGCACAGCCAGGTTGGGGTCTCCATTCTTGAAGTTCTTCAAAAGCCACCTGGACATGGTCCTGCGCAACTGCCACTAGGTGACCATGCTTCAGAGGGGTTTTGGACCAGGTGGCCTCCAGAGGTCCCTGCCAGCCATTTTATTCTAAAAATCTAAAATTTATCTTTAGAAATATTTTTGTATTTCTTCTTACACCTATTTGTTAATAGCACCACTGAGACAGAAAAATAATTGATTTTCAGCAAGGGGTGGGAGTTACATTCTACAGACACATTGGTTTCTGTTTTCTGTGCCTAGTTCTTGTTTTAGCTAGTGAATGAGTACAAAGTGTTCAGCATGAATTTCAGTAAAGAACTGAAGAATTATACTTCAGAAAACCTTTTCCAAATGCACTTATTTGCCTAGGCAACTAATTTATTCTGATATGCTTTATCAGTCTCCTTTTTCTTTTTTACATAATGACTATTCCAAAACATTCCATGGCTTTTCTCATATGTGTCAGTTCTGCCTAGACTTTATGCATCAGATACTTTTTAAGGTTTTGTTTGTGTGTAAGGATTTTTACTTTTAAAATGCGAGTTATTGAGGGTTTTGCTTTTGTTTTTGTTTTGTTTGTTTGTTTTTGTTTTTGTTTTTCCTGATATGTTCTTACAGTTCTCAACATGGATTTTTAGGATAATGTAAGATGACATAAACTGATTTTATTCTGCATACTAACTCCAAACAGAATAAGAAACAACTCTCACTTTTCAGTATAACTCATAATTTTAAAGATTTTTTTCTCATGTTTTTGTGTGTATTGTGTATTGTGGTGTGTGGACAAGAGCAATATATACAGCTATATATCAGTATGCGTTTATTCATACTGATGTTTATATGTATAGTATGTGCATACAATTATAGAACCATAGAATCGTCTAAATTGGAAAAGACCTTCAAGATCACCAAGTCCAACCATAAGCATGACCTGCCAAGTCCTTTCACTAAACCATGTCTCTTAGTGTCTCACCCACGTCTTTTAAAAGCCTCCAGGGATGGGGACTCCACCACTTCCCTAGGCAGCCCATCTAATGCTTGACCACCCTCATGGTGAAGAAATTCTTCTTAATGTCCAATCTAAACCTTCCCTGGTCCAACTTGAGATTATTTCCTTGCATTGTGTCACTTGTCACCTGAGAAAAAAAGTTTGACAACCACATCACTGTAACCTCCTTTCAGGTAGTAGTAGAGAATGATGAGATCTCCCCCCAGCCTCCTCTTCTACAGAATAAACAACTCCAGTTCCCTCTGTTGCTCCTCATAATTCTTGATTACTAGTCCCATTATTATATGACTTAGGCATCTCATGGCAAGGATTTAGAGCTAATTTTGCTCTTAATGGTGCTCACCAATGCAAATGAACTAATTAAAGAAGTTAAGATTGGAGGCAGTCTGGGCTACAGCAACCACACCCTGGTTGAATTCTTGATCTCAAGGAATACAGGCCTGGCAAAGTCAGGACCCTGAAATTTAGAAGAGCAAAATTCCAGCTGTTTAAAGAATTAGTGAACTATATCACCTGGGAAACTCTCCTTAGGGACAGAGGGATCAGAGCTGGCAACTCTTTAAGGATACTTTTCTCAGAAAGTAAGAGCTCTCCATCTCCATGTGCAAGAAATCAAGAAGGGAAGGCAGGAAGCTGTTATGGCTGAACAAGAACCTGCTGGTCAAACTGAAGTCTGAGAAGGAAATGCACAGGCAGTGGAAACATGGACATATGGCCTGGGAAGAGTAAAGAGATGATGTTTGGATATACAGGGATGGGATCAGGAAAACCAAGGCACAGACGGAACTGAATTTGTCCAGAATAACTTGAAGGGATTCTATAGGTGCATTGGTCAGAAAAGAAAGGCCAAGGAGAGGGTCTGATAAATGAGAAGGGAAAACCAGTAACAACAGACATTGTTGAGAAGGCTGAGGTATGTAACAACTTCTTTGCATGAGTCTTCGCTGCCAGCCAGGCTTCCCACCTCTCTCAAGTTCCTGAGCACCTAGGCAGGGGCTGGGGGACCAAAGTCCATCCCACTGTAAGAGAAGGGCAAGTTTGAGACTACTTGATGGAGATGAACAGGTACAAGTCTATGGGGCCCAATGCCATGCATCTCAGGGTCCTGAAGGAACTGACTGATGGAGTTGCTAAGCCTCTCTCCATCATATTTGAAAAGTCCTGGCAGTCAGATGAAGTCCCCAGTAGCTGGAAAAGGGGAAACATCACTCCCATTCTTTAAAAGGAAAGAAAAGAGGACCTGGGAAACTACCAGCCTCACCTCTGTGCCTAAGGAAGATCATGGAACAGATCCTTCTGGAAGCAAAGTCAAGGCACCTGCAAGACAAGGAGGTGATCCAAGACAGCCAGCACAACTTCACCAAGGAAAAATAATGCCTGACCAATCCAGTGGCTTTCTATGTTGAAGTGACTGCATCAGTTGACAATGGAAGACAACCAATGTCATCTACCTGGACATCTGTAAGGCCTTGACACCATCGGTACAACATGACATTCTTATCTCTAAATTGGAGAGAGGTGGATTTGATGGATGGACTATTTGGTGGATAAGGAATTGGCTGGATGGCCACAGCTAAAGTGCTCAGTCAACAGCTCTATGTCCAAGTGGGGGCCAGTGATGAGTATTGTCCCTCAGGTGTCTGTCCTGGAACGAGTGCTGCTTAACTTCTTTATTAATGACATGGACAGTGGGATCAAGTGCACCCTCAGCAAGTTTGCAGATGACACCAATCTGAATGGTGCAGTTGATACAACAGAAGGAAGAGATGCCATCCAGAAGGACCTATACAAACTTGAGAAGTGGGCCCATGCAAACCTAATGAGGTTCAACAAGGCCAAGTGCAAGGTGCTGCACAATTGAGAACCTATGTCATTGCACCCCAGGAGTGAAAGAGTTAGAGCAGATCACACAGGAGTAAAGTATTTGGCAATGATTAAACCACATGAAGAAAGGAAAATCTTACTTTCATGAGCCTACACAAGTGATTCAGGCTGTTGTCATATGAATAACAGTAAACTCTAAGGAAGAAGAAAGGATGTTGAGATCGAATTCCCACCTCTTCACACATGCTAGCAAAAAGACTACTTCACTGATAGTCTTTCCTTGATTAAAAGCATGTTTTCTGCTCTCTAAGCCACTAAATAGCAAGAACATTTCTTTCTATCATACTGTTTACCTATAACTAATGTAAGGTGTTTCGAGGGGGAGTGATGAAAATCACAAATTAAGAGACAGAGGCAGGGACCCCACTTAATGAACACCATGTAGCTTTATGAGTGGAAAGAATTGACTCTAAAAAAAAATCAGTGTCCTTAGCTGCCTGAGATGTTTTTATCACTTTTCCTTTTTCATTTCAACATACAACACTGAAGGTTGTATACTAAATTGCCAAAAAAAGCTGGTATCCAATTAGGAAGATTTCTGCACTGATGAATCTCTTACAGGTCAAAAAAGCCAAAAGCTGGACTAGTGTAAGATCAACAACATTGCTGCCAGGCCTGAGTATTTCAAGGATGTTAATTGAGCATGAGAGCAACCAGCTTTTAATGCAAGATGGGGCAGGAAGGCCAGAAAGAGAATAAACAAAAAAGGATGGTGGACCCTGTCTTGTGCATCTGGTGATGGAGAAATGGAGAAAATGGATGGGTGCTCTTCAAGGCTGTTAGGCTTCTGAAAAAAAAAAAAAAAAAAAAAAAAAATCAGAACCAGCTAATACCATAACAAAGACTGTGGAAAGTAAATTGTGAGATATTGAAGGGCCATGACTTAAATTCAGAATGTGAATAAAATGCAAAAGGTGGGAAGAAGGCAATCCCGTTCCTAAGTGTAACTCTCGATATACTCTCACTGGAAGGAAACATTCCCCAAACTCCACAAAACTGCAGCAATGGCTGTGCAATCATCCTGGTAACACATAATATCAGAATATCAAAATGACATATTAAAATGATACCAAAGACAGCATTGTATATCTGTGTGTAAATGCAAAATTCAGCCTTTCGAGATATCTTTCACTTTATTCCAGTGCGAAACACTTTTCACGGAAATAGCTACAAAACATCACCTATACACTTTGCATCCAGTCACTGTTGCCCCTTGTATGCCCTTTTCTAAACTCTACCCTGACAGCTTTCACAGAACAGGAGATGGGCACAATGATGTGCATGGTGCACTTCCACTGCCAGACAGCAGATGCATATCACAACCGTGGGCTTGCACCAACATGCTCCTGGTCTGACTCTTAGGTCTGAATCAGTGGTGCTAAATGGCATGAGGCCAGCCTGAGACTTCAAACAGTTCAACTATTACTGGAAGGAAAAAAAAAAAAAAAAAAAAAAAAAAAAAAAAAAAAAAAAGATTTACCATGTTAGCTAGCTTGTTTATTTCTTAGTTATGCAAATAATTTTCCAGCTTTCTCAGGCATGTTTGCAAGTGTCCACTTATGCAATGTCAAATAAATATATCTTAAATCTGATGGCTTCCATGACGAAGTCATGTAAAAATAATCAGTTCTGCCTATTAATTTACTTTTCATTTTGTATGTGAGCATATATTCCTTTTTAAACAAATTCATCCCCCTCCTTCGCCCTCCCCCCACCGCGCTTATATTGGTTAAGCTCTGTTTGTGGAAAGCTCCTTTTTGGCCTCTACTCACATTATGTTCATTATTCTAAACATGGGTGTGCAGAAACCAGCATGGATTTGGGAGTCTAAGTAAAACTTTGAAGCACTTGCTGTGAAAGTGTACATTGTCCTTTGCAATGAAAGAAATATTTTGATACAAATGGTAGGAGGCATCAGTATTTTATAAGTCTGGAATGGTAGATTTCAATAGTGCCTCACTTGCACTTGCAATAATCTAGATGAATGCATTCAGGCTTTATATTTGGCCTGTACGTTCCGACTTTATTTATATTCTAGCTTGTGATTCAGGGCTGTGCTTGAATCCACTTGCTGGTGCTTATAAATTATCCCCCACTCCATGAGAGTGCATGGATGCCTGGGCAGGGAGGCTGAAGCTGGGGCTACTGTGGGGGAACCAGATCACACTCAGCCTGGGCCCCAAAGTGTGGGAATTGTATCCCCTCTTCAGACCACTTGGCTTTGGGAGCATGAGTCCATACCCAGCCACAGTTATTTAAAAAAGGTAGCATGCATCTCAGAAGTCGTGTTTCTTCTTTCCAAGTAAACAACTTTTTTTTTGCAACTTGGAAAGCATACCATTTATTCATTCATCTTTTTGCTGTGTCCTTAATGTTGGGACTTAGCTAAGGATGGTTCTCTCAGTTTACAAAAAAGACAATTTTTTGTTAAACATTATTGTTTGTTTGTTTGTTTGTTTGCTTGTTTCTATTCTCTTAGTAGTTTTTGTTTGTTTTGCATGTTGTTTCCCCCATTCCCTGCACACACCCTGCTGCCAAACAAGCAGCGATTAATATTGTGTTTTGGTGTGCAAAGAACAAAATCAATACCAGAGTCGTCTGAGTCTTTCTTACACTAAAAACAGGCTGGGGGAAGAAATGACAACTTTAGGCAACCAAAGTGTTGTGATGGTCTTCAAAATGAATAAAGAGAAAGGTTTTCTTAGAGACAGCATCATTTATTAATTGGACAGAGGGTGCCTCTGAAAGGTAGAAGTTGACTATTACTTCCCGCAAGTGTAGTTTGTGCCAACAGATCCTTGCATTGTGCTTTTTCCTCATAAAACTATGAATGCAAGTTTAGAAAAAGACGTTTTTAAACAGCATCTAGTGAGAAGTTACAAGCATAAATAATGGTGTCCAATGTTGTCCAATTCATGGCTTTTAAGAAGAGTAACGCTGCCTGTCTATAGGGTAGGAGGCGAGGGTTAACTGTTGAACGCAGAGAAATGTTAGTAGCAGGTGGACTGGATTCTAGGTGTTCTTTAGTTTTTGTGGGTTCAACTCCATCCTTACCACCTTCCATAGTTCACAGACAGGCCTTCAGATACAACACTTCATCTAAATAGCAGCTTAAGCAGAAATAAGACTATGTGAGTCCTACTCAAAAACTAAAAAGTCACTTTGGAGAGTGAGATTTTGGTTTCTAAGACATTAAGAAACTCATGAAAGATTTCCCAGCATAGAGGCAACCAGCTTCATAGTCACTGCTCTTTATATCAGAAATATTTTTGACCTATTCATTTTGTAGCTTGCTCCTGAAAAATACAGCTCTCACTAGTGCATGAAAATAACGTATATCCACTCAAAATGTGTTGCTTCAATGTCTTCTTGGTATCTGAATTTTCAATAGTGTATGCTTTGAGATTGTTCACTATAGTCCCCATTGAGAAAGTTATGAAAACTCTCAGCCTAGGGTATTATTGTGTAAGACTGGCAGCTTTCTTTTTCTTTAGATGGGTGTATTTAATGAACAGCGGGCTTGTAGGATAGGAGTTCTTGAACATTACAGTGATTGTTACTGACAGGTAAAAAAATACAGGTACAAAGATTTTAGACTTTTTATCTGCCAAGGAGATTCAATGCCAGCTGTATAGCTAATATTGAAACCCTAAGATTCCTTTGAAGATTCCTGCTTTGCCCCTAGTGACTTACGTTCTGCCCGTAAATAAATGTTTTTCTTTCAGGAACCTTTGCTTTCAGAGCCTTGAGCTACAAATGACTCCTGAGAATAACATTTGTTTTTCACAAAGACCCTTTTTTTAGTGGGAATATCTCTGCAGGAGGGCTGTCATGGAAGGCTCCTGCAGGTGTAAGTGGCTGTGCTAGAGCACTGGCTGTGGCTGTGGCTAGAGCACTGGCTGTGCTCTAAACCCCACCTGATACTGAAGTCCTTACCAGAGCTTGCAGTTTTTTCCCTACATTCTGAGGGAAGTGTAAGGCTCCTTATTTCTTTGTAGCCTTGGTCCAAAACTGGCTAGCACAGTTTCTGCAAGAAGGGGCTAGAAACTTTCTTTGTCATTTTAAATTCAGATGTCTTTATGTAGTAGAATGTTAACCTTGAGAATGAAGCAAAGTATATCACAAGGAAATGAAGTTTGTGGTGCTTTGAAGAGCACAGACACCAACATAGGGAAAAACATTTCTACTAAGGCTAATGGAACAAGGAAATAACAATTTTTATTATGATTTGTTAGCAAAATGGTTAACAAAGATGTTACTGACACATACCACTAGGGCTTTTTATCCTATGGATGCCATCTGTAATGGAAGTCTCAGGCTCCTCAGGAGAGCAGAATGCAGAATATGTTTTTGTCCCTCACGTGTACACCACCAGTATTCTAGTAAGGGAGTGTCAAAAAAAGAAATAAGAAATGTTAGAGGAGATGAAAGAAAATACACAGAGAAAAGATTGTCTTCTCTTTCCTTCTATCTTTTCCTTCTTTTCTGCTTTACCTTCCTGCTGTAATTCTTTACAGAGGGAGAAAATAGCACCCAGTTTTCAACATACAGAAGAGGGTAAAATTTTAACTTAACCAGTAGGTAAGGTGCACAGAATCATTGTATTGTGAGTGTTAGGACTGGGGTTAAAGGAACTAATGATAAGGAAATAGGGATAAGGGGCAGACCTCTGGCCTCTGCCAAGATCAGTGCTGGGCTCCCTGCAGTGAGAGAAGAGGGCTGACAATTAGTAGTCAAAGTAAGAAAAGGTCAATTCGGTTTCCAAAACAGAATTAGGAAAGTAGATGGATGCATTTGTCTGCACTACCAAAGAGATAAGGGTTTTTGGTTAGCAGAGCATGGAAAATTAGAGACAAGAAAAGCACTGAAGCAACACTGGGGCTACATGTTCAAGAAAGAAAATGCTAAGCAAGAAAAGCACCATTTGTAAAGTCAAGCAGAACGTGTCCAGTTACAAGAATAGTTGAGAGACAGACAAATAACAGGATATGGCTGGTAGAATAAATAGGCAAGGAGTCCAAAGGCGTTTCCATGAGTCACTGCTGGGCTATGGTTACCAAAACGGCACAGAGAAATGATTCAAAGCGATGCAAGGAAAATGGATGCAGAAGGAATAAAAAGGAGGATAAAAGCTTTGTAAGGCTGAGGAGACAGGGAAATGGATGAGGTGGAATGATGTCATGGAGAGATACCTCTCTTGGCCAGACATGTGGAAAATTTGGGTACATAGATTATAGTTCTGTTTATGGTTCTCTGCCAGCAACTTCTTGTTTACAGCACCAGGGTTAAGATGACAGCTGTACCTTAATATGACAGGAAACCTTATTTCACAGGAAGTCTGATTGGTCTGGCAAGCCATCATGTCTGGTAGCGATGAAGGTCTGAAGAGCCTTTTAAATCTAGTACACATGTGAAAACTGAAGTGGGAAAAGAAGAATATATCTTTCTTTTCCAGATTTATGATGCTGGATTAGAAAGAAGAAGAAAGATCTTTTTTTTTTTTTTTTTTTTTTTTTTTTTTTTTTTTTTTTTTTTTTTCCAAGAATCATTGTTGGATGCTGGTGAAAGCAAACAAAATCAAACAGGCCACTTAGAAATCAAACCATATTTTAAAATGAAGGATTTGTTTTTTTCCTCACCAAGAGTAAAAGCTGAGTTAAATTGAGCCCACTGTTACCATGTAAGTGTTTGAAATGAAATAAAGTTTTCTGACCGAATGCCTATCCCCATGGCAATATGAGAGGATCTTGCACATTGAAAAGTGAAAGGAATGAATAGATGAGGAGGAAGCACAGTAGATCCTGACACAGCCCAAGGTACAGGATGTATCCTTAGAACTGTGCTGTGAAGGATGCATGCAGAATGAATAGTCCCTGTATTTCCAGGGTTTATCAGTAATGTGAGATAGGACCACTCTTGCAAGTCAGGCAAGGACAAGAAGTACTTTTGTTAGTTTTAGAAGCACTGGGATTACTGCATCTGGAGCATTAAAGGTGCATTATTTAACGAGTGTCTAAAACTTTTATTAACTCTTCTTCAGTTACATTTATTTTCTATACCATGGCTGAAACACAGCCTGGATAGTTACCAGGATAAATTTTAAAGCCAACGGGAGCTGTGCCTACTTATTCCAGGCCTGGAAGGAGCTCTCTAGCTCCAGCTCTAAATTGAATAACCCTTGCAAACCTGCAGCAGAGCTTTATATGAATTAATTATTTTTT
>CM021767.1:86967689-87002236 GCA_011076525.1 Nettapus auritus | reverse complement strand
AAAAAAAAAAAAAAAAAAAAAAAAAAAAAAAAAAAAAAAAAAAAAGATGTTCTGACATAGAACATTCCCATTTGGCACAAACAAAACCATTAAGGTAATTAAGGTATTTGGAAGAAAAGCCAAAGAAATAAAGCATTAGCTTCATAAAATATGATGTGGCAATTTCATGCCTTTTCTCCATACATTCAGGGATCAGATTTCTCACCCAAGCTATGACAGGCTGAATTTTTTCCTCTCCCACATGTCCCATATCCTGGCAGAATACCCCACTTGCTAGACTAGCAGCCCGACTCTAGGCTGAGCTTTCTCTCTAATTCCTGTTGATATTCTTATGTTCCATTAGGAAAAAAAATAGAAGTATATATTCTTTAAATCACAGAGATGTATATATTCTTTAGATCACAGAGTGGAATTCAGGACAACGTGTTTACTTTATTTTCACCAGGAAGGTAAGAAATCAGGATTCAGTTCCCTCAGGAGAAAATGGAACTTAATTTGCACCTCTAGTATCCTGCATATCCCTGAAAAATCCTGAAAAACTGTGGTTCTTGAGCCTTTGTTATACTGAGAAATATTACTCCTTTTTCTTTTATTTTGTTTTTGAGGATTTTGTTTGTAAACCAAGCAGACCAACTCACTTAAAACTGTTCAATATATCTGGATTAAATTTAGTAGTTAAATTCAGGCTAACCATAGAATCATAGAATCATAGAATAACCTGAGTTGTAAGGGACCCACAATGATCATCAAGTCCAACTCCTTGCACCGCACAGGTCTACGCACAAGTTTAGACCATGTGACTAAGTGTACAGTCCAAACATTTCTTAAATTCCTACAGGCTTGGTGCAGTGACTACTTCAATGGAGAGCCTGTTCCAGTGTGCAACCACCCTCTCAGTGAAGAATCTCCTCCTGATGTCTAGTTTAAACTTCCCCTGCCTCAGCTTCACCCTGTTCCTGTGGGTCCTATCACTGGTGTTTATGGAGAATAGGTCACCCGCCTCTCCACTCCCCCTTGCGAAGAAGTTGTAGACCATGGTAAGGTCTCCCCTCAGCCTCCTCTTTTCCAGGCTGAACAGGCCCAGTGACCAGAAAAATAGAAAGCCTAGTTTTACCAATTATTATTCACTGGAAAAAAATCTACCAAGGTAGTTTTGAGGGCTCTGTAGCTCCTTTGTAGTTTAATCTCCCCAGATGATTTTTACAAAACTCTTCAAGTTCATATTCAGAATGGAACACCCTGATCTTGACCTCTCCTTCCCCCATCCCCCTCAAAATTCATTCTCACAATGAAATTAAAAAATAATAAAAAAAAAAAAGAGAGAGAGAAAAATAAAATAAAATAAAATAATTAATTAAATAAATAAATAAATAAAAAAGCAGAGAGAGAGAAGATGATGGCTTTTCTTCTCCCAGAAGCGAAAGTATCCTCTGAAGTAATGTATTTTCACAGATCCTTTCAAGTCACTAACAGTTAGGGAATCTAGAGTATGCTACTCTACCACAGGGCTACGGGAAGGTTGTGATAAGATATCTCATGTTTTAAGATCACTGGACCATCCTAAATTTACATACGTTTATAAAAACAAAAAATGAAGCAGTAATTGGCTTGGACATGATTTCCTCCACATTTAGCACAGTTAGTTGCGCATTCAGATTTAAAGGCAGAAGTTGGAAATAAAACAATCAATTCTGATAGTGTTGTATGACAACTTTGGATACCTCAGTGGAAAGAGACATGTTCCATCAATACTTACTCCTGGTGATCAGTATGAACATTTATTTTAAATTATCTCAAAGGATCAGAAACAAGAACTTAGAAATCACTGTCATCAGCTTATTTCAGATGGCCTTTTCTTTGTGAAGGTTTTTCACTGAAAGCAGTTTAGCTATATGAGAAAGCACAAATTAATGCTCTTATAAGCTTTTTGTGATGATGCATAAATATGATGCAAAAAGGATAATAAGGTTATAAAGTCAAGCAGTCTTACTGGAAGAAAAAGCAAATTCACAGAATCATAGGATAATTCAGGTGGGAGGGACTAATAAGTGCAACCTCCTGCTCATAGCAAGGTCATCTAGGGGGACAGACCATGTTTCTCAGGGTTTTAGGTGAGTCTTGAAAAAGTGCAGTATCTGGGAAACCTGCTCCATTGCTGGACTGTCCTCACATTGTAAAAGATTCTCTTTCCATCTAATCTGAACCTTTCTTGTAGTTTAGGTCCTTCCTCTCTCATCCTGCCTTACTCTATCATCTTGATGACCTTCTCATAGGCCCTGGAAGGCTGTTGGTAGGACCCCCTTAAGGTTTTCCTTAATTAACTTAATTAAAGTTTCCTCTTCAATTTTATTTTAGTTTCCTTGTATATTTGCATATAGCATGTGCTATGATAGAGTCTCTAATTACACGAGCAAATGCTACTTCTTTCACAAGGTTTCATCCTCATTTGCTAAAAGGATGGATAGCATCTTACTTAGAGGGTAGCAACTCATTAAATTTTTATTCTGCCTTGTTCAGCAGGTGGTCTCATTTCTTGTTTACAGCACACTCTTAAAATTAACCCCCTGAAGACGTTTTTCTCATTATCATTAATTCCCTTACAGGTTTCTAAATAGTATTGACTGTGAGACTTGTGTGGGAATTGGAATTTGCATTACAAGAAATTACATAGAATAGTCTTGTATTTTTAATTTCTGATTTAGAAAACAAAGAAAAATGATGCAGCAAAACATTTTTAAATTAGAAATTGACCCATATAAATGGAATAGCTCAGATTGAGGAAAGCAGTAATTGTTCAGTAGCATGATTTGTGTTCACAGTTTCATAATTTCAAATACCAGCTGGCCTGAAGTTATATTATGTTTACTTTACAAGTAGGAAATTGAATCACAGAAAAAGAAAGTTCCAGAGTATCCATATATTTTGTAAGCCTAAAGTGAAACACCTGAGAATGTGGCTAAAAAAAAAAAAAAAAAAAAAAAAAAAAAAGAGCAGAGAAAATGTTAGAGTCCTGAGCCCTTTTGCCCTTCCAAAGAGAGTGGAAGGCACCTGAGTATTCTTTGTTAGTCTGGGAGGGTCTACACAGGGACAAACATCTTGACTTAATTAAATTTCCAGCTGTTTTGGAAGGCTGTGTTCATACATTTGCTGGGAAGGAGAGCTGCCAATAGTTGATGCTCTGCTTACAAGTCCAGCACAAAACCAAAAATAACTGAGGGTTTTCTGATTTGGCTAGCCTCCTCACAGTGTGCAGCTTAGACACAACAGTTTATACAGAATAACACACAGAAGGAGCTAGCATCTCAGCTTGGAACAACATCTGTGTCTTCTATAATGGCAGTGGTGCACAGCAAGGCATGGTTCCCTGCTCCCAAGGAACACCTACCCTGGCACATCAGAGACCTCATCCAAGAGTGAGCTCCCAAGGGTGGATGCAACTCTGCAGCCACAAGCTGTCCAAGGCATTTTAACAGGTGCCAGGGCAGACAAACTCCTTGCCACCAAGCAAGGGAGCTATAGGACTGGGTAAGGAGGCTGTGCATCAGTAGAGATGGCAAACAGGTGAGTGACTGGAACTTCTCTAAAACCCTGCAGAAATCAAAGCCTGAACCCTGCACTACACTGATGAGAGGGAGACAGGGTGTGTGCCTATGTTTCCAGGAAAAGGAGACTCCTGTAGTGACAAAGACTGGATGCTGGTCACCACAGGTACCAGGAAGACATCTCCTGCCCCACCTGAAGATCTGCAGCCCCAGAAATGGGGTAAGTTCCCTGGTAATACAGTGGGACCTGACAGCTGTGACCATGAAGCCTCCAAGCCATTGGCACCTGAGCCCCTCCCAACACAGATGACTGAGGAACAAATGAGGAGACAGAGAGTCTGCTGGACCTGATTCCTAAAAAAGAAGGAAGAATGGGTCCAGGGTGTGAAGTCCTGGGGGACAGCCATGGCTTCAGGGACCATGAGTTGATGAAATTCCAGATCTGGAGAAGAGGGAGTTAGGCAAATAACAGGATCCCAACCCTAGACTTCAGAAGAGCAAACTTTGGCCTGTTCAGGAATCTGCTTTGAAGAAAACCATGGGATATAGTCCTGCAGAGAAGGATACAGGGGTCAGTTCTCAAGGATCACTTCCTTCAAGCTCAACACCAGCCCTTCTCTGTGTGTAGACAATCAGGAAAAGTACCAGGAGGTGTGCATGAATGAACAAGGAGCTCCTCACATATCTGAAATATAAACATAGAATCATAGAATATCCTGAGTTGGAAGGGACTCACAAGGATCATTGAGTCCAACTCCTGGGTCCCCAAAGGACCACCCAAAAATTCAGTCCACATGTCTGAGAGCATTGTCCAAGTGCCTCTTGAACTCTGTCAGGCTCGATGCTGTGACCACTGCTCTGGGGAGCCTGTCCCACTGCCCGACCATCCTCTGGGTGCAGAAACCCCTCCCTAACACCCAGCCTGACCCTCCCTTGTCCCAGCTCCATGCCGTTCCTTCAAGTCCTGTCACTGTCCCCAGAAAGCAGAGCTCAGTGCCTGCCCCTCCACTCCCCTTGTGAGAGGACTGTAGGCCGCCATGAGGCTTCCCCTTGGCCTGCTCTGCTCTGACCTGAACAAACCAAGGGACCTCAGCCTCTTTGCATACATCTTGCCCTCTAGACCTTTCACCATCTTTGTAGCCCTAATAAAAAGGAAATGGAAGCAGGGACAGGTCACACTGGATAAATATGTATAGAGACACTGAGTGTGCAGGGATGGGGTTAAGAAAGCCATAATCTGCAGTGAGTTGAATCTTGTGAGAGATGTGATGGGGAAAAAAATAAAATTATTCTACACTTAAAACAGCAGCAGATGGAAGACTAAGGAAAATGTGGTCCCACTGCTGAATGGGGGTGGTGGCCTAATGATGAAGAATATGGAAAAGTCTGATGTGCTCACTGTCTTCTTGACCTCAGTCTTTATTGGTACAATCAGCCTTCAAGTATCCTCGTCTCCTGAGATCATGGGGAAAGTCTGGAGCAATGTGGTCTTACCCATGGTGAAGGATGATCACAAGGGAGCATTTAAATAAATTGGACATGCATAATTCCATGGGCCCTGCAGTTTGCACTCATGAATGCTGAAGGAGCTGGCTGATGTCACTGAGAATTCATTCTCAACTGTTGTTGAAAGGTTGTGATGATCAGCAGAGAATCTTGATTACTGGAAGAAAGTAAATGTCACTTTCATCCCAGAAAAGTGTGAGAAAAAGGATTTGGGGATCTACAGGCCTATGAGCCTTGCCTTCACCCCAGGAAGATCCTGGCACAACCAGTCCTATCCAAACATCCAGGTCAACGGGGTCATTGGGAGTAATTGGCATGAATTTAAGATAGGGAGGTCATGTCTGACCAACCTGACAGCCTCCTATGTCTAGATGACTTGTTTGATGGATGAGCGGAGAGCAGCAGATATTGTTTATCTTGAGTTTAGTAGGGCTTTTGACACTGTTGTCACTCTCTGATACCATAGACAAACTGAGGAAATACAGATGAGATATGTGAGCTCTGAGATTAATCAAAAGATTTGCTGAATTGCTGGGCAGAAAAAGGTTGTGATCTGTCTGTGACACTAAGTCCAGCTGGAGGCCTGTCACTACTAGTATACCACAGGGATTGATACTGAGGTCACTGCTGTTTAAAATCTTCATCAGTAACCTGATAATCAGATGAAGTGGCAGAGTACATTGTCAGCAAATTTCCAGATGATATAGAACTAGGAGGATTGGCTGATATAACAGATGTGTGTGCCACCATTCAAAAGGACCTTGACAGGCTAGGGAAAGGAGCCAGTGAGTCACTCATGAAGTTCAACAAAGGGAAATGCCAAGTGCTGCCACTGGGAAGGAATAAACCCATGCACCAGTACACACTGGGGGGAAATGGGTTGGAAAACACTTTGTCAGAAACTGAGGATCTTGATAAATGCCAAGTTGAACATGAGCCAACAATGTGGTCTTGCAGCAAAGACAGCTGACACCATCCTGGGCTGCGGGAAAGGCAGCATTGCTAGCACATTGAAGAGGTGATCTTTCCCCTCTACTCAGCATTAGTGAGACACAGCTAGACTCCTGGGTCAAAGTTTGGGCTCCCTAGTATGATAGAGACATGGACATACCAATGCAAGTCCAGCAAAAGGCCGTAAAAATAGTGAAGGGGTTTAGACATGAAACATGAGTAGAGGCTGAGAGAGCTGGGACTGTTCAGCATGGAGAAGAGAAGGCTCAGGCTTATCTTTATCAGTGTGTGTAAATATCTGATGGGACAGAGTAAAGATGGAGCAAGATTCTTCTCAGTGGTATTAAGTGAGAGGACAGGAAGTTGTACGTTCAGTTTGGCTTTGGTGTACTTTGGATCAGCTGTCTCATTCTGCTGTATCTGCGACCTGCCTGCAGCTGCATTCTTCCTAGCAGCTGATTTGTGGCCACCCTGTTGGTGATAAATTGAGGTGCTCTATCTGTTTCTTCATTATATTTACCCATCTTGAGTAACCATCTCATCAAAAGATAAAGCTAGTTCTTGTTACCCCAATGTTACTGCAATGTTATTTGAAGGAATTACATTGAAATCCATATGAAAATTTTGTTGCTCATTTCCAAAAATGTCCAATGCCTAATATCAGCGCATAGCAGTGAAGTTCTTACTTCAGTCTTCTGCAGAAAACAACAACAACAAATCTATACTTACTATACTTCCTTAGTGATACTCTTACTTTAGTTTAATAGTATTAAATACAGGTGCATGTCAATCTCAGTATCTTTTTACGTAGGCACTATATTTTTGGCATGAACTTCTTCCAGCTACTTAAGCTAGAAGTAATTTAAAATAGTTAGTTAAATTTTTAATCTCAAACTCATTCCTACTGAAAAACATGCTGTAGTCAGGCCATGTATAACATGTTCCACAAAAATAAATGTATGTGATGATTTATTTAAGCAGGGTTACTGTCTAGCATTGTAATCTCAGAGAAGACAGAACTGTAAAATCTTCATCTTAAAAAAATAAAAATACATAATATTTAAAAAAAAAAAAAACTATCTGTAATTCCTTAATGGAACAAGCCTCCCTATATACAAGCACTGTCTCTTTCAGAAGACTTGCTATATATTCTATGTATCTGTGGTAAGCGAGACAGCTTTAATGAAAGCAATTGTTCTTTTAGGGTCAACATTAAGGTCTTTTCCTATTCTTACATTTCTGATTCTGTAAATCACACTTATACCTATTGTTTGAAGGTGTTTTTTTTTTTTTTTTTTTTTTTTTTTTTTTTTTTTTTTTTTTCCCCTGTGATAGCTTGGCAATCGTTATCTTGGTGCTTTCAAATAAAAACTCAACAGTACTAAAAGCCTTCCCTTACAATGGGGTCTAGGAATACACTGTACTGGTTCTCCAAGGTTGTTTTGTGTAGGGTCTTGTTCCTAACAGTAGAGCCAGGAATAATAGTCCTCATTTTCACCTGAAACCAGACCACATTTTTAATCAGATTCAGAGTACATAACATACCTCTTGACTTAGCTCCATCACACTGTCAAAATGCTCTGAAGTGTGTCTGCAACAACTAATTCTTTCCCCACTTGGTATTCAATTTGCAAATCATACATTTGTAGCTGAAAAAACAATCTCTATTCTTAGCATCAGCAGAATGGGCTGCCAGGCCCCTTTTGGCACTGTCAACAAGTGGTTTATGGTCAGTGTCAGCTAATAGTGACCTCCCATAAATAAAAACATTAAACATTTTTCCCCCATGGACTGAGACCAAAGCCACATTCCTTATTTGAGTTTATTGACAGCTTGTGCTCTGTTCATTCCTATGACGCTTACTCTATTGGGATTTTTAAGTTTAGACCACACCATTGTAAAGGATTGTGCAATGCTTTTGTTAGAGCCATCAGTGAACAAATTTGTTTTGCATTTATCATCATAGCAACTCATGACTGAAATCTCATCTACTCCTTTAATCTCTTCCTTTTCTTAAGATTACAGTGCAGAGTGACTCTTTAGTCTTTATAGGGATACCAATTTCCTAGAGCCTCCTGGTTCATTAAGCATGGAAAAAATCACTTGTATTTACCATTTCTCTAAATATTCCTCTCCTTTCTAGGTAATAGAAAATGTTCCATTTCACTGTGACTATTTAGCTCCTTTGTGTTGATGTCTAAATGAAGGACTTTTTTTCTCAGCACTGAATTATGTGTGCTGAATATTTGTTGGCTCTCCTCATGGCTGTATGATTCTGAGAAACAGAGCCTATTTTGCTATCTTCTTGCCTCAGAGAGGCCTTTTTTTTTTTTTTTTTTTTTTTTTGTGAGATCACTGAGATTTTTCAAGTGCAGTACATAGAACATCAGTGTGAACTTCTTCTTCTGAATATAACCTCAGCACATATTTGATACAGCTGGCTACCCTGCCATCTCCAGCAACTGCACCTGTTTGATGAAACCAAGGGTTTTGGCCCATTTGCAGCGTCCTATTTTTGTAATACAGGTGACATATTTTCCATGCTCTTTCTAATGGAGTATAAACAATTCACATGGCAAAAGCCTGGAAAAAAATTAATGTAAAGATACCTCTAGCATACCCTTCCTTTTGCTCACTCAGAGATGCACATGCACTGGGAGAAACAATGACAAAAATTTGCTGCAAAGGCATGGTGAAGCAGCCAGTTGTGGAGCAGGCTGCAGAGATGCAGCCCATGGGAAGAGAAGGCCAGCAAAACTAAGAAGCCACAGCTCACCTCTATGTAGGAAGCAGAACAGGCCATCCCTTGGGCAAGAGAATGATGCCCAACATCACGGTGCCACATGGACAGGAGCCTCCTGGTTTGGGGAAGCTGGATCCCAAGGGGCCACCTGAGTGGATGGCTGCCACCCATCAGGGGCTTGCTCTGAGGATCCCCGCTCTGAAGTAGGCGTGGGACACCAACACTGATCTCTGTGGTGTTGCTTCCCTGTTTATAAGGGCTGGGTTATGACTGTCTATTTTCTCCCTCCCATGTCCATGAGTTTTTTGTTTGTTTGTTTTGTTTTGTTTGTTTGTTTTTCCCTTGGAGCAAATATGTTTGTTTTTGGCATGGTTTTTGCTCCTGTGACTGTGACTGTGTTAAGAGTAATGTGTCACATTAGCTCTCAGGCTGACTGTCCATTTGTAATCTGCTGCAGCATTGTCCTACAAGACCTGTTTGAGCTAGCAATACAGCAGTGTTCATTGTTCCTCCTGTGTGTATGCATCACAGAAGTGTGCATCCAAGGTCTTTTATCTTTTTTCATATTCTTGATATAGGCAGGGTTGTGTGGCAAAGGATACACCATTTTTTTCCTGCTATTTCTTTGTGGAATTTTATACTGAGCTTTTGTATACTCATTATTTGAGTGTCTTGTGGGTCCTAGTGTACACTCATAATGCACTTCCTTCTGGATTGGCAGACTCCCTTCACTGTAAAAAAAACAAAACATCTTTGTCCAAAGGTTCATTGTGGGAACTACATAATAGTCTTCAGGTTTTTTATCTTCCATTTAAACCAAAATTTATCATCCACTGTGTTATTCTGTCAGTGCCACATGCCTCCTAGATTGGAGCCTCCAACTGGCTGTCTTTGCATAGTATTTTTTATTTCTTTGTATGTTGAAATGTGTTTCTCCTAAGTTCTATCATGTGGAGACAGAGATGAGCTAAGTAGCAAGAGGATAAGGCAGTGAATGTAATAAAGCTTTCCTGACTTTTTTTTTTTCAGTTACTATTGCTCAAACTTCCTAAAATTATAATTTTCTGAAAGTTCAGAGTAATTTCAGCCCCCAAATTCTGACATCTATGAAGAAACAAATATAAAAAGAAAGCTCTGATCTTTAGTGTAAATTGTTTTAGTTTATTAGCTATTTAAGCATTGACAGGAGTCTGCTGTTTGTGCTGTCCCTTAAGAATGATATTTCAGTAAACTTCCTTGTCTAACAAAATGGAAATAAATTAAATTTTGAGCTGCCAAATGACCTTGAAATAATATATGAACATATATACAACATATGAACAGGAAAAGGATATATTTGTTGCTCACTTTCTCCTTCAATTACAACCCAAATGAGCCACACCTCCTACCTTAGCATCTCAGCAGAGAATGTGAACCAGCTCCTTCTTCTAAAGGACAGTCAAATTATTTCCATCACTGAGCAGCACAGTTTGCTTTTCCACAAAAATTTACTTTATGGAGGGCTAAGTATGTTAAATTGAAATGCAGAATCATAGAACAGAATGGTTTGGACTGGAAGGGACCTTTAGGATCACTTCAGGATCATCTGGCCCAACCCCTCCACCATGGGCAGGGACACCTTCCAATAGATCAGGAAGCCCAAAACCCCATCCAACCTGGCCTTGAACACTTCCAGGGATGGAGCATCCATATTGCTGGGCAATCTGCTCCAGTGGTCTCACCACCCACATCACAAAAATTTTGCTTTAATCATTAACTTTAAAGATATTCCTATTTAATTTTTATTTGTGATTTTTCTTGCCTAGATAAATCAACTCTTTCTCTCCAGGCTGGGAGTGTTTCTTCAGAGGAGTGATCGATTATCTGTTAATTCTCCTTTGTCAACCTGCAAGCATGGCTCCCACACAGCATACCTCTCTCACCACCATCCACCACCTCTGGCTTTTGCAGAGAAAAAAAAAAAAAAAAAAAAAAAAAAAAAAAGCATAGTTGGAATAAGCAGGCAGTGAACAGGACGGAAAATTATTCAACATCTCCACACCATTTATTAGTGGAGTAATACCATCTCACCACACATCTAACCACTAGATAACAACTTTCCAACCCAATGCACTTTACCACTGTGAATTTTATGGTCTACAAACACCCTCCTGGCTGCTTTGTAGGGGGCATTCAGCAATTACACCGTCCACCGATATACTCTGAGATGCCTCCCCAGGCAGCAGCAGGTCTACGAGGCTCTACAAGGAATGGGGCTGTGTCTCAGGCAGCCTCAGCGGGGAGCCCTGGGCACAGATAGCTTCCAACACCATGTCCTACATGCCGATACGGCTGCCTGCACTGGTAGGCATTAATTTATCTGGGTATCGCCCTCAGAAATTAGCCTTTTCTCTTTTCTGCATCAGCCAGACTTCTAAATAACAGATGTAAAGTTAGTAGCTATTTGTGCTTTGCTGTAGACACCAGTAAATGTATTATTGTTTGAACATCTGTCTGTTCAAAAAAAAAAAAAAAAAGAAACAACAAAAACAAACAAACAAAAAAAAACAACCCTCTCACTCCAATTGCAGCTTCCGGCAGCATCTTATCACAATGCACTTTTGGGATTTGACTGACTATTTTGTAACTTTTTGTCTTCTGCAGAATGATTTTTCTCCTTTACAACAGGCATATTCTTTGGAAACATCTAGAATTGCTGTGCAAAGTGCTGTGAACACCAGAGGGTGAGACATCCTCCCCTCCTCCATTTCTGAGAGCACAAGTTGGCTGGCTAAGTGCAATGTAGAGCTGGGCCAGCTGACACCACTCATGACTCTGGCACTTTGCATTTAGCAAAACTACTGTTTCATACAGAATCAGTTGCTGTACTATCCAGAATGAGAGATCTCAGATTCGTGGAAACCCCCTGCCTGAAAAAGTAGAACAGATAATACTGCATGCTTAAACTCACCCTACTGGACATCTACAGTGATGTGCACTGTGGGTGAGGAAGCTTGCCTGAGCAACACTTGCAGAGCTGATTGAGCTCTGCAAAAAATGCAGGAAGAATAGAATAGAATAGAATAGAATAGAACAGAACAGAACAGAACAGAACAGAACAGAACAGTTAGAAGGGACCTTCAGAGAACATTTGCAATATCCAGTTGTTGGATGCAGAGCCCTTAGTTGCCATCACCCTCACATGTTCAGCACTTTTGTGATTACACCTGGATTTGGACATCTGCCTAAGAAGTTTGATTCACACTTAAGGCCATGACAGCCTACTGGATAATGCAGGGTGGGAATATAAATATTTCCTCTGGCTCTTGTCCCACTTGCCTGGAAGAATTCACTATGCAGTAGTGAATGTGAATAGGAGTAGTGAATAGGAGTGTGAATGAAAATGAAATCCTTTTTCCTGGTGAATTAGGGAATTCCACCAGAAGAAAGGTTTGATGAATATTAAATATACAGAAGTAAAGCTATAGAAGGATTTAGGATATCTCTTCTCCCCAGATAGGTAAGTATATTGATCACTGGTCTATAAAGTCATTTGAACTGTCCCAGTGATATTAGGAGCTTATCTGTGATGCCTTGGTACCATTCCTGGATTCAGGCATAAACTGGTGTTCTCACTTAGTAAACTGAAAGGTGTCTTCTTTAATTTTTAGACCATTACTGAAGGTGTATATATAAATGAAGATTGACCTCAAGTGACGGGGATCTGGAAATTAACTACAAAACAGTTTTTAATAAATTATATATCTTCTATAGATCTACAATACTTTTAACCTGTCTTTTTCCTGTATCATTTTGAGTCCTTTAGCCCACCAAGAATTCATTTTTTTTTTCCAGAATTTAAATCCATTTTTCTTTGTTTACACTGAAAATATTCTACATTCCCTGAGTACAAAAAACTACAAAGCCTTGTAGTTGCAGCTCTTACTTTTCTGTCACTTCTAGCAGTTAAGGAGTCTTATTTATGACTTTAATATACATTTCTTCCCCAGTGTATTTGTCATTGTGATCTTGTCAAAACTTTTGTTTTAAGTCGCAAAAGTTCTTTATTCCCAAAGGCATTATTTTGTGTCAGAATTTTGCCTTTTCTCATCCCCAAAACCAAAAGTTAAGGTTTTCTTGACACTGCGTTAATTCCCTCCATCTTCATATTATTATTTTTTTTTTCAATAGCTATTTTCCCTATTTTACTCTTGTGCTTTAATTTAAACTTACATTGTGATGAACTCAGAGACTGCAGTTTGTCTGAGAGATTCGTGGGATGGACAAGAAAGGATTTGTTCCCATAATTTCTCAGACTTTGGGCTGGAGACAGAGAATGATACCTAAAGATAAGCAACTAATGCAATTTGCGATATCAGATGTCTCAAATGTCTTAGGGGACTTAAGTCTATGGCACTTGAAATGGCTCTAAATGTCTGTGTTCAGGTAACTGTTTCCCACCCCAAAGAGGAGGGTTTAAAACACCTAAAGTTATATAGCTAAATATAGGTGTCTACAGGTGAGCTAGGTGCCAGGTTTGCATTATAGTCAACAGAGCTCAGTGTAAACTGGCAGCTGCAGGCAGGCTATTTGATATTGCATGCCACTCCACCATTATTTTTAACTTTCACAGAGTTTGCAGCGCAGCTCATATATCATACCAAGATGACAAGATATCACTCCTCAGCCAGAGATTTACCAAAAGCATTGCACAATTGCCTTCTTTGCAAACTAAATGGATTTCCATGGGCATGCATGCTTTGGATGGCAGGTGGTCTATAAAATTAGCCTGCCTATGCAAAAGCTTTGCACCCAGAGCCCATTATGCAAGGTCCCATGGCAAGGTATAGGCCTGGCAGGCTCTGTGTCCTTCTTGCTCTTGACTGCAGGAGGCACCTGGTGACAGTGATGACAGAGGTGCCAGGGCAACACTAGCAGGCAATGCCTTGGTGCCACACATTTCAAAAACACAGTGCCAGTGCACAGGGTGCTTGGCTGTGGCCAGACCCTTGGCACCATCATGGGGTTCACATAGGGCTTCCAAAAGAGCCTGCACAGACCCATCACAGGCATGGTTTGCTCTTCAGGATGCTGAACACGAGCAGAGCAGTAACAAACTGACAAGCTCAGATTGACCCAAGGACCTGAGTTTGAGCCACAGTTTGTACCTCTGTGAGAGTATTACACATCCTTAGGCAATGCTTGGAAAACACAGGTGGAGCATGAAGCATCCATCTTTATTTCATAAAGCTGAAACTTTTTGTCAAAAACAAGCAAACAAAACTAAACTAAAAACCTTTTAGTTTAGTTTTGTGATCAAAAATACTGGTATAACCTTTTGTGTCACAAATCATGCTAAGTAGTGCAGTGAGGTCGTAGGACTGGAATACTTTGACCTGCCAAGATATGCATGCTAACTGGTCAAAATATAATAAAGATTAAAATTTCAAATAATGCCCTTCATAGAAACTTGAATTTTGGCAGTATTTTTAAAATGGAAGAGAATTGGAGAGTTCATTGAAGATTCCACAAATCTTTAATTTAACATAACAGTTCTTTACCTAAATACTTCTAGAAGTATGGACATCTCTTCTGGACTTTTTAGTTACCAGTTCTCTCCTAAAATGGGTGATAGTTGGGGTCAGAATCATGTAAACCACTTGGAGACCCTAAAATATGTCTAGACCTCAGGTGTTATAAACCAAAGACTTTATCTGAGTAGATATAGCTTAGATACGTGTTTTAAGGATATAATTATGACTGTGACAATGAAGATTGTGTCTCAACAATACATTCTAATTCCCAAAGAACTTGAGATAGCAATTTCCCTTATCTCCATAGTAAATGCCTTAAGGAAAGTGAGCAGACTAAAACATTTCCAACAGCTTTTCAGCTTTTTTTTTTTTTTTTTTTTTTTTCTCCCCAGGAGGATATTGAAATATAAATCACCCACTTCTATTCATTATGCACAGATTACATGAATGTCAAGTTATCTCTGCATTAGCATTGGAAAGATGCTTTTCAATAGAAATTTATGCAGCAGAACAAACTCTGAGAAGCACTTGCCTTGTCTTTTCTGCATTGTGGATTTATTTTCTGGAAAAGCATGAATGACCCTCTACCTTTCAATCCCTACTGACATAATTATTTCCACAGAGTCACACTTTGATGGCTTTTTTCCTTAAATCCTGAAGAGAGAAATTCACTTTGTACAGGGAAAGTGAAATGCTTGGGAGCTGTAGGAAAGGGTTTCACTCACAATATTGCTGAGGTGAGACCCTTCGTGTTGGGTATGCAAAAGTATGCAGGCTGAATAGCAGAAACCACTGTTTTTGGCAGAGCTGAAGTCCCTTACTGTGGCTGCCCATAAAGCGTGGCAAAGTCAGCAGCCATTGCCACAAGTGTCAGCAAACATGGGAGAAGTTGAGAGGATTTGACAGTGCAAACATAAGTGCAAAGACAATGATTTATCTAACATCCTTTACTAAAATCACATTGATATGCAACTGTGTTGTGACCTCTTTTTTTGGATGTTGTTGTTTTTAGGAAATAATATTTGGAAGTGGATGATAGAAGCATAGGCTGATGCTTCATAAAGAGAAGAGAATTAAGTAAAACAGAGGAAAGGAGAGTTACAGTCAAAACCAGAAGAGAGAGAGTAACATTCTGTTGAAAATCTTCCTGATTAAGACTCTCTCAATTATTAAAAAATAAAAAATAAAAAATAAAAATAAAAATCAGACTTCTTCTAGATTCTATTTTAATAAACAGTTTGGACTGTCCACTATTACTAGTGGGACAAATAATGTCCTTAGACAGCTGACAATTGAGGATAGTTTAAATTAATTTATACTGTGAGGCCAAATTAACACAGTTCCTGCCTGTAGAGAACCTGAGGTACCAAATGACATCTTTCAGAGTTACTGACATCCTACTTGTACCCATGTGTATGAGAAAAGACAAAACTCAGCATTAGGTAGAAACTCTGACTGTTCATTGTACCCACTGATCTGGGTGTCATACAACATGTGCTGAGCGATGACCCAACTTTTACCTTCTAAAGAGGCTGCAGAAATAAATGTCATAACCCTATTCTTTCATTCTGAGGAATGATTACATCTACTTCAGGTTTCAGTGGAAGCAAAACTCCAAAACATTGAGATTTCTCTTTCTAAATATTACAATGAAACTGCCTGTTTATCTGCACTTAATGCTCTGTATGAAAAGACCTGTACTGTTCTCCTAGGTCAGGAAAAAAACAGTCTAAATTTAATACATTACTAAGCTGCAGAATCTTTCTGGGAGACGAAACGTACATCTGTTTCTACCAGTTCAATTTAAGGCAAGTTTCTTGGTAAAAAAAAAAAAAAAAAAAAAAAAAGTGATTGCAATGAAACAGCTGTAGAATTTTACTTTAATTAATTAATTAATTAATTGTTTTTACCCAGCAGCAGAATATTTTGGTGAAAATACTTGAAGACAAATATTTGAAGTCTATCATTTCATATTTGGCTTCTGAAAGATCATTCAACTTTTTTTAAAATACTATTAATATTTATGAGGCTTCTATTAACCTCTCTTTTTTAATGTTTGAGTTAGACTCAAAGCTTTCCCACAAAAAAAAAAAAAAAAAAAAAAAAAAAAAAAGCCTTTTACAGTCTGATAACATCCCCTCAAACACAGATGAGTTACCCCTACAGAAAATTGCTATGGTTCATATAGCAGTAGTAGTTCAGAGGCTACTTTAAAGATCCATAAAGAGAATTTCCTTAGGTAAATATTTTTCTTTTAGACAAGGCATTGTAGGTTTATTTTGAAATCATTAAAGTCACATTATTGCTTTCTATAGAAAACCTATAAAATATATTTAGTGTAAGCAAATACATATATATATATATAATATAAATATATATATACACACTGGGAGAAAGAAGTGGGAAGCAAAAACCAAATCAGTAAAACAACCAACTAAACAAACAAACAAAGAAACAAACTAACAAAAAAGAACAAACCAAAATACACCAATGATCTATATCATACTGTACCAAGTAAATATTGCAAGATTGGATTCCTCAGTCTAGAGTAGCCATCTTTCTACAAATCTGTGTGTGTAATGAATTCTGCAATGTTTCCCACTACTGTTGATGAGGGTTGTTTTTTGGTAGCTGAAATTTTTGCTGCCTTAAGAGCTGGGAGGAATCTCTGGCAAGCTCTAGGTATAATTGCTTTAGAGAAGGGGACATATCCCACTTTATATATATATATACATAGCTATCATTTACAGTGCCACATAACTTTTTTGCTTTAGTAAAATTCTGTATCTTCTTCATAAGAAGACAACTGAATATGATTAGATAATCATACTCTTTAAAGACTTTAGTATGAAGTCTTCCTACAGCTTAGCACAAGATGATTGTACTCTGGTCAAGTTGGATGAAATCCACATCTAGAAAGAGACGGATATTTTGCTGTTCATTTGAGGAGAATGAAGATTTTGCATATTGAGCATCTTATTCTAAAGATATTGAAACAAGTCATGAGGTAAGGACCTACTCATCATAAATGAAGAACACCACAGTCTAGCCATTAATTACTAAAACTGTATCTTCTTGATCCAAGAAAAAGAAACTTCTAGTAACACATTAAGCTTTACCAAGTAGGCATTTAAAATCTAGGGGAAAACAATAAAATGCATTGTTTGAATAAATGAAGACTCATAAAGACTGACATAACTGTTGGGTTGAATAGGAAAATATAAATCCAGGTGATTTTTTTTAGCATAAAAGGTAAGAAAGCCGGGGTCCTATCCCTGCAATAAAGGCAGAAGGATGCTCAAGACATTTGCACAGGCCTCTGTCTAGAAGAAGGAGCTACACCCAACTGGAGGTGGTTTCTTAACAAGAACTTAACAAAAGACTGGAAGAAAAAGTCAGCTTCAACCTGGCTGCTCCTGCTTGGGAATGGACCTCCATTTGCTAACCAGTTCACTGGGTCGATGTGGAAGTGGGCTGTCCACAGGGGCTGTCTGTTAGTAAGCCTCACTATTGAAAAAATAATTTGCAATGAAGAAAAAAAAAAAAAAAAAAAAAACAGAATCAGAACAACCACTGCAGCAAAAAATGTCACATGTTGGTACCACATGTTACTCAACATCATGAGATTCTTCTGGCAGCCCCTCAAATTTGACTGCCAGAAAACAGAGGTTGCTGACCTCATAGCTTTCCTTAGTGATATGGCTTGCCTGGACTTTTAAGGGTCTTACCTTTATACTGTCCATCCTTTTCAAATAAAAAGGAAATGCATATTTTTAAAAAGAGTGATAATTTGTGTGTGTACATATAATGTGTACGTACATTTAAATTACACTATATGATATAAATCTACAATATATGTCACATGGAAGGTATTACGTAATTCCAGAAAACTATTAAAAACAACCTCTGAGTCACTGCTGACAATTGTTCAATGATTTTAAAAAGTGAGTGATACATCCCAAATTGACATTTTTCTAATGTCTTTTGTAGATAGATGCTGTCCCTAGGCAAGGCAGCTGCACTGTTACAACGCAGGTGGCTGATTCCCTTGTGTGTGCAGTAAAAAGCACAGAAATGTAAGCAGAAGCTGGAGAGATGCAGCCTTCCCAGATCATTGCTATGTGAAGGCTGGATCACGTCTGCAGGGTGGTGTCATGCACAGACCTGCACATTCACTCTTGCATGCCCCTCACCTTTTTCCAGTTGTGAATCCAGCACTTTATCATTAAATTGTTGCAGTTCTCTTCAAAAATACCTTTGAGGCTCACATGTTTCTTCCCAGGACCCCTCCAACCAGTGCCAGCTCTGGAAAGAGCAGGGGCAGCCCATGCTCAGAGTTGTTTAGGGAAATGCTGGTGACCTCAGAGCTATTTCACTGAAGCTATTCCACTGAGGACGTGCTGCCAGTAGATTACGTCTACTGCGATCTTTATCCCTAGGGCCAGTTTTCAGCACATTGGCAACAGGCAAAGGACACCACTCCCAGCCTGAGATGACACAGAGGCTCTCTGAGATGACACATTTTTACTTTCCTTCTTTGATACTGCAGAAATAAAGGGAAAGTATAACTGAGCCGTCCTGATGTAGGGCCAACTGCAAACACAAGCCAGGCTCTCCCTTACTTCCAGCATGATGCGGCCAGCAGTCAGGACCTAACTCAACTAAGTCCAGACCATTGCATTTGCCCTGTCCTGGAGAGCCGTGTATTCAACCACTTGTGGGTCACAGGCCCCCGCTTCTCAGCAATGAGATGCCTTCTTTAGAGACAGAAATAGGAGAAAAGGAGAAGAAGGGAGGAGGAGGAGAATGAACTTTCCTTCCTTCCATGCTTGGAAGAGGTATCTACGGTTTCAGCCAAATCAGAGATGGTGCATGCAGGGAACTGTAGCAGGGCCTTTCTGCAAGGGGATGTGGGGGCAGTTGCCAGAAAGTTGGTTGTTTTGTTAGGGGAAAGACATAGATATTGAGGAAGTCAAAGTGGCATTGCAGTAGATAAACACATCTTTTACTAATATCCAAATATTTTCAGAGTTCAGTAGTTGTTTAGTGCAGAAAAACTGTGGAGAAGTGGTGCCAAATTTGACATCAGCAGGGATTTGGATTGGAATCACTAACAGAAAGTTACACTGCTTTTTTTAAATAAACTTGGCACCAGACCCAAGAAAGTTTACCATCACTGATGCAGAAAAAAAGATCAGTGGAAGTATGAGAAAATATTGGAAATTAATATTTCATATGCATGAAGATTAACAGGGAAGACTTAGAAACACATTATAATGTTGTCCCCATCTTAACTTGTTATTCTATGTCATAGATTTTTACTTTTGGCCTATCTTGGAGATGATTTCAGAACATTTTTAATGGAGCACTCTTTTACTTATAATTTGGTCTTGTATTTATCTCACACCTAGGTGAGAGTGAACATTTCCTCTGATTTAATACTCATGAAAGATCACTTGTGACACAGAGGAAACTTTGCTGATATTTATTCTGTGCTCTTTAGAACCTGTTTACTTAGTGCCCATTAAAAGAAGAAAAACCCCACTAGCACTGGCAAAGATAGGTTTAAATGTCTCACCGGCTTTTTATTAGCTTTCCAGTAGATGACTAATTCCATTATTTTTACCAGAAAATGCCTACTTTAAGGTTGAACTCCTTTTGTTTGATTAACTGCAGGGGATGAACTAAGCTTCACTTTGAAGTGTTACTACTATTTACTGTCTGAAGAAAATATACTACTATCAACATCTCCTTCTTTTTGAAGATTTTTTTCCAGAATTTGGCTTTTCAGCACTAGTATATATATAACATTGATGAGAAAATTAATGTATGGAAAAAAGCATACATAGTAAGACTAATTGTTAAGATATGTTTTGATGCAGTGAGAACCCTGTAATTATAGTAGCCTCATGTGCTTTTTAACATCAATTACATCAGAGGCATCATGTATTTAATGAGACATTTCATGGCATGGGAAAACTGACTTTTTTTTATTGTTCAACAAGTGGCTACTTTAGCTGATCTTCATGTCCTTCTTATCTCCAAATCCAATTTGAACATCAGGTATGATGCTGGACCTAATAAGATACATCAGATTACTTGATATAGCATGATGCTAAATTTGCCAATTAGTTGTGTTTCTTAATCACAGTATTTGAAGGTGGCTATTACCAGGGAGTTGCTTTTAACTCTAACTGGAAAACAGTTTTCATGAGGATAATTGCCTGCTAGAGCAAATGTATTGAAGTCCTTCAATCACTAAAATCCAAACATGCAGGCAACTCTTGGTGTTCCATCAAACCTACAAGTGTTACTATAAATAGGCTGCAAAATTCCAGTAAAATCAACTGAAACTACAGAAGTATAGGTAAGTATCTAATCTCAGCAGTGGAAGATTTGACTTATTAAAAACTACCTTTAAAAATTCAGACTCACATTTGTTTGCTACCTACCACAACTGAAGAATGTCAAGAGGATTTACCTTTTGTATGTGGAAAATCAGTGACTGACAGATAATATAAATGAATATTTGAGAACTAAATTCTGAAGTAGACACCATTATACACTCTACACCAGTTAACTGGGTGCTAGCGTATCTTATTATTACATAACAGTCTCTTTTTATATAAAAAAAAACACAAGTCTATTATTTTGATTACAGATGATTATCAAACCACTAGTAGAACGTATTTCATTAAAATAGTGTAGCTCTAAATACTTTGTGAAGTCTTGTCTTTTCACTGAAATTTCATGAGAAAAAAAATGGGAAGAAAGGCTCTGGCAATGTCAAAATAGTTCATTTTGACATCTTTAAATGAAAGTCTTACACTTTCCTTTTTGAAATGTCTTTTTACTTTGATTTTTGTGTTTCACATAGGCATATGTGAGATGTGTAAAAAAATTATTGGAAAGAATTGATCCCTCTGAATTTAGGCACTTTTTTATGCTCCAGAATATTTTTAATGTTGAAGTTTTCTTGAACTGGAATAAAAATTATTCTAGAAAGCTCAAAGTTCTAGAAGAATTTTCATTCTCCACATAATTCTGGTTTTTATGTAGATTATGGAACAGACATCCTCCTGGAGTTACAAGAAAAATAGCCTGTAATATCCTTGTTTACTCATGTATACCCTGAAAGTGTGAACAAACACGAAAGCTCTAAGAGAAGCAGCTATCCAAGCACTTCTGGGGTGTTAATTGGAAATTCAGAGACAAGTACTTATTGCTGATGACTCTGTTTTGCAAGGTTTTGAAAAGCAGAGATAAGACAGAGGAACCACATCCTCCGAGTATTCTCTTCAAACAACCAGTACCTACCTTTGTATGGTGGAGTCTTTAGGAGGAAAGGTAAATGAACCCTTTGAAACCTGAGAAATATTCAAGTCTTGCTTTTCCCTTTCAAGATTTCCTACAAACCATGGCTTGTGCATAACGAGTTTTAGCTATCTCAGAGTCCCCATGTTTCTCCCCCAAGCTGTCCTTGAGACAGCAAAGAAACAAAAGCAGAAACAGGTGAAATTTAAAATGGTCCTTTTAAAAACAGAGGCAAAATAAACAAATGTCTTAAGCTTTAGGATGGCAAGATTACATTTTTTCAGAGGTGTCAGAATGGCTTTCCCATGCACCAGTCTTTCTCAAAAGACGTATGTCTCCTGGCTCCTTGTCCACAGTAATTTTGAATCATAGTCTAAGCTGATACCAAGCCTAGTCCCATTTTGCTGCTGGCTTCAGCTAAGTATGAGGGCCTTCTTCTGCTCAGACAAGGTCTGGAGCTGGCCAGGAGGAAGAAAGTTGAAAAGGTGCCTGCTCAGCCACTGCAGAAACCTGCTACCTCACCTATGTGCAGCACTCACCTCGCAGCAGCACTGTCCAGCACAGACCATAGCCAACAGTACAAGACAAACAGTGTGCAGATGTTTTGTTTGATGTTTACTCGGGTTTTGCCTTCCTAGACCTACATCTACAGCCAGCAGTGCATAGTCCTATGTGCAGCAGATAAAAACATGAAAGCAGACTTGCACGATTCCCAGCCATTAAAATGTTGACAGCCCATGCTGTTCCTCTTGCAGTAGCAGTTCCTTACATTTATAAGTGAGCGTGCCAGGAGGGGGGACAACATGCCATGGTAAGACAACCAGCACGACCTTGTGGAGGTGAGAGGTGATTCTGCCTGCCCAAATGAAGCTCCTGGGCATGGGAAATCGAAGGTGTTCTAGAAGATGCTGATGTGTTGAAATGTCAGCACCCACTCAAGGGTTTTCAAAAGTGAACTGTGGTCATCCAGGCCTCTGTGCCCCTCTGTCTTCAAGGAACAGGGAGATATTCTAGTCTCATTGAAAATCCCTAAACTGTGGGAGGTGGGATAAATCCTGGCCAGCATGGTGCTGTTCTGAAACTTGAGTCTTCTTCGTTCATTCCCCAGAATAGCACAGGATCAGGCTGAGTATCAGCTTACAAGTGGGAAAAATAGAGTGATTTTTAAGTGTTATATAAACACAAAAATATATATTAAAAAAATGATGCAATTTCAATGTTTTCCTTGGTTTCTGTTCATTATGAAGTATATGGCAAATTTCTTTCACTATTTTTCCCAATAACCTAGCTAAGTAAACACACTTTTGACAGTATTTGTAATATAATAATATATACACATAAGCTCTTGCATCAATAATTTAAGCAACCTTTTAAAATATAATAAAAAAAAATTACAGAGTAAGTGAAATGTCTATCTTTTTCTTTTTATTTTTTTTTCTCTTTTTGGTGAGTAAAATTCATAATGTTTGTGTGTTGCCATTAAATTCCACTTTAGAAGAAGTTTATAGTACTGTAGTGAAGACTATCAGGAAAAAAATTAAAACTTTTATATGACTTGCTGTTTATAGGAGTCCTGTTAGAGCAGGGCAATAATAACACTCAGGTATTAGAAAGATTTCCCACATGACACTATAAGTGTAATTGAATTCTGATTTTCTGTAATATTTTCTTATATAGAGTCTTACTGGGAGTGGGGAGAGGCTACAAACCATGTCTATATACAGCTCATTCCATGTTTGGCTTTGATTTTTAATACTATACAGTTTTAGCAGAACAACAGGAATGATCTTCAGCACAGGTGATTACAGCAATATTTAGAGCTGAGATGAAAAGCTGGAGACATATCCCATTGGATTGACAGGTTTGTTCTCAGAAATCTCTAAATTCCCTCCTCTCCCATAAATGTAACTACTGACTTAGTAAAGAATACCGAGTTACTGAAAAAATAAACATTAAATGAATTATTTGAGGATAAATGCACTATGTACTTTGTATTGCACTATACAGGAACTGTGGTTTGATATTTGAAACAAAAACAATGGCTCCACGGTAGCTCCAGAATAATAATAACCTCATATCTTAGTAGTCTTCCACTGAGCTATGGGCAGAAATGATTTCCCAGGTACATATTCTCATCTGGTTGAATAGGATTTCCATTGGTTCCTTCTGACATGTTGAAAGATAACATTGCCTTGTTATCAATAGGAATTTGGATTTAATGTATAATTTCAGGCAAACAAATTTGAAGGAAGCTTCTGAGTAGGTGTTGCAGTCAGTTAACAAGACCAACAGCTCACCAAAACCCAAATCTGATCCTAAGCCAGAGGCAACTTCTACAACTCTCCCTGGAACCCCGCATAACCTTTGGGAGGATTTTATCCCCAAAATGGTGTGACAGCAGGATCACATCCTGCATCTTACTGCTCCAACCACATGGCCTGAGCCTCCTTGCCAGGTGTGAAACTGGAAGGGGATGGATGGAGCAGACACAGAATCCACCCCAGTGCTGACACTGCCTTCTTCTGCATACAGCATGACCACGTTTTACCAGTGCTTCTGCAGATGAACTGCATCGCCTTTTGCTTGCAGCATGGAACCTTGATTTGTTCACATATCAACAAGCTGCTTGCCAATTTCCAACATGATATTAAACTAGCCTATAGGGTGATAAATTTCTTTGTCAGAGGTGAAGGCAATGTCAACGGCAACTGGAGGAGTGAGGAATATCATGCAAGTGAGCATGTACTTAAGCTGTTGTACCTCAGATTGTAGTACTGCCTTTCACAATAAAACAGCAGCATAACTTGCTTTCAATATGGGTTTCATCTATACCTTGTCACCTGGCTATTTCCACTTGTACATTGAAATTCAGTTTTTGGTTTTGTCTATTTGTTGTTGTTTTTGTTGTTTTAAAGTGTTGTTCAAGTACTTCATGATTAAAATTTTTAAGGTATTTTAAAGTTATCTGCAGGGTTACTGAGTCAGATTTTGATTGGTTGTGTATAATAGATGTTTGTTAGTGCTATATGGAAATATAAGAGCAGGCTACAAAATGTTCCATTAGAAATGCATATTTGTTATAGAATAAGAACATTTAATTGATTTACCCTGTGCTAATTTATTTATTTATTTATTTATTTACTCTTGGTCATGCATTAAAATAGATGTATTTTGCACAGTCACAAATGTACAAAACATCTCACTGACTAAGCAACATCCTCTCATGTCAGAGTTATCCTGGCTGTGAGCACAATCCTCAGCATCTGTGGTGACTGACTGCAGAAATAGGCAAACTGTGTTGTTTTTGAATATGAAAAGATTTATATGATCTGAAGAGAAACCAGGGTATAAAGGAAGAGTGGATATCTTGAACTTTAAAACTATTAAGCAGGATAGCACTAGCCTTCAAAAAATTGATGGGAAATATCACTGTAATGCCATAATGAAGTAACAAGTTATTACTCTAATTTTACAGTTGGGAAACTGAGACATGACATGCCATGTGATTTCCCCAGATTTACTCAGGATGACTGCTGGCTTTACTGATAAGAGAACAACAAGCTCCTGACAAACATATAGATTTGCTTTAGTATCCTCTGTATATTAGATATTCAAGACAAATCAGCAGCAGTTAAACAAGAAAACAATCTTTCCAGTGTTTTCTCATGAGGCTTTCCTTTTATCTAATCCAAGAATTTATTTTCCCTGATACCTCTTACCGTAACAGCACTGTAACATGAAAGTTGAGACCCTAGGACAACTCTGGCCAAGACCTGAGTTGGTTTCTAACTTAGAAAAGGACAGGTATATGCTTTGGGACATTTCCTGTAATGCATTACACTGCCTACATAAGTCCCAATTGATAATTAATTAGAGATATTAAAATTAGGAATTTTCATTAAAAATTTAAACAAAAATCACAAACACTCCATTCCTCTGCATGTTAGTTATTTATGCTATTTCTATAAAAACTAAGGTAGGTTAGAGTCCCTGTAGGAAAAATTATTAAATTATATTATTTATTTAATTTCAATACAAAACTTTCCCATGTTTATTAAAATTTTGTAAAACCTACATCCTAAGTTGTTATTAGAAATGTTGCAAAGGAAAGTTTTTTCTCAGGGAGATATCTATATTGATCCTGCCATAAACCTGATGCTCTCTTGTCATAGTAAAACTGCTGAGTCATGTTCCTTTCTGCATGCCTCTAAAAAGAAAAATAATGTCTGAAGTAAGTAGCAAATTGCATCTTCACTCACCTGAAGTTTTTGGACCAAAAAAAAGGCAGAAACCTGAATGTACTAAGTGGCAACATGATAGATGCTGAACTCTTCTGAGTAACACAGGCAGTGAAAATCAGGGACTTGGTAAGACACTTCTAGTTAAGCTCCCTGCCAAGTATTTCCTCAAGGTTTGATCTTTTCTTTCTGTCTCCTTAGAAAGAGTTTCTACCCTCTGAACAAATAAGCAAAGCTAAGGGTAGGGAGTGCAACCTTTTAGGACAATTTAGTATTGGTAAAACAATTTACTACCTCATCCTCTAGTTATTGTCTGCTTCTCCTCTTACCTGGAATTAATCTGCTTCCTCCTGTACAACACATTGCAAATAGTATTGATGGTCTGTAATGCCTGGTGAGAAAGGAATCAAATTACATATTCTAATTATATTGCAACATTTATGTGTATGATATTGACACATGATATTGAAATCTTCATCTTGCAGCAGGGAGTGAAAAAAGAATCTGCAGCTCTAAGCAAGTATTACTTCTCAGAGATTAGAGGCCTGAAATGCTCAACATGAGATGGTGGTACTTGCAAAAGGCTTGTGACAGATGAGGTTTGGTACCAACAAGTATGCATGTAAATAATGCTTATGCTGACCTTAGAAATTACTAGCTGAATGCACTGATCATGGAAATCAAGGCTACATTAACAAAGTTAGTTTTTGCAAACAACACAAGAAAAACAACATTCTTAAAGGGAACAATAAATGGCATGAACTTCTCTATTTAACTTAAAAAAAAAAAAAAATGCTATTCACTACGAAAAGATCACTTAAAAATGAATAGTAGAACTTGTCAGGATGGAAAGTGAGAAGAAAAAAAAATAAGGGGTTAGGATGTGGTAGAACCACTACTTGTAGCAATGACGGGGGTAATACAGGAATATTTATGTCAAAAAAGAATACTAAATGTGTTACTAAGCATTTTATTTTTTCAGAGCCCTGTAACAAGCCACTGAAATAACTGCATCAGAAGTCCCCAGAGCCATAGTCCTCAGGGAAACAAAGTGTTACCAAGCAGTGGAACTGCTAGGTTTTTTGTACTGTTGCTCCCAGAGCAGGTGTGATGGCTGCAGTAAGCACCACAGTCACCCACAGTTACACACAGCTGAAAGTCACAGTGTAGCAGTGCTCCTGTACACTGCTGGTATAAGTGTGGTTAGGTTGAGGCTGGATTTAACATAACAATAGAGGAGGCTATTCTCCTTTACATAATTTTGGCAAGAGAAAGGGGCCTACGTGTAAATATTAAATTCATATTTCAAAACAGCTTGCCTACCTACAGTTACATGTGTTTACAGAAATCTGCAAACTACACATTTCACTCTAAGTAACTGCAAGCATCTGATCTAGTGCAATAGCTTGACAGCTGATAAGGGTAGCATGGGAAGTGCGTAGGATCCTGTGTTTTTCCATAGCCTAACCCCAGTCAGGCTTCTACTACTCTGCTGCCTTTTTATCAGCCTCTTTCATATGATTGTGTGATTTAATGAAAATAAATAAATAAATAAATAAATAAATAAACAAACATAAAAAACATTGCAGCAATCAGGTTGAGAAGACCTGAAGCCAATGACAGAATATGGCTTCAAAAAAGCAAAAGCCTGGGAATGTTCTCCAATGGGAAGCAATTAAGAAAGACCATATAGAAAAGTTAGGTGTTATTGGATGCTACGAGAGGTAAACAGAGACTTGCAGCCATGGAAACCAACACATCCCCTCTGCCACACTGCCAAGGAACTCGCCAAACTACTCAGCGTGCCTTTATTTCTTTTTCTTCCAACTTAATTCCTCTTCTTTCTTGATATGAATCACCATCAGTGGGCAGGTGAGGAGGAACTGTCAATCAATATGCCTCTCCAGGCTTAAGAGATAGGCTTCTGAGGTTCTTGTCACTGAAGAAGAACATATTCTTCTTCCCTCCTCCTCCAATAGAAAATATATTATTCTCTAGTTGCCTGAAGCCCCAGAGCATAAGATTTATTTTCTTTTCAAAAATTTGAGTCTTGCTTGAAATTATTCGCTAGCCAGCATAGTACTTCACCAAATTGCTGCATTTTTAAATAGAGGATACTCAGCTTCCTGAAAATAAACAGATAAACTGTCAGAGAATATATGCAGATGAGACAAAAATATAAAAATATGATTTTTTTCATAATTCATAAAAAAGCACTAGAAAATAAATAGTTAGAAAATATAGAAAATAAAAGCCATTACTCTTGACTTACTCTCTTTTTAAATACAGAACCACATGTTCTATATAAAACCTAAAATAACCAAAAATACTGAGTAGTGTTCATTACTGATGTCATTCCACTGAAGTTAGCACAGACACAAAGGGGAACAGAGTATGGATCAGCATCTTAACTCCTCTTATTTAGATGGGTACTAATTAAACAAACTCTATTCAACAATCATTCCTGCAAACCCTAATCCTCTTAATATGTAATTAAGACTTGTGGAAGTAATCACTATTTTTGACTTGGAAAAAAAAAAAAAAAAATTTGAGCCATTTAATGAGTATAGAATTTAATTTATATTTAATTTAAGGCTATTTTAAAATATTTAAGATGTGATACAAAATGATATTCCAGACACATTAAATGGCTCAAAAAGAAGAGACAATGCAGACACCATGATGTACCATGGCTGTGTGTATAAACTCAGCCTGCTCACGATTCAGAAAGACGTTCATATTTTTGAAATTCAGATAGAGAGGGACAGAGCTGCCTGAAATTTAATTGTTCCGACATCTTTTGATGGAGAAGGGGCTGCAAGGAGCAGTGCTTCTGATTCAGTTTTGGGGAGGGAGTAGACTTTGGAAAGGGGGGAGGGGTGTGTCCTTTCTTTTTGTTTATCTCTCCTCTTCGAAATCCCTTTGCGGAACTTCTTCAAACTCACGGCTTTATTAAGAGAGCCACCCTCCGGGAGGAAAACTGGGGGACGAGAACCGCTGCCTGCTCCTGGGGGGCTCAGCGCACCCCGCCCCGCTGCGGGCCGCCACTGCCACCTGCTGAAGGCATCGCGCTACTGATGGCCACGGTCCCCGGCCGCCCCCCGGACCCTAGTCGGCCCCATTCGGGGCCGCCGGGGGTCCGGGGGGCGACCGGGTCTTGTCGGTGCCCCAGCATCCTTGCAATGGGATGCGGAGTGCGCCCTTTGATGCGTGCGATCGGTAGAGGCATGACAGGTGCTGGTGCTAAGGCTGGTGCCAAATGAAACCCAATTTTGGGCAGCCCGGTTTTCTTTCTGTTCCCTTGCAGCGGCTCAGCCTACTGCTCTTTAAACACTTTTTAAAAATTATTATTATTTTAAACACATATTTTTTATTTTATTGCTGTTTTTCTAAAACCATATCACAACAGAGGCATAAAAATGCCTACCAGCTTCATGACAGTGCTTGAAGATGCGTCTTACCCTATTTCCCCCACCTCACTGACAACACATACTATTTGATTTCAGAGGTGTGTTGTAGGAAGGGAATGTGCTGATTGAGTGGACAGCAAATAATTGTGCAAGGGGAGGTAAGGGTATGTTGTGGAAATTATTGCTCCTACCCAACAGGGTGCGTTAGACCAAAATGCCTTTAATAAGTCTCCTCATCCAAAGGCAATATATGAAAGACATAGTCAAACACTATATTAACATAACAAACAAACAAACAAAAAAGACCACCTCTTAGCTTTGCAATGGGGAATAAGAACCCCATCAATGTTACCTGGGATCTGCAGGACCATTGCTCTTCTAGAGTTATCATCAGCATTACAAATGCTACCCTCTTTAGAAAATAGTCATTCTTCATCAGCTGAACAGAAGTAAACACAAAACATTTGTTACTTTCTGGGGCTCATTTGTTTTAGCAGGAAGCTGCCTCCACTGTTACACTACTCAAGTGTACAGATTCGCTCTGGAAACTGAGAGGGATCCTTATCTGTATGGATTTAAATATGGAAAGAGACAGTGAATGGAAAGAACAACTTCAATCAGATATTTTAAGTTACAACTGAATTGTGTTTATGGCCCCAGACAGCGTGTTCTGCAAAATGTTCCAAAACACTCATCTCTAGGCTTTCAACCATTTCTCACTTCTGCTCCAGTGAAATATTTGGAGAAAAAAAAAAAAAAAAAAAATAGGTCTGCCATCAAGATCTATCATAAGGAAGGTGAAATAGTGATGATAACCATTTCCAGCTGAGTTACAAAGGTCGTTTGTTGCTTTTATCATTATCACCTAGGCCATCATTTCTTTTTAAAATCTGTAACAGTTTTGGTTCCAGTACATGATCTTTACACTACACAAATCATTTTGGAACCATGGTTTTACAGTGCACCTTTTAGAAGATAATGGCTAAAATTTCTAGTTTCTTTGTTGCAGTGATAAGGTAGCAGCAGCTATAAAACAGTCTAGATAATATGCCATATCTCTCTTCAGCAGCTACTGCACACACGATATAGGAAACTCTCCTGCTACTGGTTACTCATTAAAGTTAAGTGATAGGGATCCACATGACAAGGTTAAGTTTCAACACTTTAAACCCTGCTGAAAGTTGCTAATAATAATGTTTAATTTTCATTCCAAGTATTTATGGTATCATGAACTTGAGATGTATTTTCTTCTTCTCATTAGCTGGAACCAATGAACCTTCCTTTGGAATAGCAATCTTCAGGCAGAACAACAAAACAGAAGCAGAATTTGACCCCTGCTTAAATTAAACAACTTAAATGGTTTTAATGTGAATGTCCTAACCAGAGACAAAGTCAGATCAAGATTTTCAAAAAGGTCTTGAGATTTCAACATCCAAGTAGGGAAATGCTAGCAGAAACATGATTTTCAAACCAGAAACACTCATTTCTTAAAGGACAATTACACAGGGCAGCTAAGTATCTACTCCCATTTTAATAAGACACATTTTGAGATGCTGACTTTCTCGTTGGGGAAAATAAGGGTTGTAACTAATCTTCCATAATCTCTTCACATGAAAAAGTCTTGCTGTGAAAATTCAGTGAAGATTTAACCATCTTATGGGGAAAGAAAAAGATGAGAAAATGAAGGATATCTACCCCTCAGAGAGGGCTGGAGGAAAGAAGGGGAAGCCAGTGGGCTGCAGAGTGGTGGGACCCGTGGTGGAGATGGGGCAGGCACCTGGTCCTGTGCAGTTCCTCACTGTTATGCTCCCACACGACTGTGGTGCGATGTCTCTCAGTTCAATTCTCCCGTCCCCTCTTTTTTAGAGAAGCAATTGGAGGAGCTGCTGTATCCTAGCCACAAACCACTGCTATCCTTTCCACCCTCTGCTCCCTGTGCATAAGGTTTGTGATTTTTCAGTGGGGGCAGGATATCAACAGTGACAGATGCTTACGTGTCCTTACAGTATTGACCAGGTCAAACTTATCAATGGGTTTTTATTTCACAGGGTAGGTCATAAAGTATTAATTGCCCTAGGTCACCTAGACTCATGGAATAATTTAGGTTGGAAGGAACTTCTAGGGGTCATCTACTCCAACCTTTCCAACACCCTGCTCTCATCAAAGTTATGTCACATTGCTTGGGGTCTGCTAAGCTTTGAAAAACTCCAAGGACAGAGATTTCACCACCTTTCTGGGCATCTATGCCAGTGTCCAACCACCCTCATGGTAAAAAGCTGTGTTTTTTTTTTTTTTTTTTTTTTCCTTACATCCATATTTGTACATCTTGTATCTCCTCTGGTAATTCTGGCTTGTAGCATTTAATCATCCTCTCCCCAACCCTACAAGGATATTAAAAGTCACTTTTGGCTCACACGTTTCCTTGCAGAAAATGATATATGTGAGACATAAAACAAGTTAGCTTTAGACACATCACAGCTTCTTTTTTATTCTTCTTTTGAAATGAAATAAGTACCTTTAGCCTCTCTTAGGAATAGAACTGTTTCACCATCCCTTTAACTGCTTGGGAAAAAGCACTGTTCTCTATGAGCATCTTATTCCCCATGTTTCTTATTCCTGCTCACACATTGTAGCAAACTTGGTCTTGTTATAGTTGCTGTCTCACAGCCTCACTGGATTTTCTATATTCCTCTTAACTCTTACTTTCTTGTTTTTCTCCATTCTTCTGATGGATATTTTTGAAATGCATGCTATAGGAAGAAATTTAAGAACATGGGTGAGCAAGTTAAGTGCCTAACCATGCCTGTAGGAGACAAAGAATTCTTTTCTGATGTGCTACAGCTCCCACCAAATCTCATTACTCAAACAATAAAACAGGAGCTTCTGAAGGCCCTACTGACCCCAGGCCTTTTCCCCTCTGCCTTTACAGTTTACCTAGTGATAGAAATAAATCTCATGGAATTCAATAGGAATGCAGCAGCAGAAAGGCGGACCCTCAAGCATACAATTCCTACAAAAGGCTTAAAACAACTGCTTGTCCTCTGATATACTAATGGAAATGCACTGTCAGAGCTCATACCTATTCCAGCTTTCTGTGGTGCCTTCAGCTTAGGAGGCCTCTGTGGTGCCTTTAGCTAAGTTCTTGTTATGTCACTTTGTTAACTCTGAGGGGATGCCTTATTCAAATTATTTGAGGATCATTGATGCTGTCAAATTATTTGAACAGGCAGAATATTTAAAAGGCCAAGTATTTTTATAATTTTTATGACAATTGTCAGTAAATTATTTTTTACTTTAAAATGTTCCTGCAGAATATATTAGGTTCACGATTAACCATCTAATTTAGAAAGAATGTTCCTCCAGTTGCAATGAATAACAGTCATTTAGTTCTGAGCCCTGTATTTACACTGTGAATAAAGCCTAAGACACATGAGCATTTGTATGCAAGATGAACAGCTGATGATCTAAGATTATTAAATTTCTCCTAGGTGTTACAAGAGAATTTAGATTCCAGGAAACAGCTCTTTAGCTCCTAAAACTTGAGGTCTTATTTAACGCCAGAAAGTAGACTGCTCTGTTAGGACTAGGCCATCTTAGTAACGCATGAGATGTATAGGTTCCTCAGTACAAGGGGATCTAGTCTTGTGTATCTATCCCATGTGAAACTAGTGACACTGCCCCCCTGGCCCACTGGTCAGAGTGCTCCCTCAGGTCTCAGCAGGGCTCTGCTGTTCCACAGCCATGCCCAGGGATGTTCAGCATTTCCAAAGCAAAATGTGCTTCTCCCTGAGGCAGGAGCACCTGAAGTAGCTGACTCTCTCCATGCTACTCTGCATAGATTTTTGTAAATTTATTTGGCCTAGAGAGTGCAAAGATGAGCAAATCTCCCATATCTAAAGATTAGAATATTTCTCTGTGAATAATTTTATTTATAACGTTTCTGATAACTGAGCCCTTGGTAACTTCAAATATTTCCCACAAAATAGTAAAAGGAAAGGTATGAGGGTGCCCAGTGAGGACTATAATGACTCTCACAGATATATTTTCCTACAGAATAATTTTCCTAACACAGTAAGATGAGCGTTATGATTAAGACACTCTTGATGTGCGAAATGCAGGTTTGGGAGAGAGCTCTTAATGCTGGTTTCCCACATATTTGATAGGTACTCTTGTTGTTGAGGGTTTTTGTCTTTGAAGAGGAAAGTACAATGCTCCCTCCCTTTCCAGCTTAGCTTCAGAGAAAGTAAGGGTGTCATTACATATATTTTGTTGCAATCTCTCGGTCAAGGTACCCAGAGAAGGTGCAGTCTGTGTAAATAAAACAGTATAAATGTATATTTTATTCCTGTTGGCTCAACTGATGGGCTTCTAGGTATTTTCAGAAGAAAAAAATAAAACCACAGACAGACAATTCTGAAATACTCATGACAAAAATTTCAATGGTTCAAAGATTAAGCCACAGCTGAATGGGAATTTTCAGAACCAGAGCTGATACAGTACAAATTAAAGAGGTCTGCAGAGAAGGAGAAGACAAGATGGCCAGCAGTTCATGTCTGGCAAATAACAAAGGTCACTATGTTCTAAAGGAAAATCTCATATGGAGACACATCAAAATTTCAGACTCCCACATCCTTCAGGTACAATTCTAGGTGATCTAATGCATAAAGTAAGACTATGCATTGCTGTTTCTTAAAGGAATTTTCTTAACTCTAAGTGTCAAGTTGAGCTTTCACAGAATATTTCCTCCATAGATCCCTCCCCCCCAAAAAAATAAAAAATACCAGAAAAAAAATCCGAAACACTTATCTCCTACACTGGAAACCTAAAAAGAGAATGTCCTTTTGCTGAATTTGTATGCAGCCCTTACTGAAGTCTGAGGATTTTTGCAGTGTTTCAATATTGAATTTTATTTTATTTTATTTTATTTTTTTGACTTTTTGTTTCTCAGTTTGGGACTTCTTTCCTTTTGTTTCATGGATTTATTTCTATTTTACTTCCTTCTCTTCCAATATTCTCAACTTACCAGGTTTATGCACATTTGCTGTGGCTTGTTACCATGCCTGTGGGAAGGAACCATGGACTTGCAAGCTAGACAAATTGCATTCTTCTCCTTGATAATAATAATAATAATAATAATGTAGACAAGGCTTTATTATAAATACCAAGTTTTTATTTTCCTATTTAGAAACTGCATTCGCCTATAAAAAATGCATTAAACATTAACAATTTTGATTGGCATGTTTTCTCCAAAACTCCTATGTATTTTGGAGAATATGATTTTGAAAATCTAAATATTTAGAAAAATTAAAACTTTTGTATCTGAAAAAAAA
>CM021767.1:86924663-86962420 GCA_011076525.1 Nettapus auritus | reverse complement strand
GGATGTGGAGTCGGGCCGGGGCAGGGCGCTGGCGAGCGCGGCGGCCCGCGGCGACGGCCTGCTGCTGCTGGGCACCGCCGGCGGCGCGGCCGCCCCCGCCGGGCTGCGGGAGGGCCGCCGAGGGAAGCACGGCGCCCGCATGAGCCTGCTGGGCAAGCCGCTGTCGTACAGCAGCGGGCCGAGCTGCCGCAGGAACGCCAAGTACCGCCGGCTGCAGAACTACCTGTACAACGTGCTGGAGCGGCCCCGCGGCTGGGCCTTCGTCTACCACGCCTTCGTGTGAGTACCGACCCCCTCCCGTCCCATCTGGAGCCGCCGGGCTCCTAGCATACCCCCCGCGAGCATCGCTCCGCTCCGCGAGCATCGCCCCGCGCCCGGCGGGGCCGCTGCCACCTGCGGGAATAGCGCCGGGAAAGCCGATAACCCCCTCTAACCCCCTCTAACTCCCGCTGCCCCCCGTTATCCCCCTTTAACCCCCGTTAACCCGCCGGACGCCACGTCGAGGGGCACCGAGGCCGGCCCCCGGCGTGGCGGTCAGCGGGCGGGAGGCTTTGCAAAGTTACTTCCTGGGAGCCCGCGGGGCGCCGCTTTCATCCTCGGTGCTTCCACCCCACTCGTGGGCTCGGCTCGGGGACACACGGCGCCGGGGGATGCTCCGCTTCCCCGACGGGCATCCCCCCTGCGCCCACCTGCTGCCTGCAAGGGGAGTCAGTGCTTCGGAGGGGAGCAGCGAGCAGCCTTTTCTTTGGGATTTGGCGTTTCTGCGCTTTTTCTTTGAGAACCTAACTCCTCCTTTAGGGCCAGCGCTTATCCTTCTTTCCGAGGGAGCGTGGGACTGATCCCCGCGAGTGGAGCAGACACAGCGCTGGGGAGCTTGCGCTGATTTAATCCACACAAGCTCGCCCGGGATAGTGGTGAGAGGGGATCCGAGCCCTGTAACTACTTCAGGTATCTCCGTGTGGTCCTCACATCGATGGCGATGCTCTGCCGTCACCGTTTTTGGTAATGCTCGGGGGAAAGGTCCGGCTCGAAAGTCTCCTGGACGGCTGGTGAAGACTCGCAACACGGTGTCTAGCAAGGAGGCATTGCAATGGAGCACTAGGTGGAAATGCTGCAACAAATTACGGATGGAGTGTGATAGATGTGACTGTAACAGGGGTGCAGGAAAAGGTATTTCTGTGTTTGACCACAGAAGATACATTGTAAAGAGAAAGGAAGATTTAATTGATTTGCTGTAGGTAACTATTTTCCCTGAGAGTTGCTGCAATCAAGTTAGCGGTTACAGCAGCTCTGGTCAAAAAGCAGCAACTGGTCCCTAAAAGCCATTTGGTAGCACACAGACTACTCCTCTCCCAGCAGCCAGGGAATCACCAAATCCTACTTTAATACAAGTTTTCATAGGTGGAAAAGTACTTTGCCAAAAAGATGGTAGTGTGCTTAGTGGGATACATCGAGGATGGAATTCCTTAGATCAAAATTGCTATAGAAGATAAGGAGCAGGAACAGATGTAACATTATTGTTTAGACAGTAAAAGGCTTTTTGACCCCTGAGTAGAGCTGCCCAGTCTATTTTACTGTGCAAATCACTCTTACAGATTGAACTTTCTTCTTGGAGGGCTTTTATTGGGTACATTTTGCTATTTGGGTTCTTACAGGTGTTCTCCTGTGGTATAGATCGTGCTTAATTAAGAGTGGGAGAATCTCTGAACTACTTGCTAGGAGCTGTCTTACCGCAGTGCCTGAAGTTGCCATAGAAAATCCATAAATTGCAGTTTTGGACCTTTCTCTCTGACATCACAATGAAAACCATTAAAACAAGTAAAGTTCAAGTTGGAAATAAAGTTGACAAGTTTAAACTGCCAAAAAAAAAAAAAAAAAGTAAATTTCCAAACAGAGTGAAGTCATGACACAGCAGCACTGTAAACAAGGAAGATTGCCAGCTGCGTTTAGATAATTGCCTACATAGAATGAGTGCCAGTTTTAATTTTTAATTGCAAATGGCAATTTTGGCAGCTGTAAATGCCAACATTATATCTTTTATCTGAGCAGATCTGTGTGAAAGAGCTTGAAACATTACTGTAATATAAAGGCACCTAGTAATAATATTACCTTTAAGGATCTGTGACTACTACAGCTCCCTGTTTTTAAGGTGCATTTGAAGTTCCATTGGATGTCAATTTGTCAGTCATCTTCATTGCCAGTCTATAAATTCTTTTAAGGTATTTATTTAATTCTGATTAATGACTGCCAAATAGATAATATTTTTGATGTTTCAGGCTCCTTCTTTCCAGCCACCTGATCAAATACAATTGCATATTAAAAAACATACTTTCTTACAGAATTTTAAAAAAAAGTAATTAAAAACAAACAAAAAAGAAGTCTTGAAACAGCTTAGAGTTACAAAGACATTCCTAAGTATGTGGATGAGACGTCTGCTCCTACCTCTGCTAAGATATTCTTGACTACCACAGAGCCCATTATAGCCCTGTACTATTTCTGGTACAGAAATGGGATATCTAGTGTAAGACCTTCTGTCTAGATCATTGTTCTCCTAAAATGAAGCTCACTGTGATACTCAGGGTTGAAATAACCCAAGGGTGCTTTCAGAGTTTCAGTTTGAAGTCTTAGATGTATGAGTTTATTTAGTCTTGCCTGTTTGTTTGTTTTTGCAGTGAGAAGGGGGGAATTAAGCACCAGTTACAAATGAGAAACCATCCCTGCAGTGATATTTTCATTTCTCATTTCCATAGGGAAAGTGTTTAGAGCTGAGAATTATGCCCAATTTGCTCTTCTATTTTCTTCTTGGCCTTTCAAAGTAGAAAGAAAAATAGGCCACCCACCTGAGGAGCAAGTGCTGTCACCTGCATTTGGAAGTCAGTTGGTTAATTTATTTGTAAATACTACCATGCAAACTGCTGGCAAAGACAGCTGTTCTGTAAACTTTTGCTACTAGGTGAGCTATATTACTCTTGAGCATGGCCCTTTGACTTCAGTATAATTGTGCTGAGTAGTAGAGCCGTAAATTACATGTTTCTTGGCTCCTTTTTGTGTTCCTCAGTAGCTCTTTACATGGAAGCCCTAGTTAAAATCTTTACTGCAAGCACCACAGTCTTCTGTTCTTAGTCATTTAGGAACACTTAAAATATGTAGGCTTATGAAATCAGAAAAGAACATTCATACCATTTGTGAGTAATGAGTCAGTAACTTAAACTCTTGCTAATAAAGTATTTATGCCACACCACATCACCTACACATGAAGCATGTGCATATTTAATGAACATGCACATATGTCAAAATGCTGTAATACTGTAACTTCTGAGAAGCGTTGTCTTGGGATGTCATATAATTTCTTTTTGTTGTTGCTGTTGTTGTTTATTTAGATTATTTTGGGTTGTTTGGTTGGTTTGATAAGAACGTGTAGGCATTGCCTTAGACGGATCAAAGGGGAATTCCAGATTTGTTGCAAATTTAACTCTGGGTTTCTTCTTCAGCTGTCATAAGGATTTTGTATTATTTTTATTCTTAACTGACATTCTGAAAAAGAGATGGCATGAGAAGCTCAGAAAAAATATTACTCTTTGATACTGTTTTTACTGGTAGGATATAATTAGTTGCATAAGTTTCTTACTTTAACACGTTGGATTTATTTCAGGAATAATAAAGTTTCTGTTTCTTACTAACTTTTTAATAAACTCCGTGCAAAAGTCTTTAACATTTGTTATGATAATGTCATTGTCTTTTCAAAGTCACAACCTTTTGCTCTGGAAGCCTCTGAATCACAAATCGCAGGGCTGGATGTGTGCACCAGGGCAGTATCACTTTGCGTGACCTGTATTGATGTTTCCATGGGCGTCTTCTACTGGTCATTGCTGGAGATAAGATACCGTGGTAGATGAATTTGTGACCCACTACAATGTTCTTCTTCTTGTTCTTTGCATTCTTTATGGAAATGGGCTGAGAAATTATTTCTGAAAAGTATAATGATGCCATCAAACATGTAACTAGCTATTTTAGTTTTTCAGATCTGCTTTCCAGACATATTTTACTAATGATCAGATGGCTATTGAACAGCAGTTTCTTTGCATCTGAGCTAATAGTGCTGCATCATACTGCGCTATGGGTATAATTAGGGAGGTTCTACATTCTACATTCTGATTAAAAACACAATAATACGCAACACCCTAAATACTTGCCTATCAGAAAGCAGGAGAAATGATTCTATCACTTTATTTTATCCATCTTAGGGCATCTAATGAACTAATTCCAGGTGTTCTGTGGGTAGATCTATGGCATTTATCTTTTCAAGTAGCATTTCAGAGTAAGGGCCTCGTATTGTTAGGATAACAATGTATTTTTTTTTAATAAAAAAAAATAACAGTATGATATGTATTACAAATAACAAATTATAGCAGGGCTGACAACATAAATGGTGCAGCAAAGCCAGTCTTGTTAGGTACTGAAGAAATAAAAATGTAAAGCTGTTTAACTGCCACCTAAAGTTTAGTAAGCATTTTCTTTTGGAGAGTGACAATGAATGATGGTGAATACTTAGATGCTGTTCAGTATAAATCTTCAGCAGTTTGTTGCATTTGAATCAGTCTGTGATTCTATGTGTGTGTCACACTCTTTCCATTCATATCAACTGGGCTTTGTCTGGTCAGGTCTTAAACTTTAGTCGATAGAGGTCCCACAGCCTCGCTGGGTAGCCTGTTGCAGGCCTGTACTACCCTGATTTTGAAAATAGAAGGTTTGGGGTGGGGGAAGAGTCAACCTGAACCTCCCAAGTGACAATTTCTGGTCATTGCTCTTTTTTGTATCATCTGGCACTATCGAGAATATGGCTTCTTTACCCTTGCAGTTTCTCTTCAAGTATCAGTAGGCTTCTTCACTTGCTGTAGGCTGCCAGTCAACTGGTAGATCATCATCTTGACAGACTGAAGGAGCTCAGCTCCCTCAGCCCCACTGTGTTGCGGGAGCCTCTTGTACTTGAGGCCCCAAACCTTCTTAGTGGCTCTCCAGGGTCTCTCCCAGCTTCTGTACATCCCTGATAATTGGTGAAGGGCACAACTGGGTGCCATGGTGTGAGGGCATGCTGAATAAAGGAGAAGAATAACCTGCAATTTTCTGGCCATGCACTTCTAATATAACTGTATGTCGCTTGCCTTATCTCTCTCTGATGGCTGTATGCTATTGGCTTGTACACAACCTGCTGTGCCCACAATAACCCCAAGGCCCTTTTCACTGGGGCTACTGCCCAAACAGTGGCTTCCCAGACAATATGGATGCATGGGGTTTTTCTGCACCACATGACGAGACCAACAGTTCTTTTAATTGGGGTTGCTTGTTTTTTTATGTTCACTTTCTGTATGTTCTTGTACTGTTCATTTTTGTCATGATACTCTAACCAGAGAGGCAAGATACAACAATTTTCAAAACCACTTGCATGTTCTATGTGATCACAAGAGGAGATAAAATGGGCAACAACACTGCATTCCTGCACTTTCCTACTGTTGTTCATGGACAGCAGCCCTCTTCTGGAGCCCTGTCATGGGCAATAAATAACATGTAGCTTCTCTTTTTCATTCAGTTTTTGTTGGAGAGCTATTGCCTGCCTGAGGATCTTCAGGACTGAGAATATTTATCATGTCATGTGCATAAGAACTGATTTTCACTTACCAAAATATTATTTCACATTTTGTTCTTTTCAGGCTTGGTTTCCTCAGTTCATTTGTACTGGCCTTGCTCTCTCATTCAACAGTAGTGGTCCAGGGGAAACACTGCTTTGCCATAAAAACCAAAATTGTTCCTCAGCCTCTTAGAAAGAAGAGAACAAAAGGTTTTCTTTGAGAAAGTCACTAAGACCAGGACTGGTGAGAGTTCATGCACATGGGCATTCTTCTATTTGTCTTAATGTTCAGTTCTCAAATGAGATAATGAATTCGGAATGTGGTTAGTGAGGTCAGTAGTACGTTAGTGTTTGGGTTTGGCATTATAATAGTTGGCATTATTATAATCGGCATTATATTTGGGGGTAACAGTCCTATCTTAGATGTGTTTTTTCTTTGAGTGATGTTTCTTTTCTTGCTGATTGAGGATCTTGTGTGATGTGGGAACTCTGGATGAACTTCCTGTGGCCTCATATGGTGAAAAATATTGCCTGGAATTACAGATTTTGGCCAAGGGTAGGGCAATCTATGAATATGTAATGTGACATTAAATATGTGTTGTCTCAAAGGGGTAGTTGTTTTAGAGGACGCAGGGAAGATTTTAGGAAGATTTTAATTGCCTGTGAGACACTATTTGTGTGACAGATTTGCACAGTAGGTTCTAGACAATATCTTAATGAGCTGGAGACTTTTTTTTTTTTTTTTTTTTTTTAATAGTTTTTAAGTTTCTGTAGTATTTGGCTGTATAAAGCAAAAATAAATGTCACGATACTTAGATTTTATGCAACTTCAGTGCTCCAAATTTAACTATACTGTCAGTAGGCAATCACCGTGTTTTACTGTTGCTGTTTGTGACAAATTAAATTCCCTGAATTTGGAGAAAGTAGAATTGAGCTAAAAATTTTCTAATACATACAAATAATGCCTAGTATCCACCAAATGAAATGACAGTGATCATTCCTTCATTAACAGTTAATTCAATATTCATTAGAATAATCATAATTAAAATATCTACCAATACTCATGAAAATTCGGAAATTTTGTCATTATAATTTTAGTCCAATGGAAAAGCACATTTTTAATTTTATTAATCTTTTTTTTAGATAATGTAAACTCCTAATATTTCAAATAAAACTCAGTGCTGTAGGGTAGTCAGTTCTTACTAGCTCACAGACAAAACTTAATTGCCAAGTATTTAACATTTTTATATGTTTCATATTTCCATTGCCATAAATTATATGTCTGATGAAAATTAATAACATTTGCCATAGATTTTATTTGAAGGAAAACTGCATCTTCTTCACACAGGTAAAATAAGATGGAGTAGGACAAATAAATTATACTATGTAATGAAAAATCTTTAACATTTAAACATCATAGATATTATTTGATACCTTCTTCCTAATGAGGCAGATACTTTTCTTACAATAAATCTTGTTTTTTTTGTTTGTTTGTTTGTTTTTTTTTTTTTTTTTTTGGTGGACTAAAATTTGCTTTTGACTTTATGTATTATATAAACTATATTGAACTTGGGAAAACTTGTGTGGTTTTTTCCCTTTTTGTTTTCTGAGAGAGATTTTTTTTAAGAGTTTGGTTTGCAGGTTTCCTGTAAGAGAGCAGACTTTGATTGCCCAAGGGATTGCCACTGCAGCTCACTTAAGGTAGAAAATTCATCAGCTGTATGGTTTTCTCTATTGCAAAATAATTTTAAGCAGTTGCTGTGCTCATGTCAAAGTAAAATTCCTTTACAGACATTAATTAAAAGTTCAAAGGCTGTCTTACAGTTCAGCTGCATTTGATCAAGAAGTATTTTCAATTTTCTGTTGAACAGTAGATTTATCTTGTGATAGCTGTCTGAGTTGCAGTGTAATTGCTTTAGAGAAAGCTCACAAAACGTTCATCACTTTGGGCACTGAACTGTAGTCTTAGGCACTGTATTCTACTTGAAAGAATACATGAACATGTATGGTCTGGGCCAGTGATTCAGAGGTGGAAGCAGTCCTCTAGTTACACGTATCTGAATTACTCTGCTTGGCCTTCATCCAAGAAGATATGCAAGCATAAATATGTAGGTTTTCCATAACAAAGATGGACATAAATATGTACTTAAGCTTTTTCTTGAAGAGTGATGGATTTTGAACGGCATGGATTACCTACAGCTTCCTTTAATGATTCCATTGTGTGTTCAATGGGTAATTCACTTTTTTTCCCCACACTTGTATCAAATGAAGTTTAACACATGAATCATGCTCTTAAACTGATTAGGAATAATGAAGAAAGGAAGTTCTGTACCTGCCCACTTCTTGATTTAAGCAATATATCCCTGTTTGTCTTGGCTACCTTCTTGCTTTGAGGCTCCCTACTTAAAAGAAGGGAACACATTAAGCCTTTTGAGAGTTTTTGTAGAGTTTTAATTATTTTATTGTAGTCATAGCAGGTATCATATGGTATCAACCTACTGGTGCCAGGAGTCAAATATGACAAATCCAAGAGAGTAAGATATTTTTGCTTTGAGAGGAAAGCAACATTACCAAACGTATTCAGATGCTCCCTGGTTTGCTAGGGTCTCAGATTAGAGCATCTGCTCCCATTCATTTGAGGTCATTCAGTCAGAAATAGCATCTATCTTCTTCTAGTGCATTATATTTAATTGCTTTGTATGGCTTAAACTCATCCATAATCATGGTATCTGAGAATTATCCATTAGACGCAAATGCACAAATCTTCCTCTTCCGCGCTCTGTTAACAGGACTGCACTTAAAAGTTACTGCTGGGGCCTTTTCTAAATATATAACTTGTATGGATCCTGACAGACCTGAGAGGGCCTCTGTGGGAAAAAAGAAGATGAAATGTGTTGGATGCGCTTCTGTAAGTCATGGAAGTGTTTGGCAGGGAGTTTGGAAATGCAGGTCGGTCTCCCCAGGAGAGGAGACTGTATCAGCAAGCACGTCTTTTTGATGGTGATTCTGACATGTCTTCAGAGCATGACAGGTGATGCTCAGAGAAAGCTGATGCAAGCCCAGCGTGGTGTCTGCACAGGGTTGGGGTTGGAGAGCAGGTGATGTCCTTTTATGTGGCCCCATGCTGGAGAAGATGCATTGCCGTGTTGCCAGGACATCACATAGTGGATTCATCAGCTTGAAATACACTGCTACATGCTGACTGATGTTAGAAGTGGCCTTTAAAATTATTTGGAGGAAAGAAATCTCTCTATCTTCTCTCATCTCTATGCAATAGTTCCTGTAGAGTCATTTTTTTTGTGTGTGTCTTGTATGAGCAATCGCCATAGAAGAGCACATTCTTGTTGTTTGGTGCTCTCTGCAAAAGGATGCTTATTGGTGGCAGGAAATGTAAAGCAGCTTGTGTACAGGTGCAGTGAGCTCCCTGCAGATATCTGTGCAGTGAGAAGGAAAAAGGGGCCTGTGCTAGCAGAGGAAAGATGTTTCTCAGAGCCTGTCCCTGAGACCCTCCTGAAGTGCAGCAGGGAGGTGGAACTTTTCATGCTTTGGCCCCACCTGAATTCCTTTTACTAGTGATGTGAATTAAATATCAGTTTCTCATAGGTTTCAGGACACTTCCTGTGCAGTATGCAGTCACACCAGCTACATGTGCACTTTAGTGATTTACTGAATTGCTAGTCATTCAATCAGTGAGAAAACAACCCATTAATAACTGCATCCGTAGGGGGAAAAAAAAAAAAAAAAAAAAAAAAAAAAAAAAAAAAAAAAAAAAAAACACTGCTTTTAATTTTTGTATAACTAAAAAAGTTGTTCAAAGAAACATGTTTCTCTCCCCCTTTAAGCGTGGAAGCAATAGATTTGATTTGGTGCTTGGAGATACTGTCTGGAAAGTTAGCCTTCTTCAAAGGTCACACTGGCTGCTGACTGAACTTGTGATTTGGCTTCCACTAATCTGCATGCCAGGGCATTGGAATTGATAGATTCTTGTAGGCAGCAATGAGGCAGGTGGTGATCGTGAATTTTAAGTGCACTTTGGAAGGAATTTTGATTTTCATCCTGAAAATGCTTTTAGATATAATTTTTAGTGGCATTATTAGTAGTTAATAACACTTACATAGTAGTTAGTAGAAATCATCAACAGAGCATTGATTAAAGCTCTGTCTTTCAATCAGGGATAATGGTGAAAACTATCTGAATTAGAGATATGTTTGTAAAGCTTCTGAAGATACACTTGAGAAATTCTTGTATGGAGGGATGAAGGCCTATTCCAAAGCTGTTGAAGCTATTATATTTTGTTTATACAGGCACTCCACATAAGATTTTGCTGTTTGGAGATACTGTGTAAGGAGAGATATGTTGAGAGCACTTGTGGAAGTGTACAGAGGCAGAAGACATTACCTAGATGGGAACAAAATCTTCAAAGTGAGAGAGAATTTATGAATACCTACTTGACTGTAACAGTACTTTCCTGACATTGAATATTATGTTTAAATTAGAAATGTGGGCTTATCTTACATTATTAACATGTTTTAATTGACATTTTCCCTTTTCTTATTTGCTTCCTATTGAGAGAAAGCTGAAGTACCAATGTGAATCAATTTATCAGATTTAAATATAGATAAAGCATTCTATTGATCTTTACATCTTTCTTCCATTGAGGTTTTGACCCTTTGTGCAGACCTGAGGAAATAATCAGTAATATTTTTCTACGTAAGGAAAATTTTATTCAATACCTGATTGTGATTTTTCCCTTGGTTAATGTTAGTGTGTTTTGTGCATGTGTGTATGCGTGTTCTGGTAGCTAAAGTGAATACAGGTATCTGATTTTTTATCAGAGTCAGAGGCCAAGCTTTTCTTTAGACTTAAAACAATATCTTTCAGTATTTTTCTGCTTTATGATAAGATGCTTATTCATTAATTTGATTTCATATCAAGTCAGAATAATGGATGAACCCCTATCTGAGAAATTTGAATACTGTATATAAAGAGCTTGAAACTGCTATAGCAAAACATTACACTGTGCCACAGGCAGACCCTTTCTTCAGAGCAGCAGCGTGTAGTCCTGCTGTATGTCTTAGTCTCTTGCATTTCCAGAAAGGCAGGTGACACGCATGAGCCATGCCACGTGCCCGGCTGGGGAGCAGTTGCATGTGGGCTGCCCCTCTTGCCAAGCAGGTGTCCACATACTCTGGCACTTCAAGCACAATCTGTACCTGCAAGATGAATTTGCCCAGTGGAGTGTAGAAGGTATCATCTCCTCTGGACTGCTTCTGATCTTGTTGATGGCTCTTGTACACTTAACACATACTGGGGACAGCAATCCTCATGCCATCACCACCCTCCTCTTTCCTGAGAATGAGCCTCAGCTGTTTTATTCCCACCTGGGTCCACGCTTGGCTGGAGCTTAGATCACATTTTGGCTGCTCCTGTGGATAGTTTGACAGGAAGGGATGAAGCAGAAGTGCAGCCCAATCTCTGCCCTCTGTCATGAGTACAGGCACACTTGGAGGAAGACCTGAGGAGAGACATCTGAAATTTCCATTCCTCTGAATACCCTTTGGCTTGCTGAGAAGTATAATCCTCAGAGACTTTTTTCTGCAGGAAGGAATTCAGTCTCTCCAGAGCAGTCTTATCCTTGTCCAGGGAATTTCTCCTTGAAACTATAGCTGAGTTAATGATACCTATAAAATATCAAAGACATCTAAAAATACAATGAAATTAGATTAAATGTTGATATTGTTGCTGTTCATTAATGGGAAAGAAGGAGCTGAAATATCTATATCAAACTGAAATGTGTTATCACACCAGTAAGTGTCAGAAGAGAAAGATTTTCTTTGAAAAATACTTTGTGTGATTTTTCTCTCCAGTATTTATTTTATTTATTTATTTATTTGTTTATTGCCTGCCCATATGTTTAAATTACTTCACTGCAAGGAAAGATCATGGTATTCTTTTTGACTTGCTTTTATCATCAGCTTTAAGAGTTAATCATTAGTAGTGTAATAGATTATGACTGAAAACTCAGATTTCAGTGCAGATAGTGACATTTCAGATACGATCTGTATCTGGAAGATATAATTGACTACCAGTCAGTATTTAAGAAATATGATTTTATAAAATTTAGATTATGTTTTTCCTGATTAGTAATCCATGGCAAAATTTTATTGTTCTCTCTTGATTATAAAAGAGGCAAATCTCTATAAGACTGATATGAAAATAAGCCTGAATGAGAACATGAACAGTTTAAAAGATCTTGAAGTAAGTTACAAAAGACTCAGGCAAGACAAATGAAGTGTACTTTGATTTTGGGAATGGGTTAAGTTTATTAATGAGTCCCACTCAGCTCTGCATACCTACATTTAGCCTCTGGCAATGAACCAGAGTGTTTGCATCCATCCCAGTCCAGTGTGTACTGTGGAGCAGTATTTTGTGCACACACATGGTATTTGCTGCATTCGATCTGTTGTGATGGCTCAGTAATAAAACTTCTGTCTTTAAATCAAAAGAGTTCTGTGATGTGACAGATGGTGTTGGCAGATTATGATGTTACTGGTACAGATCTGTTTTAATTTCAAACTGAGGGCTTCCTTGCCTACCTCTAGAGGGTGTTCAGGTGACAGCAACAAATCACTGCAGATATAGTTCATACTGTTTTCTGGCAGGACATTAAAGCTACTGTCTTGCAGTCTAACCCTATGTACTGCTGGTTATGTGCTGTAAAATATTGCTAACATTTTTAGTTAGATTAAAAAAAAAATAATGCAAAAGACTGAAAAATCATTACAGTACCTTGTGAAAGTGATTGCACATCCAGACAGCTCTGTAGGATGTAATTTATTAATCTGTAAACTTCTTTATATAATGAATGTGGGAGATGCAAGTTCTTGATTAAATAATACCTAGTATTTATATCACTTTTGTGCTTAGTTGTTCTAGTTACCAAGCTAGCTAGCAATCACTGTCTTAGATGCTCTGCAAACAGTGACAAGCCTTTAGAGAGGAAATTCATCTGTTCTCTTGGAACAATGTGGAAAGGCAATACAGTGTCACTGGTCAGCATAATAGGCATGAATTTCAATTATCCCCCTGCTTTTCTTCTTAATTACTGCAGACAATATTGTCACTGTCCTTTATTCAGATTGGTAGCCCAGACATCACTTTTGAGATGCACCTTTATCAGTCCTAATATGAGATCTGGGTACCTAGTACTTTAAAGGCCTGACCTGTCTTGACACCACAGCTAAAGCTACCACTCAGACTCTCAGTATTTCAGTTCTTGCACCATCCTCCCGTTTAGGCTCAGCTCTGAATGCTCGTCACTCGAACCCTGTAACCTCTGCCTTTGAGCCTAGATTCGCTTCTTTTACTGTCTAGGGAGAAAGTTATTTGTCTTGACTTTCAATAGCTGTACAAAGCATCTGGCTAGCCAGTTGTTAAAATTACATGTATAACTGAGTAACAAAACCAGAAAGCATGCTTTGCATGATTCATTAAGGGGAAAAAATAAGAACAAATGAAACAGTTCCTTTTTACTCTGTCTGGCAACCTCAGGAGAATGTGTTAGAAATGCTGTTCATTCAACAGTGAGCTACTGACAGCAGAAGATTAGCATTAATGTATTCCTAACTTACCTAACTTCAGTAAATCTGTAACAAAAACTGTGGTATATTTTTTCAATCACTTTTTGAAAATGACACTTTTTTTTTTTGGCAGATACTGAGTTGTTACATAACCTGGGAGTTTCACTGTGTAACAGTTTTATGAATGTAATATATCATGTGGTTAATGAAAGAGTTCTTCCTGCATTATTTGACTTCATCTTAAGATACTGAATTAGAGAAATGGATGACTTAGTGAACGGACAAGCAAAATGGCAGCACAGCTTCCCAGCACTTGGCAGGGATAACAGGTGAACTAATGGCAATAAGACCAACCATCTCTTGACTTTTTCTGAGGATGCTAATTAAATTAAATACATTAAGTAGCTAGTAAAGTCTAGCAAGATACTCAGGGAGAAGAGATTAATATCAATCTCATTGTTTCTTTGAAACAATGTCAAAACCCTATGACTTAAACTTTGAGAAGATTAAGACATTAGTTGGTGTAGTATGCTTGTTTTGAGATATGTTTTCTATGAAGCTGTTTCTCTCAAAACAAGCTTCTGCATCTGCCTACTTCTGTCTTGCAATATGTAGTATGGAATAAGGATGAACTTCATGCTCTTGAGATACTTTTATTGATTTCAACTGATCATATTGCTATGAGATAATCACTAAGTCTTTTGGGACAGTCTACCAAACTTTCAAAGACGTGTAATTTAAAGCAAATTTTTCAAAAACAGGGGTAAAAAAATAATATTTTACCAGCTAACTACGAGATAACAGATATTTAAAATTGATATGTATTGTGCCCAGGTAGGCTGAGTCCACTGTGTCTGCAGCTGCAGTTCTGCTTTGGATCATTGAATACACTGAGCTCATTACAATAGCAAACTCATACCATGTCTTTTGGTTGTCTTTTATGTTTGCTCTCTTAGTGCATCAGAGGACACATAACTGTAGCAAATCAAAAGACAACCCAAACTTTCTTGAATCCTCACCCTTTTTAGTTTAGGCACCCTCATCTTCCCCAAAGACAAAGCAAAGAAGTCTGTCAGCTCTTCTGTCCTGGGAAAAACCAACACTGGCAAGACTTGGCTATTCCTTTTTGTGTATATGAAGTCTTTTTCATCTGAGGTGAACAAGTGTTTCTAGCTTCTTACACTGATGGAAACATGAAGAAAAGCTTCTGTTTCTTCTTAGCCAATTTCATTTTTATTTATTTTTTTATTATTATTATTATTCTATTATTTTTTTAAAACCATTTAAAGTGAAGACATTTGATGTCCCTTTGAGTGGCTTTTTAGCTTCTCTGCCAGTCAACTTGTTCTTTTTTGGTTGTGTGTGGTTGCTTTCCTAATGCACTAATGATCTTTTACTGCCTCTGTGCTCTCTGATTAACTCAAGTCTCCTTCAGAGGATCATGGGACTGAAACCTAAGGGCTTGTTAATAGCCATCTATGTGAGAGGACCCCATGGAGGTTGTTCAGAGGTGAAAAGAGTGCAGCTTCTATCACAGTGATTTATTTTCTTTTAAATTTCAGCACACCGTTTTGGGCTTTCAGGAAAATCTCTGATGTATTCAAGCATATAAATATATATAAATATATATAAAAGTGCTGACATACATCTCTGTCCCCATTAAATAATAAGTAGAGAACATGACTTACAGTTTGTTGAGTCAAACATTAGCACTTTTGGATAGAGAAGTCTTTAAAAGGTAGAAATGGAAAGCCAAATCCTAAAGCTGTTTACCAGCCATTAATTCCAGTTTGCATCCAGCAGCTCAAGCAAAATACCAGAGAAGTAGTAGGATCCTTTATCTTAGTATTCATGAATTTTCCAAGAGTGCTGTATAACTTAGAAACCTGAAGGAGAATTTGTTTTATCAACACTGCTTTGTCACTCTCTTGTGCAGTACTCACAATGTGATTGCTTATGCTGCATCAGCTTCAGCGTATTACAAGCTAACTCACCTGCAGCTGCAATGGATCACAATATGCTCTTGGCACTGTTTTTAGATCTTTGCTTTAACCATTGCATTGAACAGAGTGTGTAAGTGGCAACATGCTTTTCCTTTAAAAGTAGTCATTAAAATACTGCTACAAAAGTAACCATAGAGTTTGGAAAATGATGTGGTACAAAATAACATATTTTGCTACATACACTTTTATTCATTTCTGAAAATGATTGTTCTTTTGCAGGCATGGGAATCTGGATATGTTCCTAATCTAAAATCAATAGGAAATACTTCAGTTGTTTAAATAGCTCTTAAACATATTTTAGTTTGATAGCTGATTGTATATTATGTTTGCAGCCTTTGTGCAAAGCAGTGTTTAATAGCACAGCTTGCTGTATGATGAATATAGATGAAGACTGTTCTTTATAATATCAGTCTAAAAAAACACCATGTATTTATTCATATAACGTGGTTGATGTCAAGTTGCCACACTGTTTGGAATTTATTGCCACATTACTTGACACATAGCTATCAACTAAAAGAACTCCTTAGAAATTGCAACTCAGACTCAAGACTTACCACTTCCCAATTAGAAAATGACCTTGCAAGTTAGTCTGATGACTGAATTAGCAAGTAGATAAAGGTTCTGTGGAAAAGCAGCTACTAATAGAAAGTTCTCAGTATGGATCACTTATTGAATTGTCTTTTAATTGTTTTCCTTTTTGCCTATGTATTAGATGGTTATCAATGACTGTAATTGCTCTTTAGTTCCCCTGCCCCACTTTTTTAGTATCATTATTCATTTTTAGCTTTCCTAAAATTTAGACAGAAATTATCTGGGGACTAATCTAATATTTTGTTTTGTGTTTTGTCTAGCAAATTTGTGCAAGTTTCTATTTATCAATGAATACCCTTGTGGCATGAAAACAAATATCCTCACATTCTCATGATGAAATACATTTTCCTTTTAAATATCTGGTACCAGTTTTGGTCCAATTTATTTGCATAATATTCCTTCATAGTATCATAGTATTGTGTAAAGAAAAAAAAAAAAAAAAAAAAAAGTAAAGTAAAATCCCACCGTTGTGGAGATATTGGGTAGGTGAGGAGACCTGGATGCGAGTGGGATTTGTTTGGGTGATCAGGTCTGTTGTCCACATGTCCTGGGCCAACTGCAGAGTACTGCGTCATAGGTTACCTTTTTGGCTTAAGGTTAATGACAAAGCCTCAGCATGAATTTTTTGCTGGCTAAGTCTGTTTTTATACCAGTTCTGTGTCTGTCAGAATTGAAAAGCAACTAAACCTGGCTGGAAGATTCAGTCTACGGAGAATGATTATTATCAAGCAAAGATATTTGCATTTATAAAGGTTTAAAAAGGTTAAAAAAAATCGACAATCAGAATTATCATTCCTTTAGTGTACTTACCATAATTTTATGTTTAATCCTGCTCTGTAACCAGTTTAGAATACTTGGTCCTCTGACTCAAACTGCGCAAAGCCAGTGTGGTGATGATATTCTTAGCTGTGCTGAGGACAACTACTACTTTAAAACAATTTCCTGTTGTGATCTTCTTTCTTGCAGTGTGTTGGATACTGATAAGTCACAACTTGCAGCTTATTGCTTAATTTAACCATAGCTTGCATCTCTTATAGTTTGATTGGTTGGCAAAGCATGCAGAAATTCTGAGTCAGATACACCTATTTCTGGATGCCCAATATAATTAGGTGCAGCCCTCAAGCAACATATTTTGTGCATCTTTCCATGCACACAAAATGCAAAAATGCAAGTGATGTTTTAAAAATTCTTTGAAAAAAAGTGTCATTTAACTTTGAATTATGATTTTACTTGTTCTGATGAGTCTTTTGGTAATAAAGAGACACTGCAGCCTTTATAAAATTACTATTACAACTTTAAAACATATGAAATCTTCTAGATGGACAGTCCTGGAAATTCTGGTGTTCTATATGACCTCACAATGGCTATATAGAACCAGCATTGTTATTAAATTCCACAAATTTCTGTGCTAGTTTTCTGTAGGCTATTGCTTTTGAAAGTAAGTTTTGTTTTTGTAGCCTCTGTAGCCTGGTTTGCATGACCAGCCTGCTAAAAAGTATGCTAAATACTGCCATTAGGTGCACAACATCAGCTGAAAAAAAAAGGTCTGAAAACAGCAGCTTGTATTCCAGGGAACACTGTTATGATTTGCTGCTGATTTTTGTCTCCTGACAATTGGATTTTAAGTCTGTTTCTAGCAGAAGGAAGTGGTTTGACTAGAATTGTCCCACTGAAAAGGAAACATATCTGGAAAATGTTTCCTTATATTTGGAGAGTAGGGCTCTATTGAACAGTTTGAATGTTAACTGCATGAAACGTGATTACATGCTTAATTGCTTGCGTGTAAATAATGGAATAAAATCCTTTTGGGTCGTAATTGAGATACACCTGGAAGCAATTAAGTAGAGCATTTTATAATATTGGTTTCCCTGAAATACAAGAAATATATCAGTTCTCATGGCACAAAATCACACACCTCCATGTACTGCAAATATCACCTCCTAAGAGAACCAGGTAGAAACCAGAATCTACTTTTAGATCTGTCTTTTGAGTTCTGCCCTTGTTCTATCTGATTCATTTTTAGAATTAGAATTGAAATTAGAATTAAAATTAGGATTAGAACTCAGAAATGCTGAGTGAGTTGGCAGACATCATTGTTAGGCCACTCTAGATCATTTTTGTCATGGCAATCAGAAGAGATGCCTGAGGACTGGAAGAAAGCTGATGTCATTCCAGTCTTCAAAAAGGGCAGGAAGGAGGACCCAGGAATCTACAGGCCAGTCAGCCTCACCTCGGTCCCTAGAAAGGTGATGGAACAGCCCATCCTGGAGGCTATCTCTAAGCATATGGTAGACAAGAAAGTGATCAAGAGTTGTCAGCATGGATACACCAAAGGGAAATCATGCTTAACCAACCTGATTGCCTTCTATGATGGGACAATTAGCAGGATAGACGAGGGGAGAGCAGTGGATGTTGTCTACTGTGACTTCAGCAAGGCTTTTGGTGCTGTCTCCCATGATATTGTCATAGGCAAACTTGGGAAGTGTGGGCTGGATGAGTAGACAGTGAAGTGGACTGAGAACTGGCTGGATGGCAGGTCTCAGAGGACTGTGATCAGTGGCACAGATTGTAGTTGGAGACCTGTAGCTAGTGATGTCTCGTAGTGCTCAATAGTGGGTCCCATTATGTTAACCTACTCATCAATTACTTGGATGAAGGGATAGAGTGCCTCCCCAGGAAGTTTGCTGGTGATACAAAACTGGGAGGAGTGGCTGATACCCCAGAGTGCTGTGGTGCTGCTATTCAGAAGGATCTTGACAGGCTGGAGAGATGGGCAGAGAGGAACATCTTGAAATTCAAGTGCAGGGTCCTGCACGTGGGGAGGAATAATCCCATGCACCTGTACAGGCTGGGGGCTGACCTGCCACTCTGCAGAGAAGGACCTGGTAGTCCTGGGGAATTTTTGGTCCCAGATATCCAAAAAAAAGGGAGAACTGTTGCAGACCACCAGAATATTAATTCTTTTTGTTGTTTATTGTTGGAGGTGGTGGTTTATATATATATATATAACTTTGGTGTTTTATGACCTACTGAGTAGTGTATGATGGTGTTTGAAAATTGTGTGTCTGTAGTGTGTGCTGTAGGATGAAGAGAGACAGATCTCTGGCCACTTCATTCATCCCATGTCCTTCTTCCCAAAGAGAAGGGCGATCAGGAGCAAACTGTTCCCTGAACTGTAACCAGGCTTAGTCCTGGTGTTCAGGAGTACAGTGCACAAGATCTTTTCCTGCCCTTCTTCTCTTTAGCAGTGTAGACATATCCAAAAATGCATACAGCGCCTTTGCAGTGCCTTCTTGGGACATAGTGTAGAAGCTGGGATTGCCAGCCAGAGCTGATGGAGAACAGGTTTTGCATTGTGAAAACATGGGATTTGAAAAATTCCGTCCCAAACTGCAATGACGAAGTGGCTTTCACCGTTTCCTAAATCAAATGTAAAAATGTGATTTAGACAAAGGTTGTGCTTTAGTATTAGCCATTTCATACTTTTTTTTTTTTGAAAATGTATTGAGCCTCACGTAATTAAGAAGGCTTTTTCACCTGAAATGATTAGAATGCTTCACAGACTCCTCAACATTCCTGTGAAGGAAGATGAAAATAAATTATTTCCATTTGACGAAAGTTTTTGATGCTTGTGAATCAGTATTTTCCTTCAGAAGAACATTTTGCTGAAATTTCCCAGCCAGCTTTATTCTCCATCTATCCTCTATTTTTCACTTCCTCTCTTTGTCTATGACCAATGTGTAGAAATGCAGTGGGAGTCCTACTAGAGATTTCTTACTACATTTTTCATGAGGAATTCTCATGGGGAGGCTGATACTCTAACAGAAGAGCTTCTTCACTCTGGGTGGTTATCTAGGAAGAACAGTTCAGTATTAAAAGTACAAAGTAAAGCAGGGAAGCTGAAAGAGAGAGTGGAAATAGTGATGAACACTGGTTAAAAGCATTAGAAGCTGCTAAAGAATTTAGTAGGCAGAACTCCAGCTTTAACCTTTCATCACCTCTAACCCTGCAGAAATGCAAAATTACATGAAAAGTTTGGTGAACCTGAGTGGTTTCTGAAATTTGGTGACTGAGGACACCATGCTTTAAAACCAGAGGAGTTGTATGTGTAAGCACACATTTCATCCTCTTTTAAGACTCAGTCTTCTGTGTTCTTGGTGACACTTTCAGTTTGTATTCTAGTGTTTTCCAATGCTTTTGCTGTAAGGGGGCCAAGGACGTTGCTACAGTGCCCTACGTCAGAGCTTAATAACTGGCAACCCAGTTGGCTGCAGCATGTAGCCAGGCTTGCACTGTACCTGCACCAAAGAGACTGGCTTTTGCTTTTGCTGTTATCAAGGGTCCAAGTCTTATGCCCCGTTACTGCAAACATAGCTCTATACTGTGGAATTATCAATATTTGCAAACTTTTAACAAGTCAGCTGCAATTCAAATGTGTTAGTTCTTCCAGGCTCCCTCTTCTGTCCCACTACTGATGCAGACATCCTGGGAGCCTCTGACTAGAATGAGATGTTAGTCCTCTGTGTATTATTTGCTTACTTTTTCCTGAAGCCTGATATGTCTAAATAATGTTTTAGAAGAGTATTGTATTCTCTCAGACACACACACACACACACACAAAGGGTGAATGACTCATGTCATATGTATTTCTTTGTATATATTTAATTATAATTTTTCTACCTTGACATTTTATCTTAAAGATCTTTAATGAGAAACAAGTGGTCCAGTTATCAAGTGCAGCATTTCTGTACTTTATAGAAATATACGTTTGGGCTGTAAAAATGAGTGTAGTAGTACTTTTGTGTTTAGTAGTATGATGTAGTATTTTTAACACATTTACATTTATCTGTTCCTAAAATACTTTTAAGATAAAGAAACCTTTTTGTTATGCAACTAATCAGAGGATAATTCATAGCAAAGTTGCTGTTACAAGTTAGAAATATTCTTCAGGTTGTTTAACATTTCTCAACTTCTTGTTGAAAGAATGCAAATGAAGCAAGGCTGTAAGTGAAGACAAGCTGATGTTACACTCTGGTGTTGCTTCTTTTAAATTTGGCTTAAGGCATAAAATAACAGCTTGAGAAGCCAGTGCAGAAAGCACTAACTTTTGTAGTCACATTTTTAAACATGAAGGAGCTTTTTGAGGCTATGCTTTTGACATAAAAAAATATTCATACAAAAATGTACCCTTAAATGTGCTTATGTTTTTATTGCCAGGTGCTGCTGTAGCAGTAGTATGTGTTTCTTGGATAAGGAACATAACCTAAAAGCTATAGGGTTTTTTGGTGTTGTTGTTTTGTTTTTTACATTATGTTACGAAGTACCAATCAAGCATCATTCAACATTGAGTTCTGGGAAAATAATATGTTTTTTGGCAACTTTTGTTATCACAATCCTTACTAATCTCAGTTAAGAGTTGTTTCTATAGGAGAACCATGAGGAAATACCACAGCAACCTGTTGGTCATGTTGCAGTTGCAAGTGCAAGGGAAGCAGATGGCCATCGGCTCTCGAGCTGATTTACTTTGTATTTCTGCCCACCAACCTGTTCTGTTGCCTGCCTGTTTGGTCAGGCTGCTTTGCTTCTGGTTTGCCATTTTCCATCTGTATTTCCTCAGTGGACCTCTCCGCTGCTTGCTAAGCAGTAGGCAAGCTGAAGAGAAGCCCACTGAGCAGAGATATCCACAAGTTTGGAAGCTGGGAGTTAGGAGATCTTACCATGCTTCCACAGACTTCTTTGAAATTAAATAATTTAGGAAAGATTCTGCACTAATATTTCCTCTAATTAAATTCATAATTGGAAAATATTTGGAATTTTTACCTTCTTATTTTTTTTAAATTGTGTGGGAATTATTTTGCCTTGTTCAGATCTTGAATATTTTGTACTTTAAATAAACATGTTTTGATTGACATGAAAATATGTAACATGCTGGAAAAAGACTGAGCCAGACCATTTTCATAGCTTCTATGTTTGGTATCTGGGGAAAGTTCCCCATGGAGTTTCTTGATGCTCCTTGACACCTGCTACCCAAAGTTTCACCATGAAAAAAAAAAGATTTGCTGATATCCTGTGACATAATTCTTCTCATGCTCCTTCTAATGGTCCTCACTCTGCATGGGCAGGGGCAATGGGCATGGCTGACAACTCTAGGTTGCATATATTTTAAAGCTAGGTTTTCAACTAGTACTAGGTATCACCAATGATACCTAGTTTTGTTTCGGACTGCCACGTGGACTGCACAGGTTAATTTTTATAACATGCTAGGCAGGCAAAACATGCTGAAATGCAGTGGGAGATAGTTGTTGAGACCTCTGAAGTTCCTGGAAATGCCAGACAAATACGAAGCAAAACCTTGCTGGGCTTGGCAGGAAGTGGGATTGCGGTGAGCCTGCTTATCAGCAGACCTTTATTTCTGCTGCCACGTTTACTGCATTTTAAGGCAGTTGTTACCTCACATTTTGCAAAGGTGTTTGGCAGCCAAACAGCTTCACGTTTATCGACCAATTCCAAGGCAATACTAGTTACCCTGTTCTCCAGGCCCTGTTCCTTGGTTGCAAAGTCAGCAATTAATAAAAAGCAAGACATGCTGGGTGAGTGGAGAATTGGTGTGATTTTAATTAACAGGTAGCTCCATGAGTAACAGAATTAATAAAACTTGGAATTACATTTCTGGATTAATTTCCTGTTTTGGTGCCTTAGGATGATCAGAGCTCAATGTGAGGCTTTTTCTTCAGTGTTGGAATTCAGAAGGTTTCTCTCCTGTACATTTCTTGTGTAGTGAGAGCTGTGTATGTGCTGTGTCTTTTCTGTGGCACATAGTTTCTTTCATCTACCAGCTCACTTATTTTCATTAAATATGTAAGAAGGTGACATTTTTGTGAATTCCCCCTCTGTCAGATCTGATCGAAATCTGCTACCATGTTGAAAGCTGACTTGCATTGAGGGAGGCTGGAGCAGGCAAGCATGCACACAAGCAGCCTGATTTCATAAGTCTTGTTTCCATAAGAATCCAGCTGCAATCCTATTGCTAGCTCAGTTCATTACTCAAGAGGACTAAACCAACTTCATTCCCAGGAGCATACAGCAACAGTTCAAGTTTACATGGCATTTTTTGAGAACACGCTTGGTTTGTCCAAGTAAGGACAGCTGACTCAAAGGAGTGGTGATGGCAGTACCAGCTTTCTCGTGCCACAGATATGCATTGTGCTTTGCAAGGAAAAGATGAGTCTCAAAGGTTAACCTAAATGAAATGCAAATCACAACATATTCATATTGGCTTGTCACTTAGGTTTCACTTCAGGTTCTCATTCACTTTCCACTGTGAATGACAACAACATTCCTGTTGAATGAGAGTTTTCCTGGAAAGATAAATGTTAGGTGCTCCCACCCATCTTCCTGCTGCTTAATCCCTGTGGACATAAAAGGGTGATGAATATGAAGATGAGAAATCACACCCTTTTCCCTTTACCAGCCCGAAGATGTGTTGATATTAAGCAATGATAGTGCTTTGCGCAGAGTTGCCAACATATAGAAGTGTTATCCAAAGAAAACTCTCTAAATAAACTGGGTGCCCGCTGGGCTGCAAGGAGTGAATAAACAGAGAGAGGCTGCCAAGAAAGTGGAGTACAGAGCACAGGACATGGCCAGATTTATGGGGTGGATGAAGGAGCCATTGGGGAAGGGGCTTTGCACCTTCAAAAGCTTCCAGAAATGTTCTTACTCCTCAGGGAGCTGATACAGGCCTACTGTGGGAAGTGCATTAAGTTAGATTGGAAAAATACTTGAGACTGTATGGAGAAAAAATAAAAACAACAAAACACTAAAAAGCAATAACTGAACTCAGCTTGTATTTTGTACAGTAAAAGCAAAAGAGTATTTGAAACTTTTTCTCTTCTGCCCCTTAGTCTTTCACAGCAAAAGCATTAAGACCCTACATTTATGTTACTGAATAGCATCTTGTTTGTATTTATTTTGAAAATTAGGCTTTATTAGTCTTGAATGGAGACTTTCACTAGGGTAGCCGTTCTATAGAGTACCAGTTTAGTTATCAGTTTGAACTCTGCTGAATAATCTGTTTTGCTAGTAAATAATTTTAGTTTTAAATCAGCATATTTTAATATGGAGTGTTTAGAGTGACTGCTGGTCTTCACTACATACAGAAAATGCAATAGTCTACTTTAGCAGATGTGATGGTTTTACTCGGGTGGGCAGCCGAATTCCACCACAACCGCTCTCTCACTCCCCCTCCTCAAAGAGGAGTGAGGAGAAAATACGATGAAAGGGGCTCAAGGGTTGAGATAAGGACTAGGAGATCGCGCAATAATTATCGTGACGGGCAAAACAGACTCAGCATAGAGAGAAAGTAAGATTTATTGCTTATACTAACAAGCTAGAGAAGTGAGAAACAAAGAAAAGAAACCAAAAGCACCTTCCCCCCCCATCCACCCTCTTCCACCTCCTCCCCCCGAGCGGCGCAGGGGAACGGGGTAATGGGGGTTATGGTGAGTCTATAGCACTTCTTCTCTGCCGCTCCTTCTCGGTCACTCTTGTCCCCTGTGCTGTGGGGTCCCACCCACGGGATGCAGTCCTTGCTGAACTGATCCAGCGTGGGCTGTCCACAGGCAGCAGCTCTTCAAGAACTGCTCCATATATGGGTCCGTACCACGGGGTCCATCCCTTTGGAGCAAACTGCTCCAACCTGGGTCCCCCACGGGCAGCAGCTCCTGCCGGGTCACCTGCTCCTGCGTGGTCTCCTCTCCACGGGCTGCAGGTCCGGCCCGGAATCTGCTCCGGCAGGGGTCTTCCACAGGCCGCAGTCTCCTTCGGGGCACAGGCTCCACCGTGGTCTCCTCCACGGGCTGCAGCGTGGAACCCTGCTCCACCGTGGTACTCCATGGGCTGCAGGGGGACATCCTGCTTCACCATGGTCCTCACCACAGGCTGCAGGGGACTTCTGCTCCGGCGCCTGGAGCACCTCTCCCCCTCCTTCTTCACTGACCTTGGCGCCTGCAAGGCTGTTCCTCACTCCTCTCACCCTCCCAGCTGCCGAGTGGCGCAGCATTTTTTCCCTGTCTTAAATATGCTCTCACAGAGGCGCAAAACATCGCTTATTGGCTCAGCTCTGGTCAGCAGTGGGGCCCTTACCAAACATGGGGCAGCTTCTAGATCCTTCTCACAGAAGCCACCCCTATGCCCCCCCTGCTACCAAAACCTTGCCACGTAAACCCACTACAGCAGAATAACAGGTAATAGTATCTGTCAATTAAATTTCATGCAAGGCTATGCGCATTATTGTTAATCGGTGCTGATCATTCACATTTAGATATTGGTGGCAAAGAAGATTTCAGCCAAACCAGGTTTGTTTTTTATTTCATGGCTTTCAGGAAAATGATGTTTTTTAAAGTCTCATTTCCTACTGCTGATTTGTAACTCTGAGAGATGCACTTTTTCTAGAGTATTTTTTTAATTATTACTATTTTGAATTATTTTTCCCCAGATTTAACTCCAGCAGGTTCAAAACTAAACTCTCAGTTTCTCCGTACAAGACTAGTGACAGCATTACAAAAATACATACAAAAGCAGTGGATGGGATTAAAACTACTGGTCTCAAATACAAAGTACACGTCAGTAATCCCGATGAACCAAATGCCTTAGAAACAACATAATGTTAGGTACACAGTCTAGCTGATTAGGAGAAATGGATGAATTGTGTGCATGTGAGCATTCCGAGGATAATTGTATAAAAAGATTGAATTCTAAACTTGACAGGTAACTTAAATATAAGACTTGGCTGGGATAATATAGATACCTGAAGTTAAAAAGCTGCAATATTTTGCTGCATCCCACCCTGTTCCCTGTACATTTGAATACAATCGCATCTTCCTCCACGTGTTGAATGTTGTGGAGACAAGCAATATGATAAGGCATGTGAGACGATGTTCTTCTTTTGAGTTCCTATTTGAATGTCACCAACTCAATGACTAAAGATTGTTTAAAATGAATTAGATGATACCTTTTTCTGGGCATGTGTCTACAACACAAAAAACTCCATTTTACTTGTAATTAATTGACAGGATGGCAAAAAGTTCTAGGCAGAGAGGTTACAAACTGAAGTTGTATGGAAACAGAAATGCTATTTTTTTCAAGAAGAGGTCATAGAAGGGTTTAGATGGAGGGGAGGACCTTGGAAAGAGGGTGGTTATATGGGTTTTGGTTGGCTTTTGTGTGTTTTTCCCCCAATATAGAAATAATATTGTTATGTGTCTGAAACGAAAAAGAAAAACAAGCAACTAAGAATAAATTCTTGGCATTCTTTTTTATTCTGCATATACTTTCCTCGTCTTTTCTATAAGAGAATATTGGCATTTTAACAAGCCAGTTAGTAGCATTTTAAGAATACTGAAGAAAACAAATCAATGAGAGAGCACACATCGTTCAATCAAAAATTATTTGCTAAATATTAATGATTTTTGAAGTACAAAAACACTTTCTGAAAAATGAAGTTTAATGCCAAAACTTTATCAGCAGTAAATGTGCAAGAAGTTAAAGTCTGCATCTCTTTTAGGTCTCTAAGATTTGTAGAGTTGTAAACATTCTCACAAAATTGCAGAATGCCAACAGAATTCTATTAAAATATTATTATAAAGTTCTTTTTTTCCTATTTGTGTTTTTATTGGCTCTCTATAGGATATGGGTTCATAACCCATTCATAATCAGTTCCACTCTGAAATTAGAAATGGGAATGAAGCCACTTTTCCACAAGCTAGAGAGTAAAGGCTGTTTCTGTGCCAGCAAAAATGCAACTAATAGTGGTTCTTCCGAATAAATAAAGTACAAGAGGTGATGTGTAAAAATGGTTTTCTTGATTAAATGAGGTAAGAAAAATCATTGAAGATATGTTGTGGATGAATGCAATTCATTGCCATCTACATATGTAAATTTAAAAGTGAATATTTTGCCCAATTATTTTAAAATGTTTTAAATATTGTAAGCATATGCCAATATAATTTATATTGTCAGTTAATATTTTATATGCTTATATCCGTAGAAGTTTCCAGTGATTATTTAAAGTTTGTGGACTTCTAAAGCAATTTAACCTGAAAATAAATTCAAAGAATTGTGAAGCAGCTGTTAATTATTTCTTAGAATTCCCACTTTTTTTTTCTTCTTAGGATAAAATTCTGGAATTTAGGGGAGTTGGAAAACCAGAAGAAGAAGAGAACTATCTTAACATAAACATAATATTATGGTTATGCCTAATTTTGTTAAAATAAGTTATATTTGCATGGTAAGTTTCCTTGTGTAGGCAATATGGACAGAAATACTCCATTCCTGTTGTGTCGTAGAGCGTGAAATTTCAAATGAATGATTTTATTTTAGTTGTAATACATGTAGAACATGAAAGATGAAGTGTGATTGGTGTATGAATTCATGTGCATTGTGGAGCTTGTGTGTGTTCTGTGTGACATTTATAGAAGGTTTTTCACAAGTTTGTCACCTCAACATACAGATTATTGAGGAAGGCGGTTGGTGGTACTCTAGCCTGGGACGTTGTTCTCTCTTGGTCTCCTTGGAGCCTCCCTGGCAGCAAGAAATCTTCAAAGGAGTCAAGGGCCTGGGTTGGTAGTCCATACAGAGTAAAGCATGAAGGAAATTGTTCCTGTCTCCAGAGAGATACCTGAAGTTGAGGTGTGTTTCAACAGGCCAGTGTGCTGAGGGGCCCAAAATCAAACTCCAGAAAAAGGACTGAAAACTAAATTTCTGAAGTTGAAAGTCTTGCAATTTCCACTTCAGAAGGATAATTGCTGTGGGAGCCTGGAGAAGAGTTGTCCAGATTTTTGCATATGACATTTAATGCTGTAGATAAAAGAAACCATTTGCTATTAATGATCTCAAGGTAAATCAGTTGCTAAAAAACTAGTGCATTTTGAACTACATTTTAACTCGATTATATGTGCTGTAATCCTTACATTTTTGGTGTCTACAAAGTGTATACCGGAATCAAAAACATTGTTTAGATAGAGTCTTGTTTATGGCATGTTCCTCAGTGGGGATTATGGACATACCATTTACAGTTTGTAAGTAGACAAAAATGAACACTGCTGCATAGTGCTTGGACATAATTTATGTATTTTGGGGTCATAGATCCCAGTCAGATGCAAACAGATCCATTCAAAGAAAGTTCTGTTGCCAGCTAATAATTCATATATACTAACAAAAAACAAACAAACAAACAAAAAAGTTAGATGATGTCAGAGGAAAAATTGTGCTCTGTGACATACTGTATTTGTATTTTACAATAAACAAGGTACAGTCACATTGGTTGTATGACAGACTTTTGGTATTATTTCTGTTGGCTGTGCTGGTCTTTTGGCAACCTTGATCACAGAATTCATGTCAGAATAGTCAGCATAATCCCAGGAGCTGAAACGGACTGTAAGTCTTTACAAAATAATGACTAAATGATTACTAGATAATTTACTAAATAATGACTAAAACCATTTAAAGAAGGCTTGAACTGACATTACAGGCCTAGCTTGAAGCTCCAAGCTCACCGAATGTGGAAAAACAATAAAGAGTGCCAGTTTGATTAAAAATATAATTCCATATAACAAAAAATAATATGAAATATTATGCAAAATATAATATGCAATATTATTGCATATTGCAACAATAGCAGTTATATATCAAGTAACCAGAACAGTGGATATCTGAGACACCAGATATGTGCTATTGATAAACCTGCTGAATTCAGATAAAGTTGTTCATTTAAAAGCAGCAAATAGTTGTGTGCAGAAGCAGAGTGGTGGTGTGGGGGGTGGTTTAATTTGCTTCTTTACCCACAGAAAGTGTTGAATTTTCATGGTGCAGCATGACACCCCTTGCCTTCCTGGCTTGCTGGTGGGAGCTCTACCTGCTATCTCTCCTAACCAGGTGCATTTCATGATAAAGTTACAGAAGACTGTAAAGCTATTTTCTATGTTCACTTCAGTAACATTTGAGTCCTTTCTGAGTATTTCATCTTGTCTAATTTTTGTCATGGTGAAAGTTTTCATATGTTCTAGACATGCTTTTTCTTTTGAAAGGTGTTGTACACACCTTGTACCATATACACTACAGCTGTTTTCTTGCTCATAAAGTAAGCAGGGTATTTAGTTTCATGTTTCTCAACAGGGACCGCATTGAGTATAACCATTTATTTTAACACTCATTTCAATCTGCAACCCTGGATTTTGCTGCCTGTTTGCTCTTTTCCTCCTCCCTGTTTTCTTTCGTATGTCCACCAAGCACATTTCTTTTTCCTCTTAATGACTCCCATCTTCTTCCTTCCATCTTATTTTCCACCTTATTTCCATCTTATATGGCATTAGTAGACAGCACTTGGGTGCTTTGCATGTCATTTGATGCTGTCTTTGCCAGTGATGCCAAATTTTCTAAGTTTCACATGGCTGGCAAGAGACTTGCAGTGTGGGTTTTGTGGGTGTCCATTGAACCCCAACCAACTGCTGCAGGAATATCTGAGGATCAGGGAAGAAATCAGAGGTGAAAGTTTAAAATAGCTGTGTATGGAGAAAGTTACTCTGGAGTTACAGTGGGAGCTCCAAACATTTAACATCATTTTGATGACTGGCAACAAGTTTTGAGCACAGTGAAGGAGCCAACACTGAGGAAAAGCTGATGTGAGCCACAGCCTGGGGACACCAAAGCACAGAGCTCCTCCGTGCAAAAAGTGGGCTTAAAGCCTTGTGTTGGAATTGTTACATGTTAGGAGCTGCAACATGCCTAACAATCCATTTATATTTCTTGGAAAGACAGCAGCATAACTCACTCCTACCTTGATGATGAGCAGACAAAGCACATAGAAAGTGTTGCTAGAGAACCATGTAAAGGTCAGGCAAACTCCGTCGATGGCCAAGAAACAGACGTTTGCTTTCCAGGATCATGGCAACTGCTTATCCTCCCCCATCCCGTTGGTGATACATGATTGAGTTAGCACTTCTCCATAGCTCTTGAAGTGTAATGGAGCTTGGAGATAATTGGAAGCAGTTCCTGTCAATGTAAGGAAGATGGTAGCTCTTTGAGCAGGGCCACCAGTGCTGTAGCTCAGGCTGCATGTTTGTCCAGCTGCCTTGTACCCCATCTTAAAAATAAAACAAGAGCTTTGAAATATAATGGTCATCCCACTGATGTGTTTAGTATCTACTAAACTTGAATTTGATACTCTGTTCTGAATAGCCAAGTAGGCAGATGATTTTAAAGCACACATTCCTGTGGTGTTTTGTTGTTGTTGTTGTTGTTGTTGTTTCTTCAGTATCACTGACAAAAAAAAAAAAAAAAAACAAAACAAACAACAACAAAAAAACACTCTTTTTAAATAAGGCAGCTGTCATTGATTCAATATGTGAAAAATGTTGGGCTGTTTAGAACAGAAAGTGAGAGGCATGTGTGTCATCTGTGCAGGAGGAGCTGTGTTGTCCCAGCTGTGCTTGAATTTGCTCAGCCTGGTGCTCCTCATCTTTGCTCTTGGCTTCAGCCATCAGGTGTCAAGGCAGCATCCCAGTATTGGGCTTTCAGCATATTTCTGAGATAAATAAAGATGTAGACTACCAAATGCCGCTGCTGTGCATTCACCATGTGTTTCAGGACAACTAAATACTAATTTAGTTCTCTGAGGCAAGGTATTTTTCCCCCTTTAGTCCTAGCAGATCACATCATACAAAGCAGAATCAATCAGAGTCAAAAAACGAGAGTCAATCTCATGAGAAATTAAAACAGAAATTTCCATTATTTTTCTTGTAGTTTGGAGGAACATCCAACCAACTGGCATGCTGGCATCATCTAAGGTGGATACAAATATCCAGTTTTCACATCATGGAAAATCACATTGTTCCATAAAAAGGCCATACATAATGAAAGAAAACAAAACAATACACACACTTTTCATGTCCTGGGAAGAAACAGCAAGCTGAATTGTATAAATGTTAATCATGTCATTTACCCCATGCCAAAAGGTTTTTGGAGGCCATGGTGATTAGGACTATGAAAGAACACATTCAAATTACAGTGGAATTTATAAACTGACATTAATGAAAAATTAGTGCTACCTGTCACATAAATATATGCTATGATGAATACAGATTGCAAGGTTGGAAAAATATTTTGCTTTAGAGAACAGCTTTTTGTAATAATAGACGGTGAGGCCAATATAATATACTAAAGATAAATAGCTTCTAATCAAAAACATTTTTCCCTTGTTTCCCATACCCTTAATGTCACAGTGAAAAAATGTTTTCCCTCATTTTAATGCTCTTTCCAGCTTGATTACATTTACAAAAATAAGTAATCATAGCCAAATTATTAAGATATTACTTCTTTAAGCAGGTGGAATATTAGGTTAAACAAACAAAAGTCATTAATTAAAATTGTGATGAGGTTTCTTGAAACTGTTGATGTAGAATGCCTGGGTGTTCCCCACATTTTTAAGATTATTTTAGAGTTTGAATTGGTCTCCTTTAAAAACGAGGATTGTGTTTTATAATTTTATACCTCTTTTTCAAAAAGAAAAATAAAGCTAGGTGCTTGTTAAATCACTTTTGGTTAATCTTGATTACCTTTCCACCAGTAGCTGATGCCACCAATGGCATTTCCTGCAGAATACTGAATAGATTCAAAACCATAAGTATTGGGAAAACTAGAATTTTGCTACCCTTCTGCCCTTGATTTAATTCTGGGTCAGTGTAAAACAGAGAAAATGTTTTTGTAAGCAAGCACAGTAGAGCAAAGTATTTCTGGATCTATGGATAATCTTCCAGGTCTTTTAGGGATGAGTGGTGGGATATGTATTTGTATTCTGTGCTACTGTGTCGAGAGTTTTGCTTCTTCACTGATGCTGTGACTATTTTAAAATGCACATGGTCAGTTTTAAAATTTAGATGTTCAATACACTCACTTTGTCATTTCCTTTCTTTCCTCTTGGATTTGAGAGGTACCATTAAATTACCTATTTCTGTAGCTTAACAAGGTGTGTTTGAAAGTCTTTGCCATTAAAGGCTGATCTGAGAGCCATTCTATGACAAGGCACTATCTTCATCAGTGAGGAGTGCAAAAGTACCACTGCTATCCGATAATTAAGGTTTTTAAACATCAGTAGATGGTGGTTTTGCATATCACTGGAGCTAGATATTTTCAAATTGAGAGGACTGGCACTGGAATTAAAGCTTTGGAGCTGATCTCTGCCCAAAGGCTGTACATAATTCATAATCTACAAATGTGAATTAATTAAATGAACATTACCTACATGTACAAATGATACAGGTTTAAAACCAACTGTAAGTAACCAGAGGTGTGAAACTATAGCTTGTTTTTTTTTTTTTTTTTTTTTTTTTTATCCTGCTCAGTCAGTTTGCCTTGCTTCTTAATTTGGCAGCTTCGTTGCATGGTATATTCTACAGCATGGAAACAAAATCAGAATAAATCCCTGGTCTAGGAATCCAGGCAGTCTAATTTTCTTCTGTTTTTCATGTTTATACTGTCACTTAGGTCTTACTCTGTGTCTGACGGGGGTGCACATGCACATGCATCATCTGTTTCTTCTGTCCTCTCAGGGTGGATTTGTAGCACTTGTCACAGGACAGGCTTCTTGAAAGCTTTCTCTAATTGTGTCTGAACCCACTCAGAAGTGTGTTTTGCAAGCTAGCTTTCAGCAAATATTAGATATTTTTTAACGATGAGGTCTTTTGAAGGGTCAGGCAAAAGGTGCAGGGAAATAAACTCCTAGCTCATAATCAGCTTGCCATGCTGCAGGTGTCTTTTTATGAGACTGGTGACCTGATGAGAAGAGAAAAATAGGTTATGGGGGCTTTCTAGTTTAGCAGGTAATAATTTTAGAACTCGATGAAAAAAAAAAAAATCTGAAGGACAGGAATATATCTCTGAACTTATACGTATATATGCCTCCAAGTTTTATCCTAAAAGAAATTTTAATTAAGATTTTTTTCTGTTTTATACAATACTGATTTTTTCAGCTAATAGACATTTTGTGATAATGTTTATACCTCTGTTATTCTTCTGGTTGTCCCACACCTTGCCTTATGCTTCTTCTAAAGCAAAGGGCAGAATGCATTTTTTTTTTTTCCTGGGTTATTAGGATAACAAAGTATTGCACATTATGAAACCTTAGAGCAATCATTTGCTGTAGCTGGTACAGTACAGTGCAGTTTCTTAAGGACCAGAAAAAAAAGAAAAAAAAAAAAGAAAAAAAAAAGAGAAAGAAAGAAAGAAACAAACAAACAAACAAACAAAAAACCATAACATTTGCAACTATGGAGCTATGGGAACATTTTCCTTCTGACTGGGGTGACTTCCTAGCCTGGACATGTGCTCACAAAGCACATCCTTTTGCACGGCATGAATTCACTCCAAACACAACAGCAGCCTCCAAACACAGCAGAATTTCCCCTGGAAGCAGCAGTCCCCCAGACAGTAGCAAACTATCTCCCCCGCTTCCTGTAAGTGATAACTTGCTGTTTGTATCCCCAATACAAAGGATATCAGGACTTGGCTTTACCAGCATTGGCTCCATCCCTTCTCCTCTGTGACTCTCAGTGCTGTTTTCTAGCTCCTGTAATGAAGTCCCTTTCTTGCCCACGTAATTTGTATGCCCAGTTTTGACAGGACTGTTCTCCATGGAAACCCACGGAAAAGCTCCTGAAACAGCTGAGGAAAGGTGTTAAGAATTGCTTTGTGTCTCTGGGCTTTTGGTGAAGTTGTTCTTTTATGCTTGTTGCATGTATGCAGTCAGGGCCTAATTAAACTCTGCATTCTTCCACTGTTTTTTTTCCCATTTTTGATATTTAAAAATAAACCAGAACTAAATGCTGACATTTAAGTTCTTGGTCAACTATGCAGCTGGAGAGTAAGTGCTGTGTTTATTTGCAAAGGAAGTTGAAAAAAGAGTTGTGGAAACAGGACTCCTTGCAAAGTTTTGCTGTATTGCATCTCCCTAAATGACAGGCAGCAAGATGTATGTAGTCATAAAACATGTACAGACTTCAGGCATTTTGAGGATGACATTTCAAAAAGAAAAAAAAAAAAAATACAAACTTGACACTGGAGACAAGGACATGTGACACTTGTCTAGCTTTGTCATCTAGGATTGATGAGTTGAAATCAACATGTTACTGCCTGCAACTTGCAAAGAAAGTTAACCATCTGCACCCTTTTGTTCCTCCAGATTGCATCTGGAACATACAGGACATAATGGGAGGAGTAGAGAGAATTCAGGATGTTTAAGGTTTTTATTTGCAAAGCAAACTTTAGGCATCACATGGACAAGGTTTTGTTTCAGCAGCAATTCAAACCCACTTTGAAAAATAGCACTTAATACTAAGAATTGACATACTATTCAAGTACAGCGTGACTGTCAGAGATGGGATATGTTTGCTGGTGTAGAGAAAAAAGTAAAAACAAAAACAAAAACATGAATGAAAGCTAGTTTCAGTTAGTTATTAATACAGAAGCTATATGTTGGCTTTGTTTTGTTTTTTACATTGTGCAACCTGTATTAAGCACTTTGTTAGAAAATACTTTTTACTGCTAATGAGGCAAACCTTGTTCATACTGGTTCATACAAGAATTTCTACCCAAATCAGTGACTAGCATGGGAGTAAGGATTTTTCTGTGAGCTTGTCTTTGCAGAATTGAGCTCTCATCTTTTGCAGTCTGTAGCTTTGAGTTTTCTTTCAGTTTACACAAGTTTGCTTTCACTATTGTGGTTTCCTTGCAGTAAATGTTCACCTTTGTCTTCATTATTGATGAGTACACATATATGCTGGCTTTCTGGGGTTGCTGCAGATCTCTGAGACTTTGTGGAAATTATTTTTTGGAAGAATATTAATATTTGGTCATTCAGGGAAGGTAAGCAGTCTGAGGTTCGTAAAAGTGCAGTTATATTCAAAATGAGATAAATGATGTAGTTAAACGAAAGGTACATTTTTGATGTCATGCTGGTACAGCACATCTGCAATTGCAGTGCTACTTTGAAAACTTTGCTGAGAGATCGGTAGGAGTAAGTGGAAAGCTTAGGAAGAGTGGCTCAAAAGCTTAAGCTTTCTATGCAATGTACTGGGAAAAACTTGGGAAAAGATGAGTGGGCTGATTTATTTATTTTTTTATTTTTTTATTTTTTTTGCTAAATACACTTTTCACATATATGAGGTGGCAAACCTATGAGAAAGATGCTTGTGTCACTTTGTAGTTTATGCTTTTTCCTTTAGAATTGTTTATTTTCATTTTATTTTTTTAGCAGAAATACACAGAGTGGGGGAGACAAATGTTCTCAGGACTGACTATGCCTGTGAGTTGTGATAACGTGCACACAGTCCTGAACAATTAATTGTTTCTTTGTTCAGTAATGATGAAATTCACATGTGAGGTAATGTACATGTGGCTCAGTTGTAATGCAGCAGAAACTTAAGAGCAATAAATGCTGTTTCTCCTGTCTAACTATAGGTAGAATTTATATAATTGCCTACACTTAGAGTTGACTGATGTTTCTCATCCATGTCTCAAGGATGACGTATGTGTTTTCATAGTTTTTAGATGTGCACCATGCTAGCAGAGATTTTTTTCTAGACACGTTTCACCTGACATATTTTGAAAATAGTCAATTAAAACATTCACACAGAAGTTTGGGTTTACCTTTAGCTACCAAAAAATAATGAAAACAAGTAACCAGGAGAGAAGCTAAGTTGTTTTAGAGCAGAGGTTTGCAGCTGTAGATGGGTCTGGCTCTTGTGGCAGGCCGTGTGAATACCTGCTGGCGTTTGGTCAAATTAAAATCCTTTTAAAAGGAAATTGAAGAGAGGCTTGGTAATAAGTGTGGCCAGTTAATTCTGCCAGGTTAGTGAACCTGGAATGCTCCAGCTGGGGCTAGAGAGGGCTTTGTGGAGCTGGAAAGGTGGGGAAGGAGGGGTTTGGGAGTGAAACCCTCACACCCCTCAGAAAAAAAGCTCAGGCATCCCAAAGAGGTCAGCTTAGCTCGTATGGCTGGATGCAAGCTGGGCTTAGAGGAGCAGCCACTCCTGCTGTGCAGAGACCTCATGTCACCTCTGTGTTGGCACCAGCTGATGGGTGACCTTGGGCTAAACTGCTGTGGAAGCTAGCATGAGTCCCCAGGGAAGGGAAATTCAGTGATCACCTCTAATGTGAGCCCTCCCTTCCCTGTGGCTGCTGATGGGAGCATAACTGCCACAGTTGGCTCCCGGTCCAGCCAGGGAAGCACCTTCCTGGCTCCAGCTGTGAGAAGCTGGCACAGCTTGGACATCTGCAGGCTCTGGGAGCATCGGGAAAGGAGCCAAGAAGGATGTATCAGCTAGGTGTCTGTTCCTCCCAGACCTTTTTTGAAGGTACTCCTGCCTTTCCATAGCCCAGAGCTCGGGAGCAGCTTGCCTGTAATGTTCACCCTCAGATTTCTCTCGCTAAAATTCACTTGTGTTTTCAAAATTGCCAAAGGTGGTTGATTACTCCGAAGACAGCTGGCAAAAAGGGGCTAACCAAGCCATTGACGTTGATATTGCGTTATGGTAATGGTGATGCCGATGGTATTTACACATGTCTGCCTTGGCTTGGTTTCTTAATTAATTTATTGTGCAATGGCGTTATGATGTTGGCTAGGTTTCTTTCCCTTTCCTGAACTTCCTCTGACATGAGAGCACTTTCCTTCATGTTTCTTAGGGTAAGATATTGTGTTTCCTTCAAATTCTGAGTCAGTACCACGGTCCTGGCTGATATATTTAGCTGGGTTGTGAGCTTCTGCCTTTCCTCCCCTGGGTACTTGTGACGCATGACACCAGCCTTCTTGAAAAAAACTAATTTAACAAAATCATTTAAATCATTCAATGATTTAAGCAAAGAATTTTAAAACAATGAGCAAACATTGTGCATGTATACCTCCCATCTCAATTAGACCATGCCCTAATCAAGATAAATTGGCTTTTCTCTTTATTTATGGGAATGAGACTGGCAAGATTTTCTTCTTTCCAGCAAAACCTAGATGCTTCCAGGAACATGAGGCTGTTTTATTTCAGTCCAGCTCACGCTGCTCAAACTGATTTCTGTTTGTCATTCCAGCAAGCTAATGGCAATAAGGAGCCTTGTGCAGCCATTACCTGATGAGAGGCTAAGGATTCACCGTTTTGATGTTAGTGGAGTAGGCTTGCTGCCTCTTTCACCGGGCAGGGGGACCAGCTGCTCTGTGGTCATACACTAATTTGGTGACAGATCCAAATGCAGTATTAATAATTGCTAAATTTTATTGCTAAATTGCTAAAGGGAATATGCTGGTTCACATCATGGAAGTGTATGGAATTTTGGAAAAGGAACATCTAACAGCCTTACCTAAGGTGGTTTGGGAGTCTATTTGATTACTTGGGTGATGTGAGGAAAGCTCTCCGATTCTGAGCAAAGCAGATGAAGGGTTATCAACCAGTTGTTTTTTTTCCCTCTTGCCTTGCTTGCTGGCATGCAGAAAAGAAACCTGAGGTGTGGTGAATTATGGTAGTCCTTATCCTTACATTGCTGAAGAGGGAAATCTGTTCTTTTGAGGTAGTGTATCTCTCCTCTCATTCTTTTTCTCATTTTGCCATTTACTCTTGCCAAAAAGAAAGGACTGTAGAGTCGGGAGCTATTTTGGTCACTGTGGCTGTGTTTACAGCATATTGGATAGTTAATGGATAAGAGTTGATTCAAATTACCTCCTTTACAGCTGCCTCCCTTCCCTTCCCTTCCCTTCCCTTCCCTTCCCTTCCCTTCCCTTCCCTTCCCTTCCCTTCCCTTCCCTTCCCTTCCCTTCCCTTCCCTCCCCTCCCCTCCCCTCTCCTCCCCTCCCCTCCCCTTCTCTTCCCTCCCCTCCCCTTCTCTTCCCTCCCCTCCCCTTCTCTTCCCTCCCCTCCCCTTCTC
>CM021767.1:86901409-86924263 GCA_011076525.1 Nettapus auritus | reverse complement strand
TCCCTTCCCTCCCCTCCCCTCCCCTCCCCTCCCCTCCCCTCCCCTTCTCTTCCCTCTTTCCCTTTCTTCTTTCCCTTAGATTTCTACTTCTTATATTAATAGTTACACATGACTCAACATACAACTTGTCCACAGAAATCATCTGGGTTACATTGGTACCATAACCAATTTGGGGAACTTTCATCTTCCAAAGGCACCTGTAAGAGTTTTTATTCTTTCTGCTCATTATACAAGAAAGTAACTTCTTTGTACTAGGTAAGGATTAACATCATTGTCTACCCTTATGGCTAGTTTTACACAACAGTTAATCCTTAAAAACTTTGACCCTTATTAATACATGCACAGCATAAATTGCAAGGACACCACAGTTAAGATCCTACATTAAGATTAGCCAAGAACATTTTGAACAAAAAGGACCCCAAAGAAATGTGACTCCTACAGTCAGTTCATGTCTTCAGAAACATACTGTAACTGCCAGAACATTGGCATACTTGTAAAATATGAGGTTTGTATTGCTTTGTATTGCTTTGCATCAGTTGCTGAGCTTGAGCAAACATTATTATAAATAAATATATATATTTTATGCTCCAGGGAATTTTATGAAAATATTCTGTTTACACATGCAAACTGAATTTCTTTTGCATGCACACATGAAATATGACCTGGTCATTGCATCCTTTTTTGCACATCTTCAAAGTCTAAATATGCTTGAAGGGTAGATGCTTTTAGAAGAGGTATGTATTGTTTTTAAACAACTCAGAGGTAGATTTCAGTGTGAAATATTGCTGTTTCTCAGTTTTTACAACCAAAGCATTCAATCTAAAATAAAATTGCTGGCAAATACTTAACTACAATAGCATAAGGAAGAGTCTCCAGAATAAATAAATAGAACAGCCTTTAGCTAAAGCATTGGAGTAAAATGAATGTGGAATTCATCTGGGGAGCCTCAGATTTGGAAGGTGGTATGCTATGGCTGGGTTGTCCAATTTATCAAGACTGAACATTTTGCTGAGCGCTGCTTGTAACTGCTCTGGAAACCGTTATGATTCCACATTTTCCACTGCACAGAGGCCATTAAAATTAAATTGCTTGGAAAAACAGTAGCCCCTAAATTATGGTGGTATTATCACCTAAATGAGCACTAGTAAGGAATTTTAATTTTGTAAACAAATTAATAATTATTAAAACAAAACTGAAAACTCAAAAATACTTTATGTACTAGGATGTCTCTGAGTAACCATGACGACAGTCTGGGCTTTATGTTCATTTGGTGTGTCTGAGCATGAACAATTTTTTCTTAACTGAAAAAAGGAGTTTGAGGGTGTACTATACAGGTTCTAGGAAAAAATAACGATTCTCTAAAGTGAGAGTAGAGGTGTGTCACTGTAGGTGTATTCCTGATGTGGTGGCAGAAGGAACCAAAGAAAACATCCCAGTCAGCTGTGCAGACTGCTGAGATGTGATACAGGATCTACAGCAGACATGCATTCTGTCTGGCAGCATAAAGTCATAAAGCATAACAATCAGTAAATTCAGTCCCATAAAACTATTGTTTTGTGGTCCTACAGCATGAGAAGCCTTTCGCCATTTTGGCATACTCTGCATAATAAATCTCCAGCTCTGGCTGGCAAATTATCAAAACTGATGTCCTACAAGTTGAAAAATTCACCAGATTATTCCTTTACTATGATATGAACTTTTTCCATTACTAATAAATTAAACATTAAAATCAAAACAACTCTGAGTACACTGTCCAATCTGGAGTACACATTTCTTTGCAGGCAAGCAGCAGTAATACTTTTTTTTTTTTTTTTTTTTTCATTTTTATTTTTTCTTTCTCCCTTTCTATGTCCATGTAAGGAGGAATCAAAGAAAAGGAAAAAAATAAAATAAAATAAAATAAAAATAAAAAAAAGACCACAGTGAAGTAACAAAGACTGTGTGCTCATGATAATCTTTTATTTTAAGGATTTACTGTCAAAATTGTCAAAAAAGACAATTTCTACTTAGAGTAAGTGCTAGAGATACATAGATATGGTCATATAGCAAAAGGGATTAGTTTTATATCTCAAACTTCATGCTTCAAGCTTCGCTTTTCAAAGCAAATCTCTGCTAAGAGTACTTTAACTGCAAATGGGATTTGTTCCAGCATTTACCATCAGGAACTTAAAGGTGTAACTATCACTAGTCAAATGTTGATTTTTATTATTTTTTTAATTCTGTAAGTTAATTACAGTTTCTACTTATTTTTTAGGTATTGGTTTGCTTCTGCAATTGTTCATGTCTTCCATATAATACTTCCATTGTGTATCTACATATTTATTAATCATGTCACCTGTGATATTTCACGAAGTTCAAAGTTGAATTTTTTTATTTTTTTATTTTTTTATTTTATTTTTTTATTTTTTTGTGGGCTCCCTAACTACAGCATTAAATACTGGCTTTGGGGAAGCTGAAGCATGCTATATCCTCCCTGAGTCATCTAGCCACAGAGTTATGGCACAGGTGGGACACTACCACTGCGTTATCCTTATTTTATAGATCTAGTCTTCTATTGTCCCAAGCATTTTTGTTTGTTTTTTTTTTTTTGAGGTGAGTCTGAGTAAGATAGTTACATACTTCTGAGATGTTTCTAATCAGTTTTACTCTGGACCTTAATTGAGAGGGCTGGGAATCTGTTGCCCTGTCTGTAGGTGTTGGGGAGGGGGTTAGAGCTGCCAGCTCTTTGGTTGCTCTCAGGGCATTTGCCATTTGCTACATTTCTTCAGTGTGGCCTTCAGCCTCCAAAAGCAATTAGAAAATGAGCAATATCCTCCTAACCCCTTCCTTCTTAGCACAACTTGTGGTGAGGGGGTCTGTCCTGTAGCCATATGGTATTCCTGGTTAATAGGCAGGCTATCTAAATAAAATTGTAATAATAGAATTAGAGCAGACTTATTACAAACTTATAAACAGGATAAGCTTGTCCAGCAGAACTGAACAAGCATTACTGTTCCCCCTAGCTAGATTTTTATCACTGATAGGTACTATATGTCCTCCTAGGTTACATATTTGGGAAGGGTGATAATTCCTGCCATATCTGTCAGCAGCGTTGCAGTGCTTTGATAAAGGCTAGTCTGCTCACAATCAAGTGACTAAGGAGTTATTTTTGGCTTTGTTTATTAAAAAAATAAATAAAATTAAATTAAAATTAAATAAAATAAAACAAACAAACATTTATTGAGATTGTAGTTGGAGTCTGTGGAGCAAAAAGGATGAATAGTTTCTTGGAAGTGTAACTTGGAGAGAAATAAGTGGAAAGAGTACCTCTAGATCTGAAAACCAACATGTGGAACTGGTGCCATGGTATGAAGGCACAGGTGGCTGTATGCAAATCCTCACTGTATTTCTGCATGGTTAAAAATTAACTTATTGTACATTCTGATCCAGGTTGAAGCATCATGTCACAAATGAAGTGCTTCAACAATCATTGCTGTTTTGTAGTATTGTAGGATAATTCCTGTTCATTTACAATCAGACTGATGTAATTTCTTATATCAGAAATGACAAATTCCCAATTCTGGACAAAAAAATTAATAGGATATTATAAACAGCTATGATAAATAAAAAATAGTCTGTGGGTTGCAGAAGTAAAGTGTTTTTCAGGGAAAATGATCTTAGAGAGTCAAACAAATAATTGGCAGTAAACACACCAGGCACCAAGCTGAACCTGATGGGGGTACAGAAGGAGTACAGTTTGCCCCAGAGCTATTTCAGGAGTGGATGGTGGAAATCAGACATCTGTGTAAAAAGGGCCAAGGCTCAGTGTCTTGTAGCACTATGTGCATAATATCAATATTTTATTGAAAATGTCCAATAACTGAAAAATTATCTGTGTCAAGAGAGTCTTCAGATAGTTCTGGTTTGCACTGAACATAAATTTATTATGACATTAGAACTTTTTTTACCATTTAAATAAACTTCAGAGGGGAAAGGGGCTTGCTTTTTCATGGAGAATAGAGCTAGAATTGTCTAATGATTTTTTTCCCCTAAACATAATGAAGTTCCCTTATGGATAGACTGGTGGGCTATCACTGCTGGTGATCTGGGTTCCATGTAAGGTCACTCTTTTTTCTATGGTTGATCCTGAATGTGTATTTGTCTCTGACTGGATTGTGGAGGTCTTGTTCTAGGTAACAACTCTGCTGTTGGTCCTGGAAGAAGATGCTGAAATGCAAAGTGATGCAAATTCAGAATAACCTGGTCTTGTGTGGGACAGAGGCTACTGTCCTGCATGGTGCTTAGTGGTTGTGACCTCATTTGTCCACTTTTGGTTTAGGATTATTTTGAAAATGAGGTTATTCCTGACACCAGAGACTATGGAGAAGATATCTGATGATTGCTTTCTGGTTGAAAGATTCTTGAGTTCCATACTGATCAGAGCAATGCTGGGAAGTTGGGAAGCTGCAATATTTGCACCATGCATACATCTTCCTCAGAAGAGTGAATATGGTATGTGTGCATCATTGTGTAACAATCTTAATTTGTTTGCCCACTTTATGCAAGTCAGGTTTTTCGTATAAAATTTTTATCTCTGTTTAAAATTGTGACATATTAGGCTATATTACTATTATCTATTATTTATATTTTGTTTCCAAAATGTTTAAATGCTATAAAGTTTAGAGCCTGCATGTTTGACATACCACCAAACGTGAAAATTTCACTTCTCTGCAGTAGTCTCTAGTCTGTTCTGTGGATAAAGAAATAGTGTTTCCAGTTTACTACCTAAATTGATAGATTAATTGGAAATTGAAAAGCAATTGCATTCTCTTCAATTGTATGTATTAAAAATAAGTATTTTAGTCTAAAATTCCTTCAATATATGATCACCAAGAATTGCAGTTCATTTATCTGAAAAGACAACTTCCTTTTGATTCATAGATCGTTTTCCTAAGCTGTCTTTCAATAATCTTGGGGAGGGAGGAGATTGTGTTTGTGTGTATGAATCCAGAAGTCTAATAAACATGCTTTAATATTTTAGAATGCTATTTTCTGCATCTTATCATTCCAGTTTCCATCTGAATGCAATTCAACACAAATTACTAAAAAATTACTATTTCGCTGTTTCATAAATTAAAATGCAAAACTTCAGTGTAAGAATAAATTTTCTGATAAATAGCTGTGTTAATATGTTTTCATTTATATATCATTTCTGTCTGAAAATATATATAATTTTTATAGCATCCTGATTAAAAACAAGTCGTGCCAAAAAGTTGTGTTTAATTGGAAACCAGTAGGTTTTAGTAGCTATCATGAAAATAGATCTTTCTGTAGGAAAACAAAAACAAAAACAACAAAAAAGGAGTAAAAGCTCAAGAAAATATTTTAATAAATTCAAATACAAGTTTCTTATAAATTCAAAATCACGCTCTTTTCAGTGATTAAGCTCTGCTCTTTAAATTGATCCACAAAAGTTGCATTACCTTTAACACTTTCTTTACAACATATAAGAAAAACATTTGGATTTAAAATAAGAGCATTAAATGGGGTATTGAAATTCTTTTATAACTGGCTTTTCTAAAAAGATATTTTTCAAAAGCATCACAAACATCCATTTTGCTTTGTGATAAACTCAGCTCTTAGCATCCTTTGGTTGTTGTTGTTGACCAGAGCATTAAACTTTTGATAAAAGTTAAATCCCAACAAGAAGACAAAAATGGTTTATTCATCTCCTGTGCAATTTGGCTCAGATCTCTGGAGAGGAGGGTGGGGAACAGATTATTCCCTTTTTTTGCACAGATTGGTTTGTTCCCATTGATGTGAGTTAGTATCATGATGAACAGACACCATATTGAATCAAATCCAGGCTATTTTCTGAGAAACTTTTGCTTTTTTAGCAGCTTGATATTTAAAGAGGAACCCTGATAGATATTCTTAAATGTAAATGAACAACAGTAAAGCTATTCAGCATAGTCTACAACAAACTTTAAAACAACATATTAAAGCAACAAATGTTTGCATGCAAAGGAACTGCCTGTCCACTTGGAAATGAACATGCTCAGATAGGATCAGAATAAGCATTTTACTTATTTAGTCTAGCTGTTTACATAGGTAAAAGTTTACCTTTGATTTACCTGTTCATGTTAGCAAGAGTCAAGAACTTGGATATGTAGCTATGTCTTTTGCGTTTCTCCAGTGATTTTTCTATGGTCATCTATAATCAAGCTGTTTACGTTCCTACTCACAAGTAGAATCATAAAATCACAGAACAGCTTGGGTTGGAAGGACCATTAAAACCAGCACAGGTCCAACCCCCCTGCCAACCAGTAGACCAGCTTGCCCAGGACCCCATCCAGCCTGGCCTTGAACAGCTCCATGGATGGGGCATACACAGCTTCTCTGGGCAACCTGTGCCAGTGCCTCACCACCCTCTGAATAAAGAATTTCTTCCAAATATTTAATGTAAACCTACTTTTTATTTATTTTTATTTTATTTTATTTTATTTATTTATTTTATTTTATAACCATTACTACAATACTACATAGCCCTATCACTGCACTCCCTGACAAGGGGTCCCTCCCCATCTTTCCTGTAGGACCCATTTAGGGACTGGAAGGCCGATATAAGGTCTCCCCAGAGCCTTCTCTTCTCCAGGCCGAATTACCACAACCCTCTCAGCCTGTCATCATAGGAGAGGTTCTGCAGCCCTTTGAGTGGTAGAGTGAGTTGATTTCTGTCCACCTGGATTTTAATAATTCTGCACCAGTGCAGAGGTGCAATGTCAAGATGTGGGCCCTTATGCTTGTACTTTTGTAGTGCTGCGCTACCTGGAACACAGGCTGTCCTGACTGCTCCAAAATACTTTTGTTAATGATAATGAAAGATAGCACCTAAAGTGGTAGTCTGAGGTAATGTGGAATTTGTAATCAAATTTAGAGAAATATTTACAATGTAGATATGATTTATCAATTGGAACAAGACGTGAGCATTCATCAAAAGTCAATTAGAAAGTCAGTCAGAAGAACAAAGGTACTTCTTATTAGGAAAGCAAATTCCAAAAGCAGATTCTTTTTAATCATTGATAGAAAATGATAATGTTAAGTGAAAAACCCACTGGTCATTCTTTTGTTCTCTTTCCTCTCCTTTTCATGCAATAGCTTGGTGGAATTAGGCTAAGGTTTTATCTAGCCTAATTTGCAATCTCCAATACAAACCAGTAGTGGGTTCTTCTTAGAGTCAATGTAGAAACCAAAGTCCTCCTTGACCCCTACCCCAGTAACCATCTCAATTTCTGATAAAGAAGGGCTCAGGGTTTTCTGCACTGCAAGATCTTTCCAAGGATAGGTTTTTCCATTGCATAGTTTCACTCTATGTCTCTAATTCTGGAGCTTTGAGAAATAGTGAATGTTTTCTTTTCACTTCATAATTCTGTAAGTATTCTCACTTTAGTTGTGAAAATTGTTGTGTTTGTTGTTGTTGTTCTTTGTGGTTTGTTTGTTTGTTTGTTTCCCACCCTAAAGGCCTAAAGTCTATTAACATACACTCTTCCTTGCTCTTTTTCGACATAAAAAGGATAAATGTTTATCTGGAATTTTAAAAGTGAATGTTGATTTGGTTCCACTAGGGAAACGTGCACGGGGCTGCAAGGGCAAGTATTTGTTGCTGATCACAAGTGGGTAGAAATGTAGCTTACTAATTTTATACTAATTCACTTGAGAGGGAAGAGATCCAAGCACTGAAAATAATAGCATGACATGTCCTCCATTATTTGCTTACAGAAGCAAGAATACACAGTAGGATGGTAATGCAAACATAAGCTGATCCTTTTTCCATTGAAATGTACATCAGTTGATCAACTTCAGTAGAAGCAGGTTATGCCCTAATGATAATCTGCATATGCATTCTTCCAACATTTGGGAAACAAACTGCATGTCCTGATTCTATCTTTATAAATGCAAATTAAGATAAAGAGTAGCAGCTGATATTTTTGCTGAGCAATGTTGACCTATTCATGCTTGGTCAGTAGCTGTAATTTTTAACTTATAATGTCTGTATGTGAGTTAGTCATCTTATGCTCTTGTAATAGGCAGTAGAAAGAAATGGGTATTCAGGTATAATTCATCTCACCTGGTTTAGACCTCTAATATGTAACTAGATGAACTGCCTTCTAAAAGTATCAGCTTTTCTACACTAATTGTAAGGGTCAAGTGACATGTTAGGTAATATTTGTATTTTGCCAGATGAATCTCATAGTATAAGCTGATATCGCATTGAGTTGTTTCTTCCATACTGTCAGCTCATTCTGCCATGACAACATTTTCAAGGCAGCCAGGTGCATAACAGATGACAAAACTTAATTGTACCAAAACCACTGTAATCAAAGGAGTTTTGTTTTGCTTTATTTTATTTTTTTTCTCTGATCCTGGGTGATTTCACTTAAGTTAATCAAAACCAAGCAAAGGTCTTATTCCCAGTTTTGGCAGAATATAGTCAAAATCTATTCTACTTTCACGTCTTTATGGAAACTTGTATATTGTGTTTGCAGAAAGCACTAGCATTCAGCAAGTCATTCAGACTGAGTCTCAGATAAGCGTATAACAGTAGTTTTAGCATTGCTGTTTGCCACAGTACCCATTTTTAATTCAAATTTTCTATTTCTTAATCACCAGACTTCTTTGTCTGAACTCTTAAAGTGTAATGCATGTTGGTCTCAGCTGAGAACAGTGGAATAAACAGTATATACCTATATATATCTATGTGTCTCAAACACTCAAGCTGTGTCATTTTTTTTTATTTTTTTTTTTTCTGGCTTTTGTAATTAGAATGTGTGGTTTCATCCTATTTACATTGTCAGCATGCATCTCTTGCATTCTTGGTGCTTTGAAGTTGATGTGCTTCTTGAAATGCAGCAGTGTTGCATTCATTTTCTAAGAGAGAACCAGCATGGCACTTTTTAGGGGGTTTTCCCCAGACATGACATAATCATTAAAAACAAGCAAACAAACAAGAAAACCAAACCCAACTCCTCTTTTGCATTTGGATTCTACAAATGCAAATAGGTCCTTTACTGAGTGTTTTTCAGTCTTAAGAGCTGCCTTTATGCAGTTGCTTTGCAGTTGACCCTTCAGACCTATTTTGAGTTACCAGATGAAAATAAGGTTTCCCTTCAACGGCTGGTTGCCAGGGGTAACTGGCACTGACGCCAAAAGATGAATACTCTACCTACTTAGGATAATGCCTACTTTGTGAGCTAAATAAAGAGCTAAATTGCAGAGAAGGATGTTGGATAAATGTGAAATATCAAGGGAGAAAAAAACAAGATTAATAGGGACACAGAATTCAGAAAGGATTATTGCCTTTTGCGACAGTAATGGCCTGGTATACAGTTCGTGTACGCTGTTCTGCAGCCAGGCATGTGGCTCTCTCAGCCCTGCTGCTAAATTGAACAGCATCCATACTTCTACCTCTGCCTGGATAATAAATAAAGCTATGGAAGAGTGAGGCAGGGAGGTGAAATATTTCAAACAGAGTAATTACTTTGATTTTAACAGAGGAATTATAGTTACTGTGATTGCTAAAAGTTAGTATTTTGAGCCTGAGGCTGAGGGACTCAGCTGTTGCTGGGAGAAGTACCACTGAAATTCAGAATTTCTCAGCAAAATATTCATGCTCCATTGGTGTAAGCAAAGGTTAAAAATCTCTCTCTATCTAGCATTGTGTAGTGGAAGGAATTAATTATTTTGATGTTAGATTCAAATGTGGAAGCAATCTTAGTGCCTTTTCCTCAAAAAGGCACTAGTCATTTTGTGTGATATGGCAAAAGAAAGCTTTCAAAATAGTCCAGTGATAATGCTGAACAGTGTGATCAGAACTTGATATCTATTGATGTTTTCATATTTGTGCAAAAGAAGATGAAAACACATGACCCACATTATATAGTATCAAAAGATATAAACTCTTGGTTTCTTACAGTTAACTAAACACACTAAGTAATTTCTCAGTAGCCAAGAATAACACCATATACAGTTACACACGGTGACGTGATTTTCAGAAGCAGTGTTTCATGAGATTTTGTTCAACAAAATATAGACAAACAATGGTGTATGGGCTTCTGTAAGTGACTCAGTGGGCTGAGCAGTCAAGGCTGTTCTTTATAAATCAGTTTCCTACTGTGGCTGTTAGGAGTTTTCAGGAAGATCCAGTAGCTTGTTCGTCAGATTTGTTCTGAAGATAAAAACCAATTCTTCTCCCAGCCAGTTTACTGCTAACTTTATCAAAGACAAGTACAGGACTTTTTTACTATTGAGAGTCCACAAATGCCTTAGATGATTCAGGCTACATTTATGCAGTAGCTTGCATTTACATTGGAGATCTCTTTGTCACTCTCTGCAAATGGCATCTAAGGCTGCCAACACTCATCATGGTTCTGCAAAGAGAAAGATTTCTGCAGGTTGGCGGCAAGACAGCAAACAACAAGCTGCTGCTTTCATTTTCCATTAGCTTTTACTGTTATAAGCTCTTTCCAGTCCTAAGACAATAAAGAAATGTCACAGCGTATACGCAGAAGTATGACCTAAAGATAACTCTGACAGTTATTTCAGTGAAATGCTATGGGCTGAATATCCCCACTTAATAGTCAAAAAAGGGAGCAGGAAGAACTCTTTTTCTTTCATATGTGCTTTTAGTGGTTTTTATAGCTTCTGTAATATTCTGCCTTGTTTTGAGTACTCATTTGTGTTGTGGAGTAAGGGTCCAATCTTATGTTCTTGAGAAGGTGGTGTCACATAACACATGGAAATCCACTGAAGATTTGGTCCACAAACTGTGAGCCAAAGTAAGTTCTACTTTTAGTAACTGTGTAATTTCATGAAGTTCATTTAGTGTATATCAGATAAGAAAAATAGTTTTGCATAGCTAAAAAAAATATATTGAATTAACTTCAGGATATACCTGAGCAGCCTCAAGTATCCTGTGCTTCAGTGGATTTCCATGGGTACTCTGAAGTTACCAGCAGTGCTTTTCACTGACAACAGAACGGCCAAATGAACATATAGTTTCTCTCTGTGTACTTGCATTTTATGTTCATCATAACAGAACTAAAATTCTCCATCTGCAAAACCATCTGGTAGATTAGAGATGGCTACCTTAAAAAATAAAAATAAAAAAAAGTCACACAGAATAGTAGTAGAGACTCCTGGCTTATTTCCTGTGTAAAACATCCTCAGACACAGAGCCCCTGCTGTGGAAGTTACTGCTAGAAGAGACCAGGCAAAGCCTGTGATTGACTGTTTCTCACTTCTAACTACTACATGATTTTACACAGCAGGCTTTCCAGGGAAATTCCAGGAATTGACGGATGAATGTATGTAGTTATGCTTAAAAATACACTAACAAATATAACTAAGAGTTCATAATTCACTGAGGACCTTACTACTCATTCATCTAAATAATGATACAATTTAGGATGATGAAACAAAATTTAGAAGATAAGAGAGTGGTAATTGTAGGTAGTCGGCTTTCTGGACTTTGCACGGATGGAGGTGAAATTGTAGCAATCATCCAGAATCCTTTACTTTTTTTTTGCAGACAGTGCTTTAGTCACTGCATTTTCAACCCTCTGAAGCTTATATTTTTGCACACTGAGAAGCTGAATTCATTTTTATCTTAATTAAAAACAATTGCAAATAGAGAATGCTTTCAATATGAGTCTCCTCCAGTTTCACATGTCAAAATGTCAATGTGTTCAGATCTTTTCCTGATGTTTTAATTTTGATCTTATCTTTGTAAAGTAATGATCTAAGAAAAATTCTTGAAACTGTTGAGTTATATCAAATGTCTGTGGATCTCACGGAGGGACCTTTTTTGATTTCTTACAGTTGTCAGCAGGTTTATAATGAACTGAAATATGAGATAATTATTGGAGTTGAATATGCTGTCAATGTCTAGTGAAAATGAATGCCAAATGGCCTGTTATGTTCTTGATATCAATGCAATGTGCTTAAGTAGACTTTCTTATTCAACATATATAGAAAAAAATCATAGTTATTTGTCATTCTAATTTTATGTTCTTTTCATTACTTTATTTGACATCAATGAACACTATTTTTCATCTTAACCATACAGCTCCATAAACTTCACTTAACAGCTTTTCAGAAAGGAAAGACTCCTAAAATAGCAAATACAAAAAAGCTATGTGCATGAAACATGGATTGTGGGAGTGTTTTACTTCTAGATTTTACTTGTGCTTCTGCTACAAAGATTTTAAGTTTTTAAAGGAACAATTATGATTATCTAGTCTTTCTGTATAATTAGCTGTGGCCATACATTATAAATATCTGAAAGTGGGCATATTCTGGTTGAACTAGCTAATACCTTGCACAATAGTGTTCCAAAATCCAACAATTTTTATGGTTAAAAACAGATATCTAACTTGAATGTTGATTTTCTTCACTGCTAGTTTTTCTGCATTTGCTCTTGTGCAAACCATGTTCCTTAATCTTTTGTCTCTCTCCTCCCTCACTGTATCCAGTGTATCCATATATATTGATCATGCTCCCTTTGAATTAGTTTTGCTATGCCAAAGCAGCCATACTCTCTTAGCCTCCTCATAAATGAGTTCCTCAGTTTTTCTGTAAGAAGATTGACTAGAATTCTCCATTAACTTCCAGGACTCACCTATACTTCTTTCAACTTACTTCCCAGTCTCTGTGGAGGATATTGCTTAGGCTATTAGCTTCTCCATCTGTAAGGACACACACAGGGCCCTGCTGGTCAGACCAAAGATACATTACTGTTGGTTGTTTGTATGCACAGGTATGGAAAGATGATGTCCTGCTATATTCCAGTAGCTTACGTCTGTGTGTCAGCAGGGACCTACATTTGCAAGTACTGTAATCATACTTTGAAACTCTTTGTATTTTAGCACTGAAATCTCTTTGACCGTTATTCAGTTTGATCGTTCAACTTGATGTTGAAGTATAGATTTGTTTGCTGTTGGCACTTACATCTCTGAAAGTGTTAGAAACTGTGTTTCTTTCCAAGTGTCTCTTGCAGATTAGTGGTTAAAAGATTGGGAGTTGAACTAAAGTTGAACACAAGTTTAGATTTATTTGATTGTAGAAGTGTGTGTTAAATATTCACACTTGAATGTTCACCTCACAGATTCACTCCAGTGAATATTAGTGGCAAATTTTTAAGGATGCTGATTTATATTTAACTAAGTCCAAAATAATTTAATATGCATAAGTAAAGTTCTGTGCAGTTTTACACTGATGTTAACAACAACAGTCTGTGTTAAAGTACATATGTTAGGACACCAGCATGCTGCTAAAACTGTCACATTCATATTCATTTCAAAACAGGATAAAGTACTCTTTCAAGGTGCCCAACTCAGTTCAAGCAGGTATGGGACAAATGGGTTTAACTGTCCTTTTTACTAGTATATATGTGTGTGCCTAGTAGGAGATGGACAGCAGACTGGTGATAGCAGCTTCCTTTATGGAACTGTTGAGATTTTTATACTGGAGTAATTTAATTCTTATTAGCTGTCCTATCAGATGATAAAATAATCAGTGATTTGTACTTATTTATGTAGGCATCTTAGAGTTTTGAAAATAACAGCAACATCAACTTTGCTTCTCTTGTAATTTATATTTGCTTTCTATTGAATGTTTTTTGAACAGTTTTTATGTAGACTGGAGATTAACTTTTTGAACCTAAATATTTAAAAGATTCAGGCCAAGTAATGTGTATAAGCTGTACAAGACAGAAAAAGACAGTTTCACAACAGTGTGTACTCAAAATTCAGCTAAGTAGTACAGCTAAGTAGTAGATTGCATAAAAACATGTCATATTTATTTTCATTTTGATAAAGTAGCTTTTAAAAAGTTTTAATATTACAAATTCAGCTATGGAATGTCTCCATCTATTTATCAGTAGTTATGTTTTGCTATCCACAGTTCAGAGGGAGGAAAGGTTTCTAGAAATGAGTAGTGGGTTTTTAGTGAGTTTGTCTGTATTTCTTGGAGTTATACCACACTAGAAGAAAAAGTTCAATTATTTGATAGACAAACTACATCCTCTTACAAAGGGCGATTAAACTTAAAGAAAGTTACATTATAGTATATGTAAATGTATTTGAAAATTGCTGTGCAAACAATTGACTTAGTTAATTAACAATTAACTATATATTAACACAGAAAAACACTCCATGGAATTTCCTTTATTTCTATTTCCTCATAATTATTTTGAGTTAATAGATTTTCACATTTGCCTTTTAGAAAATTACATTTTGCAAAAAAACAAATGCTAAATATAGCATTACAAGGAGGGTACCAACTTTTTTTTTTTTTTTTTTTTTTTTTTTCATATAAATAAGTTGGTACCCTCCTTGTAATTCTATTATGGTAATTCTGTGTGTTTGCTAATGGCTTTATTTGAGAATCAGTGACCTTTCCCAGTTTGTCTGGTGTGTACAGCAGTGCAAAGGTAAAATATAAAGGATTGTCTGTGTGTGTTTGAAATATAATGAAATTTATGCATCTTATACCTTTGTGTTTTGGTTTTAATATAAGAAGCATTTTAGTTAAAAGCTTAGAAAGAATACCGATCTTTATTTATTTATTTATTTATTTATTTATAATTATACTTCAGTTTCTGGAAAAAATGAGAACACAAATCTGTTGCACTTTCTCTGTGGCATTTATGATTCAGTATGCCAAAAGTGGAACCATGAAAGTATTTCCTTGATTCTGTATTCTTTGGCAACAGCATAATGAATAAAAAAATAATCTCTCTAGAATAACACGTGCTATCTTTTCACCATGGTTTTGCATGATTGTAATGAGAAGATTACTTGGAGCTTTTTATTGTCATATCAAGTTGCTAACTGTTGAAATACAAGACTGTTGCTAGATATTACTGCTAGGAAGCAGAGAATCTATGTGTGTGGCCTCATGTCTAATGCTGCAGCTTGCCATCCTCTGTCATTCCCACCACCTATAATTAGCTAATTGGTAAGGTAATGTTTTCTTCATTTCTTTAATGTATAAATTAAAATTGATGAAAATGTTGATAAAGAAATACATCCATTTTGCTTTAGAATGAGAAAATTTGTCAGTCTTTTATACAAATGTTAGTAAACATATTTCCTTATGGAGAATAGTATAATATATACAGACGTGTAAGCAGTATTTCTTTTCCCCAGATAATTTATTTCTGTCTGACACATCAGCTGAAAATAATTCTCAGTTTTTCCACTGTGACCCCAAAATACAGATCCTACTAAGTCTGCATAGCACTGAGGGGGAAAAAGTGCTTGTAACATGTTGAAGGAACTGTTAGAACCATTAGTCCCTTTAAGTGCTGTTTCTTCTCCTCCATTCTTTTTGCTGTAGAACTTTTTAATTATTTTGGTGATGAGAGACCCTTGGTAGCTTTTTCTCCAGGTCTTGTATTGCTGCATTCATGCATCATTGTATTTGTGATCAGAAGATTTAGGCATTTGAGCCAACAATTTAAAAACATGCCTCGGTTTAATCACCCAAATCATTTTAATTGATATAATTTAATCTTTCCAATGTTCATTGGCAATGCCCTTTTTGAATTCATAGTTGTTATTTCATAGCAGTTCAAGTCCTGCAGAAAGTCACAGTTTAAATAATTTTAAGTGATGATTGTAACTAGCTTTATCTAGTGCTACAGTGGCACTAGAAGTACAGTAGGAAGGAGATGGTAGCACCTTTCTTTCTCATTTTTGTTTATTAATAGCCCCAAAATGGAATCCACACTGCAAATATGGTTGAAAGAACATTTCCTGGACCAATTACCAAACCTAAAAAATTTAGGAGTAGGAAGAGCTCTGGGGTTGTCTTTCCTTATCCAGCAGGGTTCATTATTTTTCTGATTAAAATATATTTTGAATAGTCCATGTAGCACCCCAAGTCACATAGTATGCAACAGAGTGTGTAAGAGTTATTACTCCAGAACTATTTTTTGGAGTCTTGTATTTTACATATTTATTTGCTGTATAAAACCGCACCAATGAAGCCCTCTTTATTCCTGAAAGGGCATGAGTTCATGAGCACAAATTAAGCACACAAAATTCCACTTAAAAATAAGAACATAAGAACATAAGAAAAGACATTTTCCTGTGAAGGAGGTCAAATACAAGAACAGGTTGCCCAGAGAGGTTGTAGAGTCTCCATCTTTGGAGATATTCAAAATCTAATGGGACATAGCCTTGAGCAACTGGCTCTAGGTGACCCTGCTGTGAGCAGGGGGTTGGACCAACCTCCAGAGATGCCATACACCCTGAACCAGACTTTATATGAGTGTGATTATAAACATAACACTGTAAAACTTTAATCAATATATTCTTTCTCTGAAGAACAGCCCAGCTGCATGACCAAATATAAAACTTAACTATTGCTACTGATAACAATGGTGGATGAAAAGGCAAAGTGGATAGGCTAGATGAATAGTTTTAGACATGGCTGGATGCCCCAAAGCTTCCCATTGGCTTATCTGGACTTGAAACTTGGAGCTCCTCCATTTCTATATACATTAAAGCAATTAAAAAGACTTTAAGTGTTGATTTTAACAACTTGTGTGATAGGGATCTTTCAGTGTGTAAATTCTGGCAAGAAACTTGCCTTTATTTATTTATTTATTTATTTATTTATTTATTTTTCCTAAGCCTGGTTCCAAATGTCTTAATCCTTACTTCCCTGATTAGTGTCTTTTCCTGTTATGCTCATATCTTAAAGACACAGTCTGCAGTACCAGATGTTTGGCCTATCATGAGGGTGATGGTTGCCTTTGGAAGTATACGTAATGTGATTTTTGTGTCCTGAAAACCAGATATTGAAAACATATTCTGGATAATTGAGGTCTATGATAGAGGTAACCATGACATGCAACTTGCTGAGGGTAGATTGGGTTAAAAGTTGTTTGTACAGATATATGTTTTGTAAGCTGAAAAGGTTTCAGTTAAGAAAGGATGGAAAGGTTTAGAACAAATTGCAAAACCTGCTGTCATTGAATGTACATAAACCAGAAACAGATCACAGCCTAAAAGGCCGGTCAATTAACCAGATCTACATGTACAACAGAGATGAAAAAAGCAACCCCAAACTTGCACAGAGTAAAATTATCTGCACTGTGAGGCAAGGTTCAGGATCTTGCAAAACAGCCATAAAGCCTCAAGGTGAGAAGGTGCTGCACCAACCATGTGCTGTAAGCTGAGGGAACAGCCTGAGTGCTCCCTGGTAGGCAGCAGCTTCCCTGTAGATAAACCCCTTACAAACTGTGACCATGGCTACAGGGCCCATGTAGGAGCTGCCATCAGCTGCAGGGGATGTGATGGGAGTGTCTGTGTGAGTGGTGGGTGTTCTGGGGCTCAGTGGGGTGGTGGGACAACCAGAGCTGTGGAGGTGATTCGGAAGACCTAGGTGCCACCAAAGGGAAGTATGTCTCAGCTTCAAACCCAATATCTAGGCTGCCCTCTCCTGCTGGGTTTTAGTCCCAGTTAGACACACAGTTTTAGCTTCCCTTGCTAACTGCCAGCTGCCTGGGGTGACGCTCCAGGGGTGGTAGCAACATGGTAGGCAGGGCGAGTTGCAATCTGCTGGTCTGGAGCAACATAGGAAGATGTTTACATAAAAGCCACTGGACAAGTCTCATATAAACTATTGTGTGATTTTAAATTAAACCATTTTAATAATGCTGTGGAATTTAGCATTATCCCCTGATTTCAGACTTCTGATATGCTTTGTAGAGAGACTTTGTATGCATTTCTGTTTAAATGTGTACAGCTGTGTAGCCCTGTACCTCTAACAGTGCCTAGGCCTGTAGTGACAGCAGAACATGCATATATGTTATCTCCTGATTTAATAAAACTGAATTGAAAATTACCATGGTAACTCTTACATCACATCAATCAGTTGCCGATATATGAGGGCATCACTGCATCTTTCTGCACTCTTTGTGCTACAAGTATTTTGTAAGAAACCTGTTATTTATTGTTGTTACTGTTTTAGGGTTTGCTATCTGAAGAAGTTCTAATTTGAGGCTGGAAACAAGGCTATGTGGCTAAGGTATTGTGCTGCTCCAAAGCAAATTGAATTCCCACTGCCAAATAATCTCTCCTTCCCCAGTAGCTCTGTAAGTAATGCTGTTAAGATGTTTGCATAATCCTCATATTTCAGTAATTGAACTTCTGCTAGAGTACTATGCAATTCTCTGTGCATTATGCTTGTTCCTGACTAATACTTTGTTAATACAATAAGAATATCTCAGAGAAAGAGCAGTTCTGTAGTAGTTCTGTATAGCTCGCAGCTACTTTGTCCTACCATTGAGTCCCCACAAATTAATTAGGTTTTATTCTCTCGAATGCTCTGGGAAAGCAAGGCATCTACAAATGGTGTAGGAAATAATAATGATGAACTAGTGGGTGGCTCAGTTACTTAGCAAAATCTTTTGAGTTTAGGGCATTAATAATGAATTTTCAACTATAGATCTGATCTGTATGTAGAGCCATGCATTGCTGTGAAGAGATACCTGAGGTAACTCTGACAATGTAAACTCAGTAACAAAAGCAGCACAAGTACATTAGTCCGACCTTTGTAGGGATGGTAATGTAATGCACTTCTTACTACTCAGCTATCCTGCTATAAACTTTAAAATAAAACTACCAACAAATAACTTGATTGCCTGGGTATCTATAGTAAAATAGATGGGGGAGGGGGAGGGGATTAACTACCCCATCAGCTATTTTGAAAACACAATAGTAGTTATGTGTAATTGGTAATTTCTTCACATTCATGTGTTAATTATTGAGCATATCCTGAATACTTGGTAAGTACAATGTTCATGGTAAAAAGGTAAAAACCTTTTAACTTGTTGGATACCCACTATGAAGGGACTGCTGATGTCGTGTCCTTTCAGAGCCTTACAGAGGTTCTGAAATCATTTCTAAATTATTACCTAAGACAATTTGAAATGATTACCTGTGAAAATAAATTTGAAAAGTCCAGAGTTAAAGAAAATGTGCTATCAAAGTATCTGCTTCACATTCATATATCATTCCTTTTCTATTCCTTCTACCATGTTTGCACCCGGCAGGGTGCCACTCCAAGCAGCCAGGGGCAGCACTACACACCGCTTGGGTGTCTTGGCACTTCTGTTCTACAAAACATTTAGGGTTTAGGAAACTAGCACCAAATGCTTCACATTTGTGCTACGCATATCATGCCTGCCCCCAGAGGGGCTGACAGCTGATGCGTCACATTGCACTGCTCCAGTGTCAGTGGAGTGGTATCTGTGGGAGCAGTAACTTTCTCATGATGATGTCCAAGGGCTCTTGCAGGGGTGAAATAACTTTGCGGAGTCCAGCACTGTTCCAGGTCTGTTTCTTTGATCTTTCCCACACTTTCTTAAATATGTAGCAATGTAAATATTTGTATTAATATCTCTGTTAGCAGTAAAACTATTACTGTTGACAGCATACTGGGGGATACTAAAATGAGCATGTGAAAGGCAATAATGTTCTGTAGTGTGCACTTCCTGAGTGCACTCAGATACCATTTAGTGGTGATGGTAGGGGAAGAATCTTACACAGGACAGAAAACGGAGACCAAAGAGTAGATGCAAAAATAACTGCTCAGGAACAAAAAATTTCTGCCTTTTACTGCCCCTAAGCATCTTTGCTTCCTTTCATTCTGAACATTACAGGAGATTGAACTGTTGCTCTGTATTTCCTCTCCAAATTTCAACATTTTCACAAGGCCTGTAGGTCCTCTTTGGGCTTTAGGAAGTATAATTTATTTTCTACAATATGAGTTAAATCGTCTATCAGTAGTGGATGTTTCTGAGACTGGAAATTGCTAGCCATTTTATAAGTTACAGCAAATAAAGCTCTTCTCTGTCATGTTGTTTCAAGGAGAACAGAAAAAGGTTTTTTTGTTTTTTTTGTTTGTTTGTTTGTTTTAATATTGATAAATATTGATAAATACTGGATAAAAACATTAGTGGAGAAAGTGATCTTAAAGACTGCTTTATTCAACCTGAAGTGTTCAGACATTCACTTTAAAATGGCAGTCCAGCTAATTAGTCTGTGCATGATGTGTATTGCATGGCCTTTCAGAATCCCATGTGTATGTACTGTTAATTATTTGTTAAGGCAACTTATTTTATCTTATGATAACAATACCAAACAAATGGAAGATACTGCTACATTAACAGTTAGACCCTTCCTAAACGATGTAAGCTGTCAATGATAGTCTGGAATTCCTTTAAGACCTGTAGCTGTACTTCCCACTGTTTTAAATGGTTGGTTGTATCAGAATTTCTCTTCACAGATCTTGACCACTTTTCGTTCTAATGCACAGCATGTTAAGTAAAATTAGATTACATACTATAAGAAAAGACTACTCCATAGGGTAATGTTTTTCCAACGTGAACTCAGTGCTAGAATATGTATTTTAATGACAGAGAAATTATAGGCTGTCAAATAGTCATTTAGCAAGGCTGGAGTATTCTGAGTTTCTGCTGCCATTATTACTGCTTTAATGAAAATACATGTAACTAAAAAGAAACTCTACTTGAGTACAATTTAGTTAAAAAAGAAAACTATGTCAAAATCTAAACCTATGAATTGCAGAAATTTAAGACTGTGAAATACAGTTTGGGATAGGAAAGCAATTTAAAATAGGTGTAAAAATACCATCAATAAATCATGAAAGGAGAGATTCTGGAGACTATCCCTACCCTGGGAAATAAACCCAAAGTTAAATTTCATGTTTTGGTAGCAGCTTAGTGGCAGCATAAGAGAGATTTATATAAAGATCTAGTGCTGAACTTAGCAAAGCATTTGTATATGCAAAGAATAGTGAAGAGAGATGATGGCCAGCTCTGGTAGCCTACAAAATGCAACCATAGCCTTCAAAGGGAGCAGCAGCACATTCTCCTCTGTCAGAAGATTATTTGTTGTCACACAATGCTCAGAGAAAGGAGCTGTGAAAGGAGATGTGGAGTTTCTAGATGTGATAAGTAATAGTTTGCATTTTTCCAGAGTTATTCTATAGAATATGATAGCTACCCATACCTACTTTATTCACTGTGTGTCATTATTAATGTCTTCTATGGGTATACCACACCATTCAGTACTAACATCAGAATAAGTAAGATTGAAATTTATAGAGGAAACATTGAGACTACATGACAATCAGTTTATGTTGCCTACTTTTCTACAGGAGAGGGATTCCTTCAGTTTTAAACTACTTGTAAGCATTTCCTTAGAGGTGACCTGCATGGGCAAATGCTGTAGCAGTGTTCTGCATTGTGGAAGACAACATGTCGGAGAAAGGGGTAGAGCAAGGGTGGCTGGCAGAAGAGAAAGCTGCCTGTAAAATGGGCTTGGAGGCTGTGGTGCATTATACCTGACATGCTGTGATGGAAAAAATGGCTTTTCTTTTTGTGTGTATGATCTCCCATCATACTTAAAAGTCTCTAGAGTCTAGCAGTTTCATGCTAGTGAAATACAAGTTAAAGAAGATTAGGGATTATTTCTGAAGTCAGTTGAGGATAGGCAGAAGTTCTCTTGGTAAATGTTTCATACTTTCAAATTAAAGATATTATTTCTCCTCAGAGAAACATGTCTTTAATTTATGGACAAACTTTTAAAACAAAAGGAAAAGCTATTAAGTCCTGTGCAGGCCTGTGAATGAATTCCCTTGTGTGTAGATGAAGAGCCCATTAAGGGTGCAGGTTGACACTTGTAGGATCTTCAACTGGGCCTTGCAAGATCATTGCAAAATTTCTGGGGATGTTAATCATGTAATAAAACGGGAAGTACTAAAAAATTCAGATAATAAAAAGGGATGGGGAGAATACCTATCTTTTGCACAGGATATCTGAAAATATTCATAGGGGGCTGTATTCTCTTTTCTATATGCTTTTGGTGTCTACAGAATTATTTTAAATACCATATATTATTAAAGGAATTAGCAATTCAAGAATCATACATCTTAAGACACTGATAAAAATGGCTTTTAGATCATTTGGGGGGTTTTGATTCATCTCAGAAAGGATAGATGTAGATCCTGCTGTTTTTCTATAGCCTTTGTTCCTTATCTTATTGAGTAATTGAAATTCAGATTTAACACATATTTGATTTTTAGAAATGCATTTTCATTAAAAACTTGCCAGTTATGTGAGAGCTATGTAAGTTCTTGAGATATTCATTAAATGAGATTTGTAACAGTTTACATGATATTCTGACAGTTTACCAAATCTATCAGTCAAAAGCAGATGGCCTGCTTTGGTAGGCTTTTTCTGTTATAATGAATATATTTTCAACATATGTACTTCATTTATAATATATTTGTTCACAAGTTTTAATTCTTAAAAATAATTTAATCAACCCATGATACCCTCCTACACTACTCAAAGATTGAACGTTCAGATGTCATTCATCTACAGTTCACTTTAGTAATGCACATCATATGCAACAAAATAAATATAATATATTAATCCTAAAATACTAAAAATACAGCTGTATTTGTTTGTCACTTCTTCATACCTACCCCTTAGTGAATATGTTTTGCAATTAGATCATAGAATCATAGAATCGTAGAATATTCCGAGTGGGGGGGGGGACCCATATGGGGAAGGGAATATTCCTATGGGGAAGGGACCCATAAGGATCATCAAGTCCAAATCCTCGCACCTCGCAGGTCTACCCAAAAAGTTTAGACCATGTGACTAAGTGCACAGTCCAAAGGTTTCTTAAATTTATATAGGGTTGGTGCAGTGACTACTTCACTGGGGAGCCTGTTCCAGTGTGCAACCACCCTCTCAGTGAAAAATCTCCTCCT
>CM021767.1:86859599-86901399 GCA_011076525.1 Nettapus auritus | reverse complement strand
TTTTGTACTGCGGTGCCCAGAACTGCATACAGTACTCAAGGTGAGGCTGCACCAGTGCAGAGTAGAGCAGGATGACCACTTCCCTCGCCCAACTAGCGATATCATGCTTGATGCACCCCAGGATACAGTTGTCCCTCCTGGCTGCCAGGGCACACTGCTGGCTCATATTCAACTTGCTGTCAACCACGACCCCCAGATCCCTCTCTGCGGGGCTGCACTCCAGCATCTTGTCGCCCAGTCTGTATGTACAGCCAGGGTTGCCTTGTCCCAGGTGCAGGACCCGACACTTGCTTTTGTTAAACTTCATGTGGTTGGTGATCGCGCAGTTCTCCAACCTGTCCAGATCTCTCTGCAAGGCCTTTCCACCCTCTTCCGAGTCTACAACTCCTCCAAGTTTGGTGTCGTTGGCAAATTTGCTCAAAACACCTTCCAGTCCTACATCCAAATCGTTTATAAAGACATTGAAGAGGACTGGCCCTAAGATAGAGCCTTGAGGGACCCCACTAGAGACCTTCTGCCAGCCTGATGTGGCTCCATTTACCACAACCTTTTGAGCCCTGCCCATCAGCCAATTGTTCACCCATTGTATGATGTTTTTGTTAAGATGTTTTTCTTTTGCCTTGGCAGGTGCAGTTCTGCCCTTATGATATCTATGTAAAGTGTAGGATGATATAATGTTCTGTCCAGCCAGTCTCTTTGGCAGTCTCACCCCTGTGTCCATGAATCACTCCATTGGCTCCTGCTTCTCTCTTCAATTAAACATAAATGCTTGTCTTCACTTTTAAAGCTGTTTCTTAAATACTCTGAATGTGGTTCTACGAACTTGTCTAATATGCGATAGTTTAGTCCCTTGATCAATATATGCTAAGAGAAATTATATGAAAAATGTATAATTTTCTCATCAGCTCAGTTTTCACTTATAAATCACAAGCTACCTTTTTTGCATTAAAGCCTCTCTGATAACAAAATAGGTATAAACCACTGAAGGAAACAACCTTTAATTAATTTATGGAAAACTTGGTTTATTAAACCAGTACTGAAATAACAGAATCATGGAAATGTTAACTGGAAGAAACTCATGGAGGTCATACAGTCTGAGGACTCATTCAAAATACAAGTGTCCCTGATGCTGGAGCATGTCAGCCATGAATTTGTCTAGCCAGGTCTTGAAAACTTCTAGGGATGAGGTTTCACCATCTCTCTGGGCAACCTCATCCTGGTTCCACTGCCCTCCTGGAAGTGTGTCCAGTCTGAAACTGCCAAGAAATAATTTGAGGTCATTGTCCCTTATTATGTCATCTGGCATTATCAGGAAGAATTTGTCTTCTCCATCTTTGCAACTTGCCTTCACCTTTGCTGCAGGCTGCAATCAGATCACCTGTTAGCATCCCTTCTGCTGGGCTAAGCAAGCCCAGCTTCCTTGGCCTCTTCTCACAAGTTACTTGCTGTAGGCCCTGACCATCTCTTTGTTGCTGTCTGATGGGTCTTCTTGAGTTCCTCCGCATCTGTTTTGAACCGTCCCAAAACTGGATACCATATTTCAGGTGCAGCCTCAGCACTGACAAGTAAATGGGGATAAGAAGTTCTCTTTTGATGTCTGTGCTCCCGTTATCATATCAAACTGTGCAGCCTTCTCTGAGCTGACAGCACGCTCTTGGCCCATGGCCTTCATTGTAAACACTGGGTCCTTTTTACCAGGGCTTAGGCATGGATACATTATAGCATTGCTTCACTCAACATTTTGCCAGCTGTGGCAAACTGTATGATCAGAGTCAGTTTGCCTCTTCATTTATTCCAACATATTGTTGTGTTTCTTTTTGTTGTTGTTGTTGTTGTTGATGTAGTTTTGTCTGCTGCAATTCTCTTTGCGTTTCTTTGTAATATACAGCAATGAAGAAAGTTAAAATACTATTCTCCAGTATCTTCAGAACAATGTTCTTTTATTTTTTAGGTAATTACTGTTTTTTTCCTGTTTTCAAGAAATGCATCTTCATTATATATTAAAAAAAAAAAAAAAAAAAAAAAATGGCCCTTCAAACTCTGCATCCTTTTCCAAATCTAGAAATTCAGATGTTGCTTAGTAATTCAGTTTCATTCCATTGATCTAATTTTAAAAAACAAGAATAGAAAATGATTTTTAAATTTTCTTATAGTTTAGTCATAGTGCTGAAATCTGTTTTACTCTTTTAACATTTATGAAATATGTGCTGGTGATGTTGGAATAACACAGTACATGTGTAACTAGTTAATGCCCAACAGCAATTTGTTTTAGTCACTTGGCCTTGGTGACTTGGATGAAGTCCCTTTCAATGTTGTAAGCCCTGTTAAACATGGTAAAGATGTCAGAATGCTGCTGTCACTCCCTTGGACTTTCAGCAGTTTGAAGTCCATACCTGACAAGGTTTGGTATAACAGTGATATTAAGTGGTGATAACATAAATACAAACAGACATTGATATTAATGTGGTTGGACCATGGTGCCTTTGTACAAATTCTTTCTACTTATTTGCTTACCCCCCAATCTATGCACAGCAAAAACATAAATTTTGGTACTTCCATGGGAGAGGATGTGTCAAAACTCTGCTGTTTGGCAGGCTCAATACAAGGAAACAGAGAAGGAAACAGAGGAGGAGCAGATGTCTTACTTTAAATTAGTGCTGAGGTGTTAGAGACTTCAGCAAAGCTGGTGACATTAGGTACAGACCGTTTGATGTGTTAGCATATCCAAAGGACTGTGTAGTAGTCTGATCACAGCAGCTGTTCAGTGTGATTACTTATACTTAGGACTGTGGAAGCATTTTTAAATACAGCATTTAAAGGTGTTTTAAAAGGCATTTTGGAAGCATTTGATTTGGAAGTTCAAATCAAATGGTGATACACTGTCATTTTGAAGAGACTGGTTTTGGACGATCTCAGTTGTGTCTGGCTTCTGTTACTTACTGATACCTTCTTTTACTCTGCAAGTAGTTTTCAACCTGATGCCATTTTTTCTTCATCTGCTTCAATATGAATGTTTCTGCATTTTTATACACCAAAAATATCAGCAACAGCAAGCAGTGAATCTGTAACCTGAATTTACACGTTAAAATAGAGAAGCCTTTTAATTTACTTGTTTTGACATCACAGCAATAAGAGTATCTACAATAAGTACATTTCTATTTGTAATAACCTTTCTTTAATTCTTCATTTATGAATGATAACAATTATTTTAAAATACTTTGTAAGCCACATTGGCTACTTGAGATTCATCAATAGCAGCTGGAATCCACCACAAATTATTCATTTGGTGGTACAATATGATAATTTCTGTTTGAAATTGTCATTTGTTTATCCTGAAGTTGAAAACAAACAAACAAAAACATAAAAATAGAAAGGTTAACAACAGAGAATGTGCAAAACCTGTGAAAACAGTTTTTCAAAAATGCTTTTTTGGGTGTTTGATTGTTTTATGAGTTTGTTTGTTTTGTTTATTTTTATTTGGTCTCTCCAAAACACCCTTCTTTGCAACTGATGTGGAAGTGTATTCCTCGTTTGGCAAATAAGCTTTTCTTCTAGATTTTATACACAATCGTTCTAATGATTTCTTCTGAAGGAGTTCGAACTGATTAAATCTTTTCATGCAGGTAGACCTAAATTGAAATGGCTCCTTGATACATTTCAATAACACTTTATATTTTAAAATCTATGTAAGATAAAAAGAGGGATTTAGTGAAAGAAATGATGAGATAAACTGGAAGATGGACCAGTTTAATGATTTCTTTGTCATATGAGCTAGCTGCTCATTCTGAATGGTTATTTTCCTCAAATATCTATTTGTAAAGGTTCCAAAACCAAAAAGAGAAGAAAGGCTATTTTAATTAGAACATACCCTCTATTCACAGATTAATTTAAGCAACATACTTTAGAAATCTTTAAACCTAATTCTCTCACTATATTGTTGTGAAGAGCTGATTGGTTTTTTTGTTTGTTCGTTTGTTTTTTATTATTTTTTTATTATTTTTTTACCAAGAGCTCCTTGTTTTGGGAAAGATGTATTTATGGAACATTCTTCTTCAGCTGAGAAGACAGATAACAGTCAACTTCTCCGAAGTAACCATCATTATTGCCTGACTCAGGGCAGCCCACACATTAAGTGAACATATTCATTACTTTTCAAAAAAAAATACATAATTAATCTAAAGCATAAAAGTATTAAAGTAGAGCTGATTAAATACCTGTGTATTTTACTATATTAGCCTTTTTTTGTACATGTGGACTTACTGTGGAGAGTCTGTTATTTTCACTAGCTTATTTAGTTATTCAAACTAGTTTGTGTTTTTCCCACTGTATTTTATCTCCTTGGATCTATTCAAAATATTTTGGGGGAGCATTCATATTGGTGTGTGCTGAATCACTGTGTGGCTGATAGGATGAGAGAGGAATTATGTTATTTATCCAATTTAGAAGTGGCATCTAATAAACCTTTTTGTCAGACATGTATCACTCTTGTATAAAAAGGAAAATCTTCTCTAGATGCTGCTCAGACAGTCAGTGTCACCTATTATTTAAAAGTTAATTAACATCAAAGCAAACTAATTTGACCAAAGCTAATGCTCCTAAAGATCTGACAGTTTCTATGCAGTATGCATTTTATTTTTGTTCTTTGAATGTAAGCCACCTCTAGGGATCAGAGCTAGTGCCAAATTACTATTTTGGCTTTAAAATTATTTCCAGCACTGGAATACCTCCCTAAAAGTCTCCAAACATAGCATATGTAAGCACTACTTTATATTTCAATGTAATTTGAAATAGCTTGGATATTGAAATGGAGGGGAATTGTGATCAATGTTGTGTTACAACACTGAAAATTGTTTCTGTAGGTCTGAAAAGTTCTTCTTGCTGTAGGTATTATTCTGCTCTCATTTTCCTATATGCTTTATGAATTTAAGAACTAGAAAAATCTCATACTGCACATCAATTTTCTGGTTTGGTTTTGCATATCTTATATTCTACAGCAATTCATCACATTTTAAAAAAAAAAAAAATGCTGTTTTCTGGTTTATGAGAGTCTTGAATTTTTAATAACGTCTACTATTTTTGAGGCAGTGTTGTCACTCTTTCTTGGTTCTGAATTCTATTACTTCTCCAAACTTTTGGCTAGTATTAGGCATAAACAGACATTTGTATCTGTTTTGATTGTTGCTTTGCAAAGCAAACTGTTGAAATTAGTAACATCAAAGGACAGTTCAAAAAAGCTTACTATTCACTTGTTCATTTAAAACCTTTTATGAAATTTTGTATTTTTAATAAACTTATTCATTATATGCATTGCAAAGGAGGCCAATATATATATAGATATAGATATAGATATAATAACTTTTTTGTTGTTGACTAGCAATTCTTTTTTTCAGATACATCTAATTCTCATTCACCCATACACTTTCAATAACAAAACCCACTACCTGTTGTCCATTCTACATCTAAAACATTTCATTCTGCATAATGGAAAAAACTTCACTGGTTAGGAGATTGGCCTGTTTGGCAGATGCTATATTTTGAGGGTAAGAATGCTAATGAAGAAACATAGAGAGCAATATATGCTTACTCATGGATGAGCTGTCTTTAAACTTGTCCAGGGAAGGAAGTGTCAGGTGGCACAGAGGGACCCAAAAACCGTATGTGGTATTTGCAAAGTACAGGTTTCAATGGGCATGTTTCTGAATGCAGACAGAGTAGCTACTGGATTTTGGCATGCCTTCTAAGCTATTCTCAGTATCATATGTGTTTTTTTTTATTAACTTGCCTAAGTAAGGATACCTTGAAGTACATAAGCTGGTGATTTTTTTTTTTATTATTTTTTTTTTGCCAGTAGGTAAATAGTAATCAATGCTACTGAGTCAGTAAAAGCTGAATATCATTTCCTTGTTGAACACTTTCCAGAAATCTGGTGTTTTTATAGTTTTTAATTAAAAATAAATAAATAAATAAATAAATAAATAGAGAACTTCTTTTTGTTCTGAGGAATCTGTTGGTTATTTCCTGTATGTGGCTTTTGAGGCCTAAATAGACCACCAGACCAGTTACAGTTGGTGAGAGGATGTAAATGCACTTAATCATTCAGCACCTGTATATTTCTACAACACTGCAGTAGGAGCTAAAGATAAAAAAAAAAAAAAAAAAAAAAAAAAAAAAGGCTCTATCTTTGGGTAATGTAACTATTCATTCATCTTCTCATCTTCTCCTTTGCTGATGCTTCTTCCTTTGACACAGACATTTGTAAGTATTTAAACCAGTTATTGCCTCACATTCTGATGAAGTCATCCTTCATCAATTCAGTTGTTCATCATGCAGTATGTGGAAAAGAATACTTGGCCATCTGTCAATGCATGTGAACTACCATGTTCATGGTTTGCATCCATCCAAGGGCCACATTCCTTCAAACCATCTTCTGCCTAGCTGTATTACACCAAGCAAAAAATGAATTGGCTCTTTCAATTTGAATGTCAGCAGGCAGGTGCCTCCTCCCAAAACATTATGTATCACAGCTGTAAGGGAAAAACAATCTTTGTAAGGCCAAAAACAATCTTAAATTCTTGTTAGTAGTCTATCCTTCCAGGTCAGGCTGCTTTCAGACAGAGCTTGATGATGGTGCCTGTGTTGTATGTGTGCAGCATGTAATTAATTAAGGGGGGGACTTAATTTTTCAGACCTGATAATTGCCATTCAGTTATTAATATGATGTGGTGGTTTGTTCCTAATTTTCTGGGAGGAAGGTGCTTTTCTTACAAATCTAATAGGTTGTCAGCAGTCAACAAACACAATTGTTAAGATTTTCCATATTTGAGTGTATTTTATAATCAGCATAAAATATAAACTTGTTCTAATGCTTTTCCCTACTTTTTATTTCCTCTCCCTCTTCTTTTGTTCCATTCAGCTCTCACAACCTTTTAGAAAGTGGGCAGATACCTGAGGAAAGCAGGTAGGGTATTAAAACCGATGTATTTTCTCTTTCATATTTTAATTTAGAATGTCTGATCCAGCACATTATGGATGTTTGTTTTTCAGCTGTCAGGGAGGAATTAGAAAGTGGTTATAGTAAGGACTTGCTTTATTTCATGAAACTGAGAAACATAATGATAGCTCTCGAAGATGTTGAAAGCGCTGTAATCATAGATTCTTCCTTTCAGAGTCCTTACAATTTAAAAGTAAATGTTTCTTTAAATGTCACTGGACTAAAAAGGTGAATAAAAGGTACTCTGTGAAGGAAGGAAGTATTGGAAGTGACTGCATCGATGTAGTAAATTGGTATCATTCTCATTCCTTTAGAAGCTCTAGGCTTGGGTCTATGTGAGGGAAAACCATCTTTCACATACAGAGAAACAGCAGAACAACTCTGATGTCAAATGAAAAAGAGTATCATGTTATTTTTGAAAGTCATTTTCGTGATCCATGTTCTCAGAAAAACTTACCCCTAAAGAGAAAATCAAATGAACAATGTCAATTATCTATTTGTGCCACATATGTTTGTTTCTAGGTGGGTATTTAAAATGTTAATCTGTCTTTCTGAGACTAATTGTTCTGTAACCATTTGGGGAGAGGAGAATGTAAAGTCCCTAGTAAAAATATTTTGGAAACTTCTATGTTTCTATGTTCTAGAAATTCCCAAACAAACACATTTAATGTAGCTATCAAGATCACAAATTTCTCAACTGGGAAATACCATAAATAATGGGAAATGGCATATAGCATGCAATAACATTTTAACGTGAGCGTAGTTGCTGGTTTTTGCTTGTAGAACTTGTTATCTCAATGTAACAGCATGAAAGATAGACATCAGGAAGAGACCAGCTCTGGCAAGTTTGAGGACAGTTCTAATTCTGTTAATCTGTAACTGCTTCTTTTCCCAGCTGGACATACAATTACCTAATGTAATCCCTGGTATCTCACTTGTTGTTTAAAAAAAAAAAAAAAAAAAAAAAAAAAAAAAAAACAGCTTTGCCACTAGAAATATATCAAAAAGTAAGAGAGAAATAATTAATCTAAGCCCTAGGTTACTACTCCTATCCATCACTGCTAGAATGAACTATTTTACAGTTAAAATAGACATAAAAAAGATATAATATGTTATATGTGCAAGTAACATGAGGATTTTAACTGTAAAACAGTAGTTCTTAAAGCTCAAGCATTTTCTCCATTTACATGCAGATCTAAAAGAACAAGACCTGCAAGTTCAAATAATTTTGTGCCTTTGAGAAATTTGTGTACTTTCCTAATTAAATGTCAATTGCAATTGTTATTCTCAATTTTTGTTCAAGATACACCAGCATAAAGTTTTTCAGTTTGTTTCTGATTTCTAAACTTTCCTTGTCATACCTCATACCACTGCTACTTATTTTCATTGAGATCTGATCTTCTTTTTTCTCCAAAATAGCCAATTTTGTAACTAAAAAGTTGATAGTGTTTAAACTTGTTTGTTCTGCATTTGAAGTGGATAAAGCAAAAGGCATTCTAGGAAGCTTGAGCATAATTATTTCAACTGCTCCGTCAGTACATTGTAGGTAGCTTATTGGTTCTATTTCTTGTCATTTGTGTTTTCTATGTTCCATCCAGTATTAGTTACAATTGATTTTATCAATATTTTAACTATCATCTTCCTACAGCATCATTAAAAACTACTTTGTACTTTCATGAAGTTATGTATCTGTTAGATATATCTGTTCTGTTAATCTCTGGATGAAGCTGTAAAATAGCAGAGGTGGATCCTCCATGTTCTAGTACATCTTGTATCCAGAATTCCCTCACAATCCAACATAATTCTTACAGAGCACCTACGTTCCTCAAACTGAAAGGGACAAAATGTTCCAGGTCACATCAACCTGTTAAATTGTCTCCAATAACCTGCTTTCTAGGGTGTAGAGAAGCACTTGAAGATAAGAGATGAAAAGTTGTAACAGAAGAAGTCACTGAAGACCCAGATGATAATGGCATCTATAAACTTATCAGCTTGATGGTTCATCACTGATGAGATGAAGGCCAACAGCCATGTCCAAACTCAAAGACTCTGAAACAGAAGTAGTGGAGGTGTAGTCAACTGCAAAGGGCATCCAGATCTGGAAAGATAAATCTCCTTGGATACAGAAACAAAATGAAGCTTGAGCTCCTGGGGTCAAAAATAATCATTAATTTTCTAATTACACCATAAAATATCACAGACCTTTTGATTCTCTCTTTTCAATTCACATCAGGCTTAGTGCACAATATTCCACATCATTTTGCCATAGTTACTAATTTACTTCTAAATTTATTGATAAATAACTACTGCTGCCTCTTCATGCTATGGTGTCATAAAACCTTAGTATGTTTTATTAGAACAAATAATGTTTAGAGATTTTCCAAGTTTGTCTTTGAATTTACAGGAAAAAAATATATTCTACTACCTCTTTGCCTGTAAAAATTCAAAGATTTTGAAGCATTTAGCCTTTATCATGTAGCCTTTTCTTCTACTTTTAGATTATATATGATTTCTAAAAACTGTTAATTTACAGTCATTCCAGTGTTTCACAATGTCTGGGTATAAGTACATGTTCTTTGTCTGACATTGAGTTGGCATTATATATTAAAATATTTCTTTGGTACTGAAGTAAACCAAATTTACTTACAAAGTTGCTAACAGCATGTGCTATTGGAATTAGGCGGCTGAGGAAATGTTAGTACACCACATTAGGAACATCCATCAAAATAAGAATAGCAGAGTCAAAAAGGAAATGAGAAAAACCTATATGTGGGAGTTATCAACTAATCTTTTTTTCCTCTATAAAGGATCAGGTTGATGGATCTGAAGTTTTCCATGTGAAGGCCTTCATTTATATTACAAAGAAGCCAAAATTAAAGAATTTTCATCAGGATTTCATGCATTTATATGGGCCTTGGGAAATTTCTGCAAAAATTTCCTTTACCCTCCCCATTGATACAGGAGAGGAAAGGAGGATTTGTGGTTTTATTTATATATTGCTATATAACAGTAAAGTCATTTCCAGTAGTTTTTTAAAGCTATAAAGTTTGTGTCTACTTCTGTTTTTTGGTTGTTGTTGTTGTTGTTTTTTAATACATGGATTCTCAAAACTGTCATAGCCATTCTAGCAGACTCTATTTTTCCCTACATTAGAAAATATCTAATATGAACGGATGGTTGGGTGCCATACTTCTCAGCAGAAATATCTCAGAAATACTCAAAAAGGTATATTTTATAATGTCACCATTCTCTTCATAATCAAAGCAAACAATCATATGCCCAGGAAATATTCTTTTCACAGAATGAAAAGATGCATGAATGAAATGTTAGCCCATTCTGGGTAAATTCATTTTAAGTTGGGCATGTGAAAGAACTCGTCATACTAATTTATCGACTCTGAAGAAAGCTTAGCTCTGTTTAGTCTGTAGTAATTGCATTGTAAAATGATAATTTAGCAAGAATTCAATAGTTTAAGGATAATATAGTTATAATTATTTGATGGGTCATATGAAAATTATTGGTGTCACATTTGCTGTGCCTTGCTTCCTATGTACTGATTTCTCAGGAAAATTTCTGTCAAATTAAAGAAGAGGTGAATTGCAATTTATTCTCTTGCCTAACACTTCCAGTTTTGTGATTTTTTTTTTTCTCCTCACATCTATTGATGGGCATGTCAGGCATCGGAACGGGTTGCCCAGGGAAGTGGTGGCGTCACCATCACTGGAGGAGTTCAAGGAAAGTTTGGACATGGTGCTTAGGAACATGGTTTAGTGGGTGACATTGGTGGTAGGGTGATGGTTGGACCAGATGATCTTAAAGGTCTTTTCTAACCTTAATGTTTCTATGTTGTAGTTCATCTTCTACTGCTGAGATAGGTCACCATATTAGCTTCAAACTTTTAAAATTCATGAAGGAATTTAGTTTTTTGTACACAGAAAAGAATACTATCAGGTTAGTTAAAATCCCAAAGCAATACTCACAGTTTAACAAGCAAGTTTCAAAAGAGCAGGAAATAGAGCATCTAATTAAATAGCGGTCATGTTATTTTGCTGCTCATGAGATATGTGATATATACTGCAATGACTTGGGGTTTTCTGTCAGAAATCACTCTTTATTCATTTGATGAAACCCGATTTTATTTTAAATAGTATATTAATTTTGATTAATACCATGTATAGCTCCCCTTCTATCAAGAATCTATAGAGTCATGCTTTTGTTAATGAGCTTTAATTTTTTATGCAGCTACGGTTTTGTTACATTTTAAGCTGTTTTTTTCTTTTTCACTTGTTAAAAAGATTCACTGTTAAAAGATCAGGAATTATTTTCTACATTAAAATATCACCACATCACCTGGTCTATTTATCTCCTTTCGTGTGTGTGTGTATATTTATATATATGTATAATTATATACATATATATCTGTATAAAGAATGGAGCCACTAACATCCTGAAGGTATCAGAAACATATTTGAAACCACATGTTAAAAAACTTCTGTAACTATTAATTAAAAGCCTTGAAACATTTGAAATCATTTGAAGAAAAATGCAATATGCTAAGAACAGGAAATGAAAGATCAATACTTTTGTGGGGTTTGTGAAGAGTCTGGGTCCAATTTTAATCTATGTAAATGACAGAGCATCAATGGCAACTGCTGGTTGAGTGCTATATGACAGCATGCTAAATTGTTCAGAGGTGTATTTTTTTCAATATTATTTTCAAGTGAATACATATTCTATGTGCTGTAAATGTGATAAGGATTACTGTGCTCTTGATTTCTGAGGTAAAAATGGATACCCCGTTTTATATCCAGAGAATGTGAGGAAGAAAATCTCGAAAGGCAGAACAATTTATTTTCATCTTGCTGGATTTTTTTTTTCCATTAGGATTATAAACCAGTGAGTAAAATGTTCAACTTCTATTGTATTTCAGGTTTTCGTACATATTCATTATTCTTTGTATAAGCATGTACAAAGAGGTGGAACTAAAGCAGACTGCCTTGCATTCTAGCTGCTGTGTTTCACAACTGCACACTCTTTTAGGTGCTATTTACCCCAGTAATGATTATTTTAATGAAATCACAGTCTAAATTGGTGGTATCAGGGTGCAGTTCAGGAACAGTCAAAAGATTTGGTACCAATTCAGCAGATAGAGAGGGAAGTACTAAGAAGTTGGCTTACATGTTTCTCCAGCAGTCTGTTGTAAGTGCTGCACAAATATTCAGACAGAAGTGGAAACAGTGTGATCTTCTTCATCTGGTACTCTATTCAGAGAAGACTCTGGTACTCTATTCAGCAGAAGAATACAGAGCCTTAAAACATCTGAAATGTGGTGCAATTTGGAACCTGAGTCTGCCAGCATCAAAATCAGCTAGGCAGAGTTGGACAACCAATTCAAACCATTGCAAATGAGCAATAGTAGTATATATTGTCGCACTTTTAGTATTTTTCACTGGTGCAGTTGTTTTAGAATGTCTCTTTTAAAATGAATGATGCTGAGACTTTTCCGAAATTTAGTCAACATTCATATTTCTTACCAGAATTTTTTCTATGGGAGCTTTCTATATAAAGAAAGAAAAAATAAACATTTGTCCATATACATATACATATATGTATGTAAGTAAATAATCAGCCAGACTTGTTCTGGAGCATGTTCCATGGCAATGGAACTCAGCTAGATCCAACCCAACTTTAGGTACATAACGAAGAAAGCCAAAATTCTGTCCATAAGTAATCAAGACAAATAAGTAACTCAAACTTAGATCAGATCTTCACAGGAGTGAATTACTTTAGGAGTTTCATTTTTGGCAATAACAAACTCTGATCTTGGTTTGTCTTTCCCGTTGGGCGAGACTACCCACGGCCGAGAGTTGTTAAATCTTTTTCTTTTGCAAAGAATGTTCCAAAGAAGATGCAGTAAACTAGAGAGCAGTACTAATTCTGAGCAAGGTTGAGTCTTGGTTTTCCAGTGTTGCTTGTATTGGACAACAGACTTGATAATGACTTCTCTCTGTTGAATTTAGAACAGAGGGATAAAGAGCTAGTAAAAATTACCAATGTGTTAAATATGCATTGATTTTTGCTTTACGTCTCCTGCTGCATTAGTGATCTTAATTTTACTTCTCTTGTGTTCTTAGAAAAATAAGAAGAGATTTTAGTAACACAAGTATAATGACTGTATTGTGATAGTTGATCAGAGATAGCAGTGTTTCTTCACTTCTTTCACCATCTGCAGTTGATTATGATTTCAGCAGGATATGCCCACTGCTTTGGGGAATATAAGTAGCTTGATATTTATTTAGCATGGGTGTTTGATTATAGGCAGGGCAGTATAAGAAGATATAAACCCAGGCAAAAGGCAGTCAAATAGGTGTAAAATTTTACTGTCCATACAGTTGGTTGAAGAATTCTGATTAAAGCTTGCATCCACTTTTTCTGTCTACTTGCATTGCTTTTCGTGCTTTTTGTTTTTCTTTACCCAGTGGTGTATCTGTGTGGAGATACACCATTGTCTTATATCCCCATGTAACTACTACTACCTCTACAGTTCCCTATGTCTCCTATACTTAGGATCAGGTAGTGCTTAGTGCCCAAAGCAAGAATTTGTGACAGCTAGGACACTTGAGTGAAAATAGGGGAAAACTGGTATTAGGGCTAGATTTCTTAAGGAGACAAAAACTGTTTCTAGTGCTTTAAAATAATTTGTTTTATTTCTTTAAAGAGTTCTGTAAAGGACAAACAGAAACCTGAGCTAGAGTTTATCTGTGTGGAGTCTTTAAATATAAATACAAATAAAGAATCTCGAGGGTGATTAAGCATTCTACAGTACTTGTTGCAGTTGCAGGTTCTGCCATTCAATCAATATGTTACAAAAATATTTGAATTTTATCAATGCAATACAAACATTGCAATGTGCCTAATGTTTTCATTCCTAACTAAGTGATCATTTGAGTGCTTGGCTGCCTACTGGAAACACCAAACTCCTCCAACTATAAATTATTTTGATCATTAATGATACCATTCTGATATTTGATGTTTGATGAGTACATTGCTATTTTGAAATAATGGACTTCAAACTATTTACTAGTGAACTTCGGATAAGGTGCAGAAGCAGTTTGGGACTGGGTAAGTGTTGCTTTGAAAACAAACAAACAAAGCAAAAAAACAACAATCAGTTTCTCCCTTACTACACAGAGTTCCAAATGTGATATCCACAGTGCTACACTAAATTTATCTGCAAAGCAGCGTTCAATATTTTAGAGTCGCACTTTCCCTTCACAGAAGGACTGAGTGGTGATCTGACTTTATAAAGTGGTTTAAAATGGTGTTTGTGTAATTCAGAATGTAAAGGTAACACCACAGTTGGGATAGCTGTTCCCTTACAGATATCAACATTGTCATGTCTTATAATGAACGTCTATGCAAGGTAAAAAATCTTGTAAGAACTAAGTCTCATAAAGCATGTTTCCAGAGTTGGAAGTGATTTTGCTTTCTTTTCGTAGTTTCAAAGGCTGGCCATTGAACATGATCATCTTTCATAATTCAGGCTGTAGACTTGTGGCCTTACATTATTACTAAGCAGCATGACTCATAATGAAAATATAACTTTCTTTTGTATGAAGCCCATTTAGTCTGTGTTATCTTACACTAACATTCCTGATAAAAGAATTTTAACATCATTTCCAATTGACTTCCAGTCATATGATCTTATTCTGCCTTTCTCTCTGAAGAACTGACTAGTATCAGAGGTTATTCTTCTTCTTAGTTCTCTAAACCTGTCTTTTGAAAAGCTTTAGTGTTAGTGTGAATTGCAAATAAATTGGATGGTGTAACCTGTTTTCCAGACCTTGAGTTACTAACTTGATTACAGCATTCTCTGAGATCATGTCTGAAATGAATGAAAAGATCAAGCTGCACTCCGACCTTCAACAGAAAACATACGGATCTATTCAGAAGAACAGTCATTGTCACTCTGTTTTTAATCCAACAAATGTGTTGTCTGCACATGCCACCTCAGAAATGGGGTTATATATTCTCTTTTTGAATATCGGTTTATTATGAAGTACGTTTGTACATTGTTTAGTGAAACAGGTGAACAACACCAGGGCAACAAACAGTTCTTGCAGGGTGAGGCTGAGCATACCCTAATTTGTAAGTCTGATGGTTGATTCATTTTTATGATTGTGGTTGTGTACCATAATTTTTTTAATAGTTAGACTGTCATGAGTTACCACAATTTGGGTGTATATCAAATCCTAATGCATCAGTACAGTTTCTTCTGTCAAGTGAACACATAAATTTATTAGGGCAATATGCAATACATTTGTCCAGGTGTAATTTCAGTAAAGTGATTCTAACTGCCATTAACTGCATTTCCCTATTTCATTCATATATTTATTGAAGTCCGTAACAATTATCCTCTCTTGTTTGTGGGGGGCTCTGTGAGGCTAAGAGCTCTACAAGCCAGTAATTACCTATGTCAACTTCCCTGTTCTCTCTGGCTCACCTCCAGTTCCCTAGAAGTTGCCCAGTTTTTCAGGATTTATTAAAATTTAATATCAACAGCCCAAAGATATTTTTTTGCAGGCCACAATTTGCTTAGATGTTTCAGTTGCTTAATTCAAGCATCTGAACAGGACACTTTTAGAAGCCTCCACACTGCCCTGGCTGTGAACCGGCCCTCTTCCCACAGCACCCTGCTAGGTGCCTCTGCCTTCCCAAATACCTGTCTTGAAGGAAGGAGACAAATGATTGGAAAAAGGCCCACAGTTTCTTCTCTAGAGGGTGAGCGGGTACTGAGCAGGCCAGCTGGGTGAGGTGAAAGTTTCTAAATGTGATTTCTGATGAAGGGCAGCAGATTGGGCAAGCAGCAACTCATGAGACACTTCCTTGTGGAATGGAGAAATCTTGCTTTTGGACAGCTCAGTTGCTGTTCAAGTGGTGACAGGCAGCAAGGCAGGCTTTAGAATCTAACTGCAGGATGGCCTGTGTGTGCAGGAGCTCCTCCTGGCTGTGGCTCTGATCCTCTTTCTCACATGGGACCTAGATACATAATGAGGTATTGTCTCGTCTTCGCAATAAAAAAGGGTTATAGGGAAGCTACAGGAGTTTAAGCATTGTTAGAAAGTTGTGTTTGACACTACACTGGGCTTTGTATGCCACTAACAAACAGAAACAGCCCTATTATGTTTTTCTTGCTCTATATCTACAGGTTCTGAAACAGGGACAGTATCCCGAGGAGTTTTTTTCTTCCTTTTTTTTTTTAATTTTATTATTATTATTATTATTATTATTATTTCTCCTTCTTCTTAGCCAGTTGGTTGACTCTGTCAGGTTTTACAGACTTATAATTAAGTATGAAAATATAAAGAATGGTTCAGTTACCCATTTGAGCTCTCTGACCTGCTTTCAAACCTGTTTGGATAACTCTGAGGGTAAAGGGAAGAGCTCCACAGGGAGTCCATTGGTGCCTCTCCAGAGGTGAGCGTGTGAGGGGAGCACCTGGCATTTGCAGGTCATCTGCATCACACCCCTCCTTGCAATACTGCACTTGATGCTAACTAGATAATATCAATAGTTAACAATAAATATTAATAATATATAACCATTACTATAACTCTATATGCTGCTGGGATACAAAGGGAAGACAACATTTAGGAAGTCTGAGAATAGTCAGAAGAGAAGGGACTAAAAAGGAACCAGACATTTTGCATTAATGAAATAACAGTCTGTCTTAGGCCTAAAAATAACATCTAACGTTAAAAAAAAAAAAAAAAAAAAAAAAAAAAAAAAAAAAAAAGGAGAAGTAGTATATATCTCAAATTGGAAGGCATTGGATTTTCAGTCCTCAGTACTTCAGCTGGCCTTTCGGAAATGTACAGCCCCGAGAGAGCTGCAGTAGGGCACACACAGAAGTCCTCCCAAGGGTACTCCAGAAATGGGAATCCCAGCTTTTTGCACATTGTGTGAAAATCAAATGTAGCAAGACTAGAGCCCTGAGAGGGAAAGTGCAATCATTGTTCCTTTGTAACTCATCATCTTTTGTTGCTGACTGACTCCTGCTAATATATATATATATATATATATATATATATATATATATATATACTTTGTTTATTTGTTTATTTGTTTCCAGTTTCATCCCCAAACTCAAAATTTTGGTCTGGAAAAAAACATCAGGTCTGGATTTATTTTATCTGGAAAATAGACTTAAGGTCTATTTAGGAATGAGATTTTGTGATACAACTTGATAGGAAGGAAAACATTCCTGTACAGAACCCCCTTTAAAAGTAATATTTTGATTGCTAAAATTACTGAAATGTTTGTATCATGCTCTCTTCTTCACCAAGACATCACATAAAGTAATTATTCTATTGCAAAGAAGGAAGAAAGGTAGTAAACTTCTCTAAAGGACTTCTCTGTGTGACATTTCCAAGACCTTTGATATATGTCCTACTGTGCTGAAGTCTTGAGAGTCCACAGCTCATCATACACATGCTTATGTGCTCATCATCCTTCAGCTGCTTTTGTGGGGATAGAAGTGTTATTAGTGTTCAGTTATATGTAACATCAGTTTTAGAAGCTTGGTTAAAGTTATATCAGAAAGTGAAGCTTTAAAAGCATTTTTGTAGATTATGTGAGTGGATGTACCTTACGAACCTATTAAGCAGATAGCTGCTCTGAAGTGAGACGAGTCAAATATAGCCCTCAACTGCTGATGATGAGACATGAAGACCCAGTAGGAACTAATTCTGTTGGCTATCACAGACATCTTTTGTTTAATATTAAAAACCTCTTTTTAAGGCTGAAAAGTTACTTTTCAATTTACTGTCATCCTTGTCAAGATAAAAATAAAGATCCTACATGCGAATTAAAATGAGGAAACCTTTGGGGATATTTTAATCCTCCAAAAATAGTCCAAATTTCTGACCATAGCTAAATTCTTATATAATGTCCCTGAAGACTGGACTTGTGCAAAGTATTTTTAACTTTCTTTGTTGGGCTAATTTTGCCACCTTTGGAATCAGTTTCTGAATTTGCGTTGAATCCTCAAATAGATTTGGCTGAAAAAATGTTGGAGACAGTAGACACCTTTGAAAAGATAAATCATTCCATTTCATTGGTTTCAAGAGGTTTTTCATTTTGAAAGAATATGTTTTGAAACCAAACTGAATTGTAAAGACTTTCAAAAATGTGATTAAGTAACCCCAAAGTAAAATGAATAATTTTGGTCACTGAAAGTAGGATGAAAAATGGTATAGTTTTCTCATTTCATTTCATCGTCTGTGTGTAGGAAAAAAAAAAAAAAAAAAAAACAATGACAAAATAAACATTTGGTGTCAACCAGAACTGATTTTTCCTTTAGTCTTCCTTTGGTTTGTCTGCCTGTATAAGTCCATTATTGTCACAGTATTGCTCCCAGGTTGTTAAGTCTAAACACCAGATCTTACAGTTAATCACAACATGTGTTCATTAAAAAGTTTCATTAATTCTGCCTTTGAAATTGCTTATTTTTTCATCACTCGCACTGACTTTTTAAGATTAGATTATAAAAATAAGATTAGGTATCTTATTTTCAGCCTTAAGTTTCATAGGTATTTTCACAGAATCACAGAATAGTCTAGGTTGGAAGAGACCTCCAAGATCACCGAGTCCAACCTCTGACCTAACACTAACAAGTCTTCCACTAAACCATATCCCTAAGCTCTACATCTAAATGTCTTTGAAAGACCTCCAGGGATGGTGACTCAACCACTTCCCTGGGCAGCCCGTTCCAATGTCTAACAACCCTTTCGGTAAAGAAGTTCTTCCTAAGATCCAACCTAAAATTCCCCTGGTGCAACTTTAGCCCATTCCCCTTCATCCTGTCACCAGGCATGTGGGAGAACAGACCAACTGCCGCCTCGCTACAGCCTCCTTTCAGGTACCTGTAGAGTGTGATAAGGTCGCCCCTGAGCCTCCTCTTATCCAGGCTAGATAGTCCCAGCTCCCTCAGCCGCTCCTCATAAGACTTGTTCTCCAGACCCTTCACCAGCTTCATAGCCCTTCTCTGGACTCGCTCAAGCACCTCCATGTCCTTCTTGTAGTGAGGGGCCCAAAACTGAACACAGTACTCGAGGTGCGGCCTCACCAGAGCCGAGTACAGGGGGACAATCACATCCCTGGACCTGCTGGCCACACTGTTTCTTATGCAAGCCAGGATGCTGTTGGCCTTCTTGGCCACCTGAGCACACTGCTGGCTCATATTCAGCCAACTATCAACCAATACTCCCAGGTCCTTCTCTGACAGGCAGCTTTCTAACCACACATCTCCCAGCCTGTAGCTCTGTTTGGGGTTGTTGTGCCCCAGGTGCAGGACCCGGCACTTGGCCTTGTTGAACTTCATACAGTTGGCCTCAGCCCATCGGTCCAGCCTATCCAGATCTTCCTGCAGAGCCTTCCTACCCTCAAGCAGATTGGCACACGCACCTAACTTGGTGTCGTCTGCAAACTTACTGAGGGTGCACTCGATCCCCTCATCCAGATCATCGATGAAGAGGTTAAAGAGGACTGGCCCCAGTACCGAGCCCTGGGGGACTCCACTAGTGACCGGCCTCCAACTGGATTTGATTCCATTCACTAAGACTCTCTGGGCCCGGCCACCCAGCCAGCTCTTAACCCAACAAAGCGTGCGCCAGTCCAAGCCATGAGCAGCCAGTTTCCTGAGGAGAATGCTGTGGGTAATGGTGTCAAATGCCTTACTGAAGTCAAGGTAGACCATGTCCACAGCCTTTCCCTCATCCACTAAGCGTGTCACCTTGTCATAGAAGGAGATCAGGTTCGTCAAGCAGGACCTGCCCTTCATAAACCCATGCTGACTAGGCCTGATCACCTGCTTGCCCTGCAACTGCCACATGATGATGCCCATTTTATGATTTTACAGTTCATACAAGATGTGGTAGCATTGATTATTGGTTAAATATCTCTTTTTTTTCGTGGTTGTCCCACTTAGGTTTACAAAGAAAAGAGTATCCAATTTCAGCTGATGCTTTGCTGAGATGAACACACTGATGCTTCACTGAGTTGAACAAGCTGGGCTTTTTCAGTTTCATGTTGTGTTGAACATACTTCAATGACTTGATTATTCAGTTGGGCCTTCTTTGCTCTTTCTTCAGATTAATATCTGTTTCTTGAATAGAGGCCAAAACTGTACGTTATAAAAGATGTAGTTTCTAGACAGTGCTGCTAATATCCTCCCATTTATACTGGTTATACTTCATCTATTAAACCAGATGAAATATAGATCCAGAATAGGATTATATTTAGCATTTTTTCCACAGTAACATGACACTGATGATTTTTAGCCATTCTTGACCTGTATGCCTCTTTTTCCTCCTTCACTTTTTCAGTTGAATAGTCTCAGCTTAAAACCAAAAGTATGAATAGGATGTAATCTTTTAGGACCCATATCTAGCTCTGGTTCAGTGGTTGGATATTTCTGAATTGGCATTGACATGTTTCCTCTGTTTAGGAAATTGACACTTTCAAAACTGTAAAAGAAAGCTTTGGATTTAGTCTGCTTTCACCTGTCTTCTTCCAGACAGCTTTCATATATTTCCTTTTTCCTGGATTTTCTTCATATATGTTGTTGAGAGATATGTTCTGGATACTTACAAAATACTGACATCTTTTGGTCCATCTTGCACTCCCCCTCCCTTTTCAGAGGCAGGTAAAACATCTTTCCCTCAACATGAATGTCATTATTAAATGTCTGTATGCAAGCATATATTCATTTCAGGTGTCAGTTCTGTCAGTGTTTTTAAAGGTTACCAGAAAGTACCATGACTAGGGTGTCAAGCTTTGCAATTGCTTACATGTCAGATATGCTAGTTTCTAAATTTATTTATTTCCTATTAGTCATGCTATCTTTCACCTTCTGTTCTTCAGCAAAAGTTTATTTGTAAGACAAGTCAAATATAAAATTGGGCTTTAGTTCATTTTAAATTGTTCAACATTGTTCTTATCTCAACCCTTCTCAATGCTCTTTATCATCCCAATTTTGTTTTAAGCCTATGTTCAGTCCAAGTAGTACTTCAATGGTACCACAAAGAACCTCACATTTCATAGGATACAAACTCCAGAAGATCTGCACCTTTGGCTTGAACAAGTTCCACATCCTTCCTCCATGTTCTCATCCCTTTCGTGTCTCTTTACTGTTCAGAATAGATCTTCTCACTCATTCCTTATTTATGTTTTCAACTTCTGTCAGAAAATGCTTTCAAGATTTCCAAATCAGGTACTTCAGTTACAATGTTTTAATGTACACGGCTATGTAATTTCAAGCTGAATTCATTAGCCCAGATCAGGTACCTTAGAGGGAAGATACTGCAGTTTTATTTTGTGTGTGTGTGTGTGTGTGTGTGTGTTTGTGTGTGTTTGTTTTGTTTGGTTTTGGTTTGCATTTTTTTTTGTTTTCTGGTTATTTCTTAGTGTCTATGTAGAGTATGTATATTTGATGTTTACTATGAATTGTTGATGATAACATTTAGAAGAGATTTTTGAGTTAATTTGCCCAGGAATGAATCCCAGCAGCGAGCCATACTCCAGATATGCGTAGCTGAAACTCAGTGGTACAGATGCTCTGACAGCATTTTGGAGAAAGAGAAAGAGCAGGGAGGCAATTTTTCAGCTCCATGTCTGAACCAGTCTTGGGAGCTCTTCACAGGTCTTCTCAGGTCTTCTCAGGTCTCCTCAGCAAAGACCTGAGTCCAGATCTCAGTATTAGAATATCTCTCTTATATTGTGTAAGTGACTACAACCAAAATGCATCTAATCTTTTAATGTAAATACCTCAATTTAAAATGTAAGGTGTTTCTCTTTTCTTTACCATTCCTTATTGTACGTGCTGATTTAAAAAATAACACAATAAATTTAGCACACTTTGGTAGTAAAGTGACATTAAAGACACTAAACCAATGCAATATTCCTTAAGAGCTGAAGTCAAAAATTGTGTGCCAAGCAGCGCCTCACAGAAGAATCCCTAATAAGTACAGTGTCCCCATAAGAATTACACTGTGGGCACACAATCTTGTCCATAGAAGAGGCCAAATGGTCCCTAGATCTAGATGTTTACATTTGTTACACATTAATATTTATATGATTCATAACAAAACCACTCACGGTTCAGTAATTGGTTTCCATAGTAGTTTGATTAGTGCACATGGAAAACAGAGAAAAGTAGATATTTTTCAATTATGTGGAGATAAGACACCAACTTGGTTCCTCCCTTATGTTTAAAAAATATTTTTAAATTTTGGTTACCTCTAACTGAACTACTTTGTGAGGATGGGGACCACTCCTACAGCATGTAATTTTCATACCTCACCAAGAAGAATGCATTCCCTCAGCCCTCCTGAGGGGAGCGTTGATTTTGGGACCAGGGGAGGTGGAATCATTGCTGACCTCTCCTGAGTTACAGAGAGGTGTTCAAAGGCTTTATGAAGAGAAAGTGTGAGCACAAGCAGAAATATTTTTTTTCCTGTGTTTATTCTCCATTTTTCTTAATTCTCACCACATACTGCTCATGTTGTCTCCCCTTTCCTGCCTACAGAAGTAAGGCTTAATATTTTTATTTTGCTGAGCATGCTTCAGAAAATCATAGAATCACAGAATTTTTAGATTGGAAGGGACCTTAAAGGTTGTCTAATTCCACACCCCTGGCATGGGCAGGGCATCTCCCAGTAGACTAGTTAGCTCAAAGCCCCATCAAACCTGGCCTTAAACACTTCCAGGATAGGGCATCCACAGCTTCTGTGGTTTCTCTTGGGAGGGCTCTTCCCTTCAGTTGGAGGGTGTTTCTGCTTGCCTTCACACAGAGAGGAAGGTAAGCTTTCTCTGGGAAAAAAAAAAAAAAAAAAAAAAGGCGGGGGGGGGGGGAAGCTGCTTTCTATGGATACATAGAAAGCCTTTCTGGTGTCTTTGTTCTGTCTGCCTGATCCCCCATGCTATAAAGACACTCTTGCATGTAGAGTTAGACCTCACTCTTAGTCCTCTTCTGAAGCATCATCAACTAATATAATTTTCATTTCTTAGGAAGAGGAAAATACTTTAAGATAAAACACTAAGTTAATCATAAACATGTGCTATATATGAAAACCTGAGCCAGGGGAAACACCTCTTCAACTGAGACCTGCAGGTGCCATTCTCTTGAATGAAAGAAACCAAATAGATGTGTTCCAGGTGTTGGCATAGTACAGTCCAGACACAAGGAGCTGTTGTTCAGGCCCTGGTACTAAGCTTGATTTGGCCTGAAATTAAGCCCTCAGATTCTGATATTGTAAATGCCAGATCCTGAATGCTACCTGATATGTTGTTGCACCACATTATATGCCTATTTTGCATGTTAACCCAGCTGTGGCTTAGCTCATATATCTGGTAACAAGGCTGAGGAAAGGTGTTGTCAATGTGTATGAGAGAGAAACAGCCCTCTTCTTCCTGCTCCTCAAGTGAGTAATGGCACAGAGCAGAGGTCCCCATTGCATATACCTGTGAACAGTTACAAAGTGAATAGTTCTCTTCAAGGCATGGTCTATTGCTGAGCAAGAGGGCCCAAGACAAATTAATGACACTGACTTACACCATACTGCATCCTTCATCCAAGCAGTTTTTATTCACATTTTTGCCAGGGAAAATTGCTATTTATTTCAGGGGTGTGGTTTTGATACCACGTCAGATTTATTGCACCAGAAGGGGAGTTTCATTCATTTTCCTGATAGAGTAATAAACTACTTGTCTGTAAAGTTATTTAATGAAGATATGAATTTAGTCCAAAGCATCTCTGAAGGATAGTTTAAAATTAAAGTGAAGGAATGTAAGTACCATGTAATAATGCATGCCTCTCTCTCAAGACAGATATAATATTGACACTAATTAAATTTTCATTTCTTAGGAAGAGGAAAATACTTTAAGATAAAACACCAAGTTAATCATGAATATGTGCTATATATGAAAACCTGAGCCAGGGGAAACATTTCCTTTTTGTCAAGTGTTGTACTGTTTTTGGAAATTGAATTGGTTGGATGTATTAGAGTACTATTCTTGCATTGCTAGTTACCTAATTGGTGGTTACTTTACACATACTGACACAATAATTATCTTGGTTTGTTGCTAAAAGACTGTTGAGTGGCTACATACATTTTTATCTAGATTTGTAATTTGGCGATACTGGAGGATCCAAAAATTGGATACCTCATCATAGGGAACTTAAATAATTCTAGGAATAATTTCATGGAAATCAGTGCAACTGGCCTCTTGACTTCCTGATACCGTAGGTTCATCATCAGGATGAAAACTAGAAGGAATACCCCAAAGTTTGCTTGAACTTAACAATAATGAATACATACAATTTTCCATTGTGCATTAGCATGAAATATGAGCTGTGTAATTTAGTGTGCATGCTTGCTTTTTCTATGACAGCTCTGACAATTAGTCTGTCAATATTAGCATGACTGCAAAAGTACACACACTTTACTGTAGTACTGTAAGGGTCTGTGTTAGCATAAATGAATTTTTTATCACTTTTGCCACCACACTTAGCCTGAAAACACTGTTTTCTGAGTCTATGAATTCAGTCAGGTTCTCTAAATTGTGTACTGTTTTGTGGCAATGGAAAACAAGCTTAATGTTTAACCACATTGAGGATGTCTTGGCCTTGAAGGGATGAGGTATTACAAACACTACTATCACCACAGACAGTTGAAAGAAACAGTGTGGGAGTCACAATTATGGGTTCAAGAACCTGTTTTTCTTTTTTCTCCCACACATGTTCATCTCTTGTCATATTCGTTTTCAATAGTTTGCAAATTTCAAGTGTTTCCCAGAATGTCCTTCTGTTAAAGAGATTAATACAAATATTAACAACAACCCAGGATCTCTTATCTGCATTTGTTCAAGGCTCCTCCACAAATCAGTATGGCAATAATGTTTATAATGCAGAGAAGAAGAGATCAAGTTAAAGTATAGATTTAAGTGCTGACCAACATATAGGGCTCAGAGTCATGGAGGAAAGCTTACTTCAAATAATGCAGTATATTGCCTGAGAATCCAGAGTGCCCTTTTAAATCAAAGTGCCTGCATTTCAGTATGTTTAAATTTAGATTAGTTTCATTCATGAGAATGGGATAAGTTATGGGCAGATAGCAGCTGTTACAACTGAGCACAAATTTTGCACATTTATGAGACCTCTCTTTCTCTCATGTGTTATTGCCTTCTTCAGGAAATGTTGAAATTAACCTGTTACAAGCTTAAATGATTTTAAGAATGTTCAGTATTTCTTCTCTGGAATTATGTGGGTAATGAGTACTTCAAATAAGGAGATGACAGAATTTATTAAATGAGCAAATAATGTTATTTTTCCTATATTTTGTGGTTTCAGCACACATCACTAAAGCCCTATATAGTTCCAATTAAAATAGGAGTATCTTCTTGTGGCCCTGTCAAAATTAAAACAACACACCTTCTTGTGGAAAATGTTTGACATCCTTAATCATAATCAGTAATAATTGTCACAATCAGTAATTAAAATACAGTTTTCCTGTGCTCCATGGCCTCAAGCAGCTAACTTCTCTTGAACACAATAACTTTAAAAATAAGAGGCAGCACAGGGTTACATTTCATCATACCCTAGCGGTAAATAAGCTATTAACATTAGGCAGCAGATGATTTGGCCCCATGAGTTGCGGTTTGCGCAGAGAATGTTTGCCAATTATACAAAACGAGCCTCACATTTGTCAACAGTACACTGATAATATAGCCAGTGTATTCAATGAGGTCATCAGCCCTTCTAGGAAATAATAGGTGTCTGATGAGCATAATAAAATAAATCTGTACTTGGCATGATGGTATGCAAAGGAAAACTCATAAATTGCAGGTCAGATAATGAATTGGAAGTAAACCTAGCCTGATGTCTGCAGTCAACACAAGCATACAATACAAGTCTAAGAATAAGAGCCAGTATTTACTCATACCTGTGGTTTCATTGTTAATCCATGTCGGTAATACTTGAGGATCAGAATACAAGAAACTGAAAAGGCATCATAGTCAAAAGTCATTGTCATCCTTTGGAAGCCATACAAAACCAGGGACCATGTCTGCACTGCTAGTTAAGTTTCTTATCCTCAGCTTTTAACTGCTGCGACAGTAGCTGTAAGAGCTTCACGTTTTCCTGTTTCTCTCTCTCCCTTTCTCTCTCTTTTCCTTTATTTACTGGCATAAGGAGCTGGAAGCAAGACAACTCAGCAGATCTTAAACTTTTCAAGGAAACCTGCTCTGCCATATCATTTTATGGAATTCATAGATGTGATCTGATCCTCTAGTCAACATGCTTCTTTGACCTCCTGTTCTCAGTTTTCCAAAATATAGGTATACCATAGTGGGACTGGGTAATCTAGCTTATAAAAGTGAATAGAAATGAGAGATGTCGTAGTGGCACTGATGAGCAGAAACATTTCCTTCAGGATGGTGGTTACCAATTTCTGGCTAACCACAGTCATACCCCATGGAGCTATATTGTACCCTGGACTGTCAATTTGTGAAAAAATAATAAATAAATAAATAAAGGACAGAGAGTTCCTCCATCATAAAAGCTGGATGACAAGAGAAATCTCCAAATCTATTTCCTCAAAGCAATGACTAGTGAAAGAGTAAATTATCAGCACACTGCTGTTCCAGGGAAGACAAACCAGATAGGACCCAATTCCTTTATGTGATATTCCCAGGTTGAATAAGACTCTGTCTGAACACTATCAAGATATTGTCCTTGCAATTACATTAATGAAATTTAAAACTTTTCATCTGGACCAGGGTTTGCGATCATTCAATTTATATCAGAGACTTGTATTATAGTCAGAATGCTTTTTCTACTGGGAAAAGTCAAGTCCAATATATTGTGTCCCAAAGGGCTACCAACAGGAAATGCCCGTGTGATATTTTAATACTAACAGTGGTATACTTGGAAAATCTTTAGGATTTCCACCATGAATGTCTTCTTTTCCAGAGAGAAATATGTTTACATTTGGTTATCTGTCACATCATTGTGAAAAGACTGAAGAAAGAAAACTCTTGCAAAATCAATTAATTTTCCTAACACTAAGGACCATAAACCCATTTAAAGTATTTTTAAGCCTTAGTATTTTCTGGTTTTATAACAATTTCTGAATAAACTGTGTTTCTCGTAGCTACCATTTGATATCCATGGGTATTGCCTGCTATTCTGTTTTGAATGGAAAAAAAACTAATTAAAAAAAAAAAAAAAAAAGATATTACTATGATTTATTACAACAGACTTAATGTTGGTATCACAGTCTTGAGAAATCAAGATTTCAGGGATTCCAAACAGAATTAGATCAAGAAAAACTGCTTATTATTGAAACTTACCAGAATTAAATAATAATAATAATAAAATAACAAGTAAAACTTTCTGTGATATAACATATGACACTGCACACTGCTGTGGACTTTGTCCTTTGATACTTTGGAAGCTATCTGGAATCTGTTAAAGTTGAATCTTTCTTCGTAAGTTCTACCTGAACTGTGAAAAGATTTATTGTGAATTCAACATGTTTATATTCCTCCTGAAATTTTTCACATGCTTGCAAAAGCTCCATTTAAGGTTAGGGTCCAGTCACATTCCTTGGACTTATAGAGAATACCAGCAGTAGTGTCAGATGTGGAAATATTGTTGAATAGAAGCATGCCTTCTAAATAGGCTGAGGTCCTAAGTTTACTTTAGAGATGCCAATAAAAACTTTTCTATACCATCTTTTTAGGGTTCATTTTAGTGCCTAGCTACAGGCACACGTTTTCAATGTTCTTGGGTCTCCGCCAGCTGTGGCTTCTGTAGGACATATGTCTCCTGTTGGTTGTCTGTCATCTGCCAGACCTGTGCAGATGTCTCAGATATCCTAGCATGTCTCAAATGGCAACGGGTGCCAATGTTTAGGCAACTGAATTGAGCCCTTATTTACTACATATTTGGTATAAGTCCAGGTGGTTGTAATTTTCTACTGACTATGCTGTCCATGCTTTTAATATGTCTAGCAATAAATATGGTTCAATGTTCACAGTAGTGTCACACCTGACAGGAAAAAAAACACACGTTTACATTGTTTCAGCTCTGACACATAGCTCTAGATCACACACATAATCTTATGAAACTAGAATAGCTCTAGAAGTGTGCCTTTGTTTATTCCAACAGTGCTTGGCCAGCATGACAACCTGTTGTGGTTTAACCTTGACAGGCAGCTAAGTACCACACAGTTGCTCACCACTAACCAATGCACCCAGACAGACCCCGAGCAGCCACCCACTTCCCCCTGGCCATATCTCCCAGCTGTAATTACTGAGCACGAAGCCGTACAGTATGGCACATCTCTTTAGCCAGTCTGGGCCAGCGGTCATTGTTCTGTCCCCTCCTGGCTCCTAGTGCACCCCCAAGAATCCTCACAGGCAGGGCAACACAAGGAGCAGGAAAGACCTTGGCTCTGTGTAAGCACCGCTCTGCAACAACTAAACATCACCACTGTTTTCATCACAGGTCTGAAATACAGCACCATACAAAAACTACAAGGAAAATTAACTCTATCCCAGCCAAACTCATGACACAACCATAACATTTCTTTCTTTGCTGCCAATCTGCTGTTGCTCACTCATAAAGATTATTGCTAATGTGACTAGGTGTTCCTTTTTTTTATTTTGCATTCATATATCCCTATTTCAGATAGTGGTGTGTAAGTAAGCCTCATGCTTTTCTTAATGAACCTGAACTTAATTATGTCATTCTTGACAAAATGCACTGTGAGGAACAAAGATAACAGGCTATTTTGGTAAAGTACATTTACTGCAGAGAAAGAATTTTCAAGCATTGTAAGAGAGACCAGTAACACCTCTGAATATAAACCTTTACTTCCAGGAGCTTCCAGTTTAAAGTGGAAGGTTAGGACCTTGCTATCTCACCTTGGTGTCTGATGGGCCTTAGATGTGCTTGAATCGTGATAATGACGGTGATCCTTGGAAAACCAAAGGACTGCCTATTGGCAGTGGGCTTCGTGATGAGCCCCTGGAAGGTTCCTCACTGACACCTGTAGGTTTTCAAATACATTATTTATTTTTTTAAAGAGGCTATAGTAGTTTAATTGTGTTGAGGATATTAGATACAAAAGGAATCAAATAAAGTTAAGCTCATTAAATATATCTTAAAAAAAAAAAAAAAAAAAAAAAAAAAAAAAAAAAAAAAAACTTTTCTTATTGAGCTAGTCATCCTATTACATTCAAGAAATCCAGGAAGACTAAAGAAAAAATTATTGAAAAGTGTAGAGGGAAATAACAAATGTTGTCATTATGGGTTTGTCTGGTTTTGTTTTGTTCCTTTTCGGAAATGTGTTGAGGGGAAAATATCACCAGGACTCCTACGCCAGCAACTTGTCATTCTGAGCTCCTTTGCGGGGTTTTATTTTCTTCCTTGGCAGCATGTATGACTGCCAACCATCCTAATCAAACTTAATCAGTAGAAGGAGTCAACTGCTTAGTATTAGCTATTGTTCTCTTAACTACAGTGTTTTATAATAGATTTTTAAGATATGCACTGACTCATACAATACATATCTAATCAAAAGCAAATTAAACTGCATATTCTGACTTGACTTTAATGACAGAATAGCATTTATGATAACAGAAAAGTGATGCTTTTCATTACATAAGATTAAAAAAAAATCTTTATTGTTCTTTATCGTTTGTTTACTTGGTACATTATTTTTTGTCCTTAGACTGAACTTTAAAATTTTAATTACTGTTTTTATTCAAGGTAATTTAATATATAGCAGATAGTTTTCTTTCTTTTTTTTTTTTTTTAACCCGAGTCCTTAAAATTTTCTATTTTATAGAGTTAAGTTCAATAGGAATTCATTGACAGTATATATTCATAATTTGAAGAACTGCATTGATAACTTCTTTGTGTTTTGCAGGGGGTTATCAATTTACACAAATGCTTTAAACCTATTATATAGTACCTTTGTTTATAAAATTGTTTTAAGTAGTTGCCTATCTGGTCATCACTCTAATACAGCTATTTCTGCAATTTTGATAGTTTCATTGAAAATGGGTCTGCAATTTTTTCAGGGATTTTCAGTTTAACAATAAATGAGGGCAATAAAATAATGTCTACAGAATTTATACTAGTGCCAAAGTAGAGCCAAGGTAGGTTAAACCAGCTGATACAGATTCTGGTCAGTGTAGGTCTCTGCATGAGGTGTAACTCCTTTCCATCTTCAAAAAAGATCCCCCGATCTGTTAAAATGCAATATTTATACAGCATTTTTTAATTATTGTCTGACCAATGGTTCTCACAATAGCCCCAAGAAGTAGTTAAAATTATCCCCATCATCATATTTGAGAAAGTCTACCTTTGAACTCATTGCAGCAGCATAATATTTGAGTTTAGAGCTAAGGTCCCAGACTGCTAGTTCCTGCTCTTCTCTTTCAGAAGCCCTGCCATCTGCTATGCAGTAGAGAGGGTTTCTACTTAGGATGTGCATGTTTGGTACAATCAGAACAGTGAAAGGTAGGAACGCTGCAGATGGAAATACTGTTGCAAACATTTCCTAAGGTTTTGTTTGTTTGTTTGTTTTTCATGGCTGTAGGAGAAGGCCATTATTCCTTTTATCATAATAAGTGACTCCATAACTTCTCTGAAAAATTTGGAGAGTTCTCTTGAGGCAGCATTTGGGCCAAGTTAGCTGGCTTCTTTCTGGATTTTTACCTGTTTGGGATTCTCTTTTGTTCTTTTGAAACTAGTCAGAAAAGAAAGAGCTAGAAACCTGACATGGTGTCAAAAAGACAATCAAACAATAGAAAATTAATCAAGACTATAATTAGAAATCAGTACTTTTACTACTAAATTATATAGAATTTTAAATAAGAAAAAGAACTAGTATGTTTAACAGCCACTAAAAAATGAAAGCATTAGTAGATATTAGTATCTTCTTTATATTAGTAAATCTAAAGTAAATCATTATTTGAGTGACTTAGCAAAATATTATTTGCTCCTTCAGTGTGTAAGTTTAAGTAATGCAAAGTAGTTTAAGTAAGTAAGTTTAAGTAATGCAAAGTTTAAGTTTGCATTATTTGTCATCAGTCCAGCTGCACTAGTGTTTTTTTTCCATGAACTTACCAACCTAATACTAAAAGAAATTACAAGACTCTGACCCTATATGGCTTATGCTGCAGTATAGTCACTTCAGAAAAAAACATAAAGCACAGAACGGTTTTAAAACCCCTGTTGCACTGACCATCAGTTTCCTCAAAAAAGCAGTAATTCTTGAGGTGGAAATATGTGAATATATATCAGTGGTACACCATCACTTCTGTGGCAAACATTTTCTCAAGCTTATAAAAAGAAAAAATATATATATTAATTAAAAAACTTTACTAAGTGAATACTTCCATTTCTACATGTGGGAAGTCCCACTGGTTTTTCTGCTACCTTGTCTCTGCACCCTCTAATTGTGCCAGTGGCTGGCTATCCTATCTGGCCCAAACAAGTATTCTTGACATCCTAGATCCTCAAAACTGGTAGCAGATTTGGATACATGATTGTCTGAAAATGTATGTCTGACTGTGCATATATGGTCTTTATTTTCCTGTGATTTTCCATACTACTGCAATGAATTCACATTTCTGCACTAATCAATAACAGCCATACAAATATGTTTTCAATATGTCTTAATGTTATGCTGCATGCACAATTGAACAGGAACCAATTAGGCCAATTTAGTGGAAAAGACTTAATTTATATTGACATTTCTAAATATGATCTGAATGTTACTCTAATAAAACACCGGAAACATTATACCACCATTAATTGGGAGATGTTTTATGTAAATTTGGCTCTTCTTTATAGAAAAAACAGTGCCTTCTTCATTATTTTTTTTTTTCAAAATCCAATTTAAAGAAAAAAAAAAAAAAAAAAAAAAAGTCTTGTGTTTCTTTGGGCTTTAAGTTCTATGTTTTGATAGGCTTCAGAATAAACAACAGCACTTTCTCCTTGGCTGCTAAAAGCTTATTTAAGAAGATTATTCTTCATGCCATACACCTGGAGATGAAAAGCTTTTTCATTCCAAATTGAGAGAGACGTTAAATTGCTATTGTTTGTCTCCTGTGTTTTCAGAAGTGGTGCTTAATGATTATTTATTATTACTTTCACACGCATGTACATGCATAATATTTATTGCACCTTTATAGGCCTTATTATCTCTGTTTAAACAACTCAAATATCAGAGAGTAATTTGGGTAAGAAAAAAAAATGTGCTGATCTAAAAGCAACTCAAATATCAGAGTGTAATTTTTTGGGGAAAAAAAAATAGAACATTCATGCTGATCTAATTCAGATGTGATAATGAAGAAGCTTTTGTGCCTCTACCAAGGAATTTAAGTGATAATTTTACATGCTTGTGAAACATTCTAGACTAACATTCGGGGCAGGTCAAATGAATGCATTTCCTTGAGAAAAATATCAACGGTACAGCCATTTTAAAATGTGCAGAGTTAGAAACAACAGAATTTTAGAAATAAAACTACGAAGTAGACATGAATGAGGTTCTGATCTCATGCAACACATAACAGTGTGTAGTTGCAGAGCAGACAAATCTGTACAATGTAAAAGTAACTCTTTTGCTATATTCCCTCTTTTAAAATTCTGGCCCTAAGTCACAAACTCATCTTCTGCTAGTAAGCCAGAATTGGAAACAGTTCTCTGCCTTTTGCTTGGGAGGGAGTAAATTTTACTTGGATGTAGTTTTATTTCTCTAGTTCATTTTTAAACTAACTTTTATTTTTATAGACCAAGGGAGTGAGGAGGAGACTAAGACTAGATTTTCTCCAAACAAAGTTTCCTTCAGATGTGTCTTGGCTGTGAGAGCCTTACATAAAGAAATCATTCACACATGCCCTGGTAAGCTCGAGTTCATTGAAATAACACTGTACTGCCCATAGCAGTTCTACCCTGCAGGCAAAACATTCTTTTCCTGGCAAAATGCTATTGAATTCCCACTGACTCCTTTCCCTTAAAGAGCAATTCATCAATGCCTTGTTTCTTAAAAAGCAGAGAAGCTGTATGTTCTTGACACTCTGAGATGCCTAGCCCTGGATAGGAGAATGTAATTTCCTCTCACAAGGAAATCTACTGGACAAGCATTAGATTACCATTCCACATGAACTTTGTAAAATCAGATAGATTATTTTGATTTGAGTTTACATATACTCTTATTTTATTAAATATATTTCAACGCCTCCATAGAGCTTTATATCTTCTTTAGCCTTTGCTATGTACTAAGATAATTAAGACAATGTATCTTCTAGGATGCTTTGTTCTGCAGTGATCTCCTATTCACCTCATCCCTCACTGAATACGTAATTACTTGCATGCAGGTGCATTGCTATGCTACCATTAAAATTTATGGGTCTGTTTTCTTTGTGAAGTTGGCACAGGTGTTTGGGTTCTTTTTTTAAATGTATGAAATCATTTCAAAAAGTAAATTCTTTCCCACATGCAATTGCACATGGAATTAAAACTTGCCATGGGATCTCCCAACAGAGATAGTAGCTGGTATTGCCATTGTGATGGGGATCCAGGTGAGGAAATTTGCACTGCACTGCAAAATATTTGCAATCAGTTGTTGTTCTGGGGTTGTTTTATTTTTGATTTTTTGATTTTTTGATTCTGGAAGCCTAGAGAGGGTTTAGTTACCAGTGCAGTCGGCTCTTTCGCCTGGTTATGTTGGTACTGGTGAGACATCTGCACAAGATACTCTCACAAGATTTCATCTGTGTATTTCCTGTGGGTTATCTGGATCAAGACACTTTTCTTTCTATGCAAATTCATAACTGCATGTACAGATGTTTTTCTCATCTACTGCTGTAAGACAGTATTGAAAGAAGTTGAAAGAAAAAGTAAAAAAATAAAATAAATAAAATAAAATAAAATAAAATAAAAATGCATGCAGTCCTTGTAGTTAGGTGCAAAAACTGAGAGTACTGGATCAGTGGTCTGCCAAAACACTGTTCTCAGCCATATCAGCTTTTTAAAATATGTTGTATTGTAAGGTAGGGCTATGTAATATTGCCAGACTCTTTTAATTCACTGTTTGATTGCCATAAGTTATTCCTAACTTTTCCTTGGGCAATGATGAGGAAAATCTATGTCACATGTCTGTGACAAGCTGTGGAAGCTAGATGACTTTCAGACAATGCCAGAACTGGTATCCAACATCACTCCACAACCCATGTGAGAGTGTTTAAAGTCTCTGAAGTTTTATGAAGTTTTATGATAATTTGTTGGGAGATTGAGATATGGCCACAAGTAGCATATGAATTAAAATCTGATATTTCTCATCATTCCAATGCAGTATCATGTAGACTGCGAATTTTCTGCCACTTCTACAAGTCCAGGGCTGTCACCTTCCCTGCACCAGCTGCACTGATGACCACATTCTCACCTATCTTCTTCCTCTGCTTTCTTATCACTGTTGTCCTGTGACATTTTATTATCATTATCCTTCCTTTGTACTTCATTAACTCTCCCTTTCCTCAGCACTCTATTCCAGATTTTCAACTGACCTTCAGCTACACTGCTGTTTCCTCTGCTCTTTGTCTTCCACCTTTTAATTTATTTTTTTAATTTTAATTTAGAAAGCTTACATATGATTTTTTAATATTTTTTTTTAATAAAAAGTAAAGGAAATATAAAAGAGGATGTTTATTGTTATTTAAAGCATCTACTCACTAAATGTCATAGTGGATATCAGTCAGGACCCCCACAGTGTATCTTAGTTCACAGAGTTTGGTGCAGGCTGATCTTTCAGGGACACCTTGTCAGCCTGGCACTCATGGGTCCCACCGATGTTGTGTGTTCATCTTTGCTCTAAGCCATTTCCAAAGGCACAGTTACTTCCCACCCATGTTCCCTGAGTATAAGAACAACCTCATGTTTGAAAATTCAGCGAGTATGACTGCCCAGGCACGCTCAGCATCTTTATCCCAGGGCAGAAGCTCTCACTTGTTTTGGCAGTGGGAGCGGGCACTGGCAGGATCGAGTGTTGTACAGCTGTCCCACAGCGGATATCCGAAGTGCCACTGCCCTACAGCGCAGCGTGAGCCTTCATCCTGGCAATAGCAATGGGAAAGGATTCGGGTTGCAGAACTGGCAGCCTGCAGCATGCTTTTAGCTGGGTGGTGTTGTTGCCAAATGGACAGGTGGTCATGAAGAGGCAAGCACAAATGCTGAGCTGAGCTCTTCAGGCTTCATAGGCAATGTTCTTCATAGCTCTGGAGGCCAGAGGTGGACTTGGGATAAAAGCCGTGGTGCCAAATGCTCTTCTCCTACTCTGTTTCCTTGCTGAGTTTGCTGTGTTTTATTATGTTCCATTTAAACCGAGTTTCCTTTGTCACCATCTAATACTGAGTTTTTCAAAATGGGAAAACCAGATACCGTTCTTTCTGATGTAACACCCTTTGCAGCCACAACAGAGTCAGGACAGGCTGATTTCTGTACATTGCATTAATTACCATTGAAAGTTCCTACAGGTGCCAGAGCCTAATAATTTTACACTAACCTACATAAATTTAATACTGTCAAAGTTCCTAAGAGTCAATGACTTACTTCTACAGACCTTAAAAATGAATGATTTTTGTTGGTTCAATGCATTCTTAAGCTTTCCCAATGAACTGTGTCTTCACTACTCTATTAGGCTCCCAAGTACATTACTACACTACAGTAAGCAACTTTTTATTGTGAGGAACTGACTTAATTGTGCTTAGCCATACACTGGAATTTTCATTGTGGCTCTAAGAGGGAAAAAAAAAAAATAAATAAATAAATAAAAAATAAAAAAAAAATTCATCATCATTATCTTTAGCATGTTACAGTTTATGACTTGCTTACTCATTATCTCCTTGAAATGGAACACCCTTCTGACCAATACAAACAATCTCAAAGGGACATCTGGTATTTATATAAATAACTAAGCTCATTGCTTTTTTACCAACTCAAATCTCTGATGACGTGAATTTGCTAGCCCTTGTAGCTGTAAATTAATTATGAAAGTATATTGAGGGCCACAAATCTAGGATCAACATCACAGTGTATGAACTTGCCTTCTTCAGTTTTCTAAGTGGTAATTTCTCATTATTTATCTCACAAGAAATGGTGTCTTGTCTTACAACTTGGAAAAAACTGATGACTTAGTAATGCCAACATAGTCCATAAAGAGATATGATCAATGCTTTTTTTCACTAGATCTGCTGATGGAAGTAAAGTCTTATTCAATTTCCTGTGGAGACATAGTGAACCAAAATCTTCTGCAATAATTTTTTAAGCAGGAAGCTTTCTGCTTAGCTCAGCTGTACTGTATAGCTGTGCATTCACTTCAGAATGCGCATCAAATAGCTGGAAAGAGTTGATAATGTAGGTGGATTTTCCCTAAGACACTGAGGATTCATGCAGTGAATGCAGGTTGTGGTGGAGCTCTTTCCTTTTCCAGCATCTGAGATCATTTATGCTTCTTCAACTTTGTTATTGTTTAGTATAACTAATGCCAGATAATATGACACTTCCTTAATTGAGTGCAAGTTGTTCTGTGTTCTTCATGCCTTTTATTGTTTTTGGCCAACAACCTACCACAGACAGTTGTATCTACTGCAAACATCAGCTCAGATAACTGACAACCCACAGCATTTCATTAACTTGTTATTTTAAGCTAGCTTCCTGAGTTGTTTAATTGGCTTTTTTTTTATTATTTTATTCTCCTATGGGAAATTATAAAGAAACATTGAACAACTCTTCTTCTTTCATAAATGTTTTTATTTTAAATATGTACCACAAGAGAAACAATTAAGGCAGAAAGCTTTTACATATCTGGAAATTATCTATGTAATGGAGAATAAGCTTCATGGCACTGAGTAAGCATTGCAGTTCCTGTTGACTCCTGTTGGGACAGTTAATGTTCTGGATGGTCAGTCAATGGCAAGACTGAGCTGCAGAATCAGGGCAGCCTTTCTTCTACCATCCCAGTCATGCTCAGGGTCCTACTCAGTGGCTTTCCTCTCCTGGCCTTGCCCACATGGATTTCTCCAGGCTACTGTCTAAACTCAGAGTATAAGCCTAAAAGATCTGTTCCTTTTCCTTGCCTTTTCATTTGCTACAGTGGGAGTCACAAATGTAGGTGAAGCTACTGCATTTGGCATTTGTAGGGAAAAAAGATAAGCAAAAAGAAGTAATTTCTAATCTCCTACACATTGGGAAGAAATCAAACAGACACAGAGTGAAAACATAAATTACATCTGGCAAACTCTTGGAAATAATAGAATCAGTCAGGTTTTGGATAGACATTCACCATACCTTGGCAAAAATATTATTTGGAGACAAACTGCTGCACAGCGCAAAGCAGCACAAAGTGCTCTAGCATGTAGCAATACCTGCTTTTTACTTGTGCCTCCCTTCTCTGTGCATAAAGGCCTGTAACTGAGTCTTTTAAGGTTCAGTCCTATATATTATAAGCAGTTGGAAAATTTCACACACCCACTGAAGGTTCCAATGAACACAAAATAGCACAGGAAAGATGCCAATAAGAGGTATTTTTAGCGGCTCATGTCACAGTTGCTGTTTGTCTCTGCTGTGACAGCTAATGAGCTTTGAATGGCTGGGAGAAATAGCACATACTTCAGTAAAAGCCTGAGAATGACTCTCTGTTCTTTAACATAGGCAGTAAATGTTTACTTGAGGTTTCTCTGAACCTTTATAACAAATTATTACAACAGATCCTACATTGCTTAAATGGATTACATTGTAGAACTCCATTTCATATATTTATTTTTGTAAGAGTCTGGCATAGTTTATTGTTTGTTTGCTCTGTAAGATTGGCTGCTAGAGGTAATATTATAAACAGAGCTTGACTGAGTGAACACTTGTTACTAGTAGTAAATATCAGTTACTTATATTTTCTTGGCTTTGGACAAGAAGTACTTAAAATGTAAGAAAATCTGTACATTTTCAACTCAAACTCTTTATCATTACATAGTAGAAAATTTCTTAAAATGTCATTGAGCAAAAGAAAATTATCCATATTTTGGGGTTTCTCACTCTTTCTCCCTTCATTTTCACCATTATACTATACAGAATGTAGCGTGTTACATTCCCAGGAGAAAGGATGATTGATATTGAATGTGTAACCAGCTGAGTGTTTACCCTTCATTTTTCTTACTGACAAGGCATGAGAGAAAGAAAGAGAACAAGAAGGAAAACTGAAGTTGTTGGAATAGTTTTTCCCTTTTGTCTCTAAAAATGCCAATTTGAAAATTCAGTTCAAGTGACCTAGGAGAAAAGTTCCTGTATGCTATCTCAACTTGCCTACTATTTTTATCATATACGTTCTTAGAAATTATCTACTGCTGTACTTAGGTTTGTGGAAAGGAGCCCTTTTTCTTTAGAAATCGGTTTTCTATTCTTGTGCTTCCTGAACAGACAATGAGTGTGTAATTACAGAAAGCTCTGGATGGATGGACCTACTTCCAGTAGTCCACAGTGAACAGGGTAAAACAGTTTTTAGCCAAGTGTAAAAACCTGTGTAAACCCAGAGACCAGTATTTCAGAAGATTTCAGTGGAAGGCTGGAAATGAATCAGAGCAGAACTGAATCTTGAGTAATCAGATCATGACAGGTTTTATATACATATATGCAAGAGGTTTCTAAGGGATTAGAAGCACACATCCTGTAGAGGAACTGCCCAGCATATGACATGGTCTTTTGCATATATTATTTTTTCTGTCTCAGATGGCACAGAAACAATGTGTGTTTCTTGACAAACATTCTTCTGGTCAAGAGACATGCAAGTTTATAATAAACAGCCTCTATCCTCTTCAAATCTAGTTTTCAAATTATTGGTGAGAAACATGTAAATAAGTCTGTTTTCTCACAATTTGTAGTCAGGAAATTGAAGCCGAGTGGCTAGGGGATTCCCTGTTAGAAATGCATTTCTGCACACTGTTCATTCTGAGACTTGTTACTTCAAGCATGACTGCAAATGATTTAGAAACATTACTTATTCATATTCAGAAACCTCCAGATTTTTTTGCGAGTGTTTTTTTATTTTCTATTTTCCTTGTCTTTTCTTTGCAATTAAAAAATATTAAAAAAAAAAAAAAATCTGTTTTCTGTTGACTTCAAAGGCTCTTATGCATTGTGTTTTGAACTGATTTGGTAGTGAACAGTTCTCTAAAGTCAGTTTTCCTTGCTGCTAGCAAAGAATAGGAGAGCCTGAATACCTATGTCAAGATACACCTACAGAAGTAAACTAAATCAACCAGGGCAGATGCCAACCGTTGTTTCCTCATCATCCATATAATTAAATGCTTTAATGTTTTTATGGTTCCTGAGATGTTTCTGGCCCAGACAAATGGATCTCTTGCAGACATGTAAAACTTTAATCCCACACATTGCAGGCTTTGGCTAAATGTGGGGTTGTCAGGCATCAGAAGTGGAGGGTGTAGCTGTGGGTCCTCCCCATTGGGTGGTAGTAGACTGGGAGAAAATGGGGACATACAGTTGAGGTCCAGCTTTTGGTTGAGGCATTTGGAGGTTCATTCACAGGGAACATTTTAGTATACAGTAGGGTGGTTCACCAGGACAGATTCACATAAGCAAGGGTCAGATTTTGAAAGTGGCACTCCATTGCTATCTGACCACAGCTCATCATATAACCAGGGATGTGAACACGAGATATGCTTGTAGGAGAAGTCAAAAATGGTAACTTTAGTGCCTTATCTCTCACTCCTTAATACCTAGAAAAATCACAATCATCTCCTTTCTTAGAGTCTTGAATGTGTAGCAAAAGTCAAACTTTTACTATTCTTTGTGCTGTAGAAGATTTCGGTTTGTTGTTCACGGTTACTCCAAATTGTCTTTTGGTCATTATTGTTGAACAGCAGCATGTGATGTCTTCTGTTAATTACCACTTTGTCCAAGATTGTATGTCATCAGTGCCAATCAACTCTTTTCTTTTTTGACTCTTTCCTGGTATCTCTAATGTCTCTTTATGCTTTCATTCTCCTTTGTTATTCTGTTGCCTTTTAAAATATTTTAAATTCTTTACCATCTGTGATATTCAGCAGTTTGGCTCCTTTTTCCATATCATTTACAGTGCTCTATGGTAAAGTCTCAATTCTTACTGCATAGTACTAGTGAAATATGCCAAACCAGTGGCACTCTTACTATAGATGATGATAAAATGTCAGTAATGTTTTTATTAAAAAAAAATGTCTGTACATGTTCATTATCACTTATGATATTTTGTTTTGTGTTAGGAATTTTAACTATTATGAATCAGTAGCTACCACCTAAAAAAAGGCATACCTTGAGATTTTTACTGAACACTAGAACTTACTCCTCTGTCTACAACAGCCTATTCCATTGGCCTTCTGTCAGGAACTTGAATTTTTTAGTTGCTTGGCTGCCAAATGTTGGCTAGGAAGTGATGAGTTTTCTGAGAAATCCACTCTTGGCCTCTGTAATGCAGCTAAATTCACTGGATTTCCATCTCTCTAAAGAAGAACTTTTTACAAAAAAGAATACATATTCTGGTGAACTCTGCTTGAATCCAATTTTAATAACTGATTTAATCATTCAGTAGCATTTCTATTTACCAAAAACAGATGTAAACTTTATGGAAAAGAAAAAAGGAAACAATAAACTAATTATTATTCCTACATAATAATCCTTCATAATTGCTTTTCTTTGAATAAATCCAGTCAAGATGAGCAGCAGATACAGAAACCATTGACTCTAACTTGTTATATATAATTAGTTCTTCTTTTTAAAGGGTAAAATTTTATTTTTTGTTAACCAAGGGCAAATACAAGTGTTTAATGAAAAAAGTTCAGCATTGTCAATGGCCTCATTGATCATTTTCATTTTTCACAGCCGTTGTCAAACTGCTTTTCACATTGTACTGTTCTGAATGTCTTCTGCAGGGTTAGCTTCTGAAGTTATGTGTGCTTTAGCACTAGACCATAACTATGACAATGACAGACTTGCAGGAATCCATTCTCTTTCTCAGAGAATGAGATTTCAATTTTAAAAGTTAGACCTTTTTTCAAAAGCAGTTAACCAAAATGGCAGAACATGTCAATATATGATACTAAACCACTGCATGCATACAGGATCACATATGGACCGGCATTTTACAAAAGTGGAACCAAAACAATGGGACTAGTCCAAGCCCATTTTCATGACCAAATCTTGTGATAAGAATATCACCATTGTTTTTATGCTAGCTTTATTTAAGATTTCACATCTAAATAAGACTTTTGAAATGCAGAGAATGTAATTAAATATAGCAAGGCTTCAACATTTTAGTGTGTTTCTTTCCTCAACAGCAGCTGTCTTCTCTTTATATTCCTGGGCAAATGAAATTGTTGAAGCATTGAAATGTTTTTAGTTTTAATTATTTTTTTCAGTCTCTACAACCAAGACTTAGTGTCTACATATATTTCCATGAAGTGAGCCTGAAAGTTATCTTCTGTACTAGCAGTGGACTTGAATGTTCTCAGAATGAGGATGTTTTGTAAATGTAGTGCCTTAGAGGCATAGTTTTTTAAGAGTAAGGAACAGTAGTGACTGTGTTTACTTTATACAGTGAGAAAATTGATTTTTCTGAATTAGCTTTCAAAGTATCTTTAAGAAGCACAAAGAGAAGCAAAAGATGTCAAGATATTAGAAATCTACAGAACAAT
>CM021767.1:86802198-86854599 GCA_011076525.1 Nettapus auritus | reverse complement strand
TGTTTTTATTTCTGAGGTCATCATTTGCAAATCAAAATTAACTAAGTGAAAAATGTCTTACTTTTTAGTAGCTGGGATATTTATGAAAAATATGTGGATTTCCTTTCAGTCTTCATTTATTGCTTTTGTGTTTCCTCTTTTCTTTTTACCATGACAATGGGGGTTAGTTGAACTGCTTACTCTGTGGGTCTTTCTACAATTGCTTAACATTTTATAAAATTAAAGCATTTGTAAAAAACATCAGAATCAAGACAAATAAAATTAAGAATTTAGTGATGAACAGGGAAGAAAAATTTTATTTCTCATTCTGTGTCTGGTAAGCTCTAATTTGTTAAGATTTCTCTATTTCCACTTTGCCAGCAGACTCTGTTTAATGCTTAAATATACAGTACAAATGATTCATAGAGTACCTAAAAATGATGTGCAGTCTTGGCACAAAGTAGTTGAATATCAAATTAACTGGTAATATCGGCATACTGCAGGTCTTCATATCACAGAAATAAGCAAAAGGATAAATGAGGAGGAAGCCTGATGGTTTTGGTTCTATTGCAGTTCTATCTCTGCTTGGTCTTGTGAGACCACAACAGCACCATAACTACATTGACTTTGGATAACACTGAGGACAATTATTATGGTGTAGTTGTGCAATAGGAGTGCTCTGCTCTTGGGAAGTTGATTATATGTGCAAGACATGAGGAGAATAACCTGAAGAAAATACATCATTCAGATACCTGTTCTTCAGATGAAAATCTTAGGGTGCAGGCTATATTTCTGCTGACCACTCTATCTTTTGCAGCACAGACAACATAGGGGAGAAAAAAATTAAACAAAATCAAAAAAAAAAAAGAAAAAGTGTACAAAAGCAGGGTGTAAAGAACAGACTTCTTCCCACTGCTTAAGCAATATCAGCGGATTAATCCTAACAAGGTCTATGCTAAGTAAGCATGTTTTTTTTTTGTTTGTTTTTTGTTTTTTGTTTTTTTTTGTATTGTTGTTGTTGTTTTTTTTTTTTGTTTTTTTTTTTTTTTTTTTTTTTGGAGGGACTGGTAAATGTATGCAGAAAAGAGAAATGCCCACTCTGAAAAGCAGTCACTGATATCTGCTGCCTGATTTAGAGCAGGTTAGACTTGATTCTGAGAAACCAGGGCAGTCGCAATTCCCATTGAAGTGCTGCCAAGCTGAGGAGTGATTATTACAGCAATAAATCAAATGAAGCTGTTAGGAACTGGTAGAATACATCTCGATAGGATTGTAGCATCCAGTGTGAGTAGCAACAGGAGAGGTACTGACACCAACAGGAAAGAATATCTGAGGTAACTTACTGTTTTAGCCAACTCATAACCTTATCTTTTACACATTTTGAACCTCTCTACTCAGACAGAAAACGTTACCTGGGTTATACGATAAAGTACTCAGAGATACCTGTCTTTTTTTTTTCCGTTTATAGCAACAGTTTTGCTATTTTGGACATACACTCCATTCCACTTTATTTGCTTAGAGTTTATAATCACTTTTTCTTTAAAATGAAGAATTACTAAAAAGAATACTGTCCATCAGCTTCATCTGAACCTCCCTCTTTCTGTGATTGCAGCACTGTCACAGATATGACTGTGATCAGAGAGATGCTCTCACTTGTAGATGATAGATCTCAGAAGTTGCTTTGCTGTAAAACACAGGAGTGGCTAGGTGAGCACCCAGTCCATATTGCTTCCTGACTTACTGCTTGCAGTAGGCACAAGGACGGCCAGTCCCATCAGAGGAGCTGAAAGGCAGTCTCCTTCTGCTGCTTTGGTGGTGTACATTTTAGAAGGTAGCTCCTGTTCTACTGCTGCTGAACTGGCACATCTGGGAGTCTTTGGCCAACCTCTGGAAGATGGTCTTTTCCAAAAGTGTTTCTGGAATTATTTGAATTCCAGGGGTCACAGCCCTGGAAATTAGGTATTATAATGTGGTATGTGGAGGCAGATTTTGTCTTTTACCTGTAAAATCACTAAATTCATGACACTACTGTTTGATTTGAGACTTAAGAGGACAGGGCAAAAGTCTTAATGTAAACTGCCTAAAATTGTCTGTGTTTTTGTGAATTGGAGTTAATGAGATGAGTAAGTACAAACTAGTAAAAGAAAAGACCAGGACCCGTGGAGACATGCAGTAGCAGGATATGTCCTACAGACAACAGGAAGAGAGGTAGCTGGGGAGAAGAAATGGATGAGGAAATAAATGGCCTTAAGACACTAATAGCCTTACTCCTAACCTCTGTTCTTCAGGTACAGAAGGGTAGCCTGAAGGAAAAACCCAGAAAGAAAATATTAATTTGGAAAATGGTTAGAGCGAAAACTGTTAAAACTGTTACCTATACATGGCATTTCCTGGCTGCTTACTGAAATGCTGTTAAACATACACACCTTCTTCAAAAGATACTACCCTCTATAGTCTGTTGGTGAAAATGCAATGTAATTTAACAATTGATCTTTGCCAGGCAGTTAAATACATATGAAAAACTCTCTAAAGTAAATGGAAAGTTAATGGGAGTTGAGATGTAAATATATAATCGTTCACTCTGTCTCATCAGACTAAAAACTTAATCTAATTTACAAAGAATATGCAAATGTTTTCTCTATATTGTAACTCATATTCCTTCTAGTGGGAAGCTAATTAAAAGAAATGAAGAAGACAAGACAGAGATGAAAAAAACATCAGAGATAACTATGACCTAAAATATAGATTTTGCATATAAAGTTTACAAACTATAAGGGTATTTCCATGTTTAAAGCAAATAGTGTATCATTAAAAGAGCTCAAAATTCTCCCTGCCATTTGTTTCCTACAAACTGATTACAAACAAAAGGAATTAACTATGCTGTTTTAAGTTACCAAGGACAGAATTCAAAATAAAGCTAATAACCTGAGCAAAAAGTGTAAGATAAATCTGATTCTTAAAGTTGTTTAACTTTTCCTAGTTCAACATGAATAACAGAATATTTTAAGATATGTTTTGTGTAATTGTATTAATTAATCTAGAGATTATGAGATTTACATTTTAAAGCTAAACTATTCTATGAAAGGTGTTTCTAATTGAAAACCAAAGCATAATACATTTCTTATTTTAAAAAATAAAAAGCAGCTTTTTACATAACTCTATACCCTTTTTATTTTTTCCCTAAACTAACCAGAAGTCATTCAAATCAAGTCTTTCACGTCTGCATCTGCCTGTCACATGTAACACTTGTACCTTCTGACTCAAAGTCAGAGCCAAAAAAAGAAATTTCCATCTGCAGAACCAATAATTGTTAATTAAAACTCTTTTTTTCATTTGCGAGAGTTGAACTTAGAAGCATTATAATTTGGCTGCTATTTCTGTAATTAATAGCAGTGTTATTCCATTACATGTACAAGATTTTTGGCTTGCATGAGTCAATAACTTGTTTGAGAGACTTTAAGTGCATTGGTTAAAGGAACAAATTAGTGAAGAATCAATATGCCACACATGGCACAGATTGAAAAATGGCTAAATCACAGGCCACAAAGTGAATTTTAACTAGCCAACAATCATCAAGGGGGTTTAGTAAAGCAGAGGAGAATTCCCTATGAGTCCTCCCTCTGCACTATTCAAGCCTTATCAGCAAACAGGTACTACAGGTGGAAATAAAAATTTAAACAAAGAAAAATGGCATGAATGATTACTTTCTCCTGTTGGTATAGGTTATGATATGAAAGTTGTATGACTTTATGGCATGGATATACAAAGTTTCTTTTAATACATCAAAATTAGATAATTTCATAAATCCATGGATACTGCAATGTGATAGCTGACACTGAAGTTACATGCGTCTCTTTCTGCAGTTTTATTCCCTTTTCCAGCAGATGTCAATGCTCTTCTTGGCTGCAGCACTGGTACTCAAAAATGCATTGTAATTACTTGTTGCAGTTTTTTACAAAAATGAAAATCAGCAAGAATAAAACAACTTTTCAGAGAATGTGCACTTACCATACTGTCTACTAATTAACCCCTTTCCTACTTCCAAAAGAGGGGAAAATGGAAAGAATGCCCGCGGGTTCCTCTTATTCTGTTTGTACACTTAAACTGAAACGTTACTTTTGGGGAATTATAAACCACTTTGGTCAAAAGCATGCACCATTGCTGTGATAAGCTGATTTACAATAAAGTTACTAGTTGGTTGCTTTGAAAAGAACATGTTTTACTGAGTCAGAGCTTGTTTGTTCAGAGTACTTCATTTGGTGGATCCATACCTATGTGTGTGCTGGTATGAACAGCTGGAGAGATTAGTAATGACGAATCCTGAGGATTGTACAGATGCAGAAGAAAACTAGGGTACATATGCATGATAAAAAATGGAAAAGTGACCCTAGCATACTAAGTAAGCCATTAGTTGTGGAAGATCCTCATCCTGTCCTGGCTTGTCTGACTGCATAGTGTTCCATCATGAGATTTAGGAATAACTGATAAGTGGACTGTTGAGTCAGCTTCTCTCCTTGCAGATGAATACTGAGTTCTTTAGACCGGGCAGAACAACTTCCAGACTGAGATAGACTCACAATAATAACATACTTGCTCAAGTCAGAAGTAACCAGAGTAGAGATTTGGAGCTGGTTGTCCTCCATCATCTTGGGCAAATAAACTGTTCTGGAGTTAACTTAGTTTCTTGATCCATTCCTTTTAATCCTTTTCTTCCCATTCTCTCACTCACATTCTCATTTTCTCTGTTCTTTGCTGCTAAGCCTGAGGAATCTTTCCAATGTAATATAAATCTTAAATGGTTTGAAAAAAAAAAAAAAAAAAAAAAAAAGGTTTGAATTTATTTAAGCAAAAAGTATGCTTTGTTGAAAAACTTGCATTGAGGTCCCAGTGTCCACATGCCCAGGTCCCTGCATGAATGCCTCAGGTGCACTTTCCTGTTTAGGGAAATGGGTGTTTAATCCATATCATGGTTTGTTTCTTTGTTGTTTGTCTTTCAATGTTGTCTTCATAGCTTATTTATTTCTATCTTAAAGAAGGGAGATGCATATATGGAATGAACACTGACCAAGAAATTTTCTGGAAATGATGTTGTGGTGTAATTTTTTTTTAATTTGACAGACAGGAAAATCAAGAGAACTTGTTTTCTGTATGTGTCTTAGAAAACTGTAATTAAATGTGACATCATTATGCATATTTTCCATTTCACTCCATTACTTTTTACTATGTATATCATGATATGAGGGACTTCATTGAGTTAGTCATATTTTTTCCTGAAATGTTTTACTAAGAATTAAATATAATGGTGAGCAATTTTCCTTTGCATCTGTTCTCTGTTTAGGACAGGTCTACTATTTCAAAGGTTTTTGGTGAGCAATAAAATGGGAAACAGAAGGTCCACTTACAACAGTTTTTAAGGAAATCTCCTTTCATGATTTCTTCATAACTAGGTCTTCAATTTTTTGAATCATAGTATTTGATTGCTGCTTTTCTGTTTGATTTTGTAACAAAATATCCAATTTCCACTCAAAAGTTAGCAGCACTTTTGGAAACAGACATCTCTATTTAGCAGACTCCCTGAAAAACAAAGAGTGGAGAAAAAAAAAGCAAAAAAAAAAAAAAAAAAAAAAAAAAAGTTAAAGAATATTATCAAGCTATTCCTCGCTTTCAAAAAGCTTTTTTCTTAATTTTCCCTTAACATTCACTGTATTTCCTGAAACTGGGAAACCAACCTGTTTGGCAGCCTAGAGCACTTCTGAATTAATGGTTAATGGTAAGAATCTGGCTGAGCTACACTCTATGACCCATCTGTCTCCAGTGATTGGGAGTTTAACACTGCTGGGCTGAAGTTTGCTTTGAAATCCTCTACAATGAGTCTGTGCTAACATCTACATATTTAATTTAGGTAACTTTGCATTGAAACAGACGGTTTACCATTGACTTAATTTATATGTCTAATTATATATGCATTAAAGAGAAGACTTCATATTCTGTCATTTGCTGTTGATTACACATTTTAAAAGATGACTTCTTATTTTAAAAGTGGCACTGGACCACCATTTACAGTGGAATGAAACTGGCTAGATTGTGTATGGTAAGTGGAAGAGGAAACTTTAAGCAGATATACACAAAATGCAGCCAAAAGTATAGAAAGGAAATTAGGAAAGTGGAGATAGGTCAGAAAGGAAAGGAAACCAGTTTTGGTAAAACAGAAATAATAAACTGGTGCAATGAAGTGAGGACTTTCAGGAAGCACAGGAAAAGGTATTGGCATCTAATGTGAGAAGCAGAAGTGCATATCAGTGGTGATCTTTCCTGGGAACTCACATCAAGCTCCAGGAAAAAAAAAAAAAAAAAAAAAAAAAGTGACTTCCATTGCTGGTTCATCTCCCAGTACTGTTTCAGACTGGAGCTTTGTGTAGAGGCTCCAGTATAGGATGTGTCTTGCAAAAGAAGATTTGGAGGTCTTCTGGCAAGAAGATCTGATATAGTGCCTTTGTCTGAGTTTTTGTAGTGTTTTTTGTTTGTTGGATGGGGGGAGGGAGGGAGGAGTTGGTTGGTTGTGTTTTTTTGCCTCATTTGACAAAATTCTGAATCTCTACAACTTGGTAATGGTGTAGTCTGTTCTTTTATTCGGAAGGAATTCAAATTTTAGATTGCTGAATTAGCAGGTGTCATCTCTGGCCACATGTCTAAAAACACTTCGGTACCAGAGGGTAGGAAAATTATTTACAGAACATACATTTTTCAAAGGACTCCCAAGAAGATCCATGATCTCACAGATGAGCAAACCTGTTGTCTGCAATTAGTACAAAGAAATTAGAAGAGACTATAAAAAAAGAAATACTAAAATTAGTGCACATGTTATTATGCAACATATTGGAGCAAAGTGAGTATGGTTTTGAAAAGGGGAATTGAGACCTGCAACCCCCTCGCACACTCTGAGGGTTTCCACAAGCAAATGAAGGAGAACTGGTTGATGTGATCTTCTTGGATGTCAAAAGGCTTTTGACAGGATCCTTCACTAGAGACTCTTAAACAAAGTTACCCTCGGATAAAACGGCAGTTCCCTACAGAAGAAAAGTACTAGTTAAAATGTAGAGGGAAAAGGACAGGAATGTATTTCCAGTTTTTGCAGCATGGGTAGTTCACCAGGGTAGTCCTACATATGTCTGTGGTGATCAGAATATTTATAAGTGATTTGTAAAGTGATGAAGAAAGAAATGATAAATGGCATCTAGAGTAAGAATTGTTGTGAAGAACTACAGAAGGATCGTATGATACTGAGTGAACAAATGTTAGAATGATAGATGAAATTCAGATGTGAAGTGATGCACATGGGAAAAAGAAGTAATCCTTCCTTCAGACATTGAATGATGTGCTATTAGCTAATGAATACCACATAGGAATGAGATAATGGAGTTACAATAGTCTGTTCTGTGAAAAGTTGAGCTCAAAGTTCAGAATCAATCAGAAAAAAAAAAATAAATAAATAAAATAAAATAATTAAATAAAAGCAAATGCAATGTTTGAAATTATTAGAAAGATAAAGAGAACAAACCAGAAAATATTACACAACTGGACAAATGTTTGGTATCATGAATGCTGTGTACAGTTCCGGTTCCCTGCATCTCCGAAAAGATATTTTAAAATGGGAGAAGACTCAGAGGTGGTCATGGAGTATGATAAAAGTCCTGTTGGCAGCTTCTATATGAGGAGTATTAAAGTGGACTAGGATTCTTTAATCTGGGAAAGGTATGAAGGTGGAGGCACAGGAAAGATGGATAAGAAACTTGGTCCCTGTGACTAAAAGAAGTAGGGGATGTGAAATAAAAGCAAGGACTATCAAGGCAACCTGAGCAGAGGCAGCAGTTCTTTACTGAAGTGGAGCTGAGTGGGGGAGCTCTGTTGCTCAGTGCTGTGGATACAGTTTAGATAGATTGACTGAGTAACTGGACTAATTCATGGAAGAAAAAACATAGGCTGTCAGCTGCAAAGACGCTGTGTCTGGCTGAGCCCAGGACAGTTTTCCAAGGAAATGCCTTTTTGTGTTTTGCTATTCTTATATAATTGCCAAGAATTCTTCCGCTGGGCACTGACAGATACTGTGCTTGTACCATTGATATGGCTCCAAATGGTCATTACCATGTTCTTACATTACTTTAGTATTATTTGATGTCTGGTGTGTAGCTGCATTTAACCTCTGAACATGGAGAACATTATTGATTTGGCTGCTGTAAATCAACCAGAAGTACAGAAATGCTCCTATTCAGTGTCTGTAAAAACAGTGTCTAACATACAGAATATTATAAATTAATTTAGAAGCTTAACTAAGGTACAGACCTTTCCTTGTTTTGCTATCCAACAGAACTTGATGTATTATGCAGAATTTATCGGGAAAAGTTTGTTCATATATGGTATGCTATGAATGAATTAGTAAATCTTTTATCACATTAAATCCCACATACTAAAATCTACATGTTGAAAAATATGAGTACAATATTTTTGATTTTCCAGCATATACATATGATGAGCATGCATAAGCATGTACACGTATGTTCTTTGACATGGCATGTGGAAAATGGGTCTATTATATACCTGTAGATACTTTAATAACAAAAAAAAATATTCTGTAATTAGATGTACTTGTAATCATAAGCGGTATAATTATAGTTGTAAGCAGTGTCAGTAACAGAATTAAGGTGAATTTGTCATCTCCATTCTAACAAATGAATATATAAATATGAAAGGATATCATGTCATTTAGTTGTTTGTTTGCAGATTGCAACTGGCTGTCAAATGAATGAAGAATTTTTTTACTACACTGACATTTTTATCTTCTGAAATTATAAGGAATTAATCAAATGATTTAATTAAACTATTAATCTACATAGTAAAGCCTTAGAAGATTATTTAAGTGTAATTCAGTTTTTCCTCTCATCTGGACCTCCTGATATGATTAGTCTTTTCAGTGCCAGTGTTGAGATTTAACCCAGCAGACAGCTCAGAACCATACAGCCAATTCCTCGCTCTCCCCAGGTGGGATGGGGGACAGAATCAGAGACGTAAAAGCGTGAGGGCTCATAGGCTGAGATACAGACAGTTTACTAAGTAAAGCAAAAGCCATGCACACAAGCAAAGCAAAACAAGGAATTCATCTGGTACTTCCCATCAGCAGGCAGTTCAGCCACTGCCAGGACAGCAGGGTGATGGTTTCTTGGAAAGAAAAATGCCATCGCTCTGAACATCTCCCCTTCCTCCTTTGTCCATTCCTTTGGCTAGCCTGGGCCAGTAGCCTTGGCTGTGTCCCCTCCCAGCTCCTGGTGCACCCCCAGCTCCTCGCTGGCAGGGCAGCACTAGGAGAGGACAGGCATTGGCTCTGTGTGAACACTGCTCTGCAACAACTAAACATTGGTGTGTTATCACCATTATTTTCATCACAAGTCCAAAGCATAGCTTTGTGTGACCCTCTGTGAAGAACATTGACTTTCAGTTAATGTTGACTCATGGAAAACCATGAGGCAGAGAAAACAGAAGATTATTGCATAGTAACTTAAGGCGTAGGTCATTGTTAATTGGTTAGAGCTAGTGAAGTTGAATGCATCTGTTTTTCAAAGGTTACTAGCTAACGAATCTGTAGAAACCCCATGTAGAAAATACCTAAAAGCCTGAGTTATACTGAATTAACATGATATCGACATGCTTAATCCATATATACTGCATTGCTTTAAGGGGCAGTACCCCTAGGAAGCAAAACCCCATTTCCAGCTGAGAGTTTAGAAAGACCAGCTGAGTGCTGGTCACACATCCTTGTTATTCTTGCTTTAAAGAGGACAGGAGCAAGCTGCAATAGCACTGTATGCTGAAAATGTACACAACATCTCTCTTACTTTTATTGCTTTACTGTGTGTGGCCAGGGCAGACAGCCCTGGTTCCTAACTCAGCCTAAATTCCTTTGTGCCCTCTGCTTACACAGCACTGGTGCTCACTACTTTCCAAGAGGTGCCCAGAAACTGCAGGAAATGCATCAGTGTGTGAAGCAAGATTTTCTAACACTCCCCAGGAATATCATGATATTGTAGAGGAAATCATAAATATCAATAGATGAAGGTTTGCATTCTATTTTGTGAGAGTCTTTTGGACCTGATAGCCCAGCATTTTCTATATATCTGGCCATCTGGGCCTAAAGTACTTATCCACTTCCACTTTAAAAGATTTCACAGAGAGCTTATGAATACTAATATATGAAGGTGATAGGGCAGCTTAGGTACCTGTTACTTCTGTCTGTGGTGTTACAAAAGTTACTTACTTTTATGAGCTGCATGTATGCTTTTTATTAATCTAGAGAATATTAGAAGTTCTTTATTTAAAAAGTGAAAGAGTGAAAAAGTGAAAGATCTGTTGTATGTATATTAACAATTAAAAATAATGGAGAACAGGTACATGTGTATACACAAGTTCCATATTTTTAACTTTATGAACAGGGCAAAAGCAATGGTTTTGCTTCAATAGCTTTTAATATTCAGGAACAGCTGTGTCACCCCTATGCCATTTTTCAAGTATGAGCTGCAGCCAGTCGAGAGTAGTGCTGGGATAACAGAGGATTTTGAACTTAGTCATAGTGGCAGCTCAAATCTCTTTGCTGATAAAGCTCACAGCCACCCCTGTGCGTTTTCTTGTCAGTTAAATAAAAAGTCACTCACAGGCTGGCAATGTCCATTATTTCCAGCTGCTGTCTGTCTGTTCCTCTGCCAGTGTTTAGTAAATGTAAACGTGGTTTCCTGCACTGTGTGCATGACAGCAGTTTTAGAGTGTGCGGAAGGGCAGAGGCAGGAGGACTATGTAACGCCATCTCCAGTGGGAAACTGATGGGAAGCAGTGATGAAAAAACGTGCAAGAAGGGTGGTGAGAGTGTTGTGTTGGAACTGATCAGAGGGGTGGCATGATGGGGATCTGAGTGCTCTCATTGCTAAAGTTCCTATTTCCCTGGTGCTGTGACACAAGGTAGCCACAGTGCAGTAATCCACTTCAAACACATTCAGAACCCAACAGATAGCTGAAGACAAAGTTCAACTTCATCAGCTTGGTGTCTTTTGCTTCTTTCCTTCCTCCTTTCACCTCATGTTCAAGGTGGTAAGACATCCCAGATATCTCTTCTTGTATTTTTTTGCACCATGCATTCTTTGTCCTGTGGCACTCTACATGGCTTCTGTGCTTCTAGGGGGTGTGGAACTAGATGATCCTTAAGGGTCCCTTCCAACCCAAACCATTCTATGTTTATTATGTACTTTTCCTTTCACTACCATCTTTGACTTGCATCACTTATCCTATTTTAGATAAGCCAAATATTCTTCTCAGAGGTTATGAAGGCAAGTCAAAGAATCACAGAATAGTTTTAGTTGGAAGGGACCTTACAGACCACCAAATTCCAACTCCACTGCCATGGGCAGGGACACTTCCCACCAGACCAGGTAGCTCAAAGCACCGTCCAGATTGGCCTTCAATTCTTCCAAGGATGGGGCATCCACAGCTTCTCTGGGCAACCTGTGTCAGTGCCTCACCGTCCTAACAGTAAAGATTAGACACTAGAATTTTTCCATAGAGTTTTCAACACATCCTCTATAAAGCCACATAACTCAGATTACATTCAGTGGGCATTTTTTGCTGTTGATTTCAAAGTAGATGTCTTACAGTTTTCAATAGATTTTTGTTGTTGTTTTTTGAGACAAAGGGAGAAAATAACATTTCAAATGAAGATCATTTTTTCTTCTACTATGAGTCTGTGTTAGAGAAAAGTACAATGTGTGAGAGGATAAAGGGCAGCATTTCCAAAATTATCCAAGCATCATTGCAGCCTTAGTTCCATTTTCAAAGCAATGTAAGCACTTTGGAGCCTAACGGCTGCAACAGATTTAGACAATATCCTTATTGTAGTCTAAAATTGACAAAGTACTCTAGGTGCCTAATTCACACTAACTTCAAGTGCTCTGATGCTCTCATAATCCCTGCTAGATATGTCTTTGAATCAGTACAAACCCAAAGTCTCCTGAAAATTGGACCCTCATTCTCACCAAAATGCATGGGAACATGAGTGCTAATGTCACTTCTTAAAATAGGATTTTAAATCCTAAGCCACATAGGGCCTGGTTTTTAAAAGTATAAAGTCACTGACAGATGCAGAAATGGGCCAAGAGAAATTTAAAAGTAAAGGGAGAAAAGCAAGGAAGGAAGGCGAAAGGAAGACAGCCAGCTGGCATATAGAATATCTATCAAATAATAGATTATTTACTAAATGCTAGATATACACTAGATTTACTAGATATTCACTAAACAAAAATGCATATGACATCCAATCCATACAGGCAATCATTTCTAGACCAAAGCATTCGTATTTTTAGTTTTTCTGAAGCTTTGACTTTTAAAGCTGTGTAAGTGCCTGGATATGCAAGCAGATGTTACTTGCAGAGCCCTTTGAGCAATCAACTGCATAAGAGCCTGAAAAAATAAACCTAATCCTACACCAAAAGTCATTTGTTTTGGTCTTTATGAGAGGGACACAGGATCTTAATTTAGGCTTACCCAGTGGTAGTGAACAGGTCTTGATTAACACATCCTATTAGCAGTCACAGACACGTAGCAAACACATGGGAGAGCAGGAGAACTGGGAGTATTGCACTTGGGAAGTATGAAGGTTACAGCTATCCTAACACATTAAGCAATGCCAAGCAGTGGTCCTGGATGCTGGTATGACCCCTCAGCTCAGGGCTAAGAGAAGGAGCCATCATCCAAATAGTTCATGGTTCATGCTGGGCAGGGAAGTAGAAGCTAGGGACCATTGCCAATAGGCAGTTTGGATTTTGCCACTTTGTTTGGTAGGGTTTGCTTTTCTGACGTGAGCCAAGCTGGGACAACTGGTCTGAAAGTTAGAGGCATGGCCAGAGTACAGCAAAGGATATTGTGTTGCAGGAGAGTAAGAGAAGTGAGAAGGAGCTTCAAGTATGGGACACAGGTGCAAGGAAATTCTGCTTTCTTTCTTCTTTAAGATTTATCCTTACAATTTTACATCCTAGTTTTGTCCAGGATCAGGAAGGTGACTGTCCCTAAAAGTACACTCAACCCATACTACTGGAAATGTTTCTGCTTTGCTTGTCTCTACTTTTAGTCCATTCTCCTTGCAGGCAGTATGATGCTGCAGTGATCCATTACTTCTTTCAGGTACTGTTATATGGCATAAACAAGCAGTGTTGCTGTCTTTCTGCTCCTCGTTACCAAATTAATTTGCTACTGAGTTGTAGCAACAGTCGGTACCACAGCTGTGATGTTTGCCACCATTTCAGGAGGTAGGAGTTCTATATAGTTCTACCTCTATACCTATTTTTTTCCTCAAATTTGACCTCATTGTGCAGAGCTAGAAATGAAATTCAGGTTGCTAAGACTCAGAAGACGGCTGATGTCAAGGTCAGCCAGTCACCACTTGGTGTTCTGATAGAGTGGAAATGGAAACTGGGCATAGCAATTAACTTTCTAGGAAAGTGGAGGGTTAGCAAGTGGAGCATCAAACAGCAGGCACAGCATCCCCACGTATCACCCTCTTTACCTTCAACTGAAAAGCTGGCGTAGGGGTGTCAGCAGTGAATAAGATGTTTTTGTAAACTGAAAGATATGTGACACTAACTACACAGATGCTTTTGTTTAGTATATATAGTTAGATCAATAGAAGAAAAATGTTTCCATAGTTTCTATAGAGATAAAAGACAAATCTTCTGAATGTCTTAATCAGGGGCAAAGGTTCATTGGCTTATGATTAACTTTGTTACTCAAAACAGATTTGAATTTATAGCATTTGTGGTTGGACACTGTTTAGCAGTGGATACATCTACTTAGTCTGTATAGACTACAGAAAATTGTCTAATAAGAACCTCATGTTGGTTATAATCCAAGCCCTAATTTAAAGCTTTTTTTTCCAGTGCAAGATTAAACCTGTTTCTTCCTACTGGTTAAAATGGTGCCCAAATAATTTATGTCAGACTCATATGATGACAAAACTGAAGGGAGCTCCAGTGGTAATATGTTACTATTACAGTGTCATTGCTTAACTACATGGACTCTAAGACATCCTTGGCTTGAAGGTTTTTTGCTTTAGGCTTTATCTGCGGTGCACAGACATGTATTCCTGTGATAGAGAAGGTTGCATGAAAGGACATATTCTCTCCAAAAATGTCAAGTTTGTGGGAACACAGGGCCAGAAGGGACACCAATGCCAGTGCATCTCATAATTAAGGCAACTGTAAAATCAGTACTGAGTTCAGGGTGGTCCCCAGCACGAACCACTACATTCACTCTTTGTACTGCATCCCAGGAGCCACAGGGCATTTTCTTGAATCCTAGAAGATTAGTGGCTGTAGTAAAAAAAAAAAAAAGAGAGAGAGAGAGAGAGAAAACAGAAACTAGAGTTGTAATGCACTACAGAGACTGAGGGAATCACCAAATTCTCTTCTGTACAGTAACAAAGTATTTGATAAATAATATCCCTGGATAGTAATGACCTGTGGAAAAAAAGTTGTTCTTGATCCAAATTTTTCAGCTTAACTTGGCCATGATCAAGTGAAGTGAACAAACCAACTGCATGTCTGAGAACTGGAGAAAGCAGGAGAATAAGTGCTTGTCTTAACTGGATGATCTTCATCTTCCAAATATGCATTGCCCTTCTTCTTCCCACTCCCTATTTATAGGGAGTCCTTGTACTTCCTATTTATTTCCAAGGCAGCTAAATGTTTTCCTAAATCCCATAGGGAGCCATGTTTGGCTCTGAGTATGGATACAAAGATTCACATTTTCCTTTTTTTTTTTTTTTTTTTTTTTTTTTTTTCTCCAGGATTTCTCCAGTTTATTTTAGATAGTACTTTTCATAAGCTTATGAGACTCATATGCAAACAGTTTGGGTTTCTTTCCCTGTAGGACAATTTCAGAACTCTAATCTTCAGATGTTTAAATGCCTTCTTGTAATTTTAATTTTAAATTTATTCATGCACCATTTATAACCAATTTACAGTCTTATGTTATATTATGTTGAACTTATAAACCATTTACATGAACTCAGTAATTGATATATATATATTTTGATTGTATTTGTTACAGATAAAGAGTTCACTACAGCAGGTTGCTTATGAAAATAATTTATAACTCTCTATAAAGCCTTTAATTGATGTTTGCTTAAAGCCATTAAGGAAAACAGTATCTCCACCTGTCTCCAACATGCCTGTAACTTCTATCAGTCATTTATAAACATTTACATATCATCAGCATATTTATGAAATAATTAATGACATATCACAATACAGCTTGTGCAAGTACTGCTAAGTCAACAGGGATAGCTTCTTTGATTATTATTTTTTTTAGACTAACTGTGCATTTAAATTTTGATACAGAAAATTCCTTACTGTGTTAATAAAACAAGCTTTAAAAGCACCTATATATTCATGAATGTTCTTTGAAGGTTTGGCTCCCTGATAATTAATGGAACAAAAAGGACCAATACACCTAATTCAGCGGCTGCTCATGATGGTGCAGCTTCTGTTGTTCCTATAATGACACAAAACAATTACCTTGTTTTTCCAATGCATCACAATTCATATAGACCTTTGCACATCTGCACAAAGCAGAACAGTGTTTTTCACCTAATAACAACATATTATGCTGAATTTGTAAAGTTAAAAAGCTCATGCAAGCAGTGGGGTTTCTGTACCTGAGTAATTTGATACAAGGGAAGTGATTCTTTTTTATTTTTCTCCCATTAGGTTATACTTACTCTATTTTTTATGATATCTAAATTGTTGAATAGTTGGATGCTGACATTAAAATAAAATTTTTTTTTTATTATTCAGAAAAGGTTACTTTTAGCAGAAATGAGGGCTTTAAAATATTAAGCAAAACTACCAAACATTAGCCTTTTTATGCACGTACTTAATGTTTGAATGAGCACACTAAAACCAGTGTACATTTAATTTCCAGAAAATAGATATTAAAATTCTGCATTATTTAATTTTTACTATTAATCATATTTAGATTATTACTTCAAAAAATTATCTTGGGTGCTTTCAGGTAATTGATATCAGCTAGGCAATTAACAGGGTTAATCTGAACAATGTTGACTGTTATGATGATTTTTACTTTCCATGATTTTAATATGTTCTTACTTTTAAGATTTTCTTTTTTGATGATTCCTTATTCTTAGTAATAGAACAATAAAATAAAAATTGCATCTAGGCAAAGTAATGATGTGGAATAGGAACATTTTTATGTTTCCCAGAGAAAAATAAATGTGTTGTTATAACAATATCAGCCTCAGCAGGTTAAAAACAACAACAACGATAATAACAATAATAATAATAATAAATGAGTCATTTGGCATTACAGATCAGGTAAAGTAGATTCTAAAAACTGAGAAATTTGAGGATTCGGGAAGAAGAAGATACCAAATGAGGGATGGAACTCTTAAAATAATCAGGGAAATAAATAAATACAGTCACTAAAAAGAAAATAAAATATCAAACACCATTTGAGATATCACTCTTAATAATAATGTGTGCTTTACATTTCTTTAAAGAGTACAGATATATAGGAACCAGGGTGGGCAGGAGGTCAACTTCTTTTAAGTAATTCTTGGTTAAAAATTATTTGTGCAGTTTTCATACCCTTTGGCCACACATTTACTTGTGTATGAAAAATGCTCTCTGCCAGAAGACTAACCTCTATTCTAATATTTTATCTGAATGTTGAATTAAAGGATTTCTTCCCTTTTGCCCATCAGTTTGATGATGTGATAAATTTAGCTGTTACACAAGTAGAAAACACTGTATGCACTCTTTTTTTTTTTTTTTTTCTTTTTTTTTTTTTTTTTCCTAAGGAAGATAGAGTTGAATAAATGTGTATTTTGTGCCTCAGGCTCATCATCATCTGCTCAGTGTAGTAATCCATTTTACATTTTTATATTAGTAATTGTTCTTATCAAGAACATAAAATGTGATGGAGTGACAAGCTATACAAATAGAGCTGGTTTCTACTGTTATTACCTTAAAATGCTGCACAATGGATATTGAGGTTCCATGGTGCTTCACTGTGATAGATTTGGTTAAGAAAAACACAGGTAAAATTGTTGAGCAAAATGATCTGGTTTCTGTGTAGCAAGCTACCTCCTGCAATGCTTTTAGAAGGAAAAAAAAAAAAAAAAAGAAAAAGAAAAAGGAAAGTGATTCTGCTGATTAAATACTAATAGTGTGCCTGGGAGCATTCCTGAGCAGAAATGCCTGTGCTAACAAACTCATAACCTTCCATGGCCTGAGCTGGTGTGGTCCAGTCAGCATCCTTCCCAGCAGGATGCCTGTATGGTTTGCCATTAAAATGGTCTGGAGACCTTTTCCAGCAGGCAGTTTTTATGCAACTGTATTATGCTGGAGATGAGAGAATTTTACTAGTGAAGATGCAAGTGTGCCAGCTGCGCTTGCATCTTCAAGTGCCAGTGACTGCCAGTCACTTCCCTGGGCTAGCACCAACATAAGGGCCAGATGTGCTTCCCTTAATGTGGAGCTTTGATGAAGTTGTGGGCTCATTTTCTGCCAGCTGATTTTAAATGTACGGTAATTGATGGGCCAGCATGAGAAGCCTCAGTTAATACGAATTTCCTATCTTACTCCCTGTGTCTCAATTATATCTTTAAAATGGAAATGAATGTACCTCCTACCTCATCAGCATATTATAAAACAGTTTTATTAATATTTATTAATATTCACCATGATAAAAAGCCCAGAAAAAAAGGTAGTATGTTAAACTGTTCAGCTAGAATGTGTTTTCCCATAAGGGACATGAGCCACACGGTGTGAACAAAACAAAATACTCAATAGCCGTTTGTTAGTTTATTATGTGACCATTGTCTCTGCTGTGGGCTGAGAAACTGGGGATCCTGCCAGAAATTACAGAGTGTGTGATTATGGGTCTACACAACTAATGCCAGTAGTTTGATGGGTATACACAAGGGGTTCAAATGAAAGTTTCCCAAGGAGTCTTAACTCCTGTATTTCCTAAGAGGGAGTACTCGACCCTCAAACCTGTACTCTCTCTCTCTCTCTCTCTCTCTCTGTGTGTGTGTGTGTGTTTGTGTGTATGTATATATGTATTCAGAGAGAAAGGTTTCCACTTTTAAGGAAACCAGGTCTTTCAGCAGAGGAAGAGACTGTGCAATAATCACATGCCTATCAACAGTAATTAAGAAAAGTTGGTGCTTGTTACTTGGCTAGTGCCTTCATTAGAATTGCATGGTGAATGGGAGTACCTGGCTCTCCTTAGAGCCCCATATCTCTGTCTAGTATCAGTCCTTATAAGCAGTGCAAATATGTTCCTTGTTCATTTATTGTTAGCAAATTGCTTGAGTATCATTTAGCAGGTTGAGCACTGCATAGCAGCACAACATGTGTTCTTTCCTTCTGAAGAGGTCTAAAGGGAACAAACAGCCTCTTCTGTAAACAGGTTTAGCAAAGCTGCTGTTTTCATAATAGCAGCAAACAAGATATTCCCTTCATATCCAGGAAGATTTTGAGAAATGCTTCTAGATGGAAGGACAAATCATTAGGTGGAATATGGATTTATGACAGGAATGAATTTCAGAACGTGTTATTCTTCCTGGAATTCTAAATATAATTTTACTATTGCTATCTTAATAAAAACTGAGCTTGTTTAGTTGATATCACAGTGACGTAAATAGATTTTTGTGTGTGTGTCAGTGCTATTGTTATGAATATTTTGCTCTACTATGTCTCTTATCATTACAAAGATGATTTATTAGGTGTGGAACTTCACCATTTCTTTCAGATGGATTTAGTCTTGCTGAATGTCACATCTCCAGATCATTAAAATAGAAATATCAGTATCTTTTTTGATGTATAATTCAGAAGATGCTATAAACATATTCCATAAACATATAGAATTTGGATAACTTTTATCCAAATGGAGACTTTCTGAGTCATTATTTCATAATTCTAGCCTTCCCTTTTTAAGCATCTGCCATCACACCTCACAAAATGAAGAAAATAGGACTCCCTAGGTCATATTTGAAATAACTTCTAATACTATTAACTTTTAGTTCTTATAAGAAAAGGGTATTTCCTCTGCAAAGCAATCAGGTGGCATCCTCTCTCAACAACATGGCAAAAAGTATCTGTTATATGATGAACATTTCCTAGATTTCACTACATTGTTATTTTAAGTGTTTTATGGTTATATATACAATGATCAGTATCATCTTTGCACCTCAACTGCTGCACAGAACGGGAAAAAGTTATTATACAGGGCTGTACATCTCAGTGCAATGTTAATTTCACAAGCGCTAGCTCAGCACTCAACAGTGAGTACAGCACAGTAGGATGGGCTGCTTACTGTGGACACATTGAAAGCAATTACACATTGAAAGCAATAAGATTTCTTTCTATAAGCCTTTGTATCTGCTAACACCAGGTATAGAAGGTAAAAGCCATTAGTGTCTAAGCAACGATGCTAAGATGTTCCTAGGAAGCATCTCTCTCACTCCATGGCTTGCCCCTTCCCCTAACTGTGTTGGTAAGGAATAGGAATGTTCTTGGGCCCTTGTAGACCCACAGGGTGCAACAGGGCTCATAACAGTTCTCAGTGCAATCACGTTGTGCCTCATCATCTTTTAGTAAATATTATAAAATCATTAAAATATTACCTAAACCTTTTGTAATTGTTCATCATCTTGTCAGCAAGAATGAGAGCTTCAGAAATTTAATCAAGATAAGGCCAGAATTGTGACTATCAGCTTTGTCTTAGTTACCCTTTATCACTTTGTGCAGCTTCAGAGAATATGAAGTGAGTGCTAGGGAGTGGGTGAGAAGACAAAAGACTCCATACGGATCTCTTTAGTAGATTGCCTATCCCAACCAGGAGAAGCATTTTGGTTACTCGGCTCAAAATCAAAATTATCCTGTTGTTGTTGTTGTTGCAAGTGTAGGTTCCATGCTAACATATCAGTCGAAGCCTGCTCCAGCTATGCTATTTCAGCTTGATAGTTGCTAACGGGAATGTGGAATGGTAGCCAGGAATTTGGTATTTTCATTGGATTCCAAGTTCACTTTATATAATTTTCCAGCTGCAGTAAACCCATCAAATTATACCCTAAGAAGGATGGCTAAATTAGGAATGCATATGCTATCTGACTTAGAAAATGTTTTATTCTTTTATGTTTCCTCAGCTATAATGTTAAACATTATGTATTTTGGTGGGCCCATATAATAAATATTCTAACAGAATTCAGAGAGTAAAATGACTGGATTACCACACTGAAAACCCCAAAAAGAAATATGTTATCTTGTTCTTACCTTCCTTTAATGCCACCTGCCTGTACAATAAAGAACTGATTTTAAAATTTTAAGCAAATATCAATATATATTAGGATTCAGACCTTTTTAATGGTTCATAACAATTGTTAAATCGTTCATATTTTTATGCTGAATCTTATTTTCATCAAAATGTAGATAGACAGCCTTTGACAAGCTGTCCTTTATTAGTTTCTTATGTATTATGCTGACTTGGAAATTCTTTTGCCTTTTAAATCTCTGCCTAGAACAAAAAGTAGGTATTTTCAGTAATGTTGCATTATGGAGTGTGCAATATTTTATTGATTGACAGTTTAAAAAGTGAAATTTTATAGAGTACATTATTGAAATGCTCTGGGTACAGATGATTCTCTGCAAAGAAGATTATCAGAATTATTATTTATTACAATTATTGTTAGGAATTTCATTACTGTAGTAAACAAGATGACTTGATTATGACTGCAGCAAAAGCTGCTTTGCAGTTCTTTTCTTCAACTGCTTTGTAGCATAGAGCTTTTGTGAATAAACAGAACAGGCAAAAGTATTTTAGCCAATTTATTTCAGAAGATCAAATGAAAAAAATAAAATAAAATAAAATAAAATGAGAAGACACTTGAGAATAATTAGAATATTGAGTTTAGTTGTGGGCATCTCATAATAGATATTAGTTATCTTTCTAATAGTTGTGTGTATTTTTTATGAGAGAACAGTTTAGGCATTGATTTAGAGCAGGGCTGTATTCTCATTAAACAGTCACATCTGTGCTTTGGCTGTAAGTGAATATGCAATTGGAACATCACTGAGAAATTATGCAAACAAACACTACTTGTGTGTTTAAATTCCAGTGAGAATGTTTAACTGACCTTTGTTCCAATTTGACTCTCTCCCATTTTTATTCTGGAGTCACTTTTTACACCAAAAAAAATCCACTTGATTGTAAACTAATGCTTTCCAGTTGTAGGTTTCTCATAACTAATGATATTTTTATTAAAAAAAAAAAAAAATCATCTTCTCATTAATTTCTAGAAGAGAGATAGAAAAACTTACTATAATCCCTCTTTCATAAATTTCATCGTGGTGTTTTATCTAAAATGCAGACAATGTACAGACAATGTCACTTGCAACTATTAAAAGGGTAACTTTGCCATTCACATCCATCAAGTGAATGTAATGGTTTTTGCATTACGTAAATACTTAATATAGTAATACTAATGAAAAGTTAATACAGTACTATAATAGTAATATAGTGATATTTTTATATTAAGCAAATATTAAGTGAAGCAATCATATAAGTTTAACTTTATTGAGCAGTCTTTGGCTGGCATTTTCCAATATGCTTTAAACTGTATTAGTATGAAAATATGAAATTTGTGAAAAAAAACATCTTTCTTATTTTAGAACAGCATAAAGTTTATCAAGTTGTGTTATTTGTATAGTACTCATGCATTTAACTGAGATAATTGCAAGCATGTACCCAGTCTGAGTTTGTCTGGATAAGCCTAGTAGTAATGTCATATGTAACCTTTTTCCCACAATAGTTCTCTCATTAGTTCAATGATATGTTTTGATATGTATGATATTTTAATTAATTAAAAAAAAAAAAAAAATGTCTGTACTGTTAGTGCCTCATTTTTTGAGGTTTGGTGGTAAAGTGGTGGTGTTTTCTCTAAACCCCTTCAAGGTGCCTTGTGGTGCAAAGGTGCCAGGGAGGTACAGCTGCATTCACCCCAAGTCTGGCACAACGACAGCCCATATTTCTTGTTATAGACAAGTTGTTGGATATTTCCACTCCAGGGCTCTTGAGGAATGTAAGTTATATAGCTATTTCCTCTCCAACAGTAGCAAAATTATTCTAGATTAAATCATGGAATATTCACTGTAAATTGAAGTAAAAGTAGTGAAATATATTATTCTCCCTTTCATCGGTTTTTAGTGGTGAAGCCTGTAACTTTTCATGCATGCATCATGTGATAATTTATCAGAAATAAATTCAGTTTCTTTTAATCAAGTTGGAACACAATCTTTTTTTTTTTTTTTCTTTCCCATATATCATGATATGTTCATTATTCCCACTCAGAAAGAGAAAGAGAATCATGTAAGTTTTTCACTGCATTTGCCATTAATCTAGAGGAGAAAATGAGACTTCATAACAATGACTTCTAACAATACCTTTCTGCCATGCTTTGAGGTTTGTTAGCACAGGAAGCTTTTCTACCTGAGCTCATCAGTGTAAGAGTGCAATTTGTAAGCTTGTTAGTTCAAGCCTGAAAGCTCTTTTTAGTTTAATGTGAATGACTAAAGATACAGACAAGGCAAATCACATGATTCATGCTAGTAGGAGCTGAGATAACTGAAGGTATCCCAGACTAATACGATGGAAGTGCCAAGCTTGTCTGATTAAATGTTTTTCCCATCCTTTCTAAAATACTGTTTACTCAGCTGTGTAAGCAAAACCAAATGCATTGCAAAAGGATGAACAGTTAAAACCAGAAGATGAGAGCTGACCTTCCTTAATAGCACAATACATTTCTTAATGTAATGTTATCATAATTTTTTTTTTTTTTTTTGGTCAGGCAGGTTTGTATTTTCCGAAATTTCCAGGTTGGTCACTCTCCTGATAGGTATGATTTGCTAAATAGGTTGTTTTTATAGTTAATAAAGCTACGTTACTTTCCATAGTTGAAGTGTGCTTTCTGCAGTTTTGATACTATCTATTCATTTAAACAAGAAATCTAGTAAGTGTTTATTTATAATTATTCATAATAAGGATTTAATTCTTAAAATACTAATATTAATTACTAAATAATCAGCTACAAAGTTACTGTTTCCCTAAAAATACATTGTCTGTATTGTCTGCATTTTACCCTCTCTAATATTATTGAGTGCTAAATCCCCTGTTGGGATAATTTTCCGTACCTAAAGTAAACTCAAGGCCAGGGATTAAGTTCTGCTGAGAGTTTTTAGTTGAAAAAATGGTGGAGAAAGCATTTCCTTTGTGACATTACAAACCTGTTCAAAATAAGATAAAAAGACATGCATTAAAAATGTTTTGTCTCTGTGAAGCCTCTAAGGACTTCCAATTACACTTCAGTGTAATTTGTAAAGCTCCCGATCCAACTCTCACTGAAGTTAGTGACAAATGTTTGTACCGTCTTCAGTGGCATCCCATACTACAACTGTCCCATACGCAACTGCCAAAGCAATTAAAATCGGTTGTGAGATCAGCCATCACATAAGTATATATTGCTGTTATCAGAAATTATACTTTGGGCAGCTCTGAAAATAAACCTGTTTGATCTTATTAAATCTGAAGAAACTTTTCTCCCATAATACTGCACTGTGGAGGAAGTAAGACCTGGTAGGACTCTGAGCACTTGGACATGTGAATTGGCCCTGAAAATGTAAAACTAAAAATGATAAAAATCCTCACAGAACCAGTAATCTGAAGTCTATTTTTGTATTTAAAAATAAATAAGTGGCCATTCTGTATTCAAGCAGTCTCATAGGATGTAACAATAGCAGTTGGAATTGGTCAAGAACACTGAATAACTAAAAATTGCTCACACAATAAAGGATAGGCCCAATGCTAAGTATAGTTACCTAAGTATAGTTGCTACTTATTATGTGCATTGTTATAAGGGTGATTAACCTCTTTTGCTAGGTGGTTTTTGCAAGGCAAGTGTGCTTGTGCCTGAACTGACACACGTTTCATTGATTTCAGATTGGTACTAATGCACTTTGTGAAGTTGACCAGAAAAGGAACTGAATTTTGCCTTTCACAGTTAGAATTCTGTACCTATCTAATTTTGCTGTTGTTGTTATTAAGGTAAATGATTTTGTTGTTGTAATATTCTACAGGCTTCAGAGCAGCATTGCTTTTAAATTAATTTTCCTATATAGACTGCATGGCAATGAAGGAAAATGTGCAAACTTTAAAAAAAAATCCCTACTCTTGTTTCCTTTCACTCCCACTGGCTTTCTGAAACCAAGTTCCTACTGGCAATGGTCAGTGACACTTACACATGTTACTCAAGGTACATCTATAGTGTCACTGAGTTTTCAAAACATATGAAGGGAATGAGACATATTTTGGCAAAAAAGCCATTCTAGGACATTCTTGCCACCATATCCAAATTCTCAACTGCTCAGTTTTCCCAGGTATGTGACCTCTTCTGTTGCACAGCCATGAATGAAACAAAGGGATGGAAAGAGCAAGAACAAACTTCTTAAGCCAGTTTTGCAGTCAAAATCTGCTTACCATGGTACTACAGTCTTCCAGATACTACCTGTATTTAGTGTTTATATCAAGAAGCTCTATATTTTTCAGGGCATAAAAAAACATATCCTAAAAATCAAATAATTAAATTATTTTGTTATTTAATTTATTATATATAAATATATATATAAATATAAAGTATTAAATTATTATGAATTGAAGTATTGTTAATTAAATTATTTTGCTTTATTATATAGTCTAGGAAATCAGGATCTACAGACATTGCCATGCCAGATGAGAAGGCTGTTTGAATAAAATAATGTTTGCAATGGAGTTCCATGGCATTTTCCAAAGTTTTAAACTAGTATGAGCAAGATATTTGGCAGCTCCTGTAGCAAACAAGTCTTTGTTTAAAATTTGATTTTAACTGAATATGTTTATTTCATTTTGACTTTGTTGTAATGCTGTGGGAAAACAGGGAAATACTATATTGTAAAGGACTGGTACCTCAAAAGGGAGGGAAGTTGGATGACTAGCATTCCCAGAATGTAAGAGCAACTTTGAGTTGGGTAACTTCCTGGCTTATATGGTGTGTAGAGCAAGTGATACACAACTCTCCCTAATCCAGGGATGTCCTTGTACTAGTGACTCACACCCCGCTTACACAAAGGGACAGATCAGCATCAGGCAGGATTTCCGACAGTTCTTTCAGACAAAGCAGTTCTGATGTAAATAAAATATTCAAAAGTAGAAAACTACACACAAATTAACTTGATGAAGGCTTGAGGGGTTTCTTTTAGAACTGAAAGCTTAAATTCCATCAGTATTCCACTCAGCCATCTTAATCCTATGGTAAAACTGCATGAAGTTCTCAATAATGAAGTAACAGAAATGTTAATGCTTAGCTGATTCTGAAACATTGAAAGCAAATAGTTCTTTTTGCTCTGTCAAGCATGTATTACTGCAGACCATTGAAGTACTAGCATTATTAGCATGAGTACTTAAATCATGAGCATAAAATAGAAAACCGAATGGAATGTAAAATTCCCAAGGGTACCATTACAGAGAATAAAGTATGCTGTGGATTATCTGCTAGAATGAGCCTTTTAAACCATAATTCCAGAGTATGTAGTACACAAATTAGCCATATATCTTAAGATAATGGATCTTAATGTGTTTACATTTTAAATAAACCACATTTCTGTATCAAGATTGCTATGAATTTAACCTTTGTGTTACTACTTAGCCATCCAGAGTTTGAAACAGAACATATCTGAAAGATTTTATTCGGACAGAACATGAGTCAGAAAACTGTGGCATTTGATTTCAAGAAGGAAAAGATCCCATACAGAGGATGGCTGAGTGTGTGAATAATAAACTTAGTACAGTAGGTAAGATATAATGTGGGAGAAATTTAGGCTATTTTCTATTGGCTAAATTAACTACAATACTATAGCTATACTATAACTCATAATATTCTGTTTTTCTCACACCTATACTCATCAAGAACAAGGACAGAAAATATTTTCTCTGAGAAGGCTGTAGAAGCACTTTCTTAGCAGTTAAACCTTTATTGGCCAGCTTCTTTGGAAGAGGAGAAAAAATGTTTAAAGGGGTTCCTGGTATGTCACTTCCTTCAGATGTGCCCAATGCTGAATTTGCCAGTAAGTCTGTGCGTCTTTCTATATTTGAATATCCCCTTCCAGACAGTCTGCAAACACATGGCCAAGTGCAGATCTACCCATAGAGTGCAGGGGTCAAGCAATTCTGAACAAGGGATCTACATTTTATTTTAAACAGACAGTTTAGATCTAGTCAGATAATGAATTAATTTGGGTTTCATTTCTTTCCAATGTCCATACTGGCAGAAGTTTTCCTGGAACTCTTAAAGACCTATGACATCTACTTAATCTGAAAGGTGCTCTGGATTTTCTCACTGGACAGAAATTGGTACCCAAGTGTAAATGTTATATCCACTTCTGCTTTTTTTTTTCCTTCTTATATTTATTTTGCTAGTGTCTGTCTCTTAGCAGCCACAATTGCAACCTGTAATCATGCCTTATTTCAAGAGTACTGGCCTTGCTTTCTGCAGTTGCCCAGTGCAGCAGATTTCCTTGGTGAGCAGACATATTCTTATAGCTGTATTTGTTCAATGCAGTTAGAATGTTTCCATCAGTTCCAAGCAGTGAACTCTGGTCCTTCAAGGAGGTGAAAAGCTGCTATAATAGGAGAGTATTTTTTCAGCTGACTTAAATCAGTTGGATTTCTTATTTCTGTTGTTTTGTCTTACTTTAAAGTTAGGTAAATCTGAGTCAATAAAAATAGTCCATCAACAGATGCAGACCCTTTATCACTGTGACACATATGACAAAAATTGACAAGTAACACTGTGTGTGTTCTTAATATGCATAAAAACAGTAGTTGTCTCTAAGAAAAGAAAAAAGACTTTAAATCATGGATATACCATTTCTAATAATTCTCAATGAAAGTATATTATTTGTCAATATACTTTTAAATTTGTTTTAAGTAATGTCATATTCTCCCTATTTAATATATTTTACCGGGTAGCTGCATTATGTAAAGTTCCATGTTAAGATTCAGCCTTTTTATAAAATTAAAGTGTAATTTATTCAAACCCTGGCATATAATGTTTGGCAAGGAAGCCTGTGCTGCAGCTGTTGCTGTTTTCTCTGTTTTCTCTACACCACAATCTGTACTTCTTATACATCTCTTTTTTCTGTTATCACACATTAGATTTCATAACTTTGAAATGATAGTGCTGTGAAGCATATGAGAAGCCCAGACCGTAGCCTTGACCATTTATGTAAAAAAGTTTAGGGAATAGAAGTGAGAGTAACATATGCGTCAGTTTAGCAGCTTGGCCTGTAAAGTGCTACTCTGTCTTGAACAGGATTCTCCAGGCTAGAGAGTAAAGGTAGGTAGGTAAACTACATTCTGTAGGTAAACTGCATTCACCTGTGGACTTAGCAGCAGGAGATAAGCAGAGTAGCATATCCTGCTTTAAAAAAACATTTGCTGGGTTCAGCAACAGCATACACTTCTCAACATTTTTAGTGGAGCACTTTTCTTGTGGAAGACCAGTCTGCTCTGCATTTAATTTTGTTTCTCTATAAAATTCATTTAAAGCAATAGTTTTAAAAATATTTGGAAAAATGTATACCTAAAAATCAGAGAAATCCTAAAAGTAAAATCCTGTTTTCTAATTAAATATATACATTTTGTTTAGCATGAATATGTATGTGTCTACATATATGTATATACATTAATATGTAAATATTTAGGTAATATCTGGAAGTCTGCTGGAAAGAGCTCTGTCTAGTTTTCATGTTCATGGAAAGCAGGATTCCACTTCTAATATTTGGACCTTATAGCAGAAATTAATCTGGGAAGAACTTTTATGCAAGTAAAGGTATATCCTGGAGCTAAAGCCAAGAGCTGGATCAGACCCCAGACTGTTCATTTAGCAAAAGCTTTTTTTTTTTTTTTTTTTTTCCTTAATGATAAATGCTTCTCTACATCCGTAATTGATGTCAGCAGAACTGATCTTGGTGGTCTGGTAAGATGGTGAAATATAGTATCAGCTGTGGGTGATAGTAAGCAGAAATGCAGATGACATAATTCCCCACTGAACTGTAGAGCCAAAATCAATTATTTTAAGAATATGAAGCATGTTGTGCTGCAGAAACAAGCAAAGCCACAGCAAAAGATTAAAATCTGCTTTCATCCTCTGGCTATATCACCCTCCTTCACAAAACACGTTACACAGAAATCTTTTATTCAGGAAGTGAGAACTATCTGATCAACAGAATCTTATACTGTAACTTAATTCTTCAAAATGTGCTTCTGAAACCCAGAGTATCTTTTTTTCTGTGAGCTGTCAACTTGTGTGGGTATAGCCCATTTACAGGCCCGTTTCTGTCACCTAGATATACGAGATTTCCAGAGTAAACTACTGTAACTATTGTTCAGAAGTATGCCTTCAGAAGGTGGAAGATGCAAAATGAATAACTTTTTACTTACACTGTAGGTACTTGTTATAACTAAAAGGAAAAAAAAAAAAAAAAAAAAAAAAGACATATGCACTGTGATATTGTTGACTCACCTAAACCAAAACGGAAATTCATGGAATTACGAATAAATTTATATAACAATTTAGGCAAATTAATTGAAGTCCTAATAAGCCATTATCCATATTTCCTTACTCAAGAGGAAATAATATTCTAATGGATTTATTTATTACTAGAAGAATATATACTTTCATAAAAAGTTTGTAACCAATATAACACTCACCATATCATACTGTTGCATGAGTACTTTTCCTCTTTAAAAGCTTAAATTATTAGGAACTTAAGAATTTTAAACTAGAACCTGAAGTAGATTTCTATTTTTAAAATATTTCCTTCTGATTGGCACGATACAGCTACTTGAGCGGAGTTTGCTGTAGCTCAGCTTCTTGTGGTGTCTTGATTCCCCATGGAGGAGGAAAGCTGAGGTGGGAAGACAAAAATGGCTGCTATAATTTCAAGATCCCATAATGATACTTGGGTTTCCAAATACCAAAGAACATAGAAAAGGAAAAGGTGTTTTTTTCTAAGTGAATGGCAGCGAACAAGTGTGACTGATTCTTTTCTCTCCATTTCCTCAGATAAAAGCTGAAGATCTTGGGGAAAATATATATAAATAAATGAAAATACAAAGCTGGAAGCAAAGAATAAAGGCAAATAGCTGTGTTATTAGGAAGCTATAACTGAGTGTTTGCAGTCAGCCAAGGGCACACACTGGCCATGGCTTGCAAGCCCTGTTACAGTCTGATGAGAAGATCAAACATATTTATATTGCTCCATAATAAAAATTCCTAATCATTCCCCAATAATTTTTAAATTCTATGGTTTCTGACCATCCTTCAGTCCATTTATTCTCTAATTTGGGTGTTGCATTGCCTTTCAATGTATACCATGGAGACCCCAAGTTTTGGTGGGTGAGGCAGACAAGGTGCTTCAATGCAGGCCAGCATCCTAAACATATCCATTGCTTTGTGCAGCAAGAGAAAAGCATGATTTATGAAAAATATATTAGAAAACAGTCAAACTGCCTTTTACAAAAACCTTGGCATGATTGTTTTAAGCAGCACTTTATTTTCTTAAAGAAACAGACACAGAATGTTAACACCAGATAAATTAGACAATTAGACAGGAAAAAACAATTCCATTTTGCATTATGTATCTATCTTAAAAAAGAATGATAATAACTGAAACTCGTCAAATAACATCTATAACAGTGGAAATGAAGTACAATAAAATATAATATATTTGTTTATAATTACTATAAGTCAGAGAAATTGTGGATGAAACGTGTCTTTAAAATTATGTCCTTGCTGTTCTGTGAATTGAAATCCATCCCCACAGGAATATGCTAGAGAAAATACATAGGATTTTAAATGTATACTTTGCATGTTTGTCACTTATCATATATTTTCATTGCATAAAGGATTGACCTAATTTTCTGCATTTGTGGAAAATACAAAAACAAGAAAGTAATTGACTTTATTGCACTTTAAAATGTAGTTTGCCAAAGAATTGTTCTGGTTTACCAAGAGCAGCACTGCCTCTTGCTTCAGGTGCATACTGGAGATTTCTTTTGGCCTTCTGTCTGAAAAAAGCCTGAAAGTTTCAGACTTCAGGAATACTCAACAAAATATGGTGTGGTTTCTTTTTGCAACCACGAGCACAGCACAAGCCAGCAGCAAACTCGGGTTGGGGAGGGAGCACTGGCGGCTCCTCATGGCATCCCTCAGATCAGGGCCTGGTACCAGGGCCTTTCCTACCACCCCAGCCAGGAGCAGGGCAGCCAGGGACACTGGGCAGCCCCAGCCCAGCGCTGGGCACCTCCCCAGGGGTGGAGGCAGTCCAAGGCTGGGCCAGGATACATATGCTACCAAGATTTTACCAGTGTGTGTACCTGTGCTGAGCTGCAAGCAAATGCCTGTTAGCTAGGCTATCAAAATATATTCCACTCCAACATACCTTATTTCTAGAAAACTAAGATTTCATTTTTTTTAATAGTATAGTTCTTGAAAGATACACGGGGAACTATTGGAAAAGGTAATAGCTGCTCAGGGTGTTGCATGTAGGTTGTGTTAATTTAACTGTAGATAAAAGATTTGGTTTGTAAAGCAAAAGAGCCACTTTGTTCAGAGCAAGAGCAAAAGTTTTTTCACAGAAGTGGTGATTTCTTTCCCTTGAGAGTTGTGTTAAATTAAAGCAGAAGGGAAGTTTGGCCCATGCCACCTGAGTTTATTCGACCCTCTTTAAAAATGGAAGGATGCAGGGAAGGTTTGAGCTGAAAGAGTGCACCACATTCTTATTCCGTCATTCAGGAGAGAGAGAAACCAAGCTGGCTGACAGCCTTTCAACATTTTTGTTATTTTTGTTGTTGTTGTTGTAACTGCTCTCAGAATATGTTTCTTGAAAACTTTTATTGGAGCATCTGCCTTTGACTCATCTCTTTTTCCTCAGCCCTGTATCCCTGATGACAGTCGCAGATGACAGCATGCTAACTGCTGGGAAAGCTGTTTCTCCAGCAGTGGCTGCTGAACTTGGTAAAAACAAGACAATGTTATTGTTGCTCAGAAGGAAAAGGTTCCACTACCTCCTGACTAAGGCAATCCCTGAGGTCTTGAGATCAAAGGGACTGACCCGTGGCTTTCGCATCCAGTTCTGAACACTGCTGCCCGTAGTCAAAAACACATCTTTTGCTGTAGGAGTACCATCACAGGAGTTAATTCAGGACACCTTCCAAAGGTAAATAACACAAATATGAAGGTGTTTAGATTGAGCCTCATCTCCAAATGTCCTTTATGAAAAAAATAGAACAAGCACAGGTCTGAGATGCTGGGGCAAACAGCTTGAGGCAGCAATGGCATGCCTGGTTCAGTAGATGTTCTGCAAAACAAGAGAAATACCAGTCTTAGTCCTGACAGGGTGGTCATTTCATGGTTAGTGAACCAAGAGAAATCACATTGTTCCTTGAATTAATTTGCTCTCAGGATTTAGCCTGTTAGAGAGTTAAATGATGGAGGACCAGGTTATACAACTGATAAAAAAACTGACAAAAATATAAGCTCTAGGAAAGGACAGAAAGCCTGTTAAAGATCCTTCTATAAACTGTCAATGATCCCATAACCTTTTACAAATATTTTGAAACCATTATGGTATCTAACAAACCATTTGTCTCAAGGCTAAAGGCTCAGAAATCTCAGGTCCAGCTTCAGTTAAGCTTTGCACTTTCCTAACTCTCAACTATTATTTGTGTTTGTTGAGCACAAAGACACACACGTGCACTTTCAATACTTCTGCTTGACAGTGCCTACCTCTGCTGAAGAAGCCCTATTGCTTTTGACCCTGAAGCCCAGTTTTATCTTGTGTTTCTTTATTTGCTTTAAAGTTTGGAGACATTAACAGCTGTGTCTACTGAATCCAAAATCAGATAAAACTCAAAAACATGTGTCTGAAGCATTACTTTCCACACTCTCCACACAAGTGCTTGCTCTGACATGTTGCAGCGTACTATTAAGCAAGGACTATTTTTCAGCACCTGGAGAAGCTATCCACATAGATTTTAGTTTCTTGTAAAGCTTTAAAGTTGTATTCAACTTCTGTAGATCAAAGAAAACTTCTAAATACAGTACTACTAGTTATTGTCATTGCTGATAAGCCAAATTTGAAAGTCTTCATATAAACATAGCTGGCTAGTTTTGCCAGCCAGCATAAAACCCCAAAACTCTGAACTAATTTGGCCAATGAATACTTAATTTCACCTACGCCACATGCCGAAGATCTGCACAGTAGCTCTTAGAATCTATCTTCCTTCCATAATCATTACATGTGAATACCTTTTTTAAGGATATCTGCTCTTTCTGGAGCAGTGGTGTCGGCCTGATCCTAGGGAGGCTGCTGGGAGCAGAAAATCTCTGAACCAATGCCTGGGTCCTCCTGAAATTTCTCCAGTAATTTCTGACCACAGGCATTCCAGCAGCCAAATCTGCACCTAACAAGAATCAGGAAAACACTGCTAATTAATTTGATGAAAGATGTTGATTTACTTCAGATGAGAATCTGCTTCTATAAATCTAGAACCACTTGCAAAAGCAAAAAATATCAGATCACGTATTAGTTCTTTGACCTGAGATACGTATTTCAAGCACTTTTCTTCACGTTTGACATCCTGTCTGCAGGGGCTTTCTTCTGTGTTTTGTAAACTACTTTATCTTCCAAAAGTGGATGGTGGCAGTTGGTCTTCTCTGTGATTTATGTGGTTTGATATTACTAAGTTAATTTTATCCTCTGTAGATGGACCATGTATTATCTCAGTGCTAAATCCCTTATTTTAAAAGTCCAGGCTGTTCCTGTCATATCTGCAAAATATTCTTGTAGACTGAGGATGTGCAGTGGTTATGAAGCTGTCGCAGTCATGGCCTTCTCATGCCTAAGCATCCTAGGAATTTGTAAGTCTATTAACCCAGGGAGGTCTTAGATGAGATCTTGGGAAATATTTATAAATTGATTCGATGCATCTGTTGGATTATAGCTTTCAGCATTCTCCAAGAATATTTTCCACTATCATGCCTTATAGTGAGAAACTTTCCACTCGTGAAGATGTCTCTGGAGCTGGGAAGTCACTTGGTAATGCTGGGAGCTGCTAGGGAAATTGGATTCTAGTTTTTGGAGTAGGCAGCAGCATTAACTTCCTTGTGCTTTATCACTTGCTTTTGGATATGTGCATGAATATAATATTCAGACCATTAGCAGAGGTGCTCAGGTCTGGCTTGAAGGCATTGTCAGTCATAATGGAAAGGGGTAAGCACATGTGACAGCAAAGCTGAATTTCACAAAGAACTGTAAATTCTGAAGTTTGTTGAAATACAGTTTTTAACTCAGGCCTCCTCCTTTCTCATGTTGCTAGCTCTGCCATTGGTCTGCTGAATGGTTTTCAAAAATCCCTTTTTTTTCCCTGGTGCCAGTTCTCACCTCAAGTAAAATGACACTCTGTATTATACTGACAGTCCATTAAATGATCTGGGTCTTCCTAATGGAAAAGCCCTGCATAATATTTTTACTTTATTTTTTTATTATTAAAAAAATAAAAATTAAAATATATTGCTAATTTTATTAATATATATTTCTATGACAAAGGTAATGAAATTTGTAGCTTACCTCCTAAATAAATCCTTTATTTCTATTTTATAGTGTGATTAATACAGTGAAATTGTTGCCAGTTCAGCAAATTCTACATTTATTTTGACTTTAAATAATCATAAGCATAAAACTGTGCTGAAAAGATGAGCTGTGCAATTTGGGATTATATGGCTTGCAATTTTAACATCTACTGGATCATCTTCTTCTTACTCTGACTGTGCTATTGCTTCTGAAGAAACCAAAAAAAGTGTAATGGACAGTAAAGGACTGCCTGGAAATGGGGAATATTCTTGTTAAAACTGAGTCAGGTAGTAGTTAGCTTATACTTTGACCTGTGGATTGTCCTCATCTTTTCACGGCAGTATTTTCTTCTCTAATTATGAGTATTCCTGAGGAATACATCTGATGCCAGACATGTTAAATCTAATTTTGACTCTATTTTAAGACTACAGCACTGGGCAGGCTCAGCTGTGCCCCTAAACCATTTATCAGCTATTGCAGACACAAATGCCATATGACTAAAACCAGAGGAATGACCGTGAGTAGACGCAAAAAATGAAATTCAGAGATTAGTTAATATGTCCTAACTATGCCATTGATCAGAAATATCATTTTCCATACACCTTCACTCTTAACACAGCTTGAATGCCCAAGGCTTTTTTTAATCTACACAAAACCCCTTTTCCTATTTGTTTATTCCTTCTTCATAGAATCAACATATGGATTTCATAGTCACCAGAGTATTAACAGTTTATATGGCAAAATAAATATGTCTGTTGGGATTTATAATCTCAACTCATTTAGCAATTTGCCAACAAAAGATGGTGCCGTCTCTGAAGGTCAGCCCAATGTTTTGTTCCTTATTATCCATTTTATCAAAACTACCCTTGATATAAATCTAATTAATGACCAATTTTGAAATTTTAATGTTATCCAAAGAGGCTGTGTACATAACAAGGTCACATTCTGCCTCAGATATGTTTGTGAAACTCCCACTGAAAACAGTGGGAGTTCTGCACATAGAACATGGGACACAGTCTGGCCCTTGATCTTTCAATCATTAATACTTAAAAATAAAAAAGACAACATTCCAAATCCTGTTTTTTACTGCAGGTTTCACTTAGGCTAAACATTCACTGTGGGTCATGAAAATCTGATTTGAGGGATAACTTCACAAAATGCTCACAGGCTGATGAAGTGTTGCTGCTGGATGTGTGGCATTCAGCCTGTTCTCTCCTGGGATGACTTTAAGTGTGAGTAAGTTTAGATGATTTACAAGTCTAAGTGACTCAGAACCTCTTCTAAATCCCATTTTCAAAATTAGATACTGAATTTAAGACTCACTGGAAGATGATGTCCTACTAGATGTCTGAGCCATCCTCCAGTACTCCTAAGTAATGAGTCTTTTTAATTGTTAACTCTATTTGCCATTTTAAGCATTTTGGGAATCTTTGCTTACAAATACTGTCCAAAGCAACAATTATTACTTCTACCACAATATATCCATTATATTTACTGCTGTTTCTAGACAGCATCTAGTGTGACTTTTCACAGAAGAAATTTAGGATGTTTAACACTTTAGGAGATTGTTATTTTGTTTGTTTGTTTCTTTCTTACTGAAAGTTTGTCAGAGTACAACTAGTTTTAACTGATTCTCATTGATCTTTCTGGATCTTGAGGAACTGTGCCTTTCCCCAACTTCCTGCACAACATTCAGTGAAGTTTTCAGGCTAGAAAGCCACAACAACCAGAGCTGAAGCAAAACTAGGCAAGAGTTTTTTCACTTTTAAAGCTTAAACCAGAATGTCATATTGCGATGGCATAATTATTAATAAATAAATAAATAAATAAATCTTTGGGGAATAATAGGCTTTTATATGAGCACAAAGGTACAGAGCTATACTTTACACAATACGCTTTACAGCCACAAAGTGATGGCAGTGTGAATTTGTGCCTCTAGGGCTTTACATGTGCAAAACTGAACTGCTGAAAGAAGGTTTAGCAGCCTCATCTGCAGAAAGGTGACGGTATTGATGCTTCTGATAAGCTGTAGAGGAGTTAACCCTAGGTGTTTATATGGTCTACTTCTGCTTCGTAAAGGATGAAATCCAAACTCCACTTGGAGATTTGCCTTTGCCTTGAGTAGGACCAGAATTTCACCAACCACTTTGAAGTCCATAACTATTCATCTTGCTTTTTCTGTCGGGCCAGAAAAGCAGTTGCTCTCTTTAACTTTAATGGTACCTGCCTTTTGTGAGTGCAGTCCCTTTGAGCAAGATATGGCACTACTTTTATTTTTCTGCATGTTAACTCATTTCACAAAACTGTAAATGGCAAGTTTTACCCTTAAATTGTTTTAGAAAAAGGCAGGTGAAGAGCTCCAATTGAGCTCACACTTAGGGGGAAAAAATGTAGAAATGCCCTCTGCCACACAAAAAGTTTACATTCTAGATAAAGCTCTGAAACTTTTGATTGCACAGGATCAGGGAAAAAACATATTTTTGAAAGGGAACCAGAGAGCTGGCATAGTAGCAAAGATACAAAGGCAGGAGCTGAGAGGTCAGGGAGTTGTATCAGGGACTGGCTGAACAGGTCTTCAGCTGCTCCATTTTCTCTGCTGTCCTCTCTTTAGCTTGTCTGCCAAATAAGCCCTGAGGATATCAGGCCTTATCAACAAAGTTCAGATAAGGGTTTGAAGAGTCTTGAGCAAAAAATCACTCTGTATACCCCAGAAACATGAACACCTGCACTGCAAATGGAGAAATATTTGAAAGAGAAGAAGAAAAAATAAAGAACATGGAAACTTTTAAAGCTTCTTGAGTCACATAAAAGGATATTTGGGTTATAAAATTAATTATACTTTCTCTGGAAGCAAACAAGTAAAAAAAATAACAGTATCTAGTAAAAATTGGAAACCAACATTTATTTTCCATTAGTTGCATTGTATTTATGAGGATTTCCTGTGAAGACTGTTTTCTGTCATATAGATTATCTAATATAAGATACACATTTACTCCCTGTTATTTTTCAGATAGGGAAAAATTAAACATCAACAAACAACCAGTTCCTTCCATCTCAGTCCCCCTAGTTGATAATAACAACAGTAATAGGAGTAGTCTTCATTAACAGATAGTAATGCTGATTTACATCCTCAGGCTACTTGCTGATTTTAGACAAGCAAACACTCCCCAGAAGCCTTAGAGATGTATCTGTAGTTAGCATATTTTTTAAATGAGAAGGGACAGACAGGAACAAATATAATAAGTGCACTGCCAGCCTGCTAAATCTGCTTTTTGTCAGAAATCTGTTTTGTGGTGATTAATCAACAACAAAAAAATAGAAGTGCAGTGCCAATTTACAGTTACTGGGCTTCTGATTTTGAAGTGTAACAAGGCAGGAAAATGACATCGTTACAGTGGATGTAGGCTTTAGAAAATGACATAGTTATAGTGGATGTAGGCTTTAGAACTGAATTATCCCTAAAATCAAAGCATAAGTAGATTCAGGAGAGTATCTGAAAGTTCATATATATGTACATTTTAAGCTAGCATACAGTACTTTTAGTATTCATTTCACAACAACTGGACATCACATGTGTTGCCTTGTTGATCCTTTCTGATATATATTTTTTTCTATTCATTGGCGATTCCAACATATGAAATAAAACTCCTCTTTCTTTATCTTTTCCATTTGTATCTAGTAATACACCAAAGAAAGGAGAACCTTATACTTAATTTTAGGTTTCTAATTGCTGATGAGGGGAGGAAATGGCTTGATGTGCATTTCCAGACTGAAAAAAAGACTGCAAATAGCCCTTTGGAATTCTGTTTGTATTATCATTCAGTGATTTCCATATCACATTTTTTTCATTTTACAAGTAAGAAATGTTTACTGCTAACTGCCAACACTATGCACATGACCTACAAACCTAAAGTCAAGCCGGATTCTATCATCAAAAGCCATCACATCTCATTATCTTTGAACCCTTACTAATAAAGTTAGCGGGAGTTCATGATATAAGAGAGGGCAGAATTTGTAATTTAGAACTTAGATAAATAAATAAATTCTCTTGATTATATGTGTGCATCCTGATACACTCCAGGTCCCTTTCCCAGGCAGCGATACTGAAAAATAATGGTCAGACTTGCAGATGCGTATGAATACACAGAAAGAATATTCCTGTTGAGAAAGAATTTGAAATAAAGACCTGTCTTACAAGGACTGCTATGTGAAGGTTTTATTTTGTAGTAACTTCTCTGGACCAAATTGCTCTTTCAAAATAGGGTTCATTAGTTCCTATTGTGGGCGGATATTTGCTGGTCATAAATGGGGAACTGGAGTAATAGTCCGCATTTATTTCCAGAATGAGAATTGTATGGTTTCATGCCCCAGGTGTCAAAAACATTTAATTGAACAGTGCCATGCTTATGGTATCAAAAAAATTTGTGAAGTTTATGGTTGACACTTTTTTCTGTATTAGAACAGGACAAAAAATCCAGAAGCAAACATGTCTGTGCTACATTCAAACCTAACCTGATTTGAAAGGAGAAATTATTGTTCAGACTCTCCAGGGATCATTGTTACTACTTCAGAGAACTTTTTCTACTTCCTAGGTATAAAATTTTCTACACCTGGGATATAAAATTAAGTTCAAGATCAGAGAAATAAGTTATAAAACAGGAGAAGGAAAAGCAGCATCTAAAGCAGATTGTGCATGTTTCTGGGACAGACACTAGGAGGTGTGAAGTTAGCACCCAGATTAGTTTGAATTCGTTTATTTTAAGCCGTCATGTCAATAAAGATTTACTGAAGAGCTTTTGGGATAGAGTGCAAAAGCCCTCCCTGTATGTTGGGTACCTGGGCTTTCTAGTCATGGCTGGAATTTGTCAGCACACATTTACTGTAGTGGTAGCGAAAATGAGCTGCGTTCACAGATACTGTTCATCTGATGCCTTAGAGAGAGAGAAGAAAAGAGGAGACGGAAAGAGCAGCCTGTCTGTAGCTGACTAAATAAAATTAAGATTTATGAACTGAGTAATTTGGGAAGGTCTCACTTTGTATATATATTATGACTAGCAATGCTGAACTTCTATTCAAAGGCTTCAGAGTGTGTTTAACTTCATTCCCTCTGTGTGTACTGTTATTCTGTCTTGATAGATGAAGTCATGGAATCAGAAAAATTTGATATGCCCAAGGCTACTAGACAAGTGTGTAGCAAAGCACTGGAGAAAATCTGACAATGCTTTCTTTTAAATCACAATTACAAACTTCACACATGGGTTTGTACAAGTTCTTTATATACGGTATACACTAGGTCTATCTGAGTTATGCAGTTTATACTTCAGTCTTACAAGACGAATCAGATCAGAGTTTCTCTCAGGCCTCCAAATGTTTTTGTCTGTGATTTTTCTCCTCTCTTTCATCTCCTGTATCTTTTAAAGTTGTATTTTTTGGTGGTGGTGGTGGTGGTGGTGGTGGTAGTGGTGGTGGTGGTTGGTTGGTTGGTTTTGCTTTTTTTTTTTTTTTTTCAATTGAATTGGATGTGATGAAAAACATTAAGCCACTGGCTAGCCCAAATTAACTGGCTAAGGAAAAGAAACACCAGAGGTGGCTGTCAGCTGGGCGGAACTATGACTGGAACTATGAGCTGGAAAAGAGCTTAGATAGCCAAAGCCAACCAAGCTGCATGAGAATGGGTGAGTCACCTCAGCAGAGATAGAGCAAGAAGGAATACTAGAGTAATGTGGGGGCTGAACTCTGTAATGAAAAGGAAAAGAATTCCCTAATACCAGCTTCATGCAAAAGTTGCTCATCAATGATTTTATAGTTTTTTGTGATGAAAAGAGATTCCAGTCTAATGCAAGTAACTCGTCTTGAAAAGTCTTGTGGGATTTTTATCTTTTTATAATTTTTAGGCTATAAATGAAATATGTTTGTTTTTTCGGGGAGACACAAATCCATCAGCAGGAACAATAGGCAGAGGAGGATGTTCTGACCTTGAATCATTTGTGCTTTTCTATGGTGAGCTATATTTAAAAGCATTTAATAAGGAAAAAAACAAACTGGTTATGGATTCACTTGATACCAAGAATCATTAACGAATGGTCAGCTGCTGTCCAAAGCCCTGGCTTTCATTATTGAGTTATTTATATACGTTTATGTACCAGAAATGATTAAAATTTGTCATGTTTATTAAGGGGAAAATGCCCCAGAATTGGAATGGATCTGTTTTTTCATTTTCACTTCCACTTTAAAAACAAGGCAGTATTGAATTCACAAAGCACATCTGATCAAAAACTGTTCAATGTAGGTACTACCTTATGAGAAAAAATATACCTTCAGTTCCAAGGGGGATTGGGCAAATAGATCTGCCGCAGCTTGAGTAAAGTTCTCATGGAAGAGAAAAGTTGTCTGTAGAGGAAATATAACTCTGCATCCAGTAGACCCTAGAGAGACAAAGTTCAGATTTTACTTGTTGTTGCAAGCACTTCTCTCAGGGCTTGCTTGTTAGTGGGTTTAAACCACTACACTGCCATTGACTCTGGGGCACACAGAGGCTGAATTTTAGGCACTGTGATATTCAGTTCCATGTATATAAAATGGAGTAAGGGTTTTCTAGTGGATAAGCTTGACATGACCTTAGAATAATGAAGTGTTTGTATGCTCTGAATCTCACAAGTGTAGAAAGTTGTGTGCAAAGTCTTTAGCTCTCATATGCTGAAAGAAATTCCATTTAACCCCACAGCCAGACAAACTCCCATAAATGAGGAATGCTTAATGCTGATATGAAGCAATATTCCTTCTGAATAGGCTAAAAGTTTGAGCCCTATGTTTCTTATTGGTCATTTCATCAGTATGGAGGGAAAAAAAAAAAAAAAATAAATAAATGTATTTCAGTGCTCAACTGCATACCTCAATGCGCAATTTTTTATATTTTTTTTTCAACATCCATTGTTTTCTTGTCAAACCAGACAATCTTTCTTGGACATGCTAATATTTACCACAGAATTTTGCTCTACAACAAATAATGAGTGCTAATAAAAGATACATTCTAGGAAGCTAAAGATCTTTTTTATTCTATTATTTTTATATATTTATTTTATTTATATTTTTTTATTATAACTAACTCTTAGATTTTTTTCTTCCAGTTCTAAACACATTGTTAGTCCATGGATATTCTAAATTGTGATTATCTTTACTAGGAGGAATAGAGATTTGCACTTTCAGAAAACTTTTTTGCCTAGCTAATACTGTTCATAGATTTAGAGCATCAGGCTCAGGAATTTCTCTTGTGCTATTAAGTCAAACTGGACTATCTAAGTGAATCTGTGCAATTCTGTATCTGTATTAAACTTGCACAGTTGAAGGAAGAATCCCAGTTATTTCTATGGGATCTATACATATATAGTAACTAATGATTTACCCTCTGGAAACTTGATGAACAATACAGATGGGTAGGATTGTCTTTCTCCTCTGGCTCACCTAAGGGCTGTTTGACAGCTAATAGAATTTTCTCTTATACACTAATCTTATTTTTTTCTCCAGACACTATATATATAGGCAAGTTTCCTAGGCTTTCTAGTAAGTAACTTCTCAAAATTATTTTTAGTTTAGTCATGAACGATGTCACTACAGTCTTTATTATTGTTATTAAGCAAGACACCTACATATCTCCCATGATAGCTTGAAGAAGAGCATAATCTCAGGTGTATTCATGATTTTTTTTGAGATATCCTCTCCTTAGTCTGTTATGATCTGTGAGGCTTGTAGTGAGGTGAGAACAGGTTATACCTTTAGGATATCATTCTCTCAACATAATGAATTATTAATGGCATGAGTAGATGAAACAAAGACTTTTCTATGGGAAATATAACTATGATTGACCAAAAATTAAGCATGATTAATTATAAAATAAATTTAAAATTATTTACATTTTCACAGTTTAAATACGCCATTAAAATACAAAACAAAATGTTATAGACAAAATGTGCTTTGCATGATTACAGCTGATTTCCTCTGACTTTAATAACCCGAAGCCCAAAAGTCTATTACCTGCACTTTCAAAATACTTGCAGCTACCAGCCTTACTTGGCAGGTTTTGTATTGATTGCTGTTACTAATTCCTTGGCAATCTTTGAACTCTAGTAAGATTTTTTATTTATTTATTTATTTTATAACCATTTTCCATTGTTGAAATCAGCATTTTGACCAGTGGAGTGCTGGAGTAGAAGATACCTTATGTTTCCTCAGTAAGACCCTACTGACACAGGAATTATTTCCCTTTGTTAAAATTAGGGCTACACAGCACAAAGGACAAAACCTGGGAGAATGGTGAAGAACTGATTTTTATTGAAGAGGTGAATATTCTTTAAAATAATCATTTAATAAAAATCTTTTCCATTAGCATATTGCTCTGCAGATAGAGGTACTTAGTACACTTCAAAGGTATCGAAGGCTGTGGCAGTAGCAAGCACTACAATACCAGTTAAGTAAAGCTGGTGGGATGCAAAGGTTTTAAAGCAAGAAACCTTGTGTGGGTCATGGAAGCCCAAGAGCCACAAGGTATCCCTGACTGAAAATATTTCAGGTTTTTGCTCTGAACAGCCATTTAGTGTTGTTTCATCCATGTGAGTACCTATTTGCTTATCTGTGCCACAGGATTTTCAGAATGTGGAGGAATGGCTCTTGGTAGTTCGTGGAGGTACATGGGATTTTTCTGTACAAGTGCAGAGAAATAGGCAATGTAAAGTCTTAGCTTGTGTATTAGCATGACATTTATTTATTTAGAAAGTGGGGTAGGGGGTAGGTTCAGTATGCTAATCTGAAAGTGAATATAAACATTACAAAAGCCCAAACATACCATCAGTCATGGTTAGGCCCATCTTCCTGGTTTGTCCAAACTGCCAGATCTCCCTCTTCAAAAATACCAGAAGAAAATCCAATTTATATGGATCACTACATAACTCTACATTTGTTTGTTCATTTAGTAGAGTTACAAAGTACAAAATGTCGATAAGAGAAGTTAAAGATTTGAGAAAATTATTCAGATGAGCTGAAATTGTGTTTTAGGAATTTTGTTTATTGTACTTAAAACACCACTTCTTTTTAACTCTCTTCAGAAGTTTAGGCCTATTACTGGATGGAAATTCATTAACAATGATAAAAAAAAAAAAAAAAAAAAAAAAAGTCATATCTTTATTAAATATTTGTTAGGTATTTGGAAGGGAAAAATTATGTTACGTAGTGCTTTCCAGAAAAACAAAGATTTTAAGAAATATCTGTTAGGGATAACATTCCCTTAACTGTCCCTGTTGACTTGCACCCGGTCCTCAAAAGGCAGACCTAGATTTCTACAGTCACGATCATTATTTCTCATAAGTTTTTAGAAACAGGTTAAGTTGAAAGGAGGCTGATGTGCCATTGTTTGAAAAGTGCAAGTGGAAAGACCCAGATGTGACTAGTCTTGATTCCAGTCTTAGGCAAAATAATGGGTGCCCATGACTGCTTTATTGGAAAGAGAATGAAGAAACAATTTGTCTGGTTAAAGTCTAATGGAAGTTGTCAGACGAGACTCACTGTTGAATGAAAGTGTTTCAAGTGGCAGTATAATAGACACCAGATGTAATGTTCATACTTTTCAGCTATCTGGAAGAAAAAAAATACTTGCAGGTAAAATTTGTAGTCAACACATACTGGTGTGGTAAACAAACCTGCAGTACTTTGTGTTCAAAAATGTGTGTATCTTGGTAAAACCAAATAGAAACTTAGGTAAACGATTGGAGCTGTAGCTGCAGCAATTTTTATCCTGGAAGACAGCACTCTGTAAAGGTTTATAGATTTCATTGTTAAAAAGTGGTTCAATATAAGGCAAAAATACTAAATAATAGTACACACTATATATATAATACGTTTTGTGTGCTGATTTATATACTGTTCATATAAAAAAATGCACATATGTATAAGTGTATAATATAAATGGCATGTTTATATATGAATATATTATACACACACACTACATATTATAATGCATCATATGCATATGCAATGTGCTTTAACATATATATATAAATATATTCCACAAAATCTGTTTGCTTCTGTGTATACCAGACCAAACTCTAGATATAAGAACATACAGTGTTTAATTAGATTGTATGTGTTTTAAAGAGAGACCCCTCTACTGCATTAGCAAAGAAATATAGTAAAGTCTTGGTACGCAAATAAACAAACTCACAACAACAAAATCTATAGCGCATATTGTGTATTTTTTATAAAAAAGCAAATCGCATTGCAGCACTAATCTGCTGAACAGGATAATGGTAAAATTGCTTGCTCCCTGATATGCTTTAAAAAAATTCAGTGCGATTTATTACTGAGAAGGACAGAATGTGAAATGTCTTTAATAAGCTTAGTTAATAACCTTCCCTATTCGTTGTTTAATCATGTTAGTAGTCTTTTGAGCATTTAATTACATTTCAAAGGTCTTAATGGGAGTAGCAATACCAGCATATTACATTTAAATGAACCTGAAAAATACAAGTCATTACCTTCCTTGTGCAGTCTTGTATTTCTGACAGGACATCAGCTTTAACAATTATATCTCTGCTAATTAATGCTATTTTCACCAGAACTGAGCATATATATATGAAATTCAATGAATCTACCCTCTAACTATTAAGAGATTTTTCAGTGGTTCCTAAATATATAAACGTAAAAGGAAAATAGCTGAAACCCAAATAGGGAGAATATAATACCATGTATTTTTATTTTAATGCAGTAACATTCATTCATGTATTTGTAAGCTACCAGGGGACAGATTTATTCTTTACGTAACTCCCACAAATTCTGGAATGAGTGGTCACACCAGTGATGAACTTGGCCCTAGAGTTTCTAAAATTGTACAAGCTCTCTTCAAAAGGCATTTTACTAATCAAACTGAATTTTTCCCTGAGAGGTAATAGACAATCTTTAAAATGTTTGTTGTTTGTATTTTTTTATTTATTTTATTTTTAGTCTTCAAGTACAGAATGGGAAGTCTCCAAGAAATTCAGAAGCTTTCTTGTGACTACCAAGCAAGAAGATATGTGCATGCAGTATGCAACAGTAGTGGAAAATAGTGCTTGCAGTTTCACATGTTCCACATAAAAATCAGTTCTCCTTAGAAGTTAAATAAGGATTCTGCTTTGTCTTAAATAGCTAATGATTGGCGATATTTGTAGAAGTTTCAGTAGAACTTGAACTAAAATTAATTGAATCCAAAATTTCATCCAGATTTGAAACTGACATTTTGAGCTTCAGAAAAATATGGGAGACAATTTCCTGACATTCTCTCTCCTTTGACTTATGCTCAGGAATCCATGTGCCTCTGTTCAGTGGTCTAAAACCGTGTCAAAATAATCCAGAAATATTCTCTCTTTAAAAATCAGAAAAGTCCAGCTAAGATGTGGTACTTTAAACAAATATTTATCTAAGTTGAATTTGCTAAATACAGAGTGTTGGCATTGCCATAACCATGCTGGACAATTTATACTTATACTCTTATACTGGGTTGGGGGTTGGTTATATTCTGGTCCAACTTATTGACCTTAGTATTTTTGTTATCAAAATAATAATAATAATAATAATTGGAAAGCTTCAGATCATATACTTGTCTCTTTTGAATTCATCAGCTGAGCATTTGGTCCAACACACTTAAGAAGAAAATACTCATACTCTCATACTCTCTGACAATGAAATATAGCTCTTTTATAAAACTGCCATCTAATGGTAGGCAGCAACTAGAGCAATGTGGGAGGTACACCATGTGAAAATTTACTTCTGGCCAAAGGGCATATAGAATAAGAGGGATGAACACCTATCTACACATACAAAGACACGCCTGTAGCAGCTGAAGTGAGGATTTATGCTAAAGGATTTGTGCCTGCAGAGAGAAGAGCAGAGTGAAACAGTGGAAGCCATGGCACATGCTTTCTAAAAGGAAACTATAGCTGTAATTCGGACAAGCTTTTCATGTGGGGAAGTAGACAACACTTGTCACTAGATTATCTAACTTTTGATCTTTTAACTCTTAGCACAGACTGCCTCACAATATTTTACATAAAGTCTTTGTTTATTATTGAGAAAATAGTGCAGTGCAAGATTTTGGGTGCAGGAGGAGTCAGCATTTCAGTACTTTCCAGTTTTTCTCAGTTGGTTTGGGACTTTGTCCTGCAAAGAAATGAAAAAGGAATTTTGTTGTGAAAGTACAGAAAAGTGAGAAAAAGAAGAGTGTGCAATGCCTATAAAAATAATTTTGCTTGAAAGAACATTCTTAATAGTATAAAGTGTCATGAAAATTAGATTTTGGTTGATTTGGAAAGACACAGTAAGCAAATCAAGTATTCAGTGTTGCTCATTTTCAGCTGCTTTGATAAAATGTTCCTTACTGTTCTGAGAGCTGTGAAAACATAAGGATTTTATAGCTAATGGAAAATAAAACAATTTAAATGGAATAACAAACTGGAAAAATATCAGTCCCTCCAGACCAGTAAACTTTCCAGTATCTCTTCAAGGAACTTGTTAATAAATTTCTGCCAAGTAATACATTTTAGTAGCTTCTTTATATATAAATAGCAAGAGAAAAGCAACTATAATATTTTTAACTCTTCCAGAATTCTGTACATTGCAAAGTCTCTTATTGAAGAAGCACGTCCACTTTTCTGGGGGCTGATCCTCCTGCTTTTCTTTACAGTACTTTCTGATTCATGCATACAATATTCTTATGCACAAATATACCGATGTTCTGTCCCTTTAGAGTAATTTTCATGAAATGTGATTGTACAGCCTCTGTTCATACTGCAGCCCAGTTCAAAAGCTTTCAAAGGCTACCACCATGTCAACATCATGGAAGCAATGTATAGGAGTTCTGTTTCTGAATCAAGCATAGCATTGAGAGGGGAATGTAAGTGGCTCAAAGACTTGTTTTCATACTTGGCAGCAGTACAGAGGCAAACAGTAGGCATCAGAAGACACTCTTTGCAACCCTTTAAAAGAAAGTCATGGATGACTTTAATTTTAAAATAGGCTGAGGTTTCAAGTTAACTCAAAATAAAGTCTAGAGCCAAATATAATGGTGTCTAGGAAACTGAACTGACCGTCATCACAATACATTCAAAAGCAACAGAGCTGCATATTAAAATCATGATAAATCTCTGCCTTAGCTGTTGGATTAATATATTGATTGATTTTACTTACATTTATTTTTACTTACACTCTATACTTCAGTTATATTTCATCTCTGTAGAGTCAGAGTTTTCCTGGGATTCATTGTGTTATCCTGTAAGGATATTTTATCTGTTACTCTCCCTGTTCGGAGGGCTGAAGCATGCACATAAGTAAAACGTTTGATATTAGTAAGAGTACCTGTAGAAACTCAAAGGCAAGGCATGATTTCACCAGTTGTTTGTACACTTGTGCACCTTCCTAAGAATCCCATCCTCTACTAAATACTGACATATCCTCTGGCAAGCTGGATACCAGGTTCATTTTTATGAGCTCTCCAGAGCAGTTTCTATATTAGATTAACCTCCTGCTGCACATTCTGTAGAGCCTCTGTTGATGTTAAGACAGACATGTTTCCAGCTTTTGAATGTCAATTAAGCCAAAGCAAATGTTAGAAGAGCCATTCCCTGTGAGAGTTACATTCGGAACCCCAAATTACTCTTTTGTCTTACTTCTGACCAAGAAATAACCACAACAAAGTCCTTTCCAAGTTATGTCTATACCAGTGTATAGCTGGCCTCACAGTTTCAAAAACTGATGTGTGACTGTAAGGTTTTGATGCCAGAGCTTGCCCTGACATCAGAAGAAATGCACCGTCCAGGAGCAACGCTGAGCCCATGAGAGAAGTAGCACATCTCCAGCTCTTCGCCTATGGGCAGCTGCTTAGATTGTCTTTAGGAGAGGCCAGTCCTGACTGAGAGGACTCTCTACCTCGCCATCAGTTAATCAAGCAGAAGGTTAGTGCTCTGTGTGGCTCTGGGGAATGTCTGTTTTGAGAGAAAAAGGCAAAGTTAGACATACATTTTGCAGAAAGTCAGAATGCAAAGCCATTAAGTCAGAAATGCAAAAACTAAAATACTTTGGTTGTTCTTCCTTGCTTTATCTTCCTCTTTCTCTTCTTCCCCATTCATTTTTATGATTTCATAGATGTTACCTTTAAGCAACAAAGTATTGGTCTTTCTTGGGGGAAGCCACAAAATGGGAAAGAATGGAGCACAGACAAGGTGCATACATGTCTTTATGTTACAATTAGAAGACAGCAAGGCTAGAAAGAAGCCCTAAGTAGGACAAGGAGGCCAAGGAACATTTAGATGGTTACAGTTTACAAGCAGAAAAATTGCATTTTAAAAAGAAATTACTGTAAAATAAACTGCCTCCTGTCAGGGACCAGCAAGGGCTTACTGCTCAAGGACATGCCCTCCACATGGGGTGCCTCATGGGGTGCCTCCCTCTGGGGTTGAATGCAGCTGGCAGGGATAAGCTGGTACCCATGGGGTCACTGACAGCCCCAACCATGGCAGGTGCTGGTCAAGGACCAGGGCCTACCTGTGGGGTCCTTGCTGGAACTAAATAAGCTATGGCCAGAGGCAGGTCTTGAGGCAAGCTGCAGTGTATGTCAGAGGGGTCCCTCCAGGAGACCCACAGGGATGGGTACAAAGCCAGAGGCCAGTTCTGCTGCAGCAACTCCGAGGGATATTGATGTTGTCAGGGCCATCACATCTCCTTCAAGCAAACTTTTTGATAATTGCCATTGTTAGAAATGGTTATTCACCAAAGGAGCAGTGAGTTTTAGAGTGAATAAGTGAAGGCAGTGGATGCACTACTGTGAATGTGTTTGTGTTTGTAAATGAGAAGAGGGGGGAAGAGACAGCAAGCTATCAAGAGATGACTGCTAGGGAACAATAAAGGGAAAGAGGCCGCAGCAAACATGTTACTTAGGGACTCTTGCACAGTCTGTGACTCCTGCCATACTGAGCAATGAGTGTATGAGGGAGGATGGGACAGCTGGCTGGGGCACAGCGAGAGGCAGGGAGGCAGCTGACACTGTGGGACACAAAATAAACAGAAAAAAAAAAAAAAAAAAAAAAAAGATGTTCAGAAAAACAACCACAGCTCAAACGGAAGCCAGAATTTCCGAAAGACGCCATTCGGACTTCAGCCTTGGCAGCGGTCACCCTGTGGCCAAGCACAAGCTGGATGGCATCCTTCTGCCTCCCCTGTCTTCTTTGCCTCCAGCTCTGCCTACTCCATCCCCACTTCTTTCCCCTTCTGCTCTGGGGCTGTGCCATCACAGCTATTAGTTTTACTTGCTCTTCTGTTCCCAGTTCTGCTTCTGGCTTTCTGCATCCTGTATAATTCAATGGAAATGGTTGTGATAAAAATCAGCAAAAAGATTGAGCTTTTACTAGTATTTTACAGTGAAGTAAATAGAGAATAGGAAAAAAAGAGAGAGAGAGAGAGAAAATTTGCTGCAAACATTGTAGAGAGAAATCTAAATACTGCAGCAAAGGGCTATAATTTTACCTGAAATGCCAAGTTCTAAAACCAGTATAGTTTGGTTGTATTAAAAAGCTAAACGATAGACTAAACTACAGCAGGAAGCTCTAAGTATCTACTTATAAGAAGACAAATGTTTAAATTGTTACACAAAAGCATTGAATAGAGTCATTGTCTAACACTATGATAAGCACTAAAATGCAATAAAATCGAATAACTAACAAATTGTTTTAAAGTATTTATAAAAGGAAAATAAATTTCAAAACCAGTCAAGCTTGATGTTTAAAAGATTAAATTTAGAAATATTTTTTCATACTTTATGGAGTGAAACAAGCAAATAATATACCTACATTGTTTTAAACATTCTCATGATTAGCCACATCTTGAAGAATCTTAAATATGATTTCTGGTATTGGGAAGATATGATTTGAATAGCATTTATCATCAACCCATCTGAAAGGAGATGAGACTTCCAATGGCAAAATTAGAGTTCTGCTCTGAGACTAGTCTACTGCAGTGAAATAAACTCTGCCAGCAGTAAAGATGTTTTTGCTCCTAAAAGTGTTTATGCTAAAGTTTTCGCTGGCATTGCTTTGTCACAGGAGGGTGTTAAGTAAAAGTGAATCAGTTTAAGTGCACTGAAGCCTTGTTTAGCTGCTGCTTTTGGGAGTTAAAGCAGTGAGGAATTAAGACAGCTTTGTTTGTGAATGAGGGACCGTACCTCGGGGATTAATACATTTTTATTGATGCATTTTTATTACGAATGTTCAGTTAATTCAGCTTAACTTTCCTAACCATACTGGTGTAGGCAGATCTCAAGGGACAGAGGAATGAGGCATTGCATGCAGAGACCTATTCAACTGCATTGTCTAAGTGATGACAAGATGAAAGATGAATTAATTGATTGCAGATTTTTATTTTTAGTAAATTCAAAGAGGCATCTTGTCTATGGTTTTGTGTACATGAACTTGTTGAAGAAAGTTGAGTAAATTTCAATGCAAGTATGAATTCAGAATGTGTTAAATCACTTAACCTGAAAAGCCCCCAGTAAGGTCCCTTTAATTTTGAGTAATGGCCTGAAGTTACATGCTTTTCTAGCTACATGTTACTTGACTTTCTTGGCTGTATCTTTCTATGTAAGTCCTACATGTATTACACAAATATCTTACAACAAAATCAATAGATATTTTGCTGTTGGCCTCCCTAGTAAGAGCAACAGACACTGAAAGTCCAGAAATAAAAGTAAATCTTTTATATGAACTAATGTGATTTTTTTTTTCTATTTATTTTTTTAATCTTTGGGCTCCAGAGAGGTTTGGAGTGTAATCACTGATCAGGCAAAAGCTTTATTTCTTTCTAAGCATTGTTTCTTGTTTGAGAAACACTGTGGGCAATGCCACTTTTTCAGTTTGTCATTTTTAATATTGCTATGCTGATTGAATGGGCTGGGGACATGAGAATCACTTCTGATAACCATAGCTGATGGGCAGAAATTTTGGACTGTTTTCTGTTTAAAGAACTTGTATGAGCCCATTTGCGGGCATTAGACTTCTAACTTGAGTACAAAACTTCATAATTCTGTCTCCCTAGGCTCCGTGCATAGACGGAAAAGAGAAGAATAGGCTATTTCAGAGAGCAGTTCAGAAAATCTCTATTTCAGTCTTGACTACACAAGAATCCAAGGATGACTGCCTATGTTAATATATTCTTCTAATTTTACAGATTGCTAAAGAAAACCAGAAAATCAGTCTTAAAAGTTGGTAATCAGTTTGCCCAGCAGCTCTGCTAATGACCATGTGCCTCATTCTTTGCTGACAACAGCAAAGTTTCTGATTAAGATAAAGGCAGATCGTGTTTGTTTAGATACTGTTTGTGTTGTCTTTGTGTTGTCTTTGTTATTGTGCTTAGCATCAGCTCTGAGCTTAGGGGGAGGTTTGTACAAAGAACTCGGAAACAATTCCCTTTAACTGTGCAGCAACTTTTAGTTGATCACTACAATAACTGGTCTTCAGGCTGGAGAAATATCTAAGACACTGCCAAATGTGTTGCTGCTGAGTACCCGCTGTTGTTTAGCTTACCTTTTAACAGGAAATGACAAGCCCAGTGTGAGATTAACTGCTGTTTGATGTATAATATATGTGTGCAACTGAGGATGTGGTCTCATAGAGCAAAGGACTGCTTGTTGAAAAGAATCCTAATATTTCTCTATTGTAAATGCTTTTGCAACTTCAAAAACTCCCCACTTGCTACAAAAACATTAGCTCTTTACACAATCTACAATTCACTGATGATAGATTTATAACCATCACATGCTGATCTGCTACTACTGCTTACATAGTAGTGCGCTTGGAGACTTTTTTTTTTCTTTTTTTTTTTTTTTTTGGTAAATAATTTTGAGAATTTCAAGACTTTTACAAGAATTAATAAGGTATTATTATAATACAAGATTAATAAGGTATTTCATATTGTAATAGTTTCAAAATTAAGTTTCAAGTCAGGTGCATTGCAGACCTCAAGGTACTGCCACCATCATTACATGATGGCTGCTGAGCAGCTGTTCATGCACTGAAATGCTTGCTCTGAAATGTACAGTTGTAGAGTCACACAGTGCTCGAGGCTGGCAGGAACCCTCTGGAGGCCACCTAGTCCAGGCCCCTGTTTCAGCAGGGCCACCCAGAGCTGCTTGCCCAGGCCCATCTCCAGGCAGCTTTTGAAAGTCTTCAAGGAGGAGACTCCACCACCTCTCAGGGCAACCTGTGCCAGGGCTCCATCACCTGCACAGAACAGAAGTGCTTCCTGATGTTCAGAGGGAACCTCCTGTACTCCAGTTTGTGCCCATTGCCTCTTGCCCTGGCACTGGGCAACACTGAAAAGATCCTGGCTCCATCCTCTTTCCAGCCTCCCTACAGGTATTTATACACATTGGTAAGATCACCCCTGAGCCTCCTTTTCTGCAGGCTGACCCTTCATGACCCCTCACTGGACTCTCTCCAGTAGCTCTACAGTCCAAGCAAAACAAAAACAAAAACAAAAAACAAAAAAACAAAACAAAACAAAACAAAAAAAAAAAAAAAAA
>CM021767.1:86791700-86802098 GCA_011076525.1 Nettapus auritus | reverse complement strand
AAAAAAAAAAAAAAAAAAAAAAAAAAAAAAAAAAAAAAAAAAAAAACGTCATTGGCAGATGATATGTAGTTGCTTTCTGGTCCAATTTGTCAATTTGGGAACAAAAACAATTGGTGCTACATAAAATATCATGCCAGTATTATCCAGAAAGGATTATCAGCAACAAGACTGGGAACTGACCTGTTTTGTGCCTAGTCACGTCACACATATTTGTAAACTCTTAACAAGTGTAAAAACCATTCTGTTTCACTTTTGCAATCTGTTGATAGAGGGAATGGTACTTTTACCTGCTTCTTTTGCAGCTGATAAGTGTCTGTAATGCATGTTAAGCACCTCAAATAGGAATGACATCTTTAGAGCAGTGCATGATGTTGTTGTTTAAAAGAGTTTGTTGAAGACTCCCATAAAAGAATCTGATCCCTTCCCCAGATACTGTCTGTCGTTCTGCTTGTGGTTTCCACCATGCCACAGATGGTGCTTAATGTTGTATACGTTCCTTATATGCAGTGTACCCAGAAATTAACCTTGTCTAAACTGGTTATGACAGCAAATGTTAAAATATCACTAAGTTATGCATACTTGCTTTCCAGTGCGGCTTTCATTCCTTCTCCTTTATTTTTATTATGTGCTTCTAAAAATACCACTTGAGCCTTTGGTGGCTGGTAACTTAGATTTTTTGCCTTTTCTTTTTCAAATGTTAGAGAGCAATTATAACACATGTTCTTCTGTACTTAACAGTGAATAGAAAATCTGCTAAAGCTCTCCTCTATATGAAATTTACTACAGTGTTATTTTTGGATATCTATTCTTAAAGGTTTTTGGTTTTAGCTATTTAAAGTATTGTAACAGTTCTCAGCCTTTGACTTCAACTTTTACAGCAGTTGTAAAGCTGATGGAAAGCTGGCACTCCTTCTTCCTTTTCACACCATTATTCCACCCCAGCATTACCATTCTCAGAATCTCATAATCATTTTTGCTTTTTGCTCTGTGAGGAAAATAAATTTACTAATCAAAAATCAAAAGGTAAATTCTATTCTGTATACTAAGCATTCAGAAAGCCAGTGTGGTTTTTTCAATATTACACTGAAGGTAGAATTTAGGTTGTCCCCATCTTTCTGTCAGAAAGTGCTGTTGCCATGATTAAAACCTTGCTTACTGAATTATTTTTTCATACGTGTCAATTAAGGAAATTAAGATCTCATTGTTCTAAAATCACCTCAGCCATGCAGTGAGATTTATTGATATGCAGATGGTTTTACCTAACATAGGCAAAAGTGTCATCCTTGCTACTGAGGAGGGAATCCAAGTAATCAGAGCTTTTGAGATTAAGAAATATTTTCTGGGAATTTTAAGTGCTTGTGAGTATGATACAAGGTTGATTACCTGTAGAATAATCCAGATGCCAGAAAGGTGGGAAAGAGGCTTCTTTATTATCACCACTAAATATATGCAAGATGATGAGGATGCCTTTTAAAAATCTAGTCATAACTAGTACAGAGATAGACGAACTAATTTTTTCAGTCACTGAAGTTTTATTTTACAAATTAAAATACATTATTTGTCCCTTTGATATGATTTAAAACCATTCTTAGAAGTACATCTCCATCTCTTCCTTTGCTTTTTGTACCTTTAACATCAGTTTGGGGACCATATGATATCTGTAACATAGGAAATTCAAACAAACTACTCTTTTCCTCAGTTTTGGTGTGAATGGAAAACTGGACAAGCAGGACATTTTACCTAAAACTGTGAGAAAATGCAAAAGGAAAGGATACTATAGGATACTAAAGGATACTTCTGTATAGTAGGAATATGCTGCAAGTTGTAGATGATGAGTACATATAATTGGTACAATGAGGATTTTAGAAAACTTAATAGGGGGTTCCCTATTAGGGAAAAATGTGCTGTGCCCACTTAGGGCACTGCAAATGTATGAATTTGTATGAAATGTATGAATTTATGAAAGTTGTGCAGAGTGAGAATTGGGCAAAGCAGAAGGAAAATAGAGTTAAAGTAGAATTGCTACATGAACAAGGAAAAATAGAGTACTGTAATGAAATCAGAGGGAAGAGGGGTTCTCAAAACTCTTTTCTTGGCCAGAACCATGGAAAATGGAAGCACAAAGAATGTATTTTGCTTAAGTGCAGTTTGTGATCTTATGCCAGAATTGCTTTGCTTTCAGTGATGAACGGAGAGAAGGTGACAGTTGTGGCTTATGTGGAGAGATCTACCAGGCAGCACATTTTTCAGGCTGAAGAATGGCACAAACACAGGACTGGTGTCACAGGAAACACGAGTGTAAAACAGCACTGGTAGATATATTAACTACTATCAGTACTGCTCCCAGTACTGCTCCCATTTCCCCTTTCCTCAGACAAAAGCAAATCAGAATACTAACCTTCAAGAAAGGCAATGTCAGTGAAAACAAAGCTCAATTAGGTTAAAAGTAATAGTAGCACTAGTACATAGTACTAGCAGTAATAATGATAATAACAGGAAAACCTGTATTTACTGAGCTGAAATCCTTTGTCAGTATTATATCATATTAATTAAAAAAAAAAAAAAAAAAAAAAAAAAAAAAAAAAAACACCTTTCTAGGAGGACATGTTACACAGACCTTGTCAGAAGTTTTATGAGAGAAGGCTAATTGGCCTTCCTTTCTTGATTTTGCAGCACTAAAATCCTGCACTATACCTGCCTTTTCTTCCAAAAGCATGATGAATATTTCATGCTATCCCTTTGAGATTTAGTGAAGAGAGCAGAAAAGCTCTTTCCCCATCCTCTCAGACCTTTGTAGCCTGGATGCCACACAGCATGGCATGCTTGTTTGGAGGGGATGTGCTGATGTAGTGCATCCAGCAGGACAGGCTGCACCCATTTGCTGGTTGCTCACCTGTTCTCTATCTGAAGCGGACAGGATTGGATCTCTGTTTGCAGGAGCTTTGAGTAAATTAAAATTGAGTGTTTTCTATGTGGTGGGATGGGAGAGCATTTCCAGATCTTATTCTATTTTTGTCTTACGTTGCTTACATCCCTTGCTTTCTAGCCCATCTCTAAGTTCTTAGTTATTTTTCTTGAGAGTGACATGGTTATATTTGCTTTACCCAAGCGACTGTTGAACCCATCTTCCAACTTTGTTTATTCCTTTGGGGTCAAGGTCCTTTATACTTGTCTTGCCAGTGGCCTGGCACCATATCTCTTGCTGTCTGTCAATGGGAATTTGAAGGCTGGATGGCTGAAGTCATCCATAATCCATCTCTCTCTATACACCCTGAGGCATGTCACTTAACTTTTCTGCATTTTTGTTTCTCACCTTTAAATACTTGTGTCTAATATCCATAAGGAGAGCTGTGCAAAGCAAATTCTGTACATGTTCATATGGTCATTTGCAGATTGGAAATGCTCATGTTACTTAAGTACTAACTGAGGCCGTTAAAAATAGCAAAAACGCCACATTTCAAACTCACCCTTCTCTGCCATATGTATTTCTTTTTGTGTGGATTTTGGCATGACAGTTTCTTTGTAGCTACAAAGTGTGTGCAAACCAGAATCTGCTTTATGCTTCAGTCTTTGGTCAAATTAAAGTAAAAGGAAAAAAAGACTCCCATTTTACACAAAATGTTAGGGTCCATATAGTGTCTTTACATATTTTTACTCTATTCAGCTTGGAGATTATATTACTTCTCTGGCATTTTTATTGGTGTCTTCTGTATTTAAAAGTATTGCTTAAGCATCTTTCTTTAATTTTGGCAGTCTACACCCTGTCACTCACATTCTTAATGCAGTGAACAGTATGCAACTGCTGCAGTCATCTAACTGATACCAGCAAAGAAAGGATAAATTATAGAAAAAAAAAATAATATATATATATATGCAAGCTGAAGCTTATGGAGGCTTTTGGATGACTTTAGTAAGATTTTGTTAGTAGAAGGTTAATGCAATTGCCAACACTGTAATTACAGATTGCTAGGAGGTCATGAAAAACAATTAATACCTCCAAAATGGGATGGCTTTGGGCTGAAGAGTTCATACAAACCACTTAGTCCTGCTAATATTGGATCAGAGATTTATATCTCAGAAGACTTCTCTTTTCTTAAAGGCTTCTCTCCCTATTACAGAAGCCAATTTCCTTTCTCCATAGCTTTGTCCACACTGGAAGCTCTCAGAAGACCTCTCCCCTGTTATAACATGCAATTATTCAGTTCTAGGACACCTTGTTGTAGGTCAGGCTTCTGTTTCCCATCCTGTCTCCCAGAATAGGTCCTTGCTAGCAATTGGACTTGATTTCAGATTTAAAATGATCATGAAAGTAGGTTCTGCAGTCACAGTCCAGCATGTACAAGACTCTGGGCAATGTGTCCAACCTTCTGCCCCACATCTGGGCTCGCAGGAGTGTGCTGCCCCTCCATCATGCTGGGCATGGATAGTCTGGCGTCACACTTAGCCAGGTTTTTCTGTGAGATATTTTTGAGTTCAGTCCTCCAGGTAGCTTATAACTCCAGCACTTGGAGCCACCACACTCAAGGCAGCTGATGTGTCAGAAGCATGGGAATGCTACCCAGCTTCTGGCAACTGTGTCACCATATCTGCAACCAGGTGCTGCCACAGCCCCAACCCCTGGAGGGCAGGTGACCCCAGACATGGGTTCTTGGGCTGAACCACCTCTGTCCTTCCTTCCTTTCTTCCTTCTTTCCTTCCTTCCTTCCTTCCCTCCCCATCCCTCGCTGACCTCCCTCCTGCCCCCGGCATGGAGCTGTGCCACTCCAGAGGGGTCAGGGAGGGGCTGTGATGCCCTGCTGGAAACAGCAACGCAGGCAGCACTGCCGGGGAGAGGGGGACTGAAGCTAATTGCAGAGTTAAAGGCTTTTTTAGACCTTCTGATAACGTTGTGTCTGCCTGCGGCTATGAACAAGAGTTCTCTGTACATCTGGGGTTGAATCCTTAAGCTCTTGTAAAAGACTGGAACCAGTGAAACCTTATATAAACTTGCACAGCGTAAACAAGGCTGGAGAATAGTGGAACTAGTTTTTGAGATAAAAGAGAGTTTTTATGGAACCAAAATTTCTGCAGGGTGTTTCCACTTCATTTGTTTTAACTATACTGAGCTCATGGATTGTTGTTGTCACTTAACCTTCACTGACACCCCAGTACTCCTGGAGTGATTTTAAGCCTGTCTCTGCATTAGGGTTAATAATCCATCCGTCATGTGTGGTAGGACAAGACAGAGTCTGAAACACATCTACAAAGCAGATCATTAATTGGACTTCTCTGACCAAAGAGAGACATAAGAGGATGAAGAAATGAAGGAAAACTCCCTCATTGAGACACATATGTTGTTTGCTATTGTAAAAGACCTGCTTCATTCTACTGCATGAGCCCTTGAATGGGGAGGGATGTCAGGGACAGGACAAACGGCATTCGGCAGCAGTGGTTGCAGAGGTCTACTTGTTGGAACTGACATTTGTTTCCTTTGCTGTTGTTTGTGCTCTGCCAAAATGTCTCCATGCCTATTCCAAATGCACATTGGTGAAGGTTTCCAGGATGTTATTGTAGCTGTAAATTTTTGGAGTCATTTAACTAGAGAGTTATTAGTGAAGTGTTTAGCTAAAGAACTTGATATGAGTGATCCTACTACTGTGTTTCTAAAGCTGACAACAATGATACTGCCACTGAGAGGGAGGTGGAAAAAGTGAGAGATCAGGAAGGTGGCCTTGGCCACAGAAATGTTGCTGAATCTGTACTGGAGCAAAATACACATGACTGAACTCCTCTGCAGCAGTAACTACACACATGAGGGCTTGTGCTAGCCCTTGGACACACATAGGAAGGAAGACCTGTGACTGCATATACTTGTGTCCTCCTTTCTATGCATATAAAGAGCACAGCACACACACAGAGAAATCACTCAAAAAGAGAGACTTTGTATTTTTCAGTAAACAATGAAACTCACTAGCATTAAACAGTTCTTACCACAGTATGGAAACTTTTGCTTTATTCGTTTTCCCTGAGAGTATTTAAAGTCAGAAGATTCTAGTTCTCCTTACTGCAGACATAAATTATTTGTAAGCTGGTATTAGCATCAGAAATAGTTCATTCAATAGCCCTGTTCTGGCTTTCAGACACCTTTTATTCTCATGATCCAAACACTGTTGTAGCAATTTGTGTTGCAACAAAACTTCAAGCTTCTAAATTATAGTGATAATGAAAATGTATTTTGTCTGTCTCCATTCCATTCTTAATTTTTGGCCATTCTTATATGTGCAGAATACCACCAGCTGAGCTTGGTTCTGCACTAGCCACTTCCCGGCAATGCTATGAAAACTTGATGGCTGCAAAACAGGAGAAAGTGCTGATCTTTGATTTTATGTCAGTTTTTGTTTAAGGGAACTGTTAAAGGTAATTGAGCTTTGAGTCTTCCTAACAGAATACATTAAGCTAAAATACTTATAGGGGAGCTCAACACCTTGTGGAAAACTTCCTCAAAACATTCTACTTGGAGTTAGCTTGGACTCTACAGCCTGTATTATCTCTTCCTGTGCCCTAGCTTTAGAATCATAGTTCCTACTAATTAGGATATTTTAGAGAAATGCACTTAATTTAAGAGGAGAAAGTAATAAATAGCTAAACCAGGTCCTGGAAACACTGGCATTATACCTTCAACTATGAACAACGTAGGGCAAAAAGAAACAAAAGAGATAGGCAACCAACATTTACAACCATCTTGTACCCATCTACATTTGACAACTTTTTTTTCTGAAAAAAAAAAAAAAAAAAAAAAAGGGGGGTTCTTAGTTATCTCAGAATTCATTCCTAGCTCCCATAGAAGATGATCCAGTTTTTCTTCTGACTAATGTAAGAACAGAATTCTTCCCTGCTGGAACGTAAAGCTGGCTTGAAAAGATTGGCTTATTTTATTACACCAAGAATATTGTCAGCTTACAAAATCCAAAACATGGTAGAGAGTAACGTGTTTTCAATGTGTATAAAAACCATTAGTCAGTACGTATGCAGGCAATATTTCATCTTTTATTTTTAGGGATTTTTTCAGAAGAATAGTTTGAAATATAAATGTGAAAAACTTATAATTCTTATTGACTGATGCTTGCGTTCACTGACTAGTTTAAAATTATACAACTGAAATATACTTAATGACCACCTGATACATATAACATGGTTATTAATCACAATACTTTGATGAGTTTGCCGGGACATTTTCTGAATGCATTTCAAGTCTTTTACTAGCATCACTTGTGCATACATAATGCGTAATGAAGATGGATGGGAGTGCAGTTGTCAGGCAAACTTGCTTGCCTACTTAAATGGGATGCCAGGAGCCTTATCATCATTTTTGAGAAACATTTTGGGTAATTAATGTTTTCTTTTCAAGCTATTTAGACTGTTAATTTAAAAATCACACTACATTGACCAAAGGAATCCAAACCAAAAAGAAAAACCAAAAGCTCCTGAGCCCTGGGACTCATGCCATCTTAGTGTGAACTACATAGATGCTTCAGTGTGCTGTGGGCTGTACTGAGTAGCTGTACTGGGAAAATGCTAAATATCTGAAAAAGCAAGCCTTCTTGCTGTTGTAATGTGTCAGAAATCTCTGGCCAGAATCCCACCAAGATTGTCATGTACTTTTGCTGTGACAAATTATTTTATTAAAGTTTCTAGGAAATCTGTTCTTATTCACCTCTTGCTTTTGCAAAATCATTTTGATTATGTTCATGCAGAGATGCTTGGCTTGTCTTTTTCTCATTTGCTTGCCTCTTCCACATTTCCTATGCAATGTAGCATTATCAGAATGTACATGAATGTTGGGGTGCTTGGTGTTTTTTGAAGAATTTAAGTTGAACTCAGTATCTACATTCTGTTTAGAAAAGCGCATGCACAGGAAAAACAAAAAGCAAAATTCTGATGAAGAAACTAATTAAGAAAAGTAACTCAGAACTGAATGGACATCAAGTTGAGGAATAGAGTCTTGATGCACTTCATAGGGTCTGATATTTCTGTCCATGTTTTTTTTAGAGATTTCACACCATCTCAGAAGGTGCATACACTCAGATACATTTGGCACATAAGATTTCTCAAATCTCACACTGGGGACACAGGAGATGCACCACTATTTCCAGAGGCATCAGGCCTGCTGGATGACACACCACAACACCCGCGTGCAATCTGAATGGCTATTTCCATCCAGAAATCCCAGAAATAATTACACAAAGAGCTTCAGGTATCTGAGCTCTCATAGCTACCAGTTACATTGTAGACCACTTTATAAAGAATTTACATACACTAAATTTGGCAGTAAAAATTCTAGTTTGTATTTCTTAAAATTTCTAAGAATCTTTGAAAGAATTTTTGTAAGAGTTAGTACCTGGATGTGTCTTTGATTCTAGAAATGTTTTAAGAAAAATATAGAATTTACCTTATTATTTTGCCCAGCTATGTACTTGATATGTCTACTCTAGTAATATATGGTGAAATATCATATATGGTATTATATCACAGAAAATATAATGAAAGGGACAGTGTGAGTCACCTAATGCATTTTACTGCTACCGGTCAAGCTCAACAAAATATTTTGCATGGTGTATTTTATATGTAGCTGATTCAATGATTCTCTTACAGTATTTGAGTGGTAAGCTTAAGTTTGGATGTTTTCAAAATCTGGGGTTTTAAGCACATCCCATGGACTAGGCTAGAATTAAATTCTCTTCAGTATACATCATATCCCATCTGAGAAGGGAATGAGAAGTACTGAGAAGCAACAAGTGGCTTTCTCTGGCTTTCCATCAAGGTAAATCTAGTTGTCCTTTGCTCAGAAATCTGCAGAGTATGAGGAGAAAGTCTTCTAAGGAGGAGGAGGAGATCATCCTCCTCTTTCTCTTCACTCTTTCCTCCTCTTGTAGGCTCGCATGTGTGCTTCTGGCTTCAAATGAAGAGCAGACTGCATTCATGTTTTTGATCTGAATCTGTTTATTTTTGACGTTGTACTTCTGTGGAAGTAGCTGTTAAATTGTCTGCGAAATGAAGTGATACAGAAAATTTGATCTCATAATATTTGCATGAAGTAACATTGTAATAATAACACTAGTTGATGCTAAAGGAGAAAATGATGCTTTTTAGCCAGGTAAAGCAGGAAAAGTTTTATTGCAGACAAAGGAAAAAAACTGTAATAATTATCAAGCAGCCTGGAAACTTCTGTGCCATTAAACACATCTATCTGTTATCTATCAAGGGTGGTAATTTTATGCTTTGCATTTTAAAAAAGCTTTGTTTTCTGTATGTACATGCTTGTGAAAATAAACAAAGGTTTAAAATATATGAAGAATGCATGGAAACAGAGAGGATTTGATCTCAATAGAATAACACAGTTAATTTATGTAATGAAAAACTAAGCGACATGAGAGTGAGTGGTGCCAAGCTTCAGTTAAAATTAGACCTTCTACATCCTGCTTCATTTATAGCTGACTTGACCTCATGTGCTTTTGCATGGTAATATGTGTATGAATGTTTTGCAATTACTTTGAGAATAATGTGCACTAAAGGAGGAGCCAAAACCTTAGGTTTAGGGTGACAAACGCCAGGGGAGAAAAAAAAAAAAAAAAAAAAAAAAAAAAAAAAGTTTATTTTTAGTAGCTGCACAAGCATGTAAATGCTGCAAATGAATAACTGAATGTTCATTTGTTTCTAGACAGTTTGTTTTCAAACTGTTGTGTGTTTTTTAAACAAAATCCAAAATCCAGGATTTGCATTGATAGCACAGTGACATTTCAATCATAGAAAAACATTTTATAGAGCTCTAGAATGATAATTTTTGATTGGGCTATGAAATGAGTGATCCCACACTGTCTTTTCATGCACATGCACTGAGTAATCTCGACTTTGCTCATTTCAGAGATAGGAAAATTTATCTTACCTTGTTCATATTCAAAGATGGATCTGACCCTCATGAAATATCTCCTATAGCTACAACCAGTTACTCTAAATGTTTCCAGCACTGAGAAGCATTTCTTTTTGCCATTCATCCAAAGGTAGAAACAAAATACTTGTGTTTCTAGAGATGAATAGAGCTTTCCAGAACCTGTTAGTTCATGTACTTGTAGTTCGCGTATTGTGCCTGTACCTGTGTTTCTGTCAGACTGATCTTCCCTTTTTTATATCTCCTTGCAACAGAATCTTACTTTACTATTCATATAGAGGCCTGTTCTCATCAGTGTATAAACATCCTTCACAATTATAACTTCACGTCATCTTATTTGTAGACATAGCTGTCTCTGGTGCAGAAGTAGGAGGACCAAATAACTGATGTTAAAATAAATAAATAAATAAATAAAAATAAAAAATTAAAAATCTTACTATAGAAATGTGTCATTAAAAAAAAAAAAAAAAAAA
>CM021767.1:86713279-86791600 GCA_011076525.1 Nettapus auritus | reverse complement strand
AAAAAAAAAAAAAAAAAAAAAAAAAAGGCAAAATTTGCCATAATGTCTATTTTCTTTTAACATCTTTGAAATCATACCTAATTTCTGGTCTGTATTGGACTTTGCAGAATGTCATTTAGATTGGCAAAAAGTATTATACGTTACTGTGGGAAATATATAAAAACTCACAAAATCATGGTTTTCTCCAGCAATACAATAAGTTTCTATCCAGTTTAGCCAGTTCATAATCCCATTATTTGAAAGATGAAACCATTCGTCCCTTCCTTCTTTTTTAGGTTATAAACTGAATTATATAGTCTGTCAGTATAATAGCTCAAATAAAAGCTTAAAAAATAATTGCATTCTGTCAAATAACATTGGAAGCATCAGGCAGGTGAAGCCACTGCTTTTGTTTCTAACAAAACTTTCCACATTTGCTGCTATGGCCAGAGTAGTAAAATACTTTGACGTACATTATTTTTGCATGTTTGCACTCTTCCTGAGCACTTAACTTTTGGACTGAAATTTTCCTTTCTTGAAACCTGTTCAAAAGCTAATATATAAATATTGTGTATGTGTGTTTCTTTGGCATTGGCAGTTATTTTTTCTGCAAGAAAGGAGAAGACATTCGTATGATAGTTTTAAGAGATTTTTTTATTGTGTTAGAAAAGTTGGATCACAATCTCTTTGACTTTGATTAGGTTGTTGTGGATAGAAAACACAGTCCTCTGTTTTTTCTCAATTCACAGGGATGAATTCTGATTTTTTTCTACAAAGGTAAAATCAACCTCAGTGGATCTAATTCTATTGCTGTACTCATAAAACTGATACTAATATTGGGTCTACAGGTGACTTTACAACAGGAATTTATGTGTTGTTTTTTTCTGTCTTCTGAAAATTCTTACTTGTCTTATAACAACATGCTTACCTGTGTCACCTTAATGAGAAAAACTTTATCATAGTATAACTTCAGGCATACAATTTTGTTTTTCAGTGTTGTATGTACTTCAGTTGTATAAATTTTAGGAGCATAGTCTAAATGTTGACATTATCAGAAGAATGGGATTCAGCTCAAGCTTAAAATACTTGAGTAACATACATATAATTTTCTGGAGGCACACTAAGGATTTCAGTTTCCTAAAAATAGGTATTAAGTGACATTTGAAATATCCTGAAGTATATCAAACATCTGTGTGGCATTGGCAGGTATGACTCATGACTCTAGACTTTCAGCCTTCTAGTGCAGTAGCTGAAGGCTGAGCGTACTTTAAGGTATCTTACATGACACTAGCAACAGAATCACATCCAGGCAGGTAAGCTCACAGTTCAGGCCTTTATAGACCTGGTCAACATACTCAGCCTGAAGATCAGTTTGACTTACCTCAAAGTCTACTTCAGAGGTGGAGGTTGCCTAAACAAAAGTATGTAGTGCCATTTGATAAAGTTTACGATACCCAATCCATCAGCATTGCACTAGCATGGGGGTTCTTCAGAACAAGAATGAGCTCAGATCTCTTGCATATGTCTAATAATTTGGGGCACATATCTAGTAACTGAGGTGCCATCAGTTTATATAGTGTGGTTTAATTGTCACGTAACAATGGACTTCGGCTGAGAAATACCATTGCTGTTATGCATAGCACAGTTCATTTCCTAATTCCTAATTTAAACATCTAAAACTTGTAAAATGAATCTCATCCTAAAAGTACCTCTTCTTCTTCAGGGGACCATAGGTAGGTAGGAAAGCTGCAGATGTCAGCATTGCAGATGCCTAAAGACGCATCTCTTTCAGCACATGTGAATTGTATTGCACTTCAAAACAAAGTTCAATTTGTTCCATGTTTTCATGATTACGTAGTGGAAACAGTCCCCTCCCCTCCCAGTTATACTGATTAACTAGTCTAGGTTGGTTTACTGCTTGTATTCCATTATACAAAATTGTAATAAATAATCAAAAAGTTATTCATGGGCATGTCAGGATAAAATCAGTATCAAATAAATCATTAATGTTCTTGGTAGATAGAAAAACGCCAACAAATCAAATAAAGTATTTAAATCTATACGGATAAAGCTTGAAATGATTAATGTGAAATGCTATTGCCATTTTTCTTTCTTACTTCCTACCTATTCCTTCCTACCTATTCCTTCCTACCCTAAAAGGACACACAAGCTTACCAGTGTTTGATATTGCCTTCATAGGAGGGTGTGCCCAGCAAATTGAGCTCGCTGCCTTAACGGGCTGCGCAGTCCACACAGGGCTAAGCCTGTGCATAACTGGATGCAGCCCACTGGTGATGCTGTTTTCGTGGGAAGTGCAATAGCACAGCTCTTCTCTTGTCATGTCATCAAAAGTATGTCACATCTGCTGCTGCTGCAGCAGGGTGGATGTTAGTTCCCTTGTTGTTGCAGATCTCCCTATTCCTGGCATGATGCAAATGTCCAGGGCCTGTGGTTTGTAACCTTTGGCTTGTTTGTAGACATAGCTGACTGTGGTATAGGAGTAGGAGGACTGAATAACTGGTGTAACAACAACAAAAACAACAACAAAGATATCTTACTGTAGGAATATGTGATGACAACTTACATTTTAGAAGAGCTTGAGTAAAATCTTAATGATGAAAAAACAATTGGGAGGATTTGCCATATCTATTCTCTTTTAACTGCTTTGAAATCATTCTTAATTATTGGTCTGTGTAATAGTACAGCATTTATTCCTCTAAACTCTGTTCCTTTGGTGTTTCTTAATAATTTAATAGGTGATAGTCCTCTATCTTTTACTGGGATGATTAAAGCAGGTCTTAGCAGAATGTTATTTAAATTTAAATTGGCAAAATAATTATACATTATTGTGAGAAATACATGGAGAACTCACCAAATTACAGTTTGCACCACTAATACAATAAGTTTCTGTTATGACCTGAAGCATCTATGAGATGCCATATTTTCTGAGATGTCAAATTGATAAATAGAGAAGTCAGTCAGGAGGGTTCTGATGTCTAACAATTGTTATGAGTCTCACACCATACACATAACTCTGCAACTCACCAGGAAGTCTCCTCTATGTAGGATCCAGCTTTCTTTTTTTCCAAGAACAGCTTTAAACTTTTCAGTGATGAATGAAGATTAAATATATAAAGAATTCTCATTTGCTGTAGATTTGGCTTTATTAATAATGTGTTTTAATTATTAATAATTAGTTCAGTATTGTTGTTTAACTATTTTACTTCTCAGAAAGATGGAAAATCCTAACTTGTCTTGTAGCTCTTTAAGGGATTTCTGCCCTGATTAATTAAGGTCTTGGCATGGGAAGAGGGAGCATCAGTTTCTGCTAGACTAGAGACAGGTACATGATTAAGGTCGAGTGGAACTAAACCAGGTCACAGAGGCCGTTAGCAGCTATTTCATAGCCAAGAGCTGCTCAGCCTGGGCCACTTCTGTCCTGGCACAGAAACAAAGCAGCTGCCATCTTTCAAATAAGAAGGTAGGATGCCTATTGACATTAAGCAGTGATGGATTAAAGGACTGCTAGATCAAATTTTATACATAGGCACCAGAAGACCATTTGCTAATCCCATTTTAGGTGAGGCCTTTTGCAGGGGAGGAGGAAATACATTAACTGTCTTTTGAATGCTAAACAAGGAATAAACACTATCAATGAAATTGCTACAATTGTTATACAAACGTAAAATGCAAGGCAGCAAATAGGGGTGGATGCTTATTACACCATTCAAAGTGCTTTAAAAATATAATGTAATATAATTGAATGTTAAACCATACAGAACAGGAGTGAGTCTTGAAGTCAGAGTACACCTTTCCTATAGACAACACATAGACAACATATAGACATGCTTTTGTCTCTCACTTCAGTAAAGTAGAAAGAGCTCTAAATATATGTCTACAATCTTTTTTGATACATAGAATATAGCTTATAGTGAAGAATGTCATTTGCAAATGACATGGCTAATAATTTTGCAAGTTGCAAGCAAGGTTATCTGAAATTTGGCGAGGCAACTGAGAAACGGGGTGTCCAAGGCACACATTAGCTTGTACATGGTTGGGATGAGGGATTTCATAGGAAGTGGTTGTTGTCAGACCTTCTCTCTGCAGGACTGATTATGTATCTGCTATACACCCTAGAAAACACAGCAAGTCACTGGGAATAATTTCTCAGAGTTAGTAAATGCAAGATACTATATTTGTCCCATATGTTTTTGTGTTCTTGTTGGTGGTGGTGGTTTTTGTTGTTTTGTTTTTCTTCGTGTTTTTTAATGGCAGCATAGGAAGTGTGTTATAGTAGTTGAACTCCCATCTCATCACATTCTTTAGGTTTTCTAGATATAGTTTTCCATGCATTTTCTCACACACCCCTGGATGTTAGTTTTAAAAGGCTCTTATCGTCACCTTGGTGAATGAAAGAGATCATTTTTGACCAGTGACTATTTTGTTGACCTGCATCTAAAACAACAGCTGTACCACAAAATATTTTCTAGTAAAAAGTACCATCTTTTCAAAAAGGCTTAGCACAAAGGATAGCTTGGATGCTTGGCTCCACTAGTGCAGTAAAATTGCATCTGACATCTGTTTAATACAACTATATGGAGCTTAAAAGTGAAGGGCAAGCCTGAGGATTCAAGCTGATGGAAACCTGCTGCCAATGCAGTGTGTGTGCTCCTGTAGTTTATTAATCTTGTCAGTTGTTATTACCTTTTTATCTGGATCCTGTTAACTTAGGATTTGTATTTAACTCATGGAAAAGATCCGCTTTTGTTTTCTTTGTTCAGATATGCGAAGTCTTTTGGCATGAGTCTTCAAAGGCATTAAGTCAGTAGCATCATGGAAATTTGGCTATGTTTTGAGCACTTGAGTAGCTATAAAAATTAGACTAGGTTATTTTAACAGGCTATTGTTCCACAATCTATCCCATCCCTCTTTTTTTTTTTTAACTTTCAAGTCATTTAAAGCTATTTTGCTTTTGTTCTGAAGTTCAGAAAAAGCTTTTACTTATTCTGTGGGGCTTTTTCAAATAATTTCAACATTATATATCCACTAGATACATCAACAGTACATAGAAACACAATCCAAGCAGCTGAGCCCTTTGCACATGGAAGAGTACCAATCTGTAACAGACCACTTCTCTTAACTTTATTTTCTTAGAACAAAATAAAATAACTTAATATGCAACAAAGAACAAAATAAAAACAGACATTGATTTGAACTTTTTTTTTTTTTCCTGTTACTCAGTTACACTTGATTGTTTATATCTAGCTTGATGATCTCTTTGCTGTGGGCCACTGGTGAGTGTTTCTGCTGTCATATAATCTTTGTTTCCTCTCCTGGCCCTCCTGACAGGAATAATTAGTTACACTTACACATCCCAAAGAAAAGCTATGATTAGCACCCAACCATGCTCCCAGAAAGTTTCTCACTGCAGGATCTCACTGCATTCAGTCTCACTGTCTTTAGAATCTTCCTGTTGAGAACCTTCCATTCTCATCTTGTTGTTGTCTTTGGGACCAAAGCCATTTCTTCTTCTCTTACTGTCAAATAAGTTCAGTAGATGTGAGATATGTAAAAGCATATTACTATCACTTCCAACATTTGAAGACTGTCTAACTAGAAAATGGCCTAATGGCCTAAAGACTTTCTGTAGTCTTTGGCAAGGTTTTTAAGTTTTGTTTTTTGTTTTTTGTTTTTTTTTTTTCTGACAGCCCACACAGGACTCAGTAACCATAACACTATTCCCTTCACAACACCTCCAGCTCAGTAGCATTGAGTATCTCCTCACTGAGAGCTCCTCTCCAGGGTCTGGCAAGTTAAACCAATAGTCTGTCACCCACACCCTTAATAGCTTGTATGAGAGCCTGCAAGATAGAAAATGAACCAGAGAAAACATGGATATGGTGTCCTGAAATATCATAGGACTGTTATTGGATGTTTATGGCATATCAAGGCCTGTGATATTCCATCCAAGACTGTGCCACCTACATGTGGAACACTTTTCAGACATGCTCAGGGAGCCATAACTTGAAGCCTGGTTTCTTTTCTTTGATTTAATACTGTGAAATGCATATTTTAGCAATAGGATTCTTTAAGCTGTACTCTTCACTTCAGTCATTCTTCTTAGGAGTCACAGTCTCTTAGTTTTAACCAGCATCATCACTACTTATATCGCATATTATTTGCTGGTATGTTATTCAAGTGAATACTTATTTAACTGTAGCCATACCATATTGCTTTTCATAATTTAAAGCATCTAAATGTCTTTCAGGAAAAAAAAAAAAAAAAAAAAAAAAAAAAAAAATAGGATGGAGTGTGGTAATTAAAAAATTTTAAACACGAAATGGGGGTTAGTTTTTTATAAAAAATAAAAAAATGTTTAAAAATCTGGGGATTTTAAAAAAAAAAAAAAAAAAAAAAAAAAAAAAATCCTCTCTAAGTATGTATTTTCATCTTTTGATCTTTTGCAGCTAAGCACCCTTAGAAAATGTTACCTTAGGGTCCTAGCATTTTTACAGCCATCACAACAGGAAACTGTTTCTTGATTTTAGACCTGGTTCTATAGAGTTGCTATGCAGAGCGTTCATCTTCTGCATGGGAGAACTTCAAGGTCTGTCTTGCATTCTTGGTCCTCATGTACAACAATACTTATTATTTCAAACACTAGAGGTTTCTCAGAAGAGGCTGTAAGCTGTACTAAGTAGCTTCCCTTCATAAACAGAGTTGATTAGTGCTATCCTGTATTTGCTGCTGCCTGCAATGTCATTCAAAGGACAGTAGCTGGGATGCTAACAGAAGTGGGAGACATTTGGAAGTGTTGGCTGAAACACCATCCTCAGCCTCTTCCTGAGACATTTACTCTCTGAGCATGGAGATGTATGTTGTATAGTCTTTCATTTCTTTTGGATTAATTTCTATTTATAGTCTTGCAAAGACAAAGAGTAGTGAAAAAATATCTCCTCAATATTTTGGCAGTCTACTGATATCATGTAACCTAACTGATACTCACTATAAACCCTTTGCTTTACTTATGATGCACTACCTTTTTTGAATTCCCATTTCATTGACATTTCCATAGTGCTTATTAAAAACATTGTCATTATTTTAAACCCAAATTTCCCTAGGTCTATGGAAAATTTCATTGTAGGTGTGCCAATGAAGTGTAAGTGTGATTTCTGCAATGGACTCTCTGAGAATTTTATTTTGGATATTGTTTAGTATTGCAAATTGTTTTCTTATACTTGAAAAATCTCTGATGAAGTCAGCAGGAGTTTTTGTAGACACTCGTGAGCTAGTTTCTATGCAGTCAGCCTGGGTAATGATAGTAGAGTAACTGTGCCAGGCCAGAGCTCAAGCATGAACTACTCAGCCTGTCTGGAGGGCTGGGTAAATTATTGGGCAGCTAGCCTGAGCTAACCTCTGTGCTGCTTTGGCTGCACTTTGTCAGAAACTCCGTCTAGCTAGTTTAAAGCTAACCTTGGCAGGCAGGCATATGCAATAGTCTCACCACGTCTTTACACCTTTAAGTTTAGTGAAGGCCATCTTTCCTATGGATTACTGCAGTGAGTACATGTTTCTCAAATGCCACGTTTTTTACAAAAAGGGGCTGATTACATTTCAGGAGATCTTGGCCGTATTAATGTCAATGGCAAAACCCTTATTCATTCCAATAGGGATTGGATCTCACCCTAAAACTGTGTAACTCATGTTTCTGCATCCCTTGGCACTTTTAATCTGGGAAAAACTTAACATGAAATTTTTGTGTATTGCAGTGGCAGTCAGGGATGGGTCTGTTTATTTTAAGCCTCTTTCTTCACTAAACCAGTGAGACTGAGAAAACATTTCTATGGCCTTGTGCTTGACAAGGAAAAGAACTCAGAAGAAGGAAGTAGTGTGAGCCTGAAAGGCTGGCTATTTCCTGTGACACTTAGAGATGAAAGAGATGAAAGAAAAATTGAGTGTTTCAATCTGAGAAACTAAATCATACTGATTAGGGCATTTTCACAGTTAAATGTTCAAGAACTTGTATGAACTATGCTGTGTGTCTCAGTTACTGAAAACAGGGTATTTGCTTCAGTCAAAAGCGAACACGTCCAGTTGCTGATGAGTTGCAATACCAGAACTGATGGCTTGTTTATCCAAATGTTACAAACTCTCTGGTTTTCAATTTTCCTTTCGCGGTAGCTATTGCTTCTGCTATATAAATGTGGTTACCAAAATGTGGTGACTATATAAATGAGGGAGAGAGCTTTTGGTGATACTGATGCAAAATATGCAAACAACTTTAGCTAAACATAGCTTTACCATGGTTTTGTTATATAAATGTCAACTTGAAATTAAATGTTATGGAAACATTTCTTTTATCTTTATGGACTCTACCAGCTGCATGGTTACAGTTTTCTCAAGTACAGTTTACATTTATGATGTTGTTTAAATCTATCACATATATTCAACATGCACAGAAGAATTTTTTAAAAGCAGGCTGTTTGCGTTTGTGCAGTAATTACCTATGGTCCAACCTCAGTCTTACATGCAAGGGAAGTTTGTGCTGACCCCAGTGAGAGCAGGAGTCACTGAAGCTGGTAGCAGCAGCTTGATTTTTCCAGAAACTAAAAAGTTGAAGGCATTTGATGCATGTCTGATGCAGGACTCACATTGCATCACCATTTTCTATATCATGGACAAATTTCACAGTATATTACCTAATCAAGCAATTTTTTTTCCCTTAAATATTTTGCAATGCCTTTGCCAACATTGTGGTTTTGCCCTTATTTTTCTCCATACATCTAGTTGGAGACTTACTTAGTAACTAAAATAATAAGGAAAAAGGCAATTTTATAAATGCATTGTTCTGCCAAACTGCTCTTATCAGGCAGGTTGCAAATACATTTTCAATCAGTAGTGTCCCTTTGTGTTATAATATGTTATGGTCCTTGGGGGTTGAAGGGTAAATATTAGGTGCTATCTATTAGTTAAATTGGACTAGCTCAGCCTCATAGTATAAGCTGCAGTCAACAAAACTGGTCATTAAGCTACAGGAGCAGACATTCGGAGATTATTGAAGACACATCACCCCCTTGTGAGTCATGAAAAATAGACACCAACATTTATTAATGCTGCCAGCCTGCTTGGCCTGACATGAGCTGGGTTCTGTGGTCACTGGATTAGAGTTCAGAAATTAGAGTTCACTTATGCCTCTATCTTCCCTAGTTCCTGTGAAAGAGTTTATTCTGTACCCACATAGAAGTATTCATAAAGTCAAGATGTGAACAGAGCAGATGAATAGCAATGGTGATTAACTGCCTTTTACCATATCACACAGTTGTGGCATCAAAGTGATTATTAAAAAACAGGTTCCTGCAAACAAATGAAAAGATATAGCTACATACAACACATACTTAAACTTTGTAAATCATTTATGATTTGTGTACGCATGCTAAAAATACATGTGGACTCCAGAGCTGTGATTAGGCAACCTGATGGCAGCAGAGTCTGTCCAGATACACAGACTATGGTTCAGGAAGCCCCTGATCCTGCTGGTCAGGTACCAGCTTGCCTCCTGATCAGGGTCTTCCCTTGGCATCTGTTACCAGCCAATGCTGCAAGGGCAGGGTAGGCTTTAGTCATGTCCACTCTGATCATTCATATGACATTCAATGGCAGAGTACTTAATTGCAAAGTTTGTTCCATGACAAAGCAGATTTGCATGGACTTTCATTATTATGCTCATTTTTATTTTTATTTTTTTGAAATTCTGAAAAAATAATATTGTCTTAAGAAAGTTTGTGATGTTTCATTTAACTGTTATCTGTACTGATGCTTATTCAGCCAGCTGAAGGCTTCCTGAGGTAACAGGCAACAGACTGTAATAAGAATGCCAAACTGAAAATACATGAACAAATCAGAATTGTCATTTTACCTTCAGTCTTTATAAGCATTTTCTGTTTAAAGACATTCTTATTTTATTTTTCCTGCTATTACAAAATTGAATTTTTCAGAAGAAGCTTTGATAAAGCTGTTATTTCCTCAGCAAGGTGAAGTGAAGAACTTCAGTGAAACCCAGGCATAAATGCTTCAGCTGACAGCAAAGGAGTGAAAGAGTTTAGTCTTTTCTTTTTGCCCATGAAGTAAAATCAACCAAATACTTTCAGTCCCCTCCTCCTCTTTCCTGTGAAGCAAAGGACTGTGACAACAGCTAGAGACAAATTATTAGATGCACGCAAGGCAGACATCTAAAACAGGACTAAGAAAGCTTAGGTGCCTGTCTTTTACTTCTTATAAACACACAGGGGGTCAAAGTTCAGCTTCCTGAAGTGTGGTATGGCCACTACCATCCAGAAGCCAATTATCTGTAAGTTATCTCATGGTCATTGAAAGTTATCAGCTCTAAGAAAACATGAATATCCATGAATAACATAAATACAAAAGTAATTTTCTCTGTCTAAGTCTTCACGAAAGAACTAGAGTCACTGCTGGATACATGTGCTTAACAGCACACTGACTGAAGAGGCCTCTTTTTTTTTTTTTTTTTCAAATACATCCTGTAGATATCTCATTATGAATTCCCCTTCTTCACCTAAATCCAAAAAAAGCTAATAAGATAGGTGAGTCCAGTGTGTAACCTTCTAGGCCATGCCTCAGCTAGAAGAAACACATTTGGGAAAAACAAACGGAGAAGAGTTGATAAATACATTTCCAAATGGAAGTGCTTTAATACTGGACATCTGAATCTATGACCGAGTATGGAGCTTCAGAAGGCATGTTGGGACTCCTGAGTATGTCTTCCCCTCAAAATAGCTACTCAGGCTTCTGCATTTGAAAATACCAGTTAATAACTGGAAAATCTTTTAGTGCTGGATAGGAGATAATCTCTTATATAATAAATATGCTATGACATGCATCCTGTTTTTCACTTCAAGCCCCAGTTTTGGTGGGTTTTCTATGTTCTCAGTAAATTAAAATAAGACACTCTGACAAAATAAACAGAGCAAATAAACAAATAAGTTGAGTTCCATACGAAGTAAAACAAGTCTTTCGTTATGGTATAAAGAGCAGTGTTATAGCTTTATTCTTGCCTGTGTTGTAGGAAAAATAACAGGCAAAATAAAGGCAAAGAGAATCAAGAATAGTAATCTAGATAGTGAGCATACTACAGGGAGATGTGAGATTATTATAGATTGATAGGCCTTGCTATCTGACCTCAATAATTCCAAGGTAGATTTACAGATCTTCAACCAAAATGTACAAACTAAGTGAGGTTGTGGGGGTAAGTACACGATAGCTATAGGAGATGAGCACCAGGACTACTGAAATGAAGAGCAAAACTCCCACCCAGTCATTCAGCCCATCAAGCCCACTCATTCTTCCTCTAGTAGATTGTGTGATGCACTTTAACAATCTGAAGAACAAAGTGAAATTAGGTTATTATACTTTGAGTATACGTTACTCTGTGTTTCTTAGGTGGATATTCCAACTAAATATTAGGAAAAAAACATGAGGGCAGTCAGGCACTATAGCAGGGTGTCCAGAGAGGCTGTGGAGGTTCCATTCTTGCAGATATTCACAACTGGACTGGACACAGCCCTGAACAAATGGATGTAATTGAACCTACTTTCAGCAGGGAGCTGGACAAGATAATGGCTGGAGGTTCCTTCCAAATAAAATGCCTGCATTTTAGGATTTCCCTTCTTAGGAAAAAAAAAAAAAGGGGGGGGGGGTAATTTTATCTTAGTTAGAGATGAATATGATTTCAACAGACAACTCCTCGGATAGTTATTTGTCTTGATTGTCTGAGCTTGGTGAGGCTTTGTGCATATGGCAAAACAATTTATTGCATACAGCTTTATAGGAAGGTTTGACTAAATGATCTTATTAGGATGAAAGGGATTTCTGCTGCCTTGATGTATCGGTTGATTGGGTTACTTTTTCATCTCATATTCCTGGATGGATACTGTTACATGATTTTGCAGTTAAATTGAGATGCCTACACTTTCTCAGAATTTATTCTCTAAATCTAAATAAATAAGTGTATATAGGAGGTCACAAAATATGGAAAAAAAAAAAAAAAAAAAGCTTCAGCAAGAAGGTTTTTTTGTTTTGTTTTGTTTTGTTTTTGTTTTTTTGTTTTTTACAGATAAATATATACTACATATATTTGGCTCACCCTGAATCTACTCTTTTGCTTGTCAAGTTTCCTGAGCAATTAGGAGACAGTCAGACATGCATCTCTGTTGGAAGGAGAAAAATAGTGCTCTCACTACAAGGAGGTGCAGTCAGCTGGTGTATCTCAACTGAGACTGATTCCTGGCTGTGTGAGCGCTCTGTTTGGGTCCCATACATATTTTAAGCCACTCTAAGCCAAGGAAATTGCAGGAAAACTTAGGAGCCATTCTCTACTCTCACAAACTCCACTTGAGTCAGCATTTTAAAATGTTTAAGCATTTTTAGATTCAGATAGACTCAGAATTTGCAAAAACCCTTTGGTGTCTAGCCAGTTTTTAATGTGAAAGTAAATGAATTCTGGGAGGTCAAAATCTCTACTACTTATTGTTAATATGGGGAAACATCATTACCATGTCTCTTGACGGAGTTGTCTGGACTGACTGCACTGAAGGCTGTAAGATGCTGGTGGTGGGAGTCACAGAAGCACAGCAGAGAGATGGCCCCTTGGCATTCACACATCCAGGAATCTTCCTCACTTTTTCGTTCTCACAATATTTTTCTCCTTCCAGCAGAGTTGTGTTTCTGCCTGTCTCCTAATTGCTCAGGAAATTTGACAAGTGAAAGGAGGGATTCAGGGTGAGCCAACAATGTTGTATATATTTATCTGTAAAATACGAATTTTGATAGCTGAACCTTTCTCTTTTCATGTATTTTGTGACCTTCTCCAAAGGGAGTTTGTACCTAGTCTTGTCCATTTCTAAATGTGGCATCATGTTCTGCCTTTCTGAAAGGAGACAGGGTCACCTCAGCCAGCCTCTTGATTAGTGAGTTTACTGAGAGCAAATGTCCCCTGTGACAGCACAAGGGTGTCCCTTGTGTCCTACTGTTACAGTCTCATCCTGACATGTATCTTACATATAGAAATTCACACTGGGAAATTACAAGAGCATTCATTCACTGGAATGTTCCATACAGCTAGTGAAGGACAGCACTTTGTATATCAAGGCTCCAGAAAACTGACTTTAATGGTGTGGTTAACGAAAGGATCTCCAGGGCTTCTTCATCAAGTTTGAAGCATATGGTCAGTGCCTGGAAGCATGTACACAGTCATCTCTGATTAAACCATGCACATGAGTAAGAGTTTGCAGGATCAGCATCAGTGAAAAGACAGGAAACTGATTTGCTAAAGTAAAATCCATACAAAGTTATCCGTGCGCCTGTAATCCCTCTTAAAAATGCAGACTTGCTTCACACTAATTTCCGAGCATGATGATTTTGGCAAAGAATGCAAACCACTTAAAGATAAAATTTTGGAAAGTAAAAGCACCTTCATGTGTTGTTTCAAGCAGCAGTTTGTCAAGGGCAAGTTTTTCCCCATATGCAAAAATAGGTTAAAAACACTTTGTTTATTTAACATTCTGCATAATCATAATGGTAGTTTCAGAACCCTCGCAACTCAGCATTTAATAAAATAACTCATTATTGGAACAGAAATATTATTGTTGCCGAAGCCGTGTATAAGCACACCGTTGGCACAAAGAAGCCAGACATATGAGCAGCAGCCGACTTCTCTACAAACATCGTACGACACGCAGCCTCTGCTGAGGGCACAAAGGATGCTTCAGTCCCACACTGCTGCACAGTTGCTGCTGGTGCACTTTGTGGTATGCTGCCGGGACTTCTGAGTGTTTGATGCACAGAAGAAATTATATAACCCTCTTTCCAATTGCAGTGATTATGAGATAAAAGTCTCTGAAAAATAGAGGAAAATGAGTCATATTATTGGGCTTTGACTGGAGGTAGAGAGAATAAAGCCTCATTTTGAAAAGTGTGTGTTGTATCTTGCTTTAGGCCACTGTGAGAGCTGGTCTGTTCTCAAGGCAGTGTGTGATATAAAACCACAAGCTGTTTGCTGTGCCCACCTCAGCAAGGTCTAGTGCTTGACAAAGTACATATCTGCTCTTTGCTCTTAGACATTAAGGAAATCCAAGCATACAAGAAATGTGTGTCCACATGGGATGGACACACACCCCATGCACGCAAATTTGAGACTTTGTGCTGCTTTAATGTTAATGTCATATATATGAATTTAGCACCCTACCCTATGGAGGGAGGAGGTAAATGCAATAAAACCAGGAAAGTCTCATCATCATTTGAACCCTCCAAGATGGAATTCTTCATCTTTTGTGATCTGAAATGCTTCTGCTATCAGGTCCTATTCTGTGAGTACAGCTGCCTAACTAAAAGAAAGGGCACTTCAGATTCCAGAAAACAGAGGACTTATTTAGATTAAGGTAGACAAGACCACTGAAAGGATATAAAACTGAACACCCTTGAGCAGAATTGCACTGATTGATTTTTAGAAGCAAGTTTAATATTAACAATGTTTTCTGTTGGAAAAATATTCCATGATCCATTTATATCCTGGTTTACTAGCAGGAAGGAACTTTAGGAAATTTACAGGTTTTTCTTTGCAGTGGTGATATCAATGAGTCAGCTCTGAATTCCCAATGCAAGCCATACGTCCACCAAAGTCAACTGCAAGGTATTATTAAAGACAAAAAATCCAGTCATTAGTTAATGGGAGTAAATTAAATTACAGAAAGACATAGACCTGGTACATGAAAAAATTTTCAGAGCTGCTTATTCTTGGTGAATTATGCCCCGTTTAATGATCACTTGCATTTGTGGCTGCGTAGATGTCTATGGTAGCTGTGAGAGATGTTGTTGCTATAAAGTAGTCTTTTAAACACTGTTGTTATGTTTAGCACTTTCTGAAGTTCTGACATCCATGTATGTTTTTATTCAGAACTTTCTCTTGTATCCTCATTATCCTGAATGGAGTATTTTAAAATATTATTCTGTATTTCAGTGCATTAAAAAGGTGATGAATTATTCCTTTTCTAATCAACCTGCCAAATGAAGGCATCATAAAGCAAGGAGATGAACTGGTACTTATCATTTTGAAACTTTTTGTACCATTCCTCCCACAGCCATCACAGGCTGAGATTCAGTGAAGTGTGGTACAATACACATCAGTTACACTCAAGAAATCTTTTTCCACCTGAAATGCTTTTTTTCTTAAATATATATATATTTATATATATAAATATATATATATTTAAGTGTGTTTTATTTATTATCCGGTATTCTGGTAGCATATGAGGCTTTGTAGCATTTAGTGACAGCAAATAAAATGGAATCCCCATACAAAGCTAAATATCCTATAAACCTGTCATCTATATAATAAAAGTGAAAGTTGCTGCCCAAATAATTCTATTATTTTCAAGTCTAGAAAGCTATTGTTGGAGGATCTGTGAGTACTACTTTGTTCACATCTGAAATAACAAAAATTGTAGAGGTAACCAATAGTTACTAACAGGTCTTATTGAGGGATGTGATGGAGTTACTTATACTCATGTGCTCCAGTGGTATGTTTCCATTACTGTACTTTAGTGGTCCGTTCCTCTGAAGAACTCCTTTAATTCTTGATGTTCCTGACCATATAGCATAGAAAAACAAATTTATAATCAAAGCATAACTGATGGTATATAACATACTAATGGATAAAAATGGGAGAAATTAGGAGATTGGTTTATATTCAAGAGTTCTTCAATAGGTTGGAATACTTTATGTAACAACACACCATTGATCTATGGGCTTTGCCCACAGTATCAACCTACTGAAGTCATGATAGGATAATTTTCTTAATCCTAAATCTTACAATTAGATTATCTGCAAGAATTCTATTAAAATATGCCAAGAAGACACCTGCATTTGCATAGTAACATTTTCAATAGACTTTGCCTCTAGTTAAGGCAAAGTTAAGATGCAAACTAATAATCAAGTATTTACATCTATCATAATATCACAACTCATATTTTTAATATGTTTGTTTGCTAGTATTTGGGTAAAGACTTAAGTTTTTCAATGACTTTTCGACACAGCAATTTGACATCTAGATATATCCTGTGCATAGTAAAAGATGTATAGCAGGTCCAGAGAACAGCTTTGTCCAGATATATTCTAACTCCAAGACCATACCCAGCAACTGCTTAGGAAAGAGTTGACCCAGGCCAAATGAAGGCTGGTGGCAATCCTCACAATTTAATGATGTAGACAATCAGGAGCCAGCAGGAGTAACAGTTCCAATCCCTGGCATGGCATGATTTACAAGGGGTCTAGTTGAGTCACACTGGGAGGGATTAACTCCAGAGACTATGTCAGAGAGGCTTTTCTTTCCTACTCAGTGTGGTTTCTACTCAGTTTTAGCCACCAAAGTCGTGGCACTGTAGGATACTGATGGACAATTAGAAAATGAGGGTGAGTGGTGTCTGGCCCCATTACAATCAATCATGCCTTAGCTTTCATGGAGCCAGAACTGCACTCCCAGCATTGAGCAAAGAAGAGGCTCTTACTTGGGGCATACAAAGTAGAGTACAGTGTTGCAGCTTGACTTCTCTGATGATTTTCTCTCTTACTTCAAAAACACAAACATGTGGCATTAACAAAGTTAATACCTTAAAAACTGAGGAGCTGAAAAGCTGATTTTGAAGATGATTACACTGGTGATTACTAGCACACTTTTCCTACACATTACATTAAGAATTTTTTTGTGGGTAGCAGGACACCAAAACACAGTCTGTTAGTAAACACTTTTACAGAAAAAGATTATTTGAGTATTTCCCCTTACCATAGGTGGTGGACAAAGTTAGACTAGATTACAATGGAAAAAATATTTTGCAGAAAGGATTATGTGGTGAATTTCAACTCTTCATCTCCCCACTGTAATTTTATTAATTTTCTATACTTCATACTAATAAACCTTATTTTTGTATTTGTTGGGAAAAAAAAAATAAAAAATAAAAAATAAAAAAAATAAAACTGAAAAATCTAATTGCTCAGTACTAAATACAGTATATTTTCTATTACCATTTTAATTTAATTTTCTTGGAAAATAGTTGGGGTGAAGCAAAGATTCCTAGGTGAGCTACCAGTCTTGTCACTGGGCTTTAAGGATACTTGATGCAAAACAAAACAAAAAATACCTACAGAGTTGTCTAAGTACAGATCTTGTGCAGGAAATGAAGCATTCCCATTTGAAAATTTTGGTCTACAGAAAGACCATCTACTCTTTGAGTGTGACAGAAATAGAGTTTTGTTATTTTCTATTGAATTGAGGCAATTGTACATGCAAACAAGAATTCTGGGATGAAAATCAGTATCACACCTCCCAGTCTTTAAAGTAGTTTAAATCTGTAAGAAGATTTAAAAATGCTTCCAAGGAAAGGTAGCAAGGGAGAAAACGGGACAGCAGTTTCAAATTAAGCCATGTGGATTGATTCAAATTATTTGTATTTTTGTCTCAAAAACATGTTCTGTTGAAGTCAATGGAAAAATTTACCTCTTAGATAATGTCTGTGTCATAAGTAACTCAGAGCATTAAGCTCTTCAAATCTTTTGTTTTGTTTTAAGCTGATGTGCATGCTCAAGGAGGAATGAAGCCTGCCTTATTGATCCCTGGAGAAATGTACCTTGATGTTTTGTGTTTTGTATGCAATGAAATAGATTATCCAATGTGCACTTAATGACAGTTTGATTGGTGTCCCATAGGAATTTGAGATATTTCATTTGCTTGCTTTTAATTACATCTCCCGTTTTAGCCTTTTCACTTCTTTGTCAATGTAAGACAAATACAATCACTTAGAAGGCACTGATAGTTCATTTTCTACTTAAAATATAACAAAAAAGGTCAACTTAGGTGAACAAAGCAGTTGCTGCAGCAGCAAGTTCAGTTCTTAAAAAAAAAAAAAAAAAAAAAAAAAAAAAAAAAAAAAATGGGACGTGAAATTCAGCTCAGATTTATGTAATTCTGGAAAAAGCAATGATCAGAATATATAAAAAGAATTTGCTGCAACTGTATTTTTTAATCTCAAAAATTGTTTTTAAAGTTTCCCATCTAATGCATTTTCACATTTTAAGACAGTGAGATCTTTATACTGCAACTCTCCATAGACAGGGTTGGCTTCAGGGTAGAAGACAGCACAGTATCAAGCCCTTAAGGTGTTACACTCCTCCATTTGAAGAAAAGTTTGAGGAGCAAGTCATTTTAAAGAAAGCTTACGAGAGAAATTTATGAGCTCTCTTCTATGGGAGAACGCTTATTCTCCATTCGGCTTTTGTCAAACATTTTTAACAAATTGTAATAACCTTTGTCATATCTCATTTTCCTGCATAAACAAGTCACATTGAAACTATAAATGATGGAAAATTTAATCCACATGGCTTGCACTATCAAAACTGTTAAACTGTATTCTTTTCCGCCATGTCAGCAGAGCATTATCTGTTTTATAGAAATGTTGAAAAGATTACTTTTTAAGGGAGATACCACAGGACCTGCATAAATATCCTCCTCAAGCCTGCACTAGATGACATTTTCACTTTCAGTTCTTCCTGAAGGTAGGAAAATGCTCCAGTGTTTGTCTTTTGGCATCCCATTGGAGAGGTTATTTCCACCCACATCCAAATTGGCTTCTCAGAGATATGAGGAAGGGCACTGAGGCTCATAGGAACTGTCAGTTTTCTGCTTGCCTTCCTATCTTAAGCATGCATGTTTGCTTAAGGATAGTACACCAGCTCTCACTCTAACAGATGTATATTTTTACCCATACGGGAATTTAGTGCCTTCCAAATTGTGTGTGTGTGTATAACTGTAACCTCTGAAGACCAGCAGATGCTCTTCCACTGTCCCTGTCAGCTCCATGGCACACTGAAGCCATGAAGTTTCCCTTTCTCAGAGACCAAGGGAGAGTGCCAACTGCATCAAGCCGAGACAGGGACCTTGTGCAGAGCAGCCCACTTACCAGATACCTGTCACTATGCTTTTGGTGAGAGCTGTTCACCAAAACTAATAGTCCCAAAGGAAGTAAAACAGTGCCATTACTAACAGTTTGTTTGCTTCCTTCCTTTGTTGGATTTTCCCTGGGTATTGCATACATTTATCTGAACCTCCAACAGGTGTAATACATCCAGGATAATCTTCAGGACATTTACTCATCTAGTGCCTCACATGTGTTTTACACATTCAAGAATTAAAAATAATAATAATAATCATCATCATCATTTATCATCATTTAAAGGTGATACTTGGGTACTCAGTGCTAAGAAAACCCCTGGCTGCTAGCTATCAGAAATTACTGGGGGGGGGGGGGGGGGGAAGCAGGGGGGCATGGGGGCATGGGGGCAGGGCCTCTGTTAGGTCCTTTGTAAGGTCAAACCTTGTGAATGCAAACAACTTTCTGTAAATTTGCAAGTAATTGCCTTAATTATGACTTTGTACCTGGGTGAAAAGTAAGAGCTACTTGTTGGTCACAGTTAAGGTTAGAAAAAGCTTTCAAACATCTTTCACCTTCCATACAAAATCCAGGACAATGGCACTGACAATGGTTTACAAACAAGTTTTGGCCATAATCCTGAATATCCTTGTTTTTATGGGCATTAAATTAGACCTCAAATAATACTGGAACATAACTCTGGTGGTCTAATTGCTTAATTATGTCACTTCAACAGTGATACACTTTTATTATTTGCTGAAGAGGTCATAAAACTGTTTGCAGATGTTTAACTTTTGATTATTTTAATTCTAGCAGTAAATAATGTAGCAAAATAGCTTTTAAAGATCTTCACTGAGTATATTTTTTATGCTTACAATGTTCCCTGAGTAATGTTTTAACAATTTTTTAAGCTGAACATCCTCTGCCATATGAACATCCCTTAAATCACAAACTATAGTAAAACTCTGTTGAAAATTAAATAAATGGAGAATTGGTAGTTCCTAATTAACCAGTAAGAAAAGTTTATGAGAGGCACATTGAATAAATATCAAAGCTTCTGAGTTATATTATCTCTCATAAATTGGCTTTTCTCCAATTAGTGTATGCTTTCAGAAGCCAGGGAAGAAGATGAAAGGATCTGCATCAAAATTGATTACTGCTGAAACAAAATGGAAGCTGCTGCTTTTGATAAAATACATGACTCCGGCAGTGCTTGAATAATTTTATGGGAACTTGCTGCCTAAGGCATACATTTTACTGTCTGATACTAAATGCATGAGGAAAGACCATCTGTTTTTTTCAGCATGAACAAATATATGATCCAGATTGAACCACTAGAGGCCAAATATAATTGCTTTGTGTTTTGCTTTGCACCGCTCTGTACCTATGGCAGCATCATCTTGTATAGTATCACAGCACACACTTCCAATGTTGGCATTTGAAAATACTTTTTCCTCTGTTATGGGGGTTATAAGTTGACTATCCAGGGCTTAATACAAACCCCTGCACTTCATCTGTCTATGGAAAAAGAGTTTGTGATAGAAAAGTACAACTTCTGATACACTTTGACCAGAAGGCCTTTGAACCTTCAGGTTTTATTTTTACTGGACAGATCCTTGTTCATGTCCAGCCAGGTGAATGGCACTGCTGTGTCCTCCATGACTTCAGCTCTTGCTGTGGAAATGGAGAGGCTTTCCTTCCATGGGCTGAGTAATCAGATTAAAGTAGAAAGGTTGAAAGTGACTCCCAACTGGTTTACTTCGAAAGAAGGAAAGCAAGTCAGTGGCAAATAAACTACATAAAACATTCCAGAACATTTAATCTTTTGACATTTTCTTTGCTAGTGTTGTGTTTTATAGCACCAGCTTTTTGTTTTGCAAAGCTAACAGGACAGGGTTTCTTCCCTCCCCCAGACTTCTTATAGTCTAATTTTAGATATAACATGCCGAATGACAGGAAAAAAAGTGTTCAGTGTTGTAGAGAGGAATGAGAGGGATAGAGGAGCAAGACTCAAGTGTGTGGATGGATAAATGCAAATATTTTCCTTTTGTTCTTCAATAATAATTAATAACAATGCTCCATGTTTTTTGTAGAGCTTCTGGAAAAAAAAATGAGAACAAAATGTTGTAGAGGTTTGGAAAAATATCTTTCCAAGACTATTCTTATGTACTGCTGTGGGGATTGTGTCCACTTTTCATGGATTATCTGCAGAACTATATCTACCAAGTGCTAATCTAAACTGTGCACCTGGCTTTCCTGAATATTTACTTTGATTAATATACTGCTTAACTGTACTGGTTCCGTCTCTTGACTCACTTTTCCACTCTTATCATGAATTAACACTTTGCCCACACTGATCTTCTAAATCACAGTCCTGAGGAACTGTGGCAATTCATAACATGTGCTGGGTACATGGAGGATGGTTTTGTGACTGCAGGACTGGGCTGGGACTTTAAAGGTCCATGTTTATCTCACAGTTCTGCCAAAGACTTTCCACGTAGCCTCAGGCAAGTCCCTTACCTTTTCCATGCCATGGTCTCCAGCTGTGATATGGGAACAACAAACTTTCTTTTTCCTGCTGCGTCTGTTTTCTATAATTATGCTACAAGAGATCTCTTCCAAGTGAAAACTTGTATTGTGTGTTTGGACAAGACCCAATACAACTGGGCCTCGAATTTAGTTGGTATTACTGGAATACAACTAAACAAGAGCAATTTTTAATACCTAAGAACAAAGAATGCAAGAAAATGTAATTTTAAATTATTCAGGACTAAAGAAATCCAGCAAAAGGAAATGACAACCTTTTATTGTAAATTCTTAGTCAATTCTTAATTTTATTTTGCCCTCTCTGCAAGCCTTAACTAGAAGAAACCGCATTTATGACTATGCCAGTAGGATGTAATTGGGGGGCGGGGAGGGGGAGGGTGTTGTATCTGAAGTCTGCAGAAGCTGAAACTACCAGCAATATTCTGGGAGGGTTTCCTTAAAAAACAAAGGTGGGAGGAAGGGAAACAAACTTGCTCACAAGGTGGATATTTGTGAATTGGATCGGTCTTTCATTAAACCTTTAAGCAAGTATCTGCTGATTCTTTAATCTTGAAGATAGATTTACCAATGGCATGTGACAGAGACTGCTTTACCCTCTTGCATACCATGAAACCACCATTTTATTTACAGTTCTTCATAGAGTTTATAAACAAACTCCTATCAGATTTGATTTTCAGAACAGAACTTCTTCCCTGCAGTTAAGTGATGTGCTAAAGCATATGCCTCCAACGTGTTACTGCATTGCACATTAGATTTTCTAAGAGAAATTCCAAAGAAATTGACTTACATTTTTGTCTAATGTACTACATATATTACTGCACTGCTGCATAATGGAAAGTTGGTATAAGGGGAAGAGCAATTTTAGCTCCTGAAGCACGTGTGGGCAGATACAATAACGTATTAATGTTTGTATCCAGTAGTTAGAATAAAAGAATAATTTAGGTTGGAAACGGCTTCCTCGGGTCATGTAGAGCTAATTTCAAAGTCATATCAAGCCCTTTCCCAGCTGAGTTCTGAAAATCTCCAGGGACAGATATTGCCTTGCTGGTCAACTAGTTCACTGCTCAGCCAGCTTCATTGCAATTCTTTTTTTTCCTTATAACTGATCATAATTTTCTTTCCTGCAAATTGTGTCCTCTCTGTCTTTCTGTAACCAGAATTGGATAGTTGACAGTCAGAGATCTTAGCCTCCTCTTGTTCAGGCTGGGCAAACCCAGCTTTTCTCAGCCCCTCATGAGTGTTTGAGCTGCAGCCCCTGACCACTTTGATGGCTCTCCACTGGCCTCACTTCAGTTTGTCCATCTCTCTCCCATGTTTCTGGAAGAGATTTCAGTCCCTTTTGTATCAGGAAGGAGACATTCCTACTTTCCTGCAGATATATCCTTGTATTAATCGAAATACACATTCCTGCTGGGTTAGAGCAAGAGTCTAGCAAGAGTCCCAGCAATTCAGACAGAAGCCAAAGGCCTGTCTTTTTTTTTAGTTGATTGATTGCCCAGAATGATTGACAAGTATTTTAAGGAGGAAAGTAGTGAAACATTGATAGAATCAGTTATTACTACTTGCAAAACACAGTGCAAATGTTAGAATTTAGGATATAGAACATGCACTACATTCCTTGCACACTGAATGGTATCTTTCAATGTGCTACTTATGCAGTTCATGGTATTGTGGGTGAACTTTTCTTCTGATCCATTTTCACCAGCACACTGGCATTGTTATTTTGGCAAAGTAATCCTGTAGGAAAGGATATTCCTTGTCATCCATAGTACAGGCTTCAGGGAAATACCAGTTCTTCGGGCTCATTTCTGTAAACACTACATGTGTGCTATACACTGCAAGAAACAGGCATAGGATACACAAGAATTTCTACAGTGATATGGGGTGTCTGTATCTTCCACAGGTAGAGATTTGACAGTGTGTTGGTGCTTTGCTTCTCCTGCGTGCATTTGTCAGTACCATGAAGAATGCAAGTTCAAAACTGTGGTCATGTTTTCCCAGTTGTGATCACCTGTGTAAAACCCTCTTGATTCACTCCTATGCTTTAACTTCTTCCATTGATTGTATGATACTGAGTTTGTTCCCGGAATGGAAGCTAGTCACTTAGGGCAGTGATGCCAAAGCCCAGCTGCCTTTGAAATTCTGTTAGTTTTTACGTGAACTCTGTTGAAAAGTCATAACAGTTAGATGCAATATGTATCTTAGCTCTTAGATAATCATATACAGCAGACATCTGCGATCCACTGTAGGAGAAATGATCCTTAAGACTAATGAAAGAACTCTCCCATTATTGATCTTTCTTTCAAGCCACTAAGAGTAGCTGGACTGGATAAATGCACAGGGTTGGGAAACCAGAAGCAGTGTCTGTGTATAATAGTCATTTCACTAAGAAAATCTTGATTCTTATGTTTGTTTACATTAACTCTACTGGTGCTGCATGAAAGTCTTTAGAATTATGAAAAGGCTGTTCAAATGTCTTTAGTGAGCTAAGTAGTAATTAATTAAGTAAGTGAGCTAAGTAGTAAGTAGTAATAATTCCCTTTTGTTAACAAAGACTGTTAATTGATAGTCTTCTATTAATGTTGGTGAAGTAGGATCTACTGGGTCAGGGTTCTGAAAAATATTAACAATTATTAATATTCTTTCTTTTTCAGTTTTCTCCTTGTGTTTGGTTGCTTGATTTTGTCCGTGTTTTCCACTATTCCTGAACACACAAAACTTGCCTCTGGTTGTCTCTTCATTTTGGTAAGTGAAACTTCTAAATACAAGACAGTTTTACAGATACTTTTATATACATTCAAATCCTCTTCCTCACCATGGAGAGAATAATGTAATTCTTGAATACTTTAAGAAACCAGACTTTTTATCGTGACGATGAAAAATAATAAAAAGAGGATTCTACCATCTTCTTCTTTAAAAAATAGTCAAAACTGTGTTAATAAAGTACTGTATTGCATCCTCTTTCTACTTGAGAATTGCTGTGTTTTATTACTAATAGTCTTTCTACTGCAGTTTGGCAGTGACTGAGCATGAAAGACCTTTGATACTGCTGCTGCCATTTATAAAGTCAGTATGTAGTAAGAGCCACTTATACTTAAAATAGGAAATAATTTTGGTATCTTAGATACCAATTTGTGCAAGCTATTGGTGGATACTGACATTTTAGTGGCAGTTGCTGCAGTAGGATGTGGTAGTTTCATTATTTCTTCATAATACATGCTTTGTGTTATGTTTCTCTCTCTTTTTTCCCTTCTGAGGTAGATATAAATGGCTTTAATCCCTAAAAGCGCTTAGCATTTTTCATGCATTGTATGGATGCCACTTTATTCATCTGCTTCTTGATGGGCCATTTAGTTCTGCCTGAGGATAAGCAGTAGTGGTCATTAAAATGTCACTGTATACCCAGAGTTACCATGGTTATTTCAGTTCCATGTATACAGAAGACTGTGGCTTGTTATGTAGTGCCTGCGGTGAAGTAACTGTTGACAAATGCCGACATTTTAATTGTCATCACTGTATATAACTGAAAGAACTAGTTTTGAGAACAGCTTCCTAATTAATTATGGCGTGAGCAGTCTGATAAAAATAATTGCAGTGTGTGGTATGCCTCCAGAGCACAATGTGCTACTGCATCCAGATACCTGAACTAAATGTCCCGAGCTGGCTAGCTGCAGAAGTGCAGTGCTCTGCACCATCTGATGATGTTGTTTCTTAGCAGGGCTAATTAGGGAGAACCATGCTAAAAATGGTATTCTGCTTCCTAGCCATGTTAGCCCTGTTATTTGTTTATTTGTTTATTTTTCTGGAGAAAAGATCAAGTGGCATTAAGCCAGCTAAAATTGACCAGGTTTAATCCTGTACTCATATCTACTTCCATTATTTGCATAGTTGAACAACACTTTGCAGATGGAAGTCTGTTTGAATGCTCTGTAAATAATTGCATTGCAATCATTATTACAGTAATTCCTAAGGTTTTCTGGTATAGAAAACAGGAAAATTTGTTTTGTCTGAAAACACCCATTTTCAGATAGAAGGTGCTTTCTTGACAAGTAGTCTGTTTCCCTGTATGCTTATGCAAATTATTTGCAGAAAAGCCATTTGTTCTGACAGAAAATATGTGGTTCCCTTGAGCCACATACTAGTTGATTGTGCTGGTATGCTTACCACTGATTCCTCAGCTGGATGATAAACACGTTCCATGTGGTTTGCTGTGGCTCACCTGGGAGCTTTACCATGGAAGTCCTGTGAAGTCCTGGGTTTGCTCCCATGGCCAGGCCAAGGTACAGGAGCTCCATTAGCCCGTACCCCAGTCCTTGTAGAGGTGTGCATCAGTAGAGCTGCATTGTTTGGAGTTTGGTGCATGAAACTTTGCTGTGCTTCCTGCTGCCATGGCCTCAAAGATGGAGTTTGTCCATCTCAATAATTCTGACTTTACATCTTCTGTCATCCTCTGAACACAGAAATGTCCCTAAGGAGGACCCCAAGGAGGGTGGATAGTTAATCCTTGAAGCATCAAAGCTCTAGTAGCTTGGTCCAACATTTCTATGCTATAGCCTTGTGTGTTCAACAAACCCTTGTCAGGAATAAATCTAGTGATGACGAATTTTACGGCTCCTGCTGTGGGTCTCTAATGGAGAAAAATATAAACACAGTAAAGTATGAAGTTCCAGAAGCAGGCTAAAGCTGACTGGTTTATTCCAGTTTGCTGTTGCACGATTTGCTCGCTCTTTGCATACTGAATCATTAGCTGATATTAGTAATGTTATCAAAGCGGGCTTTTGCAACCGCAAAATAAGAAAATAATGCAGTTCTACATTAAGTCATGAGTAGTTGTTTTGGCTGTGCCAACAAATAATTACAGTCAGTAGAGTTTCCACAACCTTTTACTTGCAGTGATTCACACAATTCTTACAAGTGTGTCATTTAGTAGAGACAGTTGTATTAACTATCAGAGGTCTGCTTTAATATTGTTTTGCTTCGTGCTCGAGATGGAAGATAGATGTTTATTTTCTAATGAAGTACAGTACAAATACAATAATCTCTAGAGCTGCCTGCTGGGTTTCTGTGAACTGTTTGCTTCACAGATTTATTCCAGATGCCAACCCCCCCCCCCCAGCCATGTTAATTGGCTAAAAAGTTAATGTAATGTTCCTTCAGCTTAATACCTGAGCTGCTGCTTGCACCAGCACCTGTGACTTTTGATATATTGCAGCTATTTGCAATTACATGGGAAGGTTAAAGAGGGAAGTGTAAATGAGGTAAGTAAACATTTCCTTCCTTCTCAGAAAAGCCAGAGGAGCTGAGGAGATTATTGTTCTGCAATCAGTCAGTTCAATTTATCCATCTCCCTGAGCCTCACCTTACAAGGGAGCAGAGAACATAGCCCCTAATCACTGCATCCTAAGTGCTCTCTCAGAAAAATACAACAGAGTGCAATAGCTCAGAGTAAATAATTGTTTAGGAAAGCAGTATTAGCTGAGGGTTTCTGAGCGTCAGCAGCTGTTAATGGACTTGTCTGGACTGCAGAAATTCCCGAGCTCTGCTCCCAAGGCCAGCACAAAGCTGCCATGCTGCGTCAGGCTGTACCCAGCCAGGGCTTCAGTTCTGGCATCTGAACAAGCACTGGATTCCTAGGTACCTTCTACTTATCTGGGGGCCTGTCAATGGAAATGTGCTTAATATTTGGGTTTTATGCTTAAAATGAAAGTCCTTCTGATATGTTAAGTGTATGTGAAATATTGCTACATCAGTAACGAATTGGTTAGATTTGCTTCCAGAAATAATAAGCCTAACCAGAGGGAGAGCATCAGAAAAAACTCCTTATACCTACAATTATAATATGCTTTAGCCTCATCTGAGCACATAACTTCTGGTACTCAAGCTGTAGCAGTGATATATCCCAGACAGACAGTAGAATAAAATCTACTTCAACATCAAAAAAGCCACAAGCAGCTTAAGAATCCAACTAACACAGCAAGAAAATAATCTTTGGTGTATTGCTGATCTCCTACAAGTACATTTGCTGGCACTTTATCAAATAGTACACACAAGGGAAGTAAAACTTGGGCTGGGAAGGCAAAATCAAATCTTTTGGGGACTATAGCCAGGGAAGAGTATATTTGGAACTGTAGGGAATTCGCTCTCATGATCAAACTTTCTATATTTTAAGATCATTTTCAGCTAAAGCTATGTGGTTCATTTCTATTTGTTTGTTGTCTATTTGAGAAAATTAAATAATTTGACTTGACCCACAAAGAGCTGGCAAATCAGAAAGTCCAGAAAAAGTCTTGGGTCAGACTAGATGCCTAATTTGACTTGGCATAAAACATTCTTTGTGTATTTGAGTACTTTAGAAATCTTTGCTTAAAAGTAAAATTGATGCAGTAGAAAAGAAACATCATTTTCATCTGAAGTGACAAAGTAATCTTTTTTTTTTTTTCCATTATTCTCATTTTTAAGCACATTGGAGAAATTGCAAAACTCATGAAATTCTACAGAACTTGTTTTGTCAATTCTATTTTGTGTTTTTCTCTGAAAAGAGCTGGGATAGAAAGCTATACACAGTTCTACAGAATAAGGACCTGGGAAAATGTTCTCTAGGAACATGTTCTTCAGGCAGAAATAGTTCCCAAAAACATAAAAGCAGACAGCATACAGTAGATGAAGCTAGCTTCTAAACTTACTGTGGTCACTTACATGAATCCAAAAGGAGAGTCTAGTAAGTGCTTCTAGCAATTAAGCTCTTCCTAAGATTTTTCTCTTCTAATATATTCCCATAAATGAAATGTAGAAAGAGGATGAACGCTGATTAGAAAACATAGGGCGTAGCTGCCCTGTAACAGGCAAGCAAATATTCAGTTTGTTTCTGCTCTAGGAAACTGAACCCATCTACAGAAATATAATCATACAAATAGTAGCTACAAAATTTTAAGGCTGGGCAGAACATTTAAAAAAAAAAAAAAAAAAAAAAAGGAGAAAAAGGAGACAGAGAGAGATGGATATACCTCTGCTCAAAAAGTCATATATTTTGATTTAGATTTATTATCCCAGAACTTGAATCATCTTATGACACATGGATAAAAGACCACCAGACCTGAGCAGAGAACTAAATGGATAGTTCTGTAAGACAGGCTAACAATGCACAGAGGGACAAATGCATGATCACAAGAGATTTCAATTATAGATACATCTCTAACGAAAAAAAAAAAAAAAAAAAAAAAAAGCTATGGTATAGACCACAGTTATTACAGTTCCATAGATTTTTTTCCAAAGAGAAACACATGAACTAATCCATGAGAAAAAATCAGTGATTTTCAAGTTTGTTAGAGGTTGTAAAAACTCAGAATTGTTTTTTCTCAGAAAATATTCATTTTCAATGTTTCCTTTCATTCCAAATCAAAGCTAGGATTTTAAATTTCAAAATTTCTCTATAGAATTATTTGAAAAAATCCACCTGTTATATATTTGAAACTGATGTTATCAAAAACAGAGTAAGAGAGGGAAAAGTTCCCATCTGAAACCTAAGTTCTGGTTGCACTTTTCCAAAGTTAAAGCTTATTAAGAGGAAGTCTTACTGAAGGCAAAAATGTAAATCAAATCTTGAAGTTATTTAAAAACACACCAGTAGATATCCCCAAAGCTGTAATTCTCCTGTTGTAAGGCAGCACTGGCACTACCAACCAACCAGCAAAAATCTAAAACAAATACTCACACACTGTAGCTATGGAGAGAGATGAAAGTAACAATAAAAATGATTTCATAACAAATGAACATGACACTATATATAAAACTGTGAATGTATCTATGAAAAATCTATTGTCAACAGTGCTAAGTTTGTTAAAATACACTTCAAACATATCAGAGAATAAAAGTCTTGATACTGGCATAACCCTATTACTGATATGGTTCTGGGCTTGATTACATTGTCTGTAACATTTTGTCCATTTTTTTTATTTCAGTCCTATTTACTAAGGAAAAACAACCTTTATAAAGAGAAGAATGAAAAATCATGCATTGAATGGAATCAATTTTTCCTCTTGTAATTAAAAAATGCAATGTATTATGCTTCTAATGGGAAAGCTTAAATGGATTTGATGACTAAAGATGACTAAAACAGTATTATTACACATGATCTGCAATCAGGGCAAGGAAAAGTCTCATAGCTGAATCACTTTAAGAAGGTAGGATAACTACGAACAGTTACCGCAAGTGCTACAGCGTTCAACAGCAAATGCAGTAGCAGGCAAGAGAGAGTTTCAGAGTCACTGCCAGAGCATTTGCCAGGAAGAACTACTTACCAGGTATCCTCCAGTAAGAGATGTCCATTTACTGTGCAAAGTAAAGATCATTGGAGTTGTTTCTGATTCCTTTTTCTTTCCCAGCACAGGGAAGACTAGCATTGCTTCAAAGGCAGAGAACTTAAGACGGAAAGGACTGCTAATGTTATTCAGAAAAAAAGAGCCTTTTAGCCAGCCTTTCAAGAGGCCACTCTCTGTAGGAGAACACTCACGACTTGAGGATTTGGAGATTAAGAGTGGAAAAAGGAGATAATTCAATGTTAGTGATGAGGTGTCAGGATTCAGATTAATAGGGATATAATTATTTGAGGAGGGAAAAGCACATCTCCCTTTAGACTAATCAACACATCATCCTAAAGAACCAAACCAGCTGTCCCTGACCTCCTTTAAGGACAAATGAGAAACATTCCTTGCACAACTGCTCTTCCATGACATATTTACCCTTTTTTATCAGTTTAAGTGATAACAAGGTAGCATGGTAAACCTATTCTAAGTCATAAGTATAATATTTTACACAGATGCAGATTTGTAATATTTTATGCTATAGTCTGCAGTATTTAACTTCATTGGCTTCATGCCAGAGTTTGATAAGGTTCCAGACTTCCTGTATAGGTAGCAAGAACTACCTCGTTAAAACAGACAACAAGCAGGTAGTGTAGATTGCTACAGTTTAAAAACGGATTGATATTAAAGTCCATAAGAAATTCAAACCTGACCTTGTTAGGGAAATACCGACTTGCCAGATGGAAATGCAGAATATATCTCTAGAGGAAAGCTAAAGTATGGGGTTATAATATTTAAGGAAAAGGTCTACCAAACATTATATTATAAAAGGAAAACACTGAAAAAGGCAGAACATCAGTGATATGAAATCTGCTTGGAAATCTAAACCTAAACCTCCACCATCTGAGTAACATACAGAAACTGTAATCCACTTAGTCACTTTGCACAGATGTGACAAAACATGCAAAGACTTTTCTCACTACAGCCAAAATGCAAAGTTTCCTCAAGCAAGAGACAAGGTCTGCTCACAAGATTTAGTTTAAAGACTGCAGAATCAAGCAAATAGATACAAAATACAGATAAATATCAAAATTATCTGCAAGGGTTAGGTGCAGAAGTATATTCAAAGAAATTTTAATGTTTAGATAATGACAAATATAAGGAGACACACGGGAACCAAGTCCAGTCCTGACACTGTGAATTGGGGGTGAGATACAAACAATGAATTGGCAAAATAAGCACTGGTCATTTAAATCTTGGAGGTTTACATTGAGTGCCTAAGGAAAGGGTGTATGTCATGTACAGGATAATAATTTTGGTATCAAATCTGAACCAGACAGGAATTGGCTGATTGCACCATATGAAGATATGATCGCAGGAAACGAATGTCTCACAAAGATATATGTACATGTTTTTAAGAGGATGTGGAAGGGTTTTACTCTTCTCTTTTTCCAGGAGACCAAAATTCCAGAGCCTAGATAAGACAATAGAAAAAGCTAAAAAATACTCAGCAAATGGCAGAATTTGTAAAACACAAGATGTGGTATACTGGATTTCAAAGTTTAATTATTGGAGCAAAAAGAGGGGACCAAGCTAACTTTGTGGCTGAACCTAGGAAGTTGAATAAAAATATTATAAATGAAGACTTGTACAAGTAACAGAAATGTCTGGTGAGATTACAGAAGCAAATAAATTCAGTAAACTAGCTGCATAAGCAGGATTGTGGCAGATTGAATAAAGTACATTCCAAGTTCAATTTGCCAAAATTGACCAGTTGTCAGATAACACTTTCTTGAAATTGCTTTCTGTATTTGGTACTGGAAACATTTCAGTGCACATAATCCCAGATGCCCAGAGGTCTCCCAATATTCAAAACGTACATCGATATGCTTCTAGGGAAGATCCATTAAAGAGCTTTGGGAATATTTAGGAAAACTGCTTAAAGAACACAGCAAATATAATTTGCAGAATCTCTAGGTTTTATCAACTCTAAGCACACTAAGACCAAAGAATAAAAGAACAAATATCCCATCCCCCTCCACTTTATAGCATGTCAAATGTTCTCAGTTCATTCACATCCATGTGTTCAGTCATAACAACAGCCTAAGACCCTTGCATCAATGCAAAATTAGCATGGATGCCAGAGCATAAAAGGATTCAAAGTCTATGCTGTCTCTGGCACCCATTCTACATTTCTTTTGGACAGAGTGAAAGATATCAAATTCTTCACAAACATTTCAAAAGGAAGATCTGTGAGCTGTGTAGCTACAGAGACATGTGCTTGAAAGTCTGCCTGTAACATGTGACATCAGAAACTTGACTACAGCAGAAAAAAATGCGTGAAGAAAACACAAAGGAGATGTGAAGGCCTGGGTACAGCTGTACGGAGCATCGTTGCTTTCAATATGCAGATAATTTTAGAATTAAAATAAGACCTTCATTGCTGATACCTCACTACTGAAAAAGAAAACATGAACAAGCACAAGGAAAGATACAAAAATGCTTGGAAAGCAGAGAATTATTCTATAGTGTGAGTTCTATTAATATTGTCTCCATTCAGGAACTATTTCAGAAACGTTGTACCTGACATAAACAAATGATCTGGAGCAAAGTAGTGGGTGTCAGTCGGAGGCACTGGAAAGCATGATATTTAAGAATGATGCTGTGTCTGGGGAAGAGTAGGATGGACATGATGAACAGTAGAATCAGCATTTCCCATGGCCATTTTCCCAATTTGCGAAAGAATTTTCAGTTTTCACCAGGATCTTTCCAGAAGAACCACATCCACCAAAATTTAAGAGCCAAAAGGAATATGTTTGCCCACACATGCACTTGGATGGTAAGTGCAGTAATTTGCAGGTGCAGTGGGGAAGGATGCACTTTTGGCAATGGATCCTGGAGCTTCTGTGGCATTTCTTTCTGTGGCATTGTCAGCTGTCCTAGGGTTTCTGTCCTTCCTCTGTGGATGCAGAGGAAGGTTAGTGTAGTTTCAGTGCTAGGAAATGGGCCTGCTATGGTAAACACTCTGTGAGGGATCATGAAAAACATAATTAAATGGTAGCTACCTAATTCAAAACTGCTTTTGCTTGACATAGAAATTCTGGACTTTTTTCTATTGTGAGTAAAGAAGCATGACTGATAGATGACATTTCAGGTAAAAATTACAAAAAGCTAAGAATAAATTGGATAGCAGAAACCCTATGTAATACATGTCTAATTAAAGCTGAGCATAGATAGACTGGGATTTTAATATTATGTCAATGTAGATGTAGCTGTGTATTAAATTAAAAGGCACAGAATTGATTTCTTAATAATCCTCTATTAATGTATGATCAATATGAGAAATCTTAATCATAATTTGAAGAAAGCAAGTGTTATAAAAGTATCACATTCATTACAAAACTGATAAATGACAAAAAAGTGCATAAATTTAATTTTGTGCTTATTGGGTATTGCACTGGGAGCTGAACTGAAGTCTCTGGCTGTGATTTATATGCCACTAATAGGGTCTACTCTGGGTTATGTTTTCAAATTTATGGCTGCCTCTCTCACTGCTAAACTACAGTTGGAGAGAATTAAAACATTAGTTCCTGAAGTGTATATATGCATTTGTAGATACACTTGTTAGCTGTTTAGTTCAAAGATCTTCCCTTCTAATGCTGACGTAAGGATAAAATTAATGGATTCAAATTACATAATTATTTTGAACAACATAAGCACATATTCATATGTGCTGATTTTAATCTGGCCAGTATAACAGGAGCATCCATAGTCCTACAACAGTGTCTACAGCACAGCTATTATAAACCCACACTTTTCTCAGGTTTCTCTGAGGCAGAGTACCACTGCACTACCCTCACCTCCCACTGTGTCAGTGTAAAGGGGACAGCCCAGCTCTGGTGCTCAGTACTTTAAATCATTGGAGGGTTATTTTTTTTTGCTCCAGAGAGGGGTGCAGAAGCTGAGGTGTTATGTTCTTCCTGTAACTGAATGAGAAAACACTCTTCTTCTTTTACTATGAATAATAAAACATTGCTATTTGAATAGTATCGCTATTTATCATGTGTCACCAGAAAGAAATTTCAGCAGCTGGTGACATTATTAAAACAGTCATCTGCAAATGAAAGAATGAAAAAATGTTTATTCTCCCTCTCTTCCAACTGATCTGGAAACACTTTCCTGTTTATGAATTTTCAGGGAAGAGGGGACCTTAGCTGGTGTTGGACAACATCGTCCTTCCTATTCCTCCTGTCCTGTTCATGTAAAGAGTCTGCTGAATTACACCAGATGAGTATCTGCAGTGCAGCTACACTACAGAGATGTCATCTTCAATATGGAAGCACTTGTGGTCTGATTAAAGCTTATTTCAGAGGATTAATCTGATATGCTCAAGTCCCTGCTCTGGGCTGATAATGTCACTTATAGACCCAGTTCTGTGACCTGGCAGTCAGCTCTGTACTGAGTCTGTAGCTTTGCTATCCTATTTCAGTAGTCTTTGGAATATGTGATATCACAATTTCCATACAAGAAATATAATTAAAATAACAGCAGAGCTATTGTCTTGTGGCTAGATTTCTTGTATCTAAACCTCAGCTTATTTATGAATTTCAAAAACAAAAAAAAACAGGAGCCTCCTATAAGAATAGCTCAAAATGCTCATCTTTGGTCATTTTCTAATAATGAAAATAACTAATTGCTTGAAATGATAGCCTACTTTCAAGGCACCTGATTTCAGCAGCAGGAATGCAGCCAATTATTTTAAGTTCTAATAAGCAGTTATGTTAATGAACAAGGAAGCTATGTTACAGTTAGGGAAATCCTTATCATCAAAAGCTACCTGAGAAGCATACTAATTTTCACAATTTCATTGTCATTATCACCCTAATTAAATAGGCAAAAAAATAAAAGTGTTCACTGTAGTTTCCGTGAACAAAGGTCCTGCAGGAACCTTTGCTAATAGAAACCTTGCTCTGAATTACCTCTTATTTTCCATCCATCTACATCCTCATTGTCCCAGTGGCAGAGCAGCCCACATACAGATGTAAAAAATCTTCAGGAGCACACTGGCATCTGCATTCCTTATGTCAAAAGTGACTGAATCTTTTAAGCCCATGTGTTTTAGCCTTGCTTCTCTTGCATATGCATACCTCCATGTGACGACAGGAGCTGCACATGTAGAAATTTTTCAGAATGAGATCAGTCTGGGTGAACTGTGCTTTGAGAAGGAAAAAGACTTCCCTTTCTGAAGCACCAATGGATCTGCCATATCAGTAATAGAGGGGGGCTAACTCTAAGCTTAAATATCCAGAAAAGTAACAGCTGTGGTAACTGTGGAGCAGGGACAAAGGCAGCTGGGACTGGATAAAGATGATAACATAGGGAAAAAAGAAGAAATGGTAAAGGCTAGGGCATCCTGAATGTTCTTGGTAATGTTAATAGGAAGGGAAGGGTTAGGTCACCAGTAAATCTAAACTTGCTCATCTGTTCAAATTCAGCCTTGCTGAATTTTGAAGGCAGCCAAATTTGTCAATAGTGAAGGATTTTCCCATTCTGTAGTAATAGTTGTTATTTTATATTTCATAAGTAATCCAAAATTAATGATATTGGATCATATTATGCGTAGGACACACATACTTGGAAGGTATCATTTCTACAGCAAGCCTACAAATCATATGGCATCTAATGATTTATTCCATTGCATGCCTTTTCAATTACGTTCTTATTTTGTGTTTCATTTGCTAAGGAACTACAACCAAGTTATTCAAAAGCCTAGATTTATGCTTCTTTTTCTAATAAGACATTCCAGATGAAATTTAAAAGCAAAACGAAACAACAACAAACTGATCTTATTTGGGTTGCATCCTCTCAATTTTTTTCCATGGAAAACCGAGAAACTCATGACAGTGCAGCTGCTATAGGAAAAAATAATGTCATTCCCTTGCCCGAGTTAACCTTGACAGAAATTTGAATTTACATTGTGATTGAGTGCACTGATTACTAAAACACTACTTATTTCTCAGTGGTGTGGGACTCAATTTCTTTATGGTTTCAACCTGAACCAATCCAAAATATAGCAAAACTGGCACATATATTGCCATGAAGTTTCTTTTTGAATGCATTCACATTTTCTAGGAGTCTTTTTCCTGTGGATTTTATTCATGATATGTACTGCCTTTAAAATCAGTTATGTTTGAGAAAGTAGGGGTGGCCAGGATATAAAGATCATTTTGGAATAACACTATTTCAGAAAGTGCAAAAATAAGCGTGAAATCATATTTACACCTTGTTCAGTGACTTTTCTGTTATTAAATCTGATACTGTATTTTAAAACCTCCCAAAGTTTGGTATGTGTGGAAGACATGCAGTATTTCTAAAATCAGCATTCCAGTGCACAGAGCCATATTTAAAGTACTTGAGCTCACTTACTCTAACCACAGCAGCTGTTTTAAAAATTTCCTTAATTAGTAGAAAATTCAGTTAATTTTGAGAGAATATCATTTTGCATAAATTTGTAATGTTACTAGAAGTGGTAAATATTATTCTTACAGAATGAACACAGACATTTCACATCATTTCTCCAAGAAAAATCTTATACTCTTACCTCCCCCCTTGAAAAAAAAAATATATCTCCATGAATTCTCACTTTGTGGTACATGTATATGTGTTTGTGTGTGTGTGAGAGAGAGAGAAATAGAATTTCTGCCTCTGAGATGAGACCGTGCAGTATAAGAGACTTTCAAACATGCTTTCAGCATATAAAGACTGTTCATCTTTGTATAACTGAACAAGCATAGCAAATAATAATTGCTAATGGTAGTACAGATGACATACAAAGCTGCCTAGCACTAATAGGAACAAGAATATTAAACTACCAAAAATTAACACTTTTCAATTTCTATCAGCAGTTTTATTATACTAATTTAACTGCAGTGAAGCTCTGGAATAGTCCTTTGTGAGTAGTTAAGCGCTTTTCATTCTTGCCAGCTTTCCACTGGGGAGGTCTGATGGGGTCTGGGATGTGACAGAGGACGCTCCTGCCGGTGTGGATTGGCTCCTGCACACAGCACTTCCCACACGGGCTGAAGGATGTCTGTGACATTTCAGAGTACTTACTGAGGAGGTGTTCCTTATGCATCTGTACACACAGTATGTTTTCTAGGGAAACCAGAAATGTTAGTGAAATAAACTATTAGATTTTAACAAGGAAAAAAAAAAAATTATTGGAAGCAAAGGATGTTTCATGCTTTGCTATCCTCCTCTCCTCTAGTATCTCTTACCACTACCCCAACAAAGTAACTTCATCAAGAGAATAAGATGTCAAATGGCCTGGGTATCTGTCAACAACCCCCATAAATTCAGAGACATCATCTAACTATGTGTAAACCAGATTTAACAATTCACGCTATAAAAGTGGTACTTATACAACTAAAATACATATTCTTCCCTTTTTTTTCCAGTTTGCTTCTTTGTCCATTTTATTCTGGGCCTACACAGAATTTCCTATGAGGAAATGTACGGCATGATAGCCAGCTATTAAGAAATATTTTTACTATATAGAGAAATTTTTCAATTTTGCACATAATCCTTTCTTAGGCTGTGCCATTACTCAGTCCATGGAATTAAGATGAAGTTTGCTGAAGTAGGATGAATAAAAAGAAAACCTTACACAATAATACTTTTTTTTCCATGTGTTCTCTTCTAAGAAAAAAAAAAAAAAAAATGACCAACATATTCTTTAGCTCCATTTTAGCAAAGGGATCTTGCTCTGCTTTTGTGGTTTATGAATTCAATATGGGATTTACAAAACTGGAAATGAAGATACCGGTCTAAAAACTCTTCCAATGCAATGCAGTTGTAAAAGCTGACATGTTTTAGGTTGGAATACTGTGTTTTCAAATTGTTTTATGAAAGCAAAAAGCAAAAGCAAATTAAATTCACAATATGTCAATGTACTGCTGTTAATCATGAGCTTGTAAAGCACCACTGCATGGCAAAATATTAATAACGTCATTAGTTCAAGTAAAGTAATGCCTGAGTTGATGTGTGCGACATCTACAACCTTATTGGCTTCCAGATTTTTAGGGTTTCAGAGTCTAAAAACATGCAAACTGTTTACTGGGGAAAAGTCAATATTGGATTAACCCTACCCTTGCAAACATTCTTCTTTTTAATTTACTTGCAATGTTTTGTTACTAGTGCTACATTAGTCCTTATCCTGTAGGAGTAACAAGTTAATTGGCTGACAGGGACAGCTTTATCCTGAATGTGGGAATGCATTCAGCTGCCAAAGAAAATACAGCTTTTATCCTCTTCTTCTTGATGAACTGCTTAAGAATCTCCTTCAAATATTTTTCTCCTTTTGCTTAACACACAAATTTTTATTTCATCATTTCAAAATGGTTAACTTTATGATGGTATCCTAGAAAAATATCTAAATTAAGTTAATAATTATGTACCAGTATGTAGGTACTCTATCACTACATATTGTAGGGATTTAGATTTCCTTAAATTATAGAGCTGAACTGTGCTTAAAGCTCTGTTGCTGAAACTCTGTTCAAATCACTGTTGAAATGATTTTTTTTCCACTAACAACTGCATATATACAGGTTGATGCTATTGAAAAGAACAGTCTTAAAAGAGATTCCAATGTAATAAAAAATAAAAATAAAAAAATAATAAAAAAAAAAAAGCAAACCAGACAAATAAAGGATGTTTAGGATGTTTTCATTCACAAATGATTCAGGGGAAGTTATACCTAGTGTGAATATTTGTTTACTGTATTACAAACAATTACGTACCCTATGTACGTAATTAAAGTTGCATGTATCTTAACCTACTTCTGGGAATAAATTGATTACCTAAATGCATCTTCATCATCTCAGTCATTTCACCTGTATACTATTATTGTGGAGTACAATGAAGCTATATTTACCAAAACATTCAGCCTTCAAAATAAGAACTAATTTTACGGATGTGGATATATAACATATGTCCTTCACTTGCTATGTAAACCACATCCTCAGTCCAAAGTCCAAAATTATCCAAAGTCACTGGGAAATTTTGCTTTGTTATTGCTTCTGTAGGATTCAGCCCTTCAGTGTTCCACACTTAGTAGCTGATTTTAGCAGATATTTAATATTACTCTGGTTAAACTTGGATGCTTCACCAGGAAGCTCTGTGGGATGTGTTTCCTCTGTAGATGTGTGGCCATGCTGGGGAGCAGGATCCCAGCATAGCTTTGGGATCTTCTGGTGATAAAGATGGATTGCTAGACACACACAGTGGTCATAAGTTTCTTGATGTTTCCATGTTGTTTATCAGTAAAAGACATTTTTCTTATTTTTCTTTTCCAGGAATTTGTCATGATTGTTGTCTTTGGTTTGGAATTTATTATTCGTATCTGGTCTGCTGGATGCTGTTGTCGATATCGAGGATGGCAAGGAAGGCTGCGCTTTGCCAGGAAACCATTCTGTGTAATAGGTGAGTGTCCCAACTCTAGTTTAAGACAAAAATAATAAAACACTACCCTCCCTCCCTTCAATTTTACTTCTAAATGAAAACCAATAGAATCAGCTTCTGTTTACAGTAACCAGGTGTAAATCCAGAATAGTTTTGTGTCAACTGTCATCTTACCAAGGCTTCTCTAGATATAAAATCACAATGTTCCTAAGTACCAGTCAACACATGTTTCTTATGTTCTCCAGAAGCCAATTTCCTATGCATGTCATACAGTTGGCATTGTGTGTACTGGAAGAACAAAAGGTTGAGAGCTGATCTCACTAAAAATCACAGGAGCTGTATGCATTTTATGACCACAAATACGAGACATCTTTTATATGAGTGCAAACATACAATGCACATATGTGTATACATTATGTATTCTCTTTATTTAAACTTCTGTGACTACAGATATGTACACTTTGTTAAAATTAAAAACCTTCCTAGAAACATATATCATACTGTTTTCTGACAACACTGTGATTCCTCCATTGCCACTCTCTGCAGAGGATATAACATATTTCTACAATGATTCTGAGAGTCTCTTCCTCCCCTTCTTTGCTCTAGAAATTCATTCTTTAAATGGTGAATAGGCCCACAACCACTCAGAGCCCTATTTTTAAAACGAGTCTGCAGGATATTGGTTTCCCAATAAAGGTAGAAATCAAGGATGGCTAAGCAAATTAATCTGATAATTTATTGCTTTTCTAATGGTTTGGAGCAAAGATTTTTACAGAACACCTGTGGAACTTCAGGATCTCAGTCTCCCACCTTGTCTCTCAACCTCTTTCCTCTTTGCAGCCGTTCATTTATTTGCTTGTATCTTATATTGATTTATAGATCAACTGGAGCAGGAAACATGTTTTCCCACACATCTATAAAGCAGCTAGCACAACTGAGTCGCATAAGCAGTTATGCATACAGGTCTCAGTGTAAACAGTGAATAACAATAACATCATGTAGGTGAATGCAGTCTTGGTCTACATAGAGTTATTCAGTTCCCAGTGATGTAGCAGACAAGTGTTGGTTAGGGCAGGGGTTTAAAACAAGTTTTTGCCTCCTCCCTCATTCCCTGGTAAATCCTCACCTTGTCTCATTGAGAAAATCCTGCTATGGAGCAAGTGGATTTAGCAAGAGGTGCATGGGTAGGTGGAAAGATATCATGGACTATCTCAACCCCATCTAACATATTTTATGAGACTGGGAGAGGAACAAGTATCGGGGCTTGTTCTGTTCAGGCAGCAGGTGGGATACAAAAGAAGTATCTTACTAGGTCCATCAGGCACCAGGTTTCACACATTTGCCCTAAGGTTGCCAAGCCCAGCTGAAAGAACACAGTAAAGACATTCAAAAATCTTCCCAGCTTTTACTCGGCCACCTGTCAAGGGAAACCTAGCAATTCAGCTATTCATTTTCCATGGCACCAGCAAACATGGAAAGCCTCCTTAATCAGACTCAGTTACTTCAGGATTTTGTGATGCACCTGAAACTTTGCATCAGTCAGGTTTTTCAGTACACAATTGCAAGAAAACAACATAGTGTTAATTTAGTAAAACTAACCTACTTTGGCCATGTAGAAGTTACTGGAAATATATAAGGTGTTAACTCCAAAGACAAGTGAATGAAAGGGTTCTTCCTTACTCAAAGCTCTACATGCTATCATAGAGTGACTGATACATTTTTTTCCTGATTCCTTTGAACCACTACCATATGAATTTTCAAAAATTCACCTATTTGTGAAATAGTTCAGGCAGCCCTCCTGGCACAGGCTGCAGTGAATGGTAGGTTTTATTTCACTTGATTGTAGGTTTGCCTCTTTGCTCTGTAGTTTGCTCTTCTTATTGCACCTCTGTTCATCTAGGTGATCCCTAGCTGTAAAAACATCTTCCCTCCAGAAGTTTAGGGCTGGAGTACTTGCCCTGAGAGGAGAGGCTGAGGGACCTGAGTTTGTTCAGTCTAGGAGAAGAGATGGCTTCAGGAGAAACTCAGTGAATTCAATGCTAAGCTCTTAAGAGCACACGGCCAGTTTGGACCTATTACTTTATGTGTATTTGTTTAGTTATTTACTTACACATCTGTTCACTTATTCTTTGTATTTATTGTTACAATTTAAAAAATAACATTTTAGAAGAATTAGTCTGTTTGATATTAATTATTTTTGCTATATATCTCCAGGAGATCTGTTCTCTGATTATTTTTGTGATCAAACACAAATCACACAGAGGAATGGCCTAAGAGCTAGAAATAATAAACCTGAGGATTGCCTCAAGGGTCACATTCAGAAAGCCTTTATTTTTTTTCCATTAATAACTTCATAACCAGAAAAGTAGTATTCAGGGCCAAAGCTCTGTGCTTAACCTTAGTATGTCTACAGTGTCACTACCCTGACAAATTAGTTCATCAGCAACTCTGTATGCTACAGGGTTAGTGAAGATATGTATCAAATTATTTGCCAGTTTTGTTCCCTTGTTCCACATTTCTGTAAAAATTGGAATAATGATGTAGTATTAAACCTCGATTTGTATTTTCTTCTGTCAGGAGTTACCCACCATACATCATTTTCTTTGATGGTGTATGAGCTTGTATACATAATGTATAAAGCATAAAACACTTTCCCAGGAATACTCACGTACTTAAAGATGTGTTTACTTCTTTAAATCCTAAATTTCCCAGGCATATCAATCTGAAGCTTGGATGTTAGCACTGCAGAGCACTGTTGCTGTGTCATACTGTGCAGAAGCACAGCAATAAAGGCACCTCATTCCCCAGCTACTGCCTACAGATTCCCTGGGTCTCTGATGCCCAGGAAGAATTCTGTGTATGCCTTAGAGGAGCTGTGCTCCCTGAAGATCACCAATATAAAAGATAGGTTACTATTTTTAGTTTTTTTTGTGTACATCATTTGTGAACTCATGGAAATAAATATTCATTTATTTGTGTTATAGATAAGTTTTGTGTTTATAAGTAAATTTTAAAAAATAAACTTATAAGTATTTGTATTATAGATAAGATCCAGAGATAAGTCCTATCTGAATATGATACTAAAAGGGGTTTTAAGGATAGATTAATATTATTTCAGTTTGTCAGAGGTTGTGGTGGATGTGCTTCAGTGCTTGAACTGTAGAAAGTAAAATCTCCAGCCAGAGCTTACCATACCAAAGTACCTGTCTTGATGTTCAGTGGGGAAGGAGTTAATCAGTAGATTTGTTTTGGACAATTTCCCAGACTTCTCCTTGTGTTTCTCGTATCAGCTTTCCCTTCTCCCTTGCCCTTCAGTCACCCAGTTCCATTGAAATATCTCACTCATGCTGCTGACGTTATCAGCCAATCAGTTAATATTTGAAAAAAGCTTTTAAATGTCTTTTCTGAGAATGGCCCTTATAGGCAACAATATAAGCAATGGTCCTGTGCTACATCTGGTAGCAAGCAGCAGTCAGGTACCTGGCTCCACTCCGATTGTCCTTCATGGGTTTTGCTGATTTACAAAGTCTGTTGGAGATCTAGTTGCAGTTCAGTAGTCTGTCCTACCTTAGTATTTTGCAATCAGAATGCTCCGGGAAAGGGCCTTCCATAGCATAGGGGGTAATCAGAGTAGTTTTTCCAGTTAAACATTTGTTTTTCTGCTATTTGTATCTTCTGCACCAAATTCACTATAATAAGGTAACTGTACTAAATGTGTTCCTTGTTTTGCTGGGTTCTGAGAAGCCTGCAGTCCTGTGCATTGACAGCAAACTGCCTTGATTCCCTTTTTAGTTTATAGCAGTATTTACTAAGCAAACCCTGTGCTTCTCATTAACTTCTGGCTGTTATGACCTGTATCGCATGTGGTTTAAGTGGAAGGTAGCTCTTCCTTACCTTACATAGTACTTTCTTGTCTTCAATAGCAATTCAGTTGCTCTTCCACTATTGCTGTCTGTCTGTGTTGTGGAAAAAAAATCTCAAGTCCATCCATTTAGCTGGAAGAACTTGAGAACAGAATTTTAGTGCCTAAATGTTATGCAAATTCTCAATTTAAACTTGGGTTTTGAAACTATAATTTCAGAATCTTCATAGAATCTTAAATTTGAGACCACATCTAGCAATATAACATTTTTTCCAGGGTAAGTAGACTTACTGATGGTCGAGCCTAGTGAAACATTTCATGGATTTCAGTAACTCCATTAGTAGTTTTCCCACAGCTGCTTCCATTTTACCTCTTGTCAAGCTATAGCGTGATGGAAATGTCACAAGTTCAAATTCTGTTGAGGCTGCAGAATGAGCAAATTCCCAACAGGAAGTTTAAGTTCATTATGTGTAATCAGACTCTTGAACTTCATGGCTGGCAAATCGCATTTCAGAGCATTAAGTGATAGCAGTGGCAGTTGAATATTGCTGAATCTATTTTTCATTAATTAAAGTGATAATGAGCCGTCATACGGTACTTTCGTCAAACCTTTATAAACAAATCCAGATCTAGTGTATAAGAAGATCTGTTGAGCCTTTAATTTATTTTAATTCAATATATTTATGTTATGATATGTTGTGTCTGCTACCTTGGTATTTGGACATATAATACAGTTTAAATTCAGCCAGATAGTAAATCTACTGCTCATGATAAACAATACAAACAGTCCCTTTCGAGAATAAATTGAACTTTAAATAACCCAGTGATGGTCTGTAATTAAGAATAAGTTTGATCAAAGAGACACATATCATCATAAATCCCAGCAAGACCAAGTTCCAGCAGGAGCAAAGTCCTTGTTGAGGTGCTCTCCCAACAACGTTCTCCTGCCAGCCCAACTTGAACTCATCTCAGGAACATCCTGTCCACTTCACTCCAGAAAACATGTTGACAGTAGTAGTATTTAGACTGGAAGTTGAAAGTTCCTTGAGTGATTTCAGCAGCTGTAATTGCATGCAATGAATACTGTTTCTCTTTATGTTAAATTGGTCCCAAATTGTGTACATTTTTAAAACTAATATTTGGTGGAATGTCTTCATGTTTGACCACCCTGGCCATACAGTTTTTAGAGATGCATAGGAAACATCACATCTTAAAACGTTATCTATGGACATTATTCTTTCACATTTGTTTTTGCTGACTACTACCCTTGCTGCTGAGTTCATGACAAAATTTATTTCTGGTATGTACTACAGAATTCAGCATTCTGTACTTGCTGATTGACATGGGTTTTGATTTTACTTAGTGTCACTGTCATATTATTTTGAGCAGAAAAATACTTACCATGAATTGGGCAACTTGACTCAATTGTGTCTCACATTTTCTTCTTTCCTACTGAGGAGCTGTGAGTAGTAACACATTTCATTTTCAAGAGGCTTGGAGAATGAGGTTTTGCTATGAGGACTGAGCATATTCTGTGCATCTGCTGAGATGTCTGATGATCAAGGCAGTCAATAAGGCTAGTGAAGGTTTTCCGGTTAGATGTTTTTTTGTTGAAAAATATTGATTAATTAAAATCAAAATCATAGAATCATAGAACATCCTGAGTTGGAAGGGACCCATAAGGATCATCAAGTTCAACTCCAAAATAATTCATACCAATTCATGTTTCTTGAAGAAAAGTATTTTACATTCAAGCTGGATCTTTTTATCTCGAAATTTAGAAGTACTCTCTCTCCCAGTCACATAGAATAGTCAATAATCCAATTTCTGGATAAAGTATAGTTAAATTCTTACTCTGGGAGATTTGGAGCAGGAAATTGCCATCTCTCATCCCCGGTGAAATTATCCAAACATCAATAAGTAGCTCTTAATTGGTCCAGAGAGATGTTGATTTTCCCTGTCACCTGGTGTTAATTGTATTCATCTGCTGTGTATGAAACTTGGATTTTGTTCATCCAAAGAATAATCAGTCATTTGTAAATAGAGAATTCCAGCAGTGCAAATTAGTAAAGATCCACACTGGAATGGATGAAGTGGGTTAGAGCATGTGGATGTGAAGGACACAAATCAAGATGCAAATCAAGAAATGAAGACAAGTTTATGACAGAGTCTGTTAAAAGACAGAGACCTTTTACTATGAAGAATTTATTTGTGATATTAGAATTAGTTTCTTAGGAGGCTACTGAAAATATTTCCTCAAGCATTAGGTAGTTATGACCATTACAAGACTAATATAACTTAGTACCTGCCCTAAAATGTTTAATGATTCCTCATTTGTTCACTGTTACTGGAAAAGTTTCCTAAGGTCAAATGTCACAGGTAGATGATTTAAAAATTGTGAGATTCTCTGTACAGATTCACTCAGATTCTGTAAATGATTTACAGAGTCTTTAAAATGATTGATGATCTCTAGTATTTGAATCTCACAATAAATATATATATCGTATGTTATTATTAAATATTTTATATTATTTTAAAAAAATTATACTATAAATATACATTACAGAACTTCCACTGCCACTTGTGAGCCATAAGGTTTCAGTGACTTGGTAAAGGAAAAAGGAGGTAAGCAACTGACAGACCAAGAAGCAGTTAACATTTCCTGTTTTTAGACTTGATATGTTCAATTTTGCTCATATTTTTCAGAGACTGACTTTAAAATTGTTGCTACTGGAGATGTCCAGTCTATAGAGATGCTCACAGAAATACCTTTCTTTTCACTACCTTTCTGCATTTTATTTCAGATAAATTCAGCCTTAATGAGCTGAATTCTCATAATAATGATAGACAAGATAGTTGCTTTAATTTCCTTAGATATGTGTAAATGTTTCTCCAATCCAAAATTAAGTAATTGAGTAATTGTTAATATAAGCACTGGTGTGAAAGGTAAAGAGGTAGACAGGATTGTTCCAAATCCACTTATCTGCCTACCTCAGCACATAGTCTCAGAAGCACTAAAATAGCTGGTTTGTTTTTCAAATTTCATCATTCCTAGCATCTAAAAACATATATTTTTAATGAAGTAAGAGATTCACGTCAGAACTTAATTGCCATGCAAGAAAATATTCAGTTTTCCTGGCTTCTTTCCAGCTATCATGCTGCAAATCAACTGCATTGGTAGTGTGACATTCTTTGCAACTCCTATCTCAGATCATTGTTAGCTCTTTCCCTTAGCTCCTCTTTGAGAAGAATTGCTCCATCGGTGGCTGTACAGTTTTTGCTTTTGTAGTGGTGAATTATACTCTCCAGGCGGAAATTGGAATCATTTAAGAACATTTCCATTGAGGTCCATAATAGCAACGTATTAAAGTAGATGCTTGCTATTTTGGACTTTTGCAACTGCCCGTTACTCTTGTCCTTGGCATATGTACAAACTCTCAGTGATATCACTACCTTGCAGTATCACTTCATTTCAAAAGGCAATTTTAGCGGGTGTTCTACGTCACTAACATGCCAATACTTAGGGGAGCCGTGGTAGCATATAAACATAAATTTCAATCTTAATGCATTGGTGTAGTACATTAGACAAATGTCAGTCTTTCTGAGCCATGATTTACTCTTGCAGGTATTAGCTGAACAAAATTGTGCTTTCTCATGTGGTATCCCAGCCCCACACCTCAAAACATTAATGAAGAATTTTGAAGAGGTCAAAGGGGAGTTATCTGCTTGGCATATAGTGAAGGACTCTTTCTAGAATGGCTTGAAAGTGGTATCAAAGTAGAGGAAACTTAGTGAGAAATCCTTGTACTCACTTGGATCCCTTTTTCATTCACCCAGCACCATACGACAGCAGGCAACATGCTGCTGTCTTATATTTGCTGCATGACTTTCGGCTTCTTTGGTGGTTTTAGTTTGAGTAGCATTATTGTAATTATTACTGCATTACCTGCTTAATGCTGTGGCTTTGTTGTTGTCTTTTGTGAAGACTAATTTATTTCTATTCTGGTAATCAGTGTCTGAGCTGGGTCTCCAGGAAGAGGGTTGTAGGTGCAGGCAGTTGAAACCAATGGCCTCACTTTGATGGGTTGTGTTGTCATTTAGAAAAACTGGCATTTTAATTTGGATTAGAGATAGTGCTCTTTCCTTCACATGTGGCTCTCTGTTCTCTGCTCAGGTTTAATTTGTTAACTGCCAATGATGACAGGTTAAAATGCAAGCTTTGCTCACACTGTTCTATTCAGTATAGTCAAACTGATTGCCAAGTGTCTTCATCCAGCCTTACAATGAGCTTGTAAATAATCACAGGGCTTGAAGAAATTCAGTTTCCACAGATATTTTCATTCTTTTACATCCCTATGGAGAACTGCATGTTGCCACCAGCACTGCTAAGTGACTGGAAGCCTGATGGGTGCAATAGTCCAGTGGGAATTACAGGCAATCTCTATTTTTATGATCATGCCTTGAATGGTTACCCTCAAACTGCTACACTAGAAAAAGAAAAAAAATATATGTATACAAGAAGAAAAAATATGTATACAAAAAGAAAAATATGGGTTTTAAATTCCTCCTTTTTACAGCTGCTGTGTTAAATAGAGCAATTAAGCAGGATTTTACAATGTAACATCATTACATTGTGTAACAGAGTTACAGTATTTATATCTCAAGTTTAATACAGCTATGTAGAAATATTTGCATATTTCTAGAAAGCAAATTGGGCATTTCCTGCACATCTTAATTTCCTCCCTTCCCGCACCTAGCACTTATGCACCAGGATGCCAGAACCTGAAGTCTCCTCTTAAAGAAAGATTACTTTTTTTTTTTTTTTTTTTTTTTTTACTTTCGAGATTTTGCTTAAACTCTCAAAAGTGAGGATTTGATGTTTCTACCAAGAGTCAGCAGTGCTGTCAGCAACATATTTAGGGAAGGCGCACACCAGACCTCACTTAAATCAACATACAGCAGCTCTGAAACAGTGTAAATGCTTATTCGAGTCAGGCCCAAACCTTCTACCCCTGCCACAAAAAGAGGCAGCTCCAGCTGTCCACTCATGCCACCTCGTTCTGGTGGCCTATGGACACCTGGGGAGCAGCCAGGGGGATGGCAGGGCTGCTTCAGCCCAAGGCTCATTGCCACCAGCTCAGCCTGCCCGTGAGACCCCACACTGGGGACTGCTTTGCTTCAGGTGAAAATGGAGTGTTTGTCATGCAGAGTGGCATGGCTTGCTGTATTTAAGATCTAATTTTGGGATGGCGTATTTTTGGGTTTGCAGTAGTGCTACCAGATTTACCAGATTACATTTTTTCCCTTTCTGATAAGTGCTGAACAGAGCTTGTGTTTCTTTTTTTACATCTCCCACCCCATGAAGTCTCAAGGGTGGCTGCGAGGTGGCCTGTGGATGGACACAGGTCCCACCTGGTCACCATATGGAATAATTGTGGTTTTCTTCCCAGCTATTTCTGCTCTATCCAGGCCTTTGCAGCCCAGAGCAACCTCCAAGCCCTTCCCATGAGGACTAAGGAGGGGTCACATCTCACAGATGACAAATAAGAGAGCAGCAAAAGCAGCCAGATAACAAAGGGCACAACCTCTGCTCCTGCTCCAGGTCACCCCTCACTTCTCAGCAGATCACAGCAGCAGTCTGTGTGCCCCTCCTGTCCCAGGAACTGCACATAGCCAGAGCAAAGTAGCAGGTTACAAACACCCCCATATATAATCCTGATCTAGATAACAACTGCCTCCAGCCATCTGGGGGAATTTGAGAAAACTGGAGCTAATACTGTGCTCATGCCTGCTTCTCTTCAGGATTATAGCACTAGTATTCTCCAAAAATAAAAGCTTCTTGCTGGCACTGTAGTACCTTGTAGGCTACCCACCCACCAAACGAAGGTGAGATGGTGGCTGGGGATAAAGAGTGGCTGGAAATCTCTGAGTAAATTCTGTATTTATGGAAACAGAGGAGTCCCAGGAGGTGTTCACACTGCCTGTGTAGACATCCAAAATGGCTGTGTAGGACAGGAATGCAAGCTCTGATTTTAGTCAGCATGGAGGGCCCAGAAAAAATGGGGTAGGAATTCATCTCTGCCAGGTAACACTGAGGGACCCCTGTTCCTACCTTTGGCTCCTGCAATGGATAGCTCAGCTAAGTCCTGGATCCTTCCTGTTCCACCCTGCAAATTTGAGAGCAGATTCTTAATGCTGTCACCCCTCTCTCCACTTACAAAATGGCTTTTCCTCTCTCTCAGAAAACGCCCTGCCCTTTTCAGCAACTTTACCTCTTAGTTTTCCTGCCCATCCCCAATTATTTTTGCCTACCTTCACCTTCAGCCAGGTTTTTTCACATCCCACAGTTTTTGGCCTTTCTTCTCCTCTACTGCTGTGTTGCCTTTGCTTTAAGCACAACCTGGGAACGCGTGAGATGGATGCTTCCAGACACCCTGCCAGCTGCCTTGCCTGCATGTTCAGAGGGCGAGCAGAAAGGCTGCAAGAGGACAGGTCCTGTAGGAGTCTGCCTGCATTGTTGTAGGAGCCCAGTGCCCACAGATAGCGCTTCTTCACCGCTGGGCTGGGTAAGGCAGGAGCTTGATTTGGTATTTTTCTACACACTGAATGCTGCCAGGGTCTTCTGAACGGGTTGTTCATACCTGTAGCTCAAACAAACAATCATGCACTAATAGGGGAATTTGAAAAACCTAATTCCAGCAATTCAGAGAGAAATATCCAATCTCACTTTTAATTTTCTCCAGTTACTGTCCTGTGGCAATGAATTTTACAAGTTAATTGCATGTTGTGATGCTTTTTGTCAGATATAAATTGTCTTTTGATCTCATTTTTATAAGGAAGGGTAAATAGGAGTCATCCAACAGATCTTCTTGTCTTTCACTCATCTGCATACCTGTATCTGCCATCTCATATTTGTCTCCTGACTAACATCTCCCAAATTATTCAGTCCTTTCTCAATACATGTCTTGCCAGGACTAGTTATTTTGCTTTTTCTTGCTTATAACTTTGTCCTTTTTTTACATTCTGACCTAATGAGCATGGGTATTTACCAAGTGTGCACATCCTGCCACCTCTCCCTCCAGAAGTCTTCAGTTACTTTTTCTCCACAACAGCAGCCTTTTGACAAAGGTCTGGTATCATGTAGGGAAAAGCCTCAGACATAGTAAGGTGACTGCTTTCCCTGTCCTTGTAAGGCTTATTTTCTCTGGCATGAAATGGTTACTGGGCAGAGTAAGTGAGGGTTTATGGGAAAGAGCAGCATGTGTTGCTTGTGGTTTGTGTCCCTGTTGGACACAAATGGGCTGCTGAACACTGAGTCAAAGATATGATTTTAAATGTCTTTCTGTCAGCCTGTCTTAAAGCCAAATAAAACTCGTACTGAATAAATAGTGCTTTATTTCTTCTGGCAGGTGCATATCAATAATGTTAAAGATCAATTATTGGAGAAGGCTAATAAAATATAAATCCATGAAAAGCTTGTAATTGAACCTAATCTTAGCTTGCAGGAGGCCCTTAGTTTTTTCTTTGTTTGTTTGTTTTTAAGATTTATTGAGCCAGCTGTTAATAATATAAAGATGTTTGCTGAGGACTTACTTAGTCCACAGAAAGAGTGTGTACTCAACAGTGCTATGAACCTTAACTGCTAATGCTACAAACAAAGGGAAAATGTTCCCACTGTTGTCATTATCCCTGTCCGGACTGAATCAAAAATGGTAATCATCACTACAATTTAAATTTCAGTATTTGTTGAGCTATGGTGATTCTCATCCCACTGAGGAGTATTTTGGCTCTCTACAACAAAAGGCAAAACAACATTATTTTGATACCTTTGTCATCAGAACCTAGGTCTACTATTTTTACACAGGAACAGTGTACATATACTTTTAGTTCATGGATGTATTGAGTAACATCAATTGATCTATTCTAGGTGATGAAATTAGGCTCTTATTATAAAACTTGATTAAAAAATGACAAAACAAAAATCTTATACATCTTCCTCATTCTGGAATTTTATAAAGGAATATTTAATTTTCTTGTCTAAAAAATGTCCAATACTGACTTTTTGAAAATATTACTTGTTTTTCTCCCTAATAAATTTTTTGGCTTACAGATTCCAAATTTCTTGTATTTGGTTAGCTTTACTAACAATTGGCTTAGACTTGTTTCCAATTCCTTCTTTTTTTTTTTTTTTTTTTTTTCTTTTTTCAGAGATTACGTTGTATGCCAAAGGGTTTTATTCAAAATGTAACAAAACCAGGCTAAGGTGCCTGTGAAGATAAGGATTTAGTGGTGCTGCCTGAGGTATTCGTATATTAGAGAAACATGAGGTAGTCTCCTTCTTTACTTAGAAAGACAGTATGTTTCCTTTCGGTGGTTGAGTCAAGAAATCTTAAGTTAATCATTTTTCATTAGGATGGGATGAAGAAATACTGTAAGCATTGGGCTAGCTTCAAAACAAATGAACAACTGCTTAGCAAACAGTCTGTGTGAATTCAGTTTTAGGTGACAGGTTTGGTTTATGTTCCCCTAGGGCCACTTCCCTCCATCTTTTCTGTTGCTTGTGTATATAAGCCTAGACCAAAGTTTGAAATCATAGAATCATAGAATAATACCCTGAGCTGGAAGGGACCCACAAGGATCATCGAGTCCAATTCCTTCCCCCCCAGAGGACCACCCAAAAACCACTGTATGTCTGAGAACCTTGTCCAAATGCTTCTTGAATTTGAAATGGAGTGGAGATAGGAGACTCTGTAGAGATGCTGAAGGAAGGAATCAGACGTGAGATAAATTGCTTTGGAAGTTGGAGGGAGAGGGGCATGCAGGAAGCGTGGAACTTTTTATTCTATTATCAGGGCTGCACATAAGAGGATGTACAGCACATGAAATAACTATGCACAGATGGGATCTGGCAATGAGGAGAAGTTTTGAAGAAGTGGAAGGCACAAGTAAAATAGATGAGTCTTGAAGGGCTAACTATCTGTCATCGTTCACTCTCAGGCTGGAACAAAGTGTATGGAAAACACCTAAAGCCTCCAAGGAGAATTTGCAGCATCTATGTGTGTGCTGGGATTGCATGGCAGGGGTCTCTATGCTTGTTCATCCCATTTGAAGTACTGTGGAAGAGCAAGCTGAGCTGGCACTATCTATCTCGTATTTCATCAATGACTGCCAACCTCAGCCAAGAGGATGCCCACTCCCTGGCTCAGGTACCTACACTGCATTGTAGTAACACCCCCAGGTGCCAAGGCAAGGTCTCACATAGCTCATGGCTCTGCTGGGGCTTGGATTATTCTGGCATTGCATGGAGGGTCTTACCATGTGACATGGAGCTTGTCCCCAGCACCGTGCTCTCTGGGCTCCCATCAAATCCAGATTTTCAGAGTCAGGACAGGGTGCTATAACTAATGCCCAGAGTATCTACAGTTGTGAAACCCTTGAACTGACCTCCTGTAGCATACATGAGATTTAATGCAGTGCTTATTTTCCATGGCACTGAAACATTACCTATTGTATATTTTACTGTTATATTATTTCATTATTTCATATTATATAGGTTTTATACATCAAGTAAATAACACCATATGTTATTTTATATGCCTGTTGTAAATTTCAGTGTAATTCATCACAAATAATTTTAATTCCTATTGTATTTTTGCCAGAAAAATCAACTTTATATATTAGTTAGCCGCTTTTCTAAATAGACCCACCTTGACTCTGTAAAATGAACATGTATCCCATAGAGATATCCATATTTCTAGGAGGTCTCTTTCACTTCACACTAAAATAATTTCCTTATTCAAATTATTCCAGTACAATGCAAATGAAAAATAGCGATGGAGAGAAAGGTTCAAGACAATTCATCTCTTCTGATTTAATCTCTGGAGTAATGCTCAGCTGATGAATAAGAAAAACCAAGTTTCTGTACACAGATCAGATTTAGTGCAGTCCTGAACAACTGAAGTCAGTGACTAATGTAGCCATTGAAAAAAAAAAAAAAAAAAAAAAAAAAAATCAATAGAGTAGAAGTAGTAACTTCCGTGGTTTTTTTTAATTCCTTTTAAGTGCCTAGACAGTATTACACATGCTTGTCTAACTTCTTTCTCTTCTGTGCCATTACTGCGCAGCCCTGTTTTCCTGTTTTTCTACACCCATAAAAGTCAAATTTTTACACTCATCTGTGTTTATCACTGAGAATTATCTTGGTACACAAAACTATTTCGCTTTCTTACTTCTAAAAATACCGAGATGTTTTACATCTTGGAAAAAATAAAAATAAAATAAAATACAACAGGAAGCAAAATCACCAACTTGTTTTGCCTGCAATGACAATTAATACAGTTTCCATCCAAAGAGTGTCATACATTTGAAAACCCAAAGAGCTTTTGGCTGGAGTGACAACAACATCTGCAGAAATCAAACAGCGTCATCCATCCCAAGAATTTCCTGAAGATATTCTGCCAATTACTTTTACTAGTAGGTGATGATTAATCATAACCTGTCTGACATCTGATCCCTGACCAGAAAGAAAAGCTATATTCAGACATTGCTGAAAACAGGTTTTGCCAGGATTCAAGATCCTAAGCACCATTATTATCAGTGTAGGCCAGAGTATCTCATATTGCCTGGTTGTGTTTGTTGTTGTTGTTGTTGATTATGATGATGATGATGGTTAGGCTTTTTTTCTTTTTCTTTTTTCTTTTTTTTTTTCTTTTTTTTTTATTTTTTTTTTTTTCTGCAAAAGTGAGGCCTTGTTCCTACAAATCTACTCAGCTTTTTGTGGGAGGTGCAGAACTCAGCTTCCTGCCTCTCCCAAATTACTCTAGAGATGTTCAGGTGATATGTCAACAGATGCCATTAAACTGTTTCTGTTATTAAACACATAAGAACAACACTTCAGAATGTCATTTTTCAGAGGGTGAATTCAGGTCACCTTGAAAGACTCTAAGTCTTCAGAATAGTCTCTAAAAATCCAATTTGCAGATTTTGACAATCTTGCACATATTGAATTGCACTTTATCAATAAATAGCTATTCTCCTTCCAATGCAACAATTTACAAAATACTATCCATCATCTCTCTAAATATGGCATTATTGATCAAGTTTCTATTCAGAGATTTAATTACAAGCTTATTCCTAAAAATATTTTTCAATTAAGATTTTGGATATTTTTAAGATAAAAATATTGAAAATTCTTAATTTCTGAGGTTAATGCTTAGACAAGGTCACTAGAAGTTCAGCCTCTATTAGGCCAGAATTTGTTGGTATAACTATGTGAAATATCCCACTGATTTCATAGCAATGGGACTATTCACAGAGCAAAGGAACTGCCACCTGGTAAAAACATTACAATTTGCCTCTTTTCAAATTAACTATTACAGCATGCTCACATGGTGAATTTTATTTTTTTCCTTCTTGAACCAATAGAGGGAAGTGGTTAATCACTTGTTTGAAGCTAAAAACATTTTTGTAGCCAGTTATAATGAAATGACCTTTTCCATTCTATGACCTTTCTCAACAAGTGCTCAATAAATAATGATACCATTATTTCCCCCTCTGAATACCCCTCAATTAGGTTATTCAGAAGCCTTCAACTCTATAAATGTCTTTTTTTTTTTTTTTTTTTAAGCAAACCTACAGGAACATAAAATACACCAGGGCCAAATATATTACTAGGCTGTGCATAAGGCTGCTGTTCCTGTACATTAGTGTGTATTAACAGACTTTTCATTTTAGGAATCTGGAAAAAAAACAACCATATTTTCACATACTGATACATGGCTTAAGCCAGGTGTCATTAGGCTACACTTCAACTACTTTAAATAGCCAATTGATATCAGTGTAGGATAGAGCCCCTTGAATACATTTTTGTTATCATGCTTCTGTAGTGTAGCATGTTGAAATAGTGCTCCAGAATGTGTGCTGTCTTAACTTTGTGCTATAGTGTCTGATTAAAATTCAAAGTACATTTCTACATTGATTAGATGATACCCTCAGGCCACAGACTGCTAGCTGTGGAAATCGTTGTAGACAAATTGAAGGGAGTTCTGAGAATAGCAATAAACATGATGAAGCTACTGGAAAGACTGGTGTATGAAGGAATAGTAAAACTAAAATGCTGGTCATTCCCTCTCACCACTTACACCTCTTTGTGACTCAGAATATAAAGTTGTTAATTATTTCTATGTGGGTGTTGTTGTAAATCTGGATTAAAACTTATTTAAAACCCTTATCAAGTAAGAATAATTGCTCACTGTGCTGCAATATGCATGTATAACCTGGGCTGTTGTAACCAGATGGAACTGACTTCGAAGCACCCTTGGTGCTCTTAGTAGAGCCCAGTGGCTAGAACACAGATTCAAATTCCTTTTTTTTTTTTTTCATGAGTAACTTTAAAATTTAGGGTAATGAATTGTCTTGAGAACTATTAATGAGAAATGACAACTACAAGACATCTCTGTTCTCAAGTTCATAAATAATGCCTCTAGACCAAAATTAGACCTTAGAAGGACAGCCTAAGGGTAGCCTAAATTTAGTTATACAGTTGCCAGTGTGTTTCCTTTGCGTGTTAATAAAGCCGAAGGCTAGATAAACCACATTTCAGGGATTTTCTGCTTATTCCTGCAGTTTGGGGGGCAGGCATGTCCTACTCTTGTCCTAGCTCAGTGCATCTCTATACTGATTTGCAGATGAATCAGATATAGTAATTGACAACAAATGCAGTTTTCTGCATATCCTTAATAAGTGCAAACTCGGGGCATTTTCTGTGAATTTATAGCAAACGCTATTTTGGTGATATAGTGATGATCCTACAATGATTAAATACTGCTCATTTACCATTTAGATAAAAACAGAGAAAAAATATCACAAGATTAATTTAATCTGTACTGGCTCAAAGTGGCATTTTTATTTAGAAGGAAAGGACATTCCAACCCATGAACATTAAATGCAGACAGAGCATTTGTCTGCATTAAATATGGAAAAAACTGTTACTAACTTTTTGTTATAAGTTAGACTTTGAAGGATATGAATTAGAAGGAGAGAGTGTAGGTTTGTTTATTAATTGATTACGTACATGAGCTTTGAGCAAGTGAGAGATGATCATTAATTCCTGATATCCTGAATTTTAGAGAGGTTGTCCTGATAGCATGTCAAGGTTTTGGGATGTTTTGCTATAACTAAGTATAGCTTCTGTGTTCACCCTTCCAATCAAGTTCTTTATCTGGGTCCTTTACCATGATGCTCTAAAATCTCACAGCATCCAAAAAGCCCTTAGTAGGGACATTGCTTTGGAAAAAACATTACAAATAAAACAATCCATTATGATTATTAGTAAGGCCTCATTTTTTATCATTATGAATCTCTTGGTCATGCTGTTGCCATCAGAGGTGATTACAGTTTAGAAATGCTAGCCACACTTCCATAAGTAACCCAAATGAACATGAGTTTCTCACCATGCTTTAGCAGGGTAAGGTGGCCCAACATCAACCTCCTTTTATTCCCTTGAAGTGGAAAGCTCAGACTGGTACATCCATCATGAGCTATTGCTGAGTTTCAGGTTGTTGCCTTACTGGGCTTCAATCACTTGTCTTTACTTACATGTCACTATTTTAATGAGATTGGACAATGTATAAGTAAAATGTACTGCACACATGCATTCTAGGCCCATCGATTTTTGCTATTCTGCCCCTCCCCCCTCCCCACATGTGTTAACACAGTGGCTGTCAAATAAAGGAGCCTCTGCCAAGTAATTTTTAACAAAGCTTCCATGTAATATCGTTGTTGTATTGCAAGAGCTGCCAAGAAGATCCAGAATTTCAGGCTGGAGTTAATGAGGGAGGATGCTATCTGCAAAGAAAGTAATGTAAGAGATACTTCTAAAGATTGAATAAGATCAGCCTTGTAGCTGAGGAGATGCTTAACATTTTGGAAGACCACAACATATTAACTTGAAAAAAATTGAAGAAGTAAATGTCCTTCAGAAATTTCTGTGTTCTAATAAGTCATGACAGAGACATTTGAAACTATTCTGCCCATTACTTGCTCACTTTTCAAAATTTCCTGGTGCTTTGCAAGAAGGTACAGAGTGACACTTAGGTCTCAGTTCAGTTACTTGAAATGCAGCTATTTACTTTAATAAAATTAGGATTTTACCCACAATCCACTTTCTGGCCTTCTTTTTATTTTTTTTTCTTCCTGATTTTACAGTTTTGTCTACAAAAGACAAGAGGAAAATACTGATAGATTTGTTTTAAAGCCTTCTTAAAATACAGAAATTCCATGGAGTTTTTACCTAAATTCAAATAGAATATGAAATGAAATTCAGAAGAATATTTTCCTCTCTTACTTAAACCAGGACAAATGGCCCCTGTGGTATGCTGAATAAAATGTGGTGGGGAGAGAATCATAAAATATTTACTTTTAATTTTTCCATTACATTTACATAAGGAAGCCATGCTAGTTTAACATGTTCAGAAGAGACTTTAAAATGTTGCAACTTTTTGCTTGGACTCTGATTTCATTCTGAGAGAGGTTTATTTTGATTTACCTTACACCTGTTCCTGGCAAATTAAACTAATGCTGAAACGATCTGCCTGCCTGCCTTTCCTGCCACCGAGGGAAACACAGCCAGGGAGGGCTGCTTTCAGAAATGGAGACACTATCTTTCCCTATTCCCAGCCAGATGAGTGGTTTTGTGGGGAGAAGTTTGTGGAGAGGTGAAGAATATGAGAGAGAAAGGCATGGAAAAAAAAAAAAAAAGAAAAAAAAAAAAAAAAAAAAACCACCTCCAGCAGACTGGGAAGGTTCTCTTCCCTCCTCCAACTGTTTTTAAGCATGTGCCAACCCATTTTCTGCTTACCCCCTTTTCACTCCCTTTCCCCTTTGCCTCTCTTCATCCCTACCCTCCATCTGGAAAGGTATACATGAGTAGGTAACTCCCTTAGACCAAAAGAGAGGGAAAAGAGAGCTATGCTGTTTTTGACTTCTTTATCACACATGGTCAGAGGGGACCAGAGACCCTCAGTGGGGAAGAAGGGCAGAGGGTTCCCAGCAGTGCACAGCAGATGCAGTATGGCACTGGGTGGACTGATTTAATTCGAATTTTTGGCACTGGGGGACCTCCAGGAAACTTGTTATAACAAAAGCTGTCAGAGCTCCTGGAATGGGAAGGAATAAGGGAAAGGGCAAATTATTTGCTTTTGTAAAAACAATATCATGTTGAGAGTGGTTGAGGGAAACCAAAATCCTCAGTAAGCACTTTAATCATGTCCAAACCAAGTGCATAATTCCTAATATTTGGGTGACTTCACTCTTGTTTAAGTTTTTCTGATGAAATTTGATTTGCTGCTAGCTGATGCTAACACTGATTAAAAATGGGCTGTTATATTGCTGCTCTGCTCAGAGTAGCAGGAAACAAGGCAAGCTATCTGTCATAGTTTTAGTAACCAGAGATAATCTTTCTTCAACACAGTCCATGCTGCTCATGGCTTTCTAGCATACCCTCCATGAGCCTCAGATCCAGATAAACACACCTAAATATAGAAGTAGGTGGGTAGGTATGTGCTGCGTATCTATACCTCCAGCACGGCTGGTCAAGACCTAGGGCTTAGTTCAGCAGGGTAAATAGAGGTGTCCTCTGCTACTTGATATTCCCTGTTCTCCAGCTACTTCTCCTGAAGGGCACAGGCCTCCCAGGTCTGAGGGCATATCTACCAGACCTAGTAGGTATCTCAAATACCTTTGGGCATCTCAGATGGCATTGGACAAATAAATTCAGGCAGCTGAATCAATCCTTTTTTTGTGCCAGTCCCAGAGCATGAGTCAGCTGAGCAGCCATCAGGAGCCTCCCGGAGGGTTAGCTGCACCACTCTGAGTTGACGTGAATTCCTTTTTCTTCATGGGGAATTTAGACACCTGGTGCACAAGCAGACATCTAAATTTAAATGTGGAGCTGAACCCCACCCCACCACTTTTTATGACCTCTGTTAGACTTGTTGGTATCTTTAACTTTTCCCAGTCAATTATCTTGCTACTGAATTCTTACCCAGACCTGCTGTGTCTGGTTACTGTGCTCTTGAGACTTGCACTGTGCAGGGACAACCCAGGAGATATTATCTATTTCTGGCTCTTCCTGATCTCTAAACCCATTGGATTTACAGCTGGAAGCAAATTCAGTTTTACAGTAGCCAACTATATAGTAGCCAAATATGATCCATCTGTGTAGAAGCCAAATGCACTGTAAACTCTCAGAGCATAAGACAGGCAGAAGATCAACCAAGTGTAGTATAACTGTCCAGCAGTGACACTAGCCAATAATGAACAGTTAGGGAAGATCACACAAGGAGGGCAAGCATACAGTGATAATAGTTTCTCAGCCTCCAGAGGCCTACTCGGAGACTTTGATCTTGGTTTATTAGATCTGGATTAAATTTTCTCCCATGAGATTGTCCAGTTGATTTTGAACCCATGTAAACTTTTACCAACTTGTGGCAAGGATTTCTGGAATTTAACAGGACACTCCTTGAACCACAGGTTTTCTGTACCCTTAGTAGTGTAATAAGATGACAAAGCCATCCATAGGTGAGTTCAGAAAAACTCAGTATGTTTGCAGGAAAGGATAGTTGGACCTCCACTACTTACTGTTTGCTGGGCAGAATGAACCAAGGCCATTTCCTACTGTACTGGAACAGGCTGAGGAGAGTCTCCTGCTTGTAGGTGAAGCCAGTCTCTATTGCTACTCTCCTGCGGGGTTCTTTTCACTTTCTGGGATATTCTTGATCTCTAGGAGCTATACTTGACACAAGATACCCAACACAAAAGAAGCAAAATTCATGTCAACATGAAATTCTCACCTGTGGATATGGTTTTATGTTATCTTTGCATATAAGCATACAAACAGCACAAAATCCTAAGATTTAAACCAGGTATATCTTACAAAGGTTCTTTCAGTTTTTAAAGAAGGTCAGGAAATTAATGATGAGGTGATGAAGTAACAGACTTTGGACAGCCCTTTTCCACTCTCTGCCCACCAGTATGTCTGCCCCAGTCATCACAAAAGAACATTATGCCTTCTCACAGTATCCATGTGCCATCACTGTGTATCTTCTCATCTTCCTTTAAATGCTGTTCTGGCTCAAAGGGCAGTTGGCTGATTAGTTCATGCAGAACAAACCCGCTCTCACAGTTTGAATCTGTGACCTGAAGAAATAAATCCTAACACTTGCTGAGCTGAAAAAAAAAAAAAAAAAAAAAAGTCTTTCCAGGCTGCCAACTGAAAGAATGCTTCTGAGTGCCCAGCACTATATTTTTTTCCTTTCCGGGAAATGGTACATCAGGGGAGTTGTGTCCAGAAACTACATGCCTGAACCACACAGTGTTCATACTCATAGGAAACTAATATGTGTGCTTGTAAGTCTGGTTCCACTGAGGCAAGTCTGGTTCCACTGAGGCAGCTCTATTTTTTCTTTTTTTTTTTTTTTTCTTTCTCTTTTTTTTTTCTTTCTTTTTTTCTGGTGTTTCACATGAAAGTTGCTATGAGAATAGGTATAAAGGGAAAAAGTTCAGATCCATCTACTGATGTGTACAGCTTGCTACACCAGGCTTTAAAATTCCAGCATGATGATCCTTCAACTCTGCTGCTCTTATTCATATGTTTTCAAAATTGCTCCTCTCGGTTTTCACCCTGGAGATCTCTCAGGACATATTTTGACATCAGTCTTCACCTCGCACCCCTACCTCAAACAGGTTTCTCTGTGCTTCAGAATCCAACCCACTGCAAGAGTCTCACTTTAGTCCCTGCAGTCAGCTCATGTACATATATGTGTTATTGATTGGTATGTGAACATTAATTTTTTCTATATTTCTTTCAGACATCATTGTTCTCATCGCTTCAATAGCAGTTGTTTCTGCAAAAACTCAGGGTAACATTTTTGCAACATCAGCACTGAGAAGTCTTCGTTTCCTACAGATCCTTCGTATGGTGCGCATGGACCGAAGAGGAGGCACTTGGAAATTATTAGGTTCAGTAGTTTATGCACACAGCAAGGTATGTAATCCTAAGCACTGAGTCTGATGTCTTCACTGGATTCCACAAGAATCCAAGGAAAAAAAAATATTTACCAGTTTTGACCACAAATCTAGGATTTCCTGAAGTAACATCAGTTGTAATGGGCATTTACAGAGAGACATGTGAGGCTGTGTTAAAGGTTATGCAATATGTTGAAAATTTTGAACTTGATGTGCCACTGTAATTCTACATACATTGGTTTGATATTCCTGGAATATCAAATTTTTGAGAGTAGATTTGGTCTGTTTTTAAAGAAAATTTGCATCAGTAGGAAAGCACTTGACTTTTAACTGCTCAAATGACAAAAACATATATAGATGTTTTCATTATGTCTTCCTTGAAATGCCATTCTGTTAAGTCTTTCAAATGGATATTGATATCTGCTTTCTTTTATCTAGGAATTAATTACAGCATGGTACATAGGATTTTTAGTACTCATCTTTTCATCTTTCCTGGTTTATCTGGTGGAAAAAGATGCAAATAATCAGTTCTCCACATATGCAGATGCTCTGTGGTGGGGCACAGTAAGTATACAAGAACTATACATACTGCTTAACCAGTATGCTAAAATGCTTTACATTCCATCTACTGTTGATTTTAACTTAGTGTGCTGTTCAGTGAATCATTTTCACTGGCAGAAAGTCAGTCTCAGAGGCTACATACTCCAGCTTTTCATTTGCACATCCATAGTTCATTTTACCCCATCTTGCAGAACAGCTGTTTATGAGTTGCCACTGCAAAACAGATCAATGAACCTTCCAGAGAATAAAGCATTTTATTTTTTAACCCAGATTTTTCAGTAATACATTTTCTAATATCATCCTACAAGGAGGTGCTTTGATCCAAATAAGAGGGCAACAGGCTTCGGTGCAAGAAGTGTCAGGAAAGAAAACGAGAACAAAATTCTTACATCAGCTTTGTGGTCAAAGGAAGTATTTCATCAGTGCCCTTTAGAGCAAAACTGTTTCTCCTTCCCCATACCTTGAGCACAAAAAGAACAAATATTCCCATTCTGGTTCAACAGTATACTCCAATCATTTTTACAGGTGTAAAAACCCTTATTTAGTTGAACTTTTAAGCTCTTGCTTACCTATCAAATCAACTGCTTTTACTTTGTTGAAATCTGTGGGATCCAAGTACATGCCTGACTGCTTTTCTGAATGACGGAGGATTATACGAATGCTTACATGTATAAATAAACAAGTCTTTAAATGAACAATGAGGACCTGGGTCTAAGCATTTCATTTACTTTTTTTTTTTTTTATGGCATAATGTATGGCTTTTTTTTTTTTCCTAAATGAGCTATACCCCTGTACTGTGTGGGAATTTCTTAAGCAGCTTAGGACATCTGTCCCAACAAAGCCTATTGCAGAGCTATTGACAGGCAGTTAAAAAGGTGCTTTTTTTTTTTTTCCCTTTTTTTTTTTTTTTTTTTTTTTTTTTTTGGTCTAGTATAACAAACACTGTGAGCTCTGGCATTGTCTGGACAGTGAAATGATGCCTGTGAGATCACTAATGCTGACATAACCAAGAGCACTCATTAGTTTTCCTGGGAGAAGTGTGAGAGCTGAACCAGCCACTGCCACCTTTCCTCATCAAAAGGATGCAGAAATGAAGCTTTGTCACCTCAGACCCTCTGTCACTATGCCTGGATTCTCAGACTCAGAGTTGTGGAAAAACCTTTTCCAAAATACTTTAAATCTTTGAGAGATACTTTTAATAAGTTTGCTTTACATTTTGGGCAAAGGTCAAGGTCATTTCCCATTAGTATAATTTGCTTGTATATTTAAATTTGTTCATCTCAACGATAATAATTTATTACATGTCTTCCCTAGAGATCGTATTTTTGTGCTATTGCACAAAACTGGGGAGCCTGGAAAAGCCACAGCAAACAGCTTTTATTTGCACATCTACAAAAAGACAAAATATTTTTTCATGAAATGTGTTACTTTAGAGTATCAAGGCAGATCTCTAATAAAATACATGCTTCTATCCTGCAATGAGAATGCACAGAAGATTCATCTTGGCTAAAGCCATCATAGCAGGATTTGCCCTCAGTCACACTGCCATGGGTTGTTTTATGGCATGTCTATATGTAACTGAAATAATTCAGTCCGTGCAGGAGGAGAGGCACTTCTCTTCACAAGGTGAGGTCCAGATTTGGCTTACAGCAGTCTGACCTGTCTGTGTTGGCATCATTGTGAAGCATCTGGCTTGGGATGCTGGTGACCTTGCTGACAGATAGCCAGGCTCTGGCAGTCTGCAAGCACCATTGCCCTTTTGGGGGTGGAAGTGGTGATGGACATGGTACTGCAAGACACCCTCCTGAGGTCATGTAGGTTGGATGTGGTGTCACATGGGTCTGGGAATGTGTGTCTTCAGCTGCTTGATTCCCCAGGAAACACCCTCTACATCTCTGCAAAGCCATGTGTGACTTAGCACTGGATAGGCAGGGATTTGGGGCTAAGCACAGGATTGTACCCACCTGCCACCAGGCACTAGTGAGGGGACACATTGCACATGGAACTGCAAAGTCTGAGCAAACCCAGACCTCAACTCTGACATCTGACCGAGGCTCATGTCAGATCCAGATCCTTCTTCCAGAGCAGCTCTCTCAGCAGGACCATGATTTTTATTTTAGAATTTGCTTCTTCACTGCCTGCTGACTGCTATTTTTTAAGGAAAAACCCTGCTAAGAAATAATCATTGTATAAAGTGGTGCTTAAAATATTTTGTATATTTTGTACTATGAAGTGAGAGTGCATGATTCATAGGTCAGATAAGTAGTGCAACTGAGAAAATAGGAATCTTTTCTCAACATCAGCAGGAAAAACAACAAATTATAATAAAAAATCTGAAAACAAACTGTACTGTATATTTCTATACCTTTTCCTCTTTTCTTCCAGTGTGACATTAATATATTTATTTTTTTTATGTGCTTAAGTGAACAAAGTTACTGAAAATCAGAGTTCCCCCTTATCTGTTATCTTTGCCATTTTAATAATAGTATTTTTTGTATAATATGTAAAACAGTATGTGGGAAATGCATAACGTGCTTCTTAGTCATGGTTGTTTTTACTGCCAGAGTAACCCACATGCAGATTTTGAAAAGGTCAGATTGTGTGGCATTCTAGGAGAAATCAGTGCTCAGTCTCATTGATTTGTTTATTTGCAAAAGTTGTTCTCGCTTAAACCACGGTGTATCTACCAAATCCTAGTCCGAATTCTGTGATGGTAGAGGTAAAAGAAGGAAAAGACTTCATTGAAGTCAGGCACAAATAGTCTTAAATTTCAAGCTTTTAGAGGCACTTATGCCCTGCCCTGCAGGACCAGAACCAGTATGTGGCATTAACCCATTCATTAATTCAGATAATTCAAGGGCCATACCCTGCTATGGTCATTTCACTAATTCCATTTCTGAAGCCCATAGTTTTACACTGAGACAAAAGGTAGGATATGGCATACTAATTTACATCTGAATACTGCACTGTATTTGCAGTTGCACATTGTACTGTGCAACCTGCAGTTTAAGCATCAAGCTAATGTTTCTATTGTGAATATTCTTATGGTTGGAGACCCCACAGTGCTGCTCAACACAGCTTAAAGGGTGTGTTGTATGAAGAGTTCAAGCTCAGAATTTGTTTTGCTAGAGATGGTAAATTCATTTAACAGAATAAAATAACAAAACTATATGGGAACAAAAAGTCCATAGAAAATCTTAAGTTTTTCACAATCAAACTGTGCATGATTTTGAGAACTGTAACTGTTAACTAGAACTGAGTGTGCTTATAGTGGCATTGAGTTTGTATGTTAAGTAGTTTTACCTGCAAATTAAGACTCTTGTCTCTCCTATTCATTTAACAGGGTTTCTCTTAATAAATCATTATTTTTTAGCAGAATACAACAGTAACAGTAGGATACAGAGCAGCTCTGGAACTCCAGAGTGACCTGTAGGTGAACAAAACAAGTTAAGATGAATAACATTTTTGCAATTACTAAATCAAATGAGTTAATATTGATGCAATTTTTCCCATTTAATGTGATGATAATCTGAGCAAACCACATTTTTTCAGTTAACTGATGTCAGGTAAACATTCAAAAGGTAAGTTCTGGTACCAGAGCATAAAATTATGTCAGAAATATTAGGATAGAGAGGTAGCCTCTGGGCCTTATATCATCTGATTGAAGGCACCAATGTTACATAACCTTACTCATTATTATATTGTCTCACTTATTATTAGCATATTTATTAGCTCTAGCAGTGAGATGTAACACAAGTTCTACCACAGCGATTTTTGAATCTAGCTACGTGGCACTGCCTTCCTAGTCCGGTCTGTCCAGTCCTACATTTTAGGATATGATGAGTTACCAGCTGAAAGAATCTTTCTTTCCAGTGCGCAAGTTTGGGTAACCAGATGATACTGAATACCTAAATATTTTATGTTTCAAGTTAGGTGAAATGAATCCTAACCAAAAAAAAAAAAAAAAAAAAAAAAGTTTTGTTTTGTTTTTCTCATTTAGTCTGGGGTGATCAGACATGGGGCTGTTCAGCAGGTATCCCCAGAAAGACAAGATTTACAAACCTCAGTGTCCCTTTTACTGTTTCTTGATCCCTTTTTTTCCACCACATTCCTCTCTCTGCCCCAGCCTCCTCCGAGATAAACAACCTGTCCCTAATTACTTCCTCAGGTTTGCTACACCCATACCCTAGATTTTGTATTTCTGATTCTGTTGCCTAGTTGCTCTCGTCTTTGTGTGGTGTTAAAGATACAGCTACTTAGGTGGTATTGTCCTTGCAGGACTCTAATCCCCAAAAGGTCCCTGATATTCTCCTCTAGTTGTCTTTGAACTTTGGTTGTTTCTCCCTTACTCCCTGTGAGATTCAACCTTCCATCACAGTGCTAGCTGTAACTTCTGTCAGCTTCGTACTTTCTTGTTGGTCACATCTGTCAATTTGTCATGTTGTCACAGCCTCATTGTCCAGTAGTTTTCCACACCATGTTCAGTTAAAGCAGCCCCATCATTATGCCAGTCAGGGCCTGATATGGCCTGGGTTTTGTCATTTGCTTGCAGCCCTGACAAAGATGCTGAGGTCTGTTCCTGAACTGGACCCTGAAGTTATCTGGAAAAATATTTTCTTAATTGTAAGATCAGAGGAATATTAAATGAAGATGAATTCCATTTGTTTAGTGTTGAGTAAGATGATATGGCATGGTGCTGACACCTATATGCCCATCTAAAGAACATCCTGAGATAAAACAGCTCAAAGTGAGCAACAAGACGCTGATATTCTTAAGCATTGACTGATATCCATTCTTCAGGACCTAAAAGAATGAGAGAAAAGCCTTTAGTATGGTTCTATTATTTTCTTTGCAGAAATTCCAAAGATGTAATCTGTATGACTGTTCCTGGTTTTGGATTGCTCTCAGATATCAAATCCCTAAGGTTCAAGTTTATCTTTGACTCCTTCAGAAGATGTTAGTGGCAATATCATTAATATGCAGATGACACTTAGTTCTGTTTCCTTCTTGTCGGCTCAGGCAGGAGATATCTCTGTACTTTCCAGCATCTAGCAGAGATAGGGAGCTGGATAGAAGCCAAATAACTGGGCTCATTTCAGATCTTCAAATTGCTTCAAAATGATTGGCCTAGAAATGAATTTTGAAGAACTTTTGTTCAAGGGATTCATTTGTTCAAGTGCTTCATTACTCTCTGAGTCTTAATAACTTCAAACTGTTCTGCATTTGTCCTCTAATGTGAAGAGAATGTTGTGTTCACCAAACCAAACCAAGCCCCTCTGCTGGTCCAAGGGCATGGCTGCAACAGCTCATCTCTGCCAGAAAGAAAGGGAGTTGCATTCCCATCTCCCTTCCTTCTAATCGCTTGGTCTCAGCAAGACTTTTCCTTTGATTGCCTTGTGCAGGTCCTGGTGCTTGTCAGACATCTCCGTGAGCTGACTCATCTCACCGGAAGAGCAGAAGTGAACCACACATAATTTTGGGTAGTTCTCTCCACTTTCTTAGGTTATGTTGGCTCTCTCAAGACTCTACCAAAGGCTGGGGAAAGGGGGGGGCAGGGATGTGAAGAGGAGCAAGGAAGGAGAACTAGACCTGATAAGCACCCAAGGTGGTAGAGAGTTGCGTCTGCCTCCGGGCTAGCATTACTAAACTTGAGACTTGATAACCACTTGAAATTTCAGCTGTGGCCTTAATTCAGCTCACTCTCTTTTAGTCACTATGGCTTTCTCAGGGTAAATTACACCCGCAGTTTGTTCCCAACAATGGGAGCAATTAAAGGCACTGTTTACTATCTACGGAACCTTAAATAGTTTAAATCTAATTACTTCCAAAAGACTTTCCTTCTTGTGTCCTGTGGTGACCTCTGCATTAAATAGAATTGCTTTGGCCACCTTTCATAGGAATGAACTCTGAGGAAGCTGGAAGCAAAATATTGTCTCTAGAAGGCATTTTCCTGAAGAATTCATTCCTGCCAGAATATTTGCTAAGCCTGAACTTGCCCACATTTGGTACACGATGTAAAATAATTCTCTGTGCACATGTTCTCAGCTAATAACAGGCCCTGGAGTCCTTGGCACTCAGCCTACTGTTGTCTATCTTTATCCTTTAACATTGTGTGCCTCTGCCTGATCACGCGCTTCGCAGCCTTCCACCCGGCCTTTGGAAACCCTCTGCTCGGCTGGCCTGCTCTTGGCACCCACACCGAGCAGCGGGTTGGGTCCGTGCTCCCCAAAAGGGAAGTATAGAGACGTGACTATCCCTGGCTGATTTGGGCCCAGGGCCTGGGACTGGCACACCTCCCGGGCCAGGAGCAGGCTGGAGGACATTCTCTTGGACTGGGGAAGATCCCCAGCCACACACAGACACAAAGCCATAATCTTTTGCTTTGTTTTGCCTTAGAGACATGCTCTATAACCACAAGCACATGCCAGTATCCCAGCAGCCCTTGGAATATGCGCTGCACATCTAGGTGACCTGCTGTCAATGCATTATGTGTGGAGACACATACAGGAAGCTCTGGCTGAACATGAGGGGGCACTTTTTTACTGTGTGGTGACAGAGCACTGGAACAGGGTGTCCAGAGTGGTTGTGGAGTCTCCTTCTCTGGAGATACTCAAAACCTGCCTGAATTCATGCCATGCTGCACAATGTGCTCTAGGTGATCCTGCTTGGCAGGGAGGTTGGACTAGATGATCTCCACAGGTCCCTTACAACATTGGCCATTCTGTGATTCTGTGAGACCCTTCTCACATGCACCCAAATCTGCCATCATCTGCTCTGGTGTCATCTGCTTTTGGAATATTCGCACACTGTGCCTCTGATCACACTGTCCACATGAAGGAATTACAGATGCCCTCCTCTTTCTCCTTGACCTCTTCCCACACAGATCTGAGCTGACATTGCCCAACAGCCTGAGGACCTGTTGGACCTAAGCACAACCTGGTGCTGTGTAGTGTCTTTGTATACTGTAGTGTCATGTCAGGAGTCATGTACGTATATCTGAGCCTGTGAGAAGGAAAGGGAAAGGACTAGGAATTTCTTACAGTTCCTTCTAGCTTTTGATTAGCATTTTTTGTGTTTCAGGTGACCTAGAACAAATTGTACTGACGGGCTTGTAGAAAATGCAACTGCTTGTGTTTGCATTGACTTCATCTTGTGCATGAACTTCAACTTCCTTTTAGTCCTACTATATTTCTCCAATATGACACCTCTGTAATTTATATTCATGTGGCTGGGCAAATACAAACAGCCCTTCTGAAAACAAGTGAAACATCTGTACATCTACTGAAAAAGATATTTTTTTCTACCCAACTCACATAATTTCCCAACATTTGCTTCAGCTGTGAGATCCCAGACCTTCCAATCTATTATGTATTTATTGCTTCTTGAGGCATTTTTCTCATGTTTATTATCTCAGTTTTATTCATGCATAGACAGTACTGAGTCTTCATAGAAAAATGAATACATATTATTTATGTTTGTCTTTTAGAAACAACTATATATTTTTCATGAGTATTGAATTATTTACCAGAAATGTTGTTTCATGCAATGTATATAATCTGAAACTAACCTCTCAGGGACCTCCAGTAAACCTTGTTCTTTTTTTTTCAGATCACATTGACAACCATTGGCTATGGAGACAAAACTCCTCTTACTTGGCTTGGAAGGCTTCTTTCTGCAGGATTTGCTCTACTTGGCATTTCTTTCTTTGCACTACCTGCTGTGAGTATGCTTAAAAAAAAAACATAAAAAGGTAATAGAAACTTCAGCAGCTCCTACTGCTGTTACAACATAAAAAGCTGAAGGAAGCTTTATAAATGAAGAACTGTTTAAGACCTTTTGCTTTGTGACAACATTAGTGAACTGGTAGCACCCAAACAAAAGGTTTGGTGTTGCTGTCATTACTTGAGTTTGGGGATTTTTTTTTTTTGGTAAGGACAAAGCAAGGAAATAACCCTAAATTATGTAGCATACTACTGTGTAAGACTGAAATTTCTTTTTTTTTTTTTTTTTTATGAATTGTGATAATTTGTTATTCATTGTTATGAATATTAGCACTTTTCTTTGAGAAGTTAAAAATATATATATATAAAAATCAACCAATATGTTTTTCTGGATTAGTTTCTATTGAAAGAAAAGTAGGATGATTCCCATTTTTGTAAGTGTAATCTACAACTGTGAAAGACTGAATTTCCTTCCTTTTTCAAAATAGTATTAAATAAGCATGAAATCAGACGTGATATTTATATTTTGTTGTATTCCATCCAGTGCAATGCCTATGGAAAATCAATATTTTAATACTTGGATTCATTATCTATAGAGAATGATAAAATATGTATGTTATAATAATACAGTTGTTTTTAACCATATGGATAAATCAAGGTTAAAAGTCAGCATTTGACAACAGTATTGAATCATCTAGTGTACTACATTTATTTCTCACTTTAAGCAGGGGGAGTATTTCAATACCTCTGACATTATAATGTGTTATAATTATAATTATATTACATTACCTGTTTGTGAATCTTTGACATTTAATGGCAGCTACTGTAATTAACTCTCTTTGTTACCTAGTCACCACTAGCAAGAAAGTTAGTCTTAGCAGGACTGTAAAGAAATAGAAAATATGAACAACTTTCATATTAAAGATGCCACAACTTTTATTCCTCATGTCATATTCTATATACAGAAACAGATTTTCCTCACATACACTTTTGTGCTGAATCTGTCTGTAAAACAAGAGATATGTGTGAACCTTTTGTGCAATTCTAATGTTGTTTTATCCTGACTGAGAGTCAACTGGAAATGTTCTTTCTTATAACACAGGCATGTCCAGCAGAAATGTTGCACTTCTTCCAAGCCAAGGAGGGAAACATTCTCAGTCTTTGCATCTATTTAGCAGGAGTCAAATTTATCTTACTCATTCAAGAGTGAAAAAGACAAAAGGGGAGATGTTTCACTGACTTTTTTTTTTTACATTCCTATAGAATGAGCAGTGGGGATTATTTAAATAGGAAAAAGTGAGATGAAATGGTCTTAATCAGTTAAACAAGACTTTTTTAACATCTCTAAAATCAAAAGTTATAATAAGCACTGCAGATACAGATTTTGTAGTCCATATATATCTGGCATATCTGGCAGCTGGTCATTTCATCATTCTTGGCTTAAGTTCTTTTGAATGTTCCTGCCTGACTGTATATATACATATATATATTTGCATTTGTGTGTGTGGCCTTTAGATTTGCAAGAACATAGTGTAGCACAAACCCAAGTGATGGTTGGGATAAGAGGTCATTGACAGCACCACAGATATTATCTCTTAAGGAGTCTCCTGTCTCACTATGAATGGGCACTGTTGTTAAACTTTGTACAGCCATATACCATCATAAATGTGTTATCTGAAGTACACAAAGTACACATACATTTACTTCAGATCAAACCTTTGTAGTTGATTGTGTATTTTTGTAGGAAAATAAATAAATAAATAAATAAACTGCCTGCTAAAAATGGCATCTTGTATTTCAGGGCATCCTTGGTTCAGGATTTGCATTAAAAGTGCAGGAACAGCATCGCCAGAAACACTTTGAGAAAAGAAGGAATCCAGCTGCCAGTCTAATTCAGGTAAATACGAAATCAGTGAAAAGATAGCATTAGGGGATTTAAAGAACATACTGGAGCAAACTGTGATATTTTAATTTGTGGAAATAATGTTTAACAGAATGATTAATTTCATGAAATATGTTTCTTCAGTGATTGTAGTGTGCTTCCGTAATTGTGTATAAAGATTTTCCATGTGCAGTTTATGAGTTCTTCCATCCCTGATGAAGAAACTGAGTCAATTGCATTCCTGTAGTTGATGAATTAGAATTGATCCCTGGAGAATACAACTGACAGAACAGCACTCTTATCTATATTAAGCTAGTTTTCACTACTACAGCGATTAGAGTGCTCCAGTGAGTGACGTATTTGGTGAAAATGAAGTGCCCTGTCCAGAGAACTGATTTCAATATTAGTGAATTCAAAAGGTAGAAAAGTAGGCACAAGCAATTCCAAAATGTCTGATTTTTTTTTAAGTGGTTTCAGCATGTGGCATATTTGTTAAGCAGCTTTTTTTTTTTTTTTTGCTTAACTTAAAAATGAGAAAATCCTCTAAAGAATGTGTTTGCACCAAGCTTTATTCTATTTGATGCATTGAAAAAAAAAAAAAAAAATTAATGAAATAATCTTCTAACATCCTAGTTTATTTTCTTGTGAATCCAAGTGTTTTATGTCTACCACATAAGCTCTTTGTTTGTTGTTTGTTTTCATTCTGAAGTAATAACTCCAAATAAAGAAGCTGCTCAGCTGAATACACTAGAGTTCCATGTCAAGTTCACATTAGATGCCAGGATGTTTTTGAAGCATTCTTAAAGTTCATAAATGCTTTCCATTATTTGTGTTCAATGCTTACTAAATATTAAGTATTTGACACTCAATATTTATTAGAATAATTAATAAATATAAATCTGCTCCTTTTGTATCTATTGTACTGTAGAATGAGTGTCTGGGATATTTTCTAAAACATATATTCTAATCTACTTCTACCATGAAATTAAAGTTTGTTTGACAGAGGACAGATATAATAGACTTAGGCTTTGGATGTAGCTCTTGTTGTTGTAAGACAGTCCAACCGAAATAATTGTAAGACAGTATGTTAAATAAATTAAAAGTAGCCATCTGACTGATATCAGAAAGTGACTCTCAATGGGCAAAACTGCTGTGAAAGGAAGACATTTGTTGTGTGATCCCAGAAGTGAATGTTGTTCATCATTTTCATGTCCATTTTCACATTCAGCATTTTCAGTCATCTGGAAATTAATATAAAATTGCTGATGGAGATATTGCCAATATAGAAATTTGCCAGTATATGGCAGAATAGTAAAGATGAGGGCAGGCACATAGGAATGAACCTGAGTATGATCAGGATGACTTTATAGGCTGGAATGATTCCAACCAAGCAACTTTATATATCTAACACAATACTGTTGATCTAGAAACAATGAATTCAAGGTATTTATACAGGACTCCATCCTGATATTAGAGACTCTGGAAAGCATTTGATGAAGGGTGAGAAACACAGAGGAGAAAGAGTAAGGGAGAAGGGTCAAGAGCTTCATATAGGCTACCAGTATGTTACTTCTCCAAGATTAATTACAGTCCTTACATACAGAACAAGAAATGTATTAAGTAGGTATGGCTGATATTACCCCATATATAATGCAGCTGGTACTAACACACTACATATCATCTCAGCAACCACAATTTGTACATGAGGCTGCACAATTGGAGAAAAAAAAGAAAAAAAGTGGAAAAAGGAAGAAAGGAAGAAAGAAAAAGAAAGAAAGAAAGAAAGAAAGAAAGAAAGAAAGAAAGAAAGAAAGAGAAAGAAGGAAAGAAAGAGCCCTTATCTGGAGAAAAGTTCATGTTTAGAAATGTAGGGTGGATCTCAACTGTATATCATTATCTACTGTAACAATGCCCATTTTTTTAATTAACTATTATGGATATTGGCAATGAGCTACCATGGAAATCATTGCTTTAATTTGTCATAATAATGTCTATTTTCTGATAAGTTACTGTGTAGAATTAGTCTATGCTAACTTCTCTGTTGCAATAGATACACAGATACACTGTGTGCTAGAGGCTATACCTGGCTGAAAGATAGCTAAACTATCAAACAGAAGACTGAAATGTATAACATGATCATGCTTTTCTCAATTTGTTTAGTTTATAAGAAGCAAGCAGTGTGAATATTATTTGAATATATAAATCCAGAGAGGAAGTACTGGAAACTACAGGACTATTTAATGTAGCAGACAGAAACATAACAAATTTCTGTGGCTTCAAGCCAAAACCAAAGAGTTTCAAATTTAAAATAACACAGATTTTTGACAATGAGAACGATCAAGCAGTGGAACAATTTACAAAGTAAGTGATAGCCTCTTCATCTGTAGATGAATTCTATATGCATTTGTGGGAGATGTGCAGGAAAACACAGAATATTAGATGCTATACAAGAATACCTGGATGACATTTAATGGTTGACAATATACAGGAAGCACAGATACTCAGCTAGTACAAATTAATATAGTTATGCTGACATCAGGGAAGCTGTACCAGTTTGTAGAATGAAAGATCTGTCGTACTATCCACATGCAGTTATAAATCTAAATGGTGAATACATTTTCAATGCTATGCTTTGGTCACTCACCTATGAAATGAATCATTTCATAGTTTTAAACATTTAGCAATGTTTCAAACCACAGAGAATATTTCACTTCTCTTCTAAATGCTTTCAGTCTGGTTTTCATTATCATTTACAAAATGTGCTATGACATTTTCCTTACCTCAGACTGCAAGTTTATGTGGGTTTCCCCTATAGAATTGTCACAAATAAATCACTGTGATGCTTTTTTTGAGCACCTTTATGTGCTGAATATTTTCTGGTATTTCCACAAAGCTAATAACTCTTACTATGCCACGTTGTGATTCACAAAAGCTTTCATTGGTTTTTAGTAGTAATTACTTAGTCACCCTAATATAGACATCCCAATCTGAGCAAAATCCACTCTCCGTAATCAGTGCGGTGGCATTGTCACTTCATGTTCTTGGTTCCTTTGTGCTTTTCTATTGTTTCCCCATACCAGGCTTCTTGGCGGTTTTATTCTACCGATGCCAGCCGAACAAACCTGACAGCCACCTGGCGATATTATGAAAGTATTCTTCCTCCCCTCAGGCATGTATCAGTGCTATGAATGATAAAAGAAAGCCATGACTTGTACTGGTTACTAATCTGCTTTTCAATTTTTTGTTTCATCCCCTGCTCCCTCTTGCCTTGTTTTTCTTTTTTATCATATATCCTGCACGTAGTGTGTATGGCGTAGTTATGCGGCTGATGAGAAATCGGTTTCCATTGCTACCTGGAAGCCTCATTTGAAGGCCTTGCATACCTGCAGCCCTACAAAGTAGGTACAAATATGGCAGCTGGTGCTGTTCTTGATGTCTGTTCAAGCTTATAGAGAATTACTATTTGTCTGTTTTGTCTTGTTTTGTCTTCTTAAGTCCTCTCACCAAAAGTTTCAACTAACAAACCAGACCAATGTTATTTAGGAGCCTAGTACAGTGGGACAAATCACTTCCATTTATCTAAAAAGTAACACTGAGCACATGCATTAGAAACATTTTAACCCCAAAAAAATTAATATGTAGAGGTTAGTGTTTCACTACTGTTCATACCAGCTGTGCATTAATATTCTTATTAATAATCACAGTCCCATTTTGAAGTTACAGAGATTCCTCCTAAATGCTGTCGGTAAAGTTATATTCTTATTTGTAATAGATCTATAGAATACACCTATTGGATAATGCTACACATTGACTAAGCAAAAATATCTCCCTACAGTCTTGAAACTTAATCCTGAACCAAATCCTGGTATAAATTCGTGTGACTCCATGTAAAACACCAGTTTGCTCCAGGTGAAGATCAGGTCTGAAAGACCTGTGGGACCAGGGAACATTCCTCAGTCCCAGCTGCACATGCTGACAGCACTGCAAATGAACATTGGGGTGCCAACCAACAGCTCTTCCGCTCTCTGCTCTCATTGTTTTTATGGGGCAGAAACACAGATGGCACTTCAGCTAAATTTGGTTGATCAGGGAACTGGATGTGGGGAGGGCAATGGAAGTAACACCTTCCTCTTGCTCTAGAATGGCTCTGAACAACCAAAAGCGGGCTCACTGGGAAGCTCAACCCCTAATGATTTGTCCTTGGCATAAACCTCTGTTTTGGTCACAGCAAGCAACAACCATTTGAGTAAATATACATATGAATACAATTTTTCCTTTAACCAATGCAACTTGCCCAGTTTCAAATTATGTCTAATGAACAAAATATTAATACAGAGCTTGTTCCTTGAGTTAAAAACTATTTTCACACTCTTTGACTAGCCTGTGCTTCTATAAAAGACTATAGCTACAGAATACATTTCTATAGGAACACAGCTTTATGGCATTTTGCAGATGAGTGCACTGGGGAATTTCCTGCTTTTTGTCATAGCTTCTGTTATATTCACTATCTCCTTAGGGGAAATTTATCCTCATATATACACCCAGTCAGTGGAAGGTGACTAAAAACTCCTAATGTCACAGCCTGGCAAACAGAAAATACTCAATGTTATAATTTGGGTGAGAACCCCTGGAGCACTGGCCATCTAAGACCCTTCAATAGTTCAATTCAAGAGTTACCAGAAGGTAGTAAGGTGACTGATAGGGCACAAATCAGGAAGTAAACGTTACTCAATAAAGATCAAAAAGGAATGAAATAAGAGCCTTATGGGAAAGCTCTGATAAGCATCCTAATTGTTGTTATTGCAGACAGTGCAAGAGAATTAGTGGTTTCTCCCAAAGCTGGGTGATGAACATCCATATGACAGTAAAAAGGTAATTCTGTGCCAAAAAGCTCAGCCAAAAAGAGGTTTGGCTGGGTACCCAAAGCTGATCTTTGAATTTCAAAGAGTTGACAAGAACAGAGCCATAAGTAATCCATTACAATAACCATAATTCCAAAATGCTTCAAACTAAAAGGAGCTTTTAGATTAAAAGTTACATGGAATATTGATTTTAATAAATCTGTACATTTTTTTGACATATAAAAACAGGTTGAAGGCAGCATTGATATAATCAAATGGATATAAAAAATACATAAATAATGAAGTTGTATCCAACTTAAAATATTCTAAAATATGACTGTCCCTCAAAAATGCATCTAATTGTAATTTTAAATGAGCCTATTGCTGTGATATCCTAAAATTACACCTTTTTATTTACCAGAGATAACTTTATCTAATAAGAGCCTACAGCTTTCTGTTATATATGTGTCAGCAATGCATTTTGCCTAAGTGCTTTGCCAACTCAGTCTGCAGTGGTATGTACTAAGCATGTCATGCATGTTTTAAAACAACTGAAAAGTTTATTTTTTTCAGAAGCATTGTAGTTATGAGTCTTGCTTGAATGTCTTTGTGGTTGCAATGTAACGTGTGTATTGTACACTAATTCACACATCCATTTACGTCTAGCATATATCTAACATCATCTGTAACTGAGTAATCTGATTATTATCTGCATAACAAATATGTTTTTCCCTCCCACTCCCTGACCTGAAGAAAAGAACAAGGGGAAGCTTCTAGCAGGTTTGTAGTTTCTTTTATTCCTTTTATCTTTGAAATCTCTACTTCTTAAAGGCTTCTCTGCACAATACGTTCAATAAACTGTAACTGCTGATAATAGTTACAAATTGCTATTATATTTAACTTGGTTCGACAGAGCAATGATGCTGAAATCTGCTTCTTTGTCCTAGTTCTTGTATTGAAAAAATAGGCAATTTTTTACTTTTCTAAGTACTAAGTACTTGTTGAAGTGTTTTAGTGTGGAGGGGGAGCTCAGTCAGAGCTGCGGCAGTAGTGAGTGAAGCAGCCCCCACAGACCCTGCTCCTCGGGAGGAAAGTGCCCACTGGCTCCTGCCGTAAAGCTGATGCCATTTCCAGAATCCGCAGTGGAAGGCACAGGCATGTAGCATAATTTAGTTTCATGAAACAGGGCATCAGCCCTCCACTGCAGAGCGCTGCTGGTTGTCACCCAGACTGGACGCAGGCTGAGGACTGGCCACCTGCAGCATGCAGAGCCAGGGCTATCTTCACTTGACAAATAAAGCCCCAAAGATGCACAGTCTAAAGGCAGAAAGTGGTAACTCTGCTCTTTTTCCTTACTTAGAGCTTGAATACCTAGGGCCAGGAAAGGACTTGGTGTCTGCTTCCAAAACTAGTTAGGGATGGGAATCAGCAGGTGTTGGGCAGTCAGCACTCCAGGAAAGCACAGTCAGAAGACAGTGGAATTTGCTTCCGATGAGAAAATTGTCAAAAGCCAAGAAAAATGTGTCAGTGACACATCAAGCCCTGAAATGCATCCACCCCTGAGTTGTACTGTGGTTCACAAACTCTTTTTGGTTATGTAATCATCTGTGGGGAGTCTGAGCACTTCTGCACATAAAATGCAAAAATCAGGTGGGAGATCTTTGCAGAAATTGCCCATATCCCATTTTTCAGATTGCTCCTGAAGTGCAAGTAACTGCTGTTGGTATCACAGCATCTTGAGGTGACTGGATTTGCTTTGAAATGTCCCCTGGGAGCAATTTACCTACTCTGGCTTTTGCAAGAAAGAGTTACTGTCAGTTCTGTGACTTTTCACATGCGCTACCTTTATAGGTTTTCTGGCAATGTATTGATCTCATTAAATTATTACAGTCTAGTTGAAATTTTTGCGCTTGCCAGCCATATTTCCTACTCCTTCGACAACAACATCTAGAATTGCTTTCAGCTCTTTTTAAAGGTGAGACAGAAGTTGGCAGTGAGTATGTATCTCCAAAATAATGATCTATGCAGAAGAGAGAGCTTATTCCCAGCTGTATCCATGAGCACTTAAGGACATGAATTTACTTACAATAAGTAGAAACTAGATTTAAAGAAAGAAAGAAAGAAAGAAAGAAAGAAAGAAAGAAAGAAAGAAA
>CM021767.1:86629309-86713269 GCA_011076525.1 Nettapus auritus | reverse complement strand
AGAAAGAAAGAAAGAAAGAAAGAAAGAAAGAAAGAAAGAAAGAAAGAGAAAAAGAAAAGGATGTCAGGGTTACATCTCTTCCTCCTTGTTAGGGATAACTATTGTGGTTTAAAAGTTGTCATTGATTTAGCCATATTTTTTCATTTTATTTTCACTGAATAAAGAAAACCTTAGAAAATCTTAACTCCTATGCGCGCTTCTGCATATTAGTGTATAACAATAAAGTTGTTAACTTTTGAGATCCTGCTCTACAGTAAAAACCTACAGACCACTCAGTGCCTTTTTAAAAGGTGTGTTTTGTCAGTGGCTGTTCCTTGTTCTTACGCTGATATATTGCTGTATGTTTGTATCACTTAAAATATGTGTGTGTTGTCTTCTGTATTAAAAACGTAAATGCAAAGTGCTGTGATGTACTTAGAGAAATGTCCTCAACTATTTAACTTCTTTCTTACTGCAATGCTGAGTGACTTGCATGGGATGCTATGTGAACTGCTTCTTGTTTCACTCTTTAAATGAAGATGTGTTTGTTCAAGTAGTGCACTGGATTGCTTTCTGAATATGCTCTTTACTCTTTACTCCATTCTAATAACAGTGGAGAAAAACTCTTACTGCTTTAGGTAAAAGCTGTTTTTTCTTTCCTACCAAAATGAATTTTATATTTACAGAAATGAATTCTTGCATTTTGTCATGCATAGACCTCCAGCCTTTCATTAGGCAACTAAATGTTGCTATCTGAGTTAAGAGAACTGTGCTTATGAGGCTATAGCTTCATACTGATTTTAAGAAAAATATGTTAAATGCATTATATGTTGTATTTCTTAAAACATTCTGCATAAACATTCTAGTTAATTGTTTTTCAAAAGTAAGTGTGGACAACTTTCTGGTGCATCTATGACAAAAACTGAGATATTTCTGTAGATCAGTGCTAGAGTTTTGCAAAGTATTTAGAAAGCCCATATATGTTAAATTGTCTATTTCTATAAATACACACTGAGCACAAATAGTTTTTATTTCTATTCAGTTATACATTGCAGCTGAAAATCTTCCTATGCAAGGAATGAGGTCAAGACCAGTGAAACTTACAGCATCCTGAGAGCATAAAGTCTTAAGCTGTGTGTAGGACATGCATTGTGTCTGCAAAGAATGAACTTCACCTGTCTAGTTTAGGCTTCTTTTAGCTTTGTAAGTAGTGAGCCTGAATACAAATTCCCTACTTAGAAAACTCTTCCTGGTACCATAAAGAAGAGCTGCAAGCATAGGTGTCTGGGGGTGAAAAAAGTCATCTCTGCTCTGAGAAAAGCATGTAAAATTGTACTCTGGAATTCTCTCCATCTACTATCTCATAGCTGTTTCTAAAAGTAGATTTAATGTAAATTATTATCTCTGCATGTGCTGTATTGAAAAGAAATTGCCAGAGATGAAGAGTCATGCTAGAGGTGGAAAGCCTAACCCCTCACCTAGCAATGGAATGCTTAGTAACGTGGTCCTCTATCTCCCCTCACTCCTAGTAAGCTTTGTAGTAATAAACAGAAGCTCTTCAGGATGTACACCCCTCGGAAACATAGGTATTCAGCATCCTGCCTATTCATATGATGTTTGAGAATGCCAACTAACATCAGGTGCATGATTCATTTATTTTCCCCTTCTTAGAGCTTTAAAGTTCCTTACTTCTCCAAAAGACATTTCCTGATTTATTTTTTTAAGTGCTCGTAATTCCCCTTGCTGCTTGTTGCCTGCAATGACATTAATGGCAATAATAACAGTTCTGTGAAATACATATGGTCGAATAATTGCAGTGTGCAGCACGCCATGATTTGCCAAAGTCCAATTTCCCTTCTCTGCCTGAGACTTGAACTTTTGGAATGTATCATTCTGTAGAGATCTAGAACAACATTTGAGTATTTAGATAAAGACATTTCCCCAAGTCCAAGAGGATTTTTACAAACATGGCAGTTGAGTTCTCCATCTAATAATTAGTGGGGAAAAATAAGATATAACATGCTCATCAATATCAACAGTTAAAATGTGTAATAATTATTGGGAAGAATCCCCTTGGACACAGCCTGTGGAAGATGTGCCTGCATCATATACTGGAGGGTGAAGTAATGCATGTGAAATCTGAATCATCTGCTTCAGTTGAATTCTGTTGAAACTGTGTCTCTTACCAAAAATGGTAATGCCTAAATGGATGGAACTTATGGGAACAAATATATGTATATAAAATACATAAATTTGTAAACAAAATAAAAAAAAAATCTTTTTTTTTTATATTTTGTTTTGTTTGACATTTGAACATTAAGACATTATGTCCTTTGAATTCTTGTTATTACTCATTGAAGGTATGAGATATAACACTATGTTTCTTGGATTCAGGCTCCTAGCGTAAGACTGGTGGAAAAGTTTTGTACATTTGAACTTCAGGCCTCATTATACTATCCATTGTATTTGTATTTGTCCAACTTAGCTTAATTTCCATAAAGTCATCTGTATCCTGGTAAGAATCAACATCTGTATTCATTAGAAGTTAACTGCTGAAAGCTGATGTGCACTTTTAATTGCTGTTATTTGTCATGGGTGATAACTTTTGTCAGCTTTAGCTTCTGTCTCAACTTGACATCCAAAGCATTCTTTCTCACCCTCAGACCTTCAGTTTACTTCTGATTAATTTCAATTTCTTCTTATTTCCACTTCCACCAGTCTGCTCAGTATGAAGAGCTGAGAAATTAATCACAGATTTTAACTACTGGAAAGCAGTAGTGCTGCAGATCTGAGGCTGAAGTGGGGCAGAGGATAAACTTGACCAGAAATGTAGGAAGGGAAATAAGGGAGTGGGACAGGGAGGCAAAGAGATGTTCTGTTACCCGAAAATTATAGTAAGATTGTCAATCAAAACAGACAGAACTGTGAATACAGGAGAGAAAAACAAGAGTTTGTTGGCATTTATCAGCTAAAACAAAACCTCATGAAGTCTAGTGTTTTGGTCCACCAGTGTTCGGTCCCCATGCAGTGAAGCTACAGTGACCTCTAGTGTCTCTAAACACCTATTCCTTCATAAATCGATGGATAAGATAACATTTAACGAAGAAATAAGAGCTACGAAGTCTTTTACTTTCACAGTGGAGTGAGAGGCTCATCCATGTATTGACAGGAGGAATGAGTGGTAAGATTCTGCAAGTAACCTTTCATAAATAAATAAATAAATATTAGAGAAAAATCACTTCCATTTTTTCCAGAGGCTTCAGTAGTAATTAATCTCGATTAAAACATGCTTCAAAGCTCCAGTGTTATCTATATGAATGCATCCCACAGCTTGGAACCTGCAAGAATAGAGGTCCAAAGATTTCTACTATTTCCAGGGGGGATTGTAATAGAAAGTTAATACATATCTAAACCAAATAGAATAAACTATCAATCACATAAGGTACAAGAAGTGATGGACAGAGACATATCTAAAGGAATACTGAGATAACTGGAAATAGCTGTGGCTCTCTACAATCCTTGTCATTTAAGTCTGATTCAGGAACCTGTGTAATTTGAGAAAGCATTTACACATCCCTTTTCCCAATTCTTCCTAATGGTTCTTGCTTTTTGGACCAGCATTCAAGTAAGGGAGTACTCACGGAGATATGTGAATGTCCCAAGGCATTAACAGGTTTACATTAATTGAAGGGATTTCATTTGGATATCTTGTAAGAGGAGAGGAGAAAAGGGAAAAGAACAAAATATAACAGGCTAAGTCCTGCAAAAAAGTGAAGGGTTTTTAGCAGGGCGCTGGACAGCACTAATCCAGCCACCATTAAGAACGAGTAAAGGGCCCTAAAGGCTTCAGTGTCCGTAGATGCAAGTGCAGAATACCCAAGGATACTTGAAAGGACATAAGATAATCTCCACTCTGTATCTCTAATACTCTTCCCACCACTATTGCAACAGAGAGTGAAGAGCCAAGAACTACATAACCCATAAGTGAAGGGACATTCACTGCGGGAAGAAGCCTGGCTGAGATGTGCCTAAAAATGCTCTGATTCAGTTATTTCTACATTATACATTATTTATCTTATTATTTATCTTATTTATCTATGAAGAAGAACCCCAAGGACAAAAGTTTTTTCTCCCAGGCTCCACTGGGAGCTCTCCTGGCTCTCACTTCTCCCAGTGATTCTCCACTGCTGCAAGTCCTACAATGTATCCCTGCGCTGAATAGGACCCAGTGGCTTTAGGAACATTTCCCACCAGTCTCAAAATAGGAACAGGGATCCAAGAGCAAACAACTGTTTTAACCAGTGTCTTTGGAGAAACTCTCAAGATGCAAAACAGTTTCCAAACCAGGCTTTCTTCAGAGGCTGCGTTTCTGTTCATGATGCAGCATTCTCTGCATGGACCCTTGGCATGCCATTACATTGCCATTCCTACAAAACAGATTTTTTTTTTTTTTAAGTGTGAGGTCTGCATTTAAAATTAATATTTTCATTCTCAGTGTTGCACTTCTGCAAATGTCTCTAGTACAGATGAAGTGTCTACTGTTCCTTTCACCATTGCTTTGATTTGGAGAACTAAAGATATTCAGGTTAAGTAGTCATTGTGTGCAGTTCAGTTTTTATAAATGAAATAACCTTGTGTACAATCATTTAAAGGCAGCCATTGCTGAAATTAGAATGAATTAATTAACATGCTTTTTTTCATTTTTCTATTTTAATTTTCAGTTTGCAGCTGCTGAGATTATAAAAAATATGGTCCATGCTGATCTTTTTTATGTCTAGATTATCAATTTTCCTTTCATTTTAATTGATGCAAGGGGAAAAGAGCTGTCCAGAAAGTTTTTCCTTTTAATATTTGTCAAAAAGATATATAATTTGATTTCATTTTCAATATCAAATACAATTTGAGCCATAAGAAGAGTAAAAAAAACCACAGGGGACACATGCATAGAAATAATACCTATAATAAGAAGTCCATTTTGAGTCTGTTGCTCATGTTGGATAGTATGACAATGTAGTAATGTGGCTAATAAATATTTTCCAGCTTATATTTTCATTAAGTTATACAATGCAAATGATTCCTGAGCTGAATTATAACTCAGCCTTGAAATGTAATTTTTATTGAAAATAAAATTTTAGAAATCACCTCTCTTTCAAATAATAGGTTCTGCGGGACTTTTGCATTGAGCATGCAACAGCGTATAGCACTGCAGGTGTGGGTAGCAATTTTCAGTGGAAGTAGATGACATTTCCAGCACCATCATGTGTTTATTTCAACAATTGCTTACTTTGGGCAAGGGAAGAAGGGGATTGCATTCAGAAATTATAGAGAAGGTATTCTTTCAAGTGATTCACCATGCCATATAGAAATATATTTATCTAATAATCTTCCTATTGATATATTTTTTAGCATTCTTGAAACTTATTTCATTTGGAGCTTACTAGCATGTGCTTTTGCCTGCTACAGACTGCATCCTTTCTGCTCTCATTGATGTTTGTATCCAGAATGAAATGCTATGCTATCCTATGCTATGCATGGACAAAGATATTTGATTATCTCAACATTTCACAACCACAGAAGTTTATAATTACATTCAATTTCATATAATTACATATTAACACTGTATTTTCAGAGTGCAGTTGGTTAAACATCTAAGAACCACACAGTACATTTTACCATCAGTTAATCAGCTACAGAATTCATTTCTGTTGAAAACATATCTTATGGGTGTGCTGAAGTGCAAGGAATTTGAGGGTACTAGAAAGAGTTTGAACTTCAAGTACAATTTGCAAGTAGGCAGTCTTCACTCTAGGTGGCTCAAAAGCACCCCCTCAAAGCCTATGCCAGTGCAGTAGGACTGTGAGACCATTAACAGCATATCCTGAGCAGCTACTGCTTTGCTCACTTCATCTCTCCCCTTGCAAGAACAGAACTGTTGATGAAGATGACCATTCCCTTGTACAGGTGATTGAACTTGACCTTGTAGATAATTCAAGGTCTCAAAAGCAGGTATAAGACTTCATTTCTATTTTTCTTTTGTGCGTTCTGCTTCAGAAAGCAACAGACAAAAGCAAGAAGGCTAAATAATGAAAAAGCATAAGCATATAGTTAAGGTGACCTCGGCATGTTCATCATATGTTTGAGCATGAACAAAGGTAATTTGAGCACTGATAAGTAGAAACTGTGTACGTCCCATGTTTAGCTGACGTGTAAGGGAAAATTATACACAGAAGGGAAAAAACAGCTTACCCTTGGCCATTTATAAGGCCACAGAGCCACCTTTGGTCCAGCAGTCACAGCCATGTCATTGGTTGGACTGTGGTGGCTGTCCTAAAATGCCTTTAGGTGCCAGTACCACCTGCAGGTAACAAGCTCCCAGCTTAACCTCCAGCAATGATTTAGTGAGCACACAGGGAAACATTACACTTCTATTCATCTGTCATTTCACTTTTTCATGGATGTTTTGTTAATTTTGGTTCTGTCCTGTTCAAGTAAGTGCTTAACAAGGAATTCTGAACATCAGTGATCACTAGCAATGTATATGAAACGTTGGAAGTGCCACATCTTGAAAAAGCATGAGTATACTAACCGTATTCTTGCCTGATTTAAAATAATAATAATAATAATAATACATGGCATGCAATAATAATAGAATAAATTTTGTTGTTGTATGTCTGAAGAGATGGTCAGAAATGCACTGAGCTGGGCTGACTAACATGGAAATAAGACTATTTGAAATGCAAGGAATTAAAAAAATACTAGAGATCAATACATAACACTTGGGTTAAATTTGTTTGATTTTTTTGTTTTTGTTAAATTTAATATCCTGTGCAAGGTTACTGTACTGTAAGGTAGACCATTACTGTTAATGCCTCTATCAAAAAACAATTATTTCAAATCAGTTTAATTCCCAAATGATATACATTCAATGAAAATAGAAGTGTGTAAGAAACAGATTTATACTATTATGAATTTTTAGAAAATCTTTTCAATTATCGTATGACAGAAAGAAACGGAGTGGAGGAAGCATGAAATAAACCCCATTTCTCTTCTTCACAGTCAAAAGTTGAGTTTCAAAGAGCGGGTCCGGATGGCCAGCCCACGGGGTCAGAGCATAAAGAACAGGCAGTCTTCAGTTGGAGACCGCCGGTCCCCCAGCACTGACATCGCCACGGAGGGCAGCCCCACCAAAGTGCAGAAGAGCTGGAGCTTCAACGACCGAACCCGCTTCAGGCCCTCACTGCGGCTGAAGAGCTCGCAGCCCAAACCTGTGGTGGACGGTAGGAGTTTGTCATGCCCCCTTTTTCCACTGTGTGCTCTTCCCGACCTGCTCACACACCTGTGCTGTGAATTCAACAAATGTCAGGAAAGCAGGAGGAATCTTTATGTTGGGCAGAGTTACCAAAAGCTATTGCCAGGAAGAGGTGTTCTAGTAGGTGCTTTAAGTTTTACTCTTTACCTCTGGGGGATTGTATCAGGTATGGTGAGGTAAGTGGCTTTAGCAAACAAAACCAGTGTTAAACTGTTTTTATGTATTGCCCTCTGAAGGGTATTTTTGATGTGGGAAGGAACATAGCGTTCCCTGAATGCTGCCTCACCAGGGAAAAGGACGCTGCCCCTCTCTGCCCTCCCACCTAGAGAGGTCCTCTCTGGCATTAAAACAGCCACCTCTGAGTCGAAGATCTTCATCTATAAAAGATTACCAAAAAGAAGCTGGTGACAGCAGTAGCCAAGGGTGTCAGATGAGCTCACATTTTGTAGAAATGGGTCCGGCACTGAAAGATGTCGTCACACAGCTTGGGTGGTACCACTCTCCCAGCAGACCTGAGTTTCTACATTCACATTCTTCCCAGCTTATGAATGTTTTGTTCTTTCCTGTGGGACCCCCAGGCAGAAAATACGAGAAACACTGACTGGCTATGACAGGAGGCAGTGATGCTGACTGTACAGGAAAGGTACAATGTAAATCAGTTGATCAAAGAGACGTAAATGTAAACTCTTTCTACAATGGTAATCCCACATGTTATGCTCAACAACTGTGGTAAAACTATTCAGATGGGAGTGTAATTTCACTGCCCACTTCCCTTTTGGAGCACATGTTATCCCAGACACGTAGGTTGCAAAATGTCCACTGAACTGAAATGCCTCGTCCCTCAGCTGAGAATGTCCTGCACGACACATCTCTTCAGGAAAAGCCTGGGTAAATAAACATTTCCTGGAGGGCAAACAAGACAAACCTACAGTATTTGCTGAGGTCATTGGTCCACACAAGCCCTCCCCCATGGAGAGCTCTCAGATGCACAAATCCTGAATTTGGCTGCCTTACAATGAGCTACTGGGGTGTACCAGGCACTACTCAATGTCCAGGCTGCCATCCAGGTTGCTCGCCACCCCCTGATCCTTTCTGGGTCATGGGCCCTGGCTCCTGTCCCACAGAAACCACCTCACCTGGGGTTTGTGATGTGATGCCTGCCTGGGACTCACACTGATGTGGAGCAGGGATGAGGCCACTTGCTCAGAAATGGGAAGTGAGAAATGCTCTAAGTATCAGAGTGAGGTTCAAAATACCCTTTCTAAATGTAGTCTTCCTACGTCATCAGCAGTATAGTGCAAGTATCTCCCCAAATACAAGCCAGAAGTGATTTCATAGGTTAAACCCCCATAGCTTGCACTGCGCCTGGAAGTGAACTAAGAAGAGTACAGTTTGTTGAGCACCCTCCCAGGGTATCAGCAGCTCACTCCTGTTCCAGTCCCTCAGCCTGCACCTCACTCAAGTATCCATTTACTTTTTCATCAGCCCATTTGTCACAGAAACACTTCCTAAGTGTCATCCTGTGGTTTGCCCTGTACACACTGTTGTTTATAGCAGTGTTCTGCATGAGAAGTTCACATTCCCTCTTACTGCCTCTGATAGAAAAGGTGGCATAAATGGCACCTTGGGTACTTTGGTAGATAAATGATAATAACAATAACAGAGACCTCACTGCCCTGCGCAAACCCTTATAGATCTTTCCGCTCCTCAGGGTGAGCCCAGGCTGTTTCCTTGTTAGCGGTTTCCAGATACTTAGTCCACCCATATGAACTAGGGCCAACAGATATGACCAATTTCTCATCTGTGGCAGAAGGAACAGTCTCCATTGTCTCCGGCTTTTAGGCAAATGCCAAGTTTCCACTCTGGGACCCAGTCCAGATACTTCTAGGAGTGGTATCATCCGACTGATGTCCATTTTGCTCACTGCTGACAAACAGCTCCCTGCTACACTACCCAGTCCATTGCAGGAAAAGAAAAGCACTACCAAGCTTGATACATTCTTTTTTTCCCATTTGTGTTACCATTTTCATAGTCTGGTCCACTTCGACAGCTCAATGGAAGGGATCTGGAGACTACGTAATTAGTTTAGAACATCTTGCTCTTTTTCACTAGATGAAAACATGGTATTTCCAGCATTTTAGTAATATCTCTGTTTCAGATCCTCCATTTTCCTTATGGAGGTATCCTTGGCCAAAGGATCGATTATTTTGGTGCTCTGATCTTCCAGCCAAACTAGAAGCCACCCATTTCTATATCGAAGTCTGGACACAAAACAATACCCTTAAGCAGTTATTTTTTTCTGGTGTTTCTTTTCTCTTTGCAGCATGTTTAAGGGGATAGGCATGACATTTGTCCCTTCTGACAGAGGTGATATGATACAGGTTACCCAGTCCAGGGTCAAAAGACTATATCAGCAATCTAACGAAAAAACAGCCTTTCACTATGAACTTCACCTTTCAAAAGAGAAGATATTCAGATATTTGGAACAGGGTCCCCAGGGAGCCTGGTCATGTCACCAAGCTTGCCAGAGTTTAAGAAGCATTTGAACAACACCCTCAGACACATGGTTTAATTTTTAGGTAGTTCTGTGCGGAACCAGGAGTTGGACTCAATCATCCTTTAGGGTCCCTTCCAATTCTAATTATTCTATGATTCTATGATTTGCTTGACTTTTCTTTAGCTGTATGGGCTTTGGAGTTCTTGGTGATCTTCAGCTAGTGCAGGTAGAGGAGGAGCTACCTCTTTATGAAGGTGAAGTATACTGAACGTCACAAAAATAAAACAAATGCATGAGTAGAGGGTTCAGAAAGAAAGTGAAATTGTGAACATGTGAGAGTGATCTATGATAGATAGTTAACAGAGAGGACTGACTGAGTTCTCGCTCATAAAGGACGTGGTTGAAATCTGGGCCAAATCAATCAGAAGGAGACCACTAGAAAAACTAAAGCTAAAAACTGTCATGTAAAGGAAGGTTTCTAATTCAGATAGGAGCCTACAGAGGCAGCTAATAGGCTAACATGAGTGAAAATGTACTAGCCTTCCACTTAGGCTACACGTTAACAAACCCCCCTGCTGCATATTAAAACCCATGAAGGAGGGTTTCTTATCAGTAAGCAAAACACTTCAGCTGGCCACAGGTACCTCCCGAAAGGATTTTGGCGTATCAGTCTTTGAGCAGCAGGACCAAAACTGTTGCACAAATGCTTTTATTTATGGGTAGCAACAGTCCTCTGAAACTGCCTATAAACCATTTATTGCTCTTGCCAAAGTGGGCCTGGAAACTGCAGCAATTATTTCAGCTACGTATGTGCATTTGCAAATTGAATCCAAACCTTAGAGCTTTGATGGCTGGAGAGAGCTATGGTGGTATGGCTGCAGACACTCTGGAGCATTCAACAACAGTGCAAGGGAGCTAAATTGAAAATTAAGACTTATGTAATCTGATTTTAAAAATATGTCCAGTCTCCAGTGAAATGTGTCTTGCAGCTGCCAGAAATCTTGTTGAAGATGAGACCTGCAAAAATTAATAAAGGTGCCAGGATGCTGTATTTCCAGCCCCTGTTATCAGTTTAGAAGGGAATTATCTCTACCAAGCAGATCACATGGAAATCTTCGCCACTCAACCTCCAAAGGCTTCAGGAATGGTAAATAGTCAAGTTTTACAAAGCATGAACTGAAAAGGATATGAGACACATCTGAAAATATTTTACCAAATGGTGAAGGGATAAGAAATTGTGTTGCTTATAGGGTCGTGCCAAAAGAAGCCTTCCCAAAAGAAGGTGCTTGCATCGCTGGTGGCTGTTCGGCTTGTGTACAAGCATTGGATGAAGGTTCTGGCTGACCCCTAAGCTGCACAATCGGGGACAAACTCCTGTTCCCATGTCCCCCTCACACAGCACTTCTCATGTCCCTGCCCACCCGAAACAGGGACCCTGCAGCCAAGCTGCCTATAGGGAACAAATGGCCTCTGACACATGAGTGGTGGCCGGTCACTGCTGAACATCCACTGTGCCAAGCAATTAAATAGTCGGGCTTTTTTCTGCTTGCTTCTTTTTTTGAGGAACAGCATCTGCTGAAATAGTACTCCAGTCTCGCATGGCCACAGCTTTAGTAATGAGTTGGGGTTATGTTGGGCATGCAGTCCTCAGGCAGGGACAGAAATGCTCTGCTGTGCTTGCACACTACCGTCCCATGCTTCTAAGCCTCTGCATGAATTATTGTGCATTTGTTGTAACTTAGCGATGTTGTGTGGCTTTTTGAATAAAACATCAAAAGTGTTCAGCACTGGAGATATTACAAACATATTTCATTTCATTAATTAAAAAGAACTCTCTAAGGAAATATGTGATTTCTGCAGCATCCCCGAACATTATAAGCTCACACGACCTCTAGCCTTTCATTCCCTACAGAGTACTTGCTCAAAATCCTCAGGGTAGAGTATATTACAAGAGCCATGGAAAGAATGCAACTGTGCATTTCAGCCCCCATGTCCTCAGTTACTACCATGTAATTTATGTATTGCAAAAATGACAGGTTTTCCTTTCAGTAGCACAAATATCTTGACCTCATAGATGGTTCATTTGAAGTGGCAAAAGTCCTTAGTTTAGTTGCTTTTGGATCTTGTTTAGATTAAATTTGCTGATTCAAAATGAAGCTGTGTAATGTCAAAACAAAGCTGTTCAATTTGTACAACCCCATAGGATGGGACTAAATGACATTTTATTAGCGATATATCAATTTGTGTTGGACAATAGATTTATTTTCTTGTGATTGTTTAACTCAATGATAGAGCTCTCATTTATTACAGTTGTAACTAGTAACGAATTAGGAAGATTTTGTAAAATAATCTCACATTCTTATCTGAGCTCTGAGTCATTTTTTTCATTTTGTGTGAATAAATATGGTCCATTGGTTTTGAGGAGTTATTTTATTCTATTCCAAATAAAGTTCTGGCCGTATAAGCCTATAATTAAGACTCTCTCTTTATCATAACTAATCTGCCATACACCTTCGCTAACTGAACTGAATGCCTTATCTCTCCCTTTGCTCACATCTCCCATCTCCTGCAAACAGCAGGGCCAGGATGTAGTACCTGTGTTAGGTCCTCTAGACTATTGAACAGTGTATCAACTGATGTGCAACAAGGACATGCAAAGAGACAGAAAATTGGCATGACATTTATCTCATTAGTCCACAGTTCTAGATCTTATCTTTTATACTTGCAACTTCTTTTACAGATATAACTTATTGTGTGCAGTGTACACAGAATAACAGAGCTGTGTGTCTAAAAATACACTAAAATCATATGTGTATGTAAGAAAATTTGCTTTAGAATAACCTGACATTTTTCTTGCTCTTCTCATGTGGCCATCTAAACTTGCTGACTGGCATGCTACTATTTGTAATAAGATCAGCAATTTTAACTGCAGAATTATTTTGCATATAACGAATTGTTTTTAGAAAGTCTCTTTGTTTTCTGTATCATCACTCAAAATGAAAAGGACTCCTTTTTAATTAAGCTGTGGGAGCTGTTCCATGAAATTTTGCTAGTGCAGAAAATTTTTGAGAAGTTAAATAATAACTAAAGATAGTTGAGAGTTGTTAGCAGGGAATGTTAAAATTTTAGATATTTGGAACTTGTGTGCATTATATGATAACTGATACAAATTAGGTTTCTGACTTTAAAAATTGCACTTACAAATAAAGGAAACTAGATAATTATATCCAGAATACGTAAAAAAGCCTCTCTGCCAATCCTGTCTTCTCTTTTTGCCAAATCTGAGCTTTTTCAGAAATGTTCATGCTTATAAAAAGTTTGCTGGGAATACCCTTTATACTGTTCTGCTTGTAAAGCAGAATTCAGATTTCTACTGCATTTCAGTTCTGATGTCCTTTTCTGCTCCCCATACAGAAATCTTTGCCACTTTCAGGAGAAAGGAGAGGAGAAAGGGATGGACTATGGATACAGCACTACAGCACTCCACATAGATATGTAGGGTAGAAGCTCAGGTTCTGCACAAAGGAGAGGGAATCCTTAAGAGCTGGTGCAGTGAGGCTCTGCCTCTTCTTCAAGGAGGCATCAGTTTCAAATGTCTTCAAATGTCATCATCTTTATTCTTTCTTTCTTAATTTTGCCACTTAAATACTTTGCATTATTCAAGGGGTTTTTGTGTTGTTTTCTAGACAAGTATTAAACAGTGAAAGTAAAGAGTACATCACGGAAGTTTACTTGTCATGCCTCCTTCCTTATTTTATTAGAAGAAAGTTTGCCTTTTTTTTTTTTTTTTTTTTCCCCAGGGATCAAGGAAATAAATGCATGATTCACTCCCTTGGGCCTCCTTTTCTGGCCTCTGCTCTGGAAAGCATGTAAACATGTGCTGCTGCCTTTCCCTGTTTGGGGGAGCTTTGGGCATTCTTATCGTTAAGTGTGTGATTCAGTTCCATCCCAATTAGTGTTGCTTTTTTCAGTTTCCTACACAGCTTAGCAAGCAATCATGGTAAAATAATTTATGTAAACTCTTTATTGAAAGAGAGTCAACTTGTTGATGTTTCAAAGCAAGGGAAATTTTGAAAGAACACCACTGCTAAGAGTAGTGGAGGAAACTTGTATTCATGCTTCAAAAAACAGAAAAATACTGAGAGCTGGTGAAGAGAACTTTCATGAAACATTTAAACAAAGTTACAAGGCTGAGTTGCATTTTATTTTGATATAGGGACACTGTGTGAATTGTATGAATGAAAAACATGAAAGTGTTTGTACTTAGGATAATTTTTTGAGGGACAAAAGTAATTGAGATATTGTAAAACATCCTGTGCATTATGATATTTGTGGAAGTACTATAAAATATATACAGGATAACTCATTTTTTTAGAGAATATGGGCTGAAAACTTCTCCACAGCAAATGCTGAGGGTAAAGAAAGGCAGTGTGAAAGTAAGTGAAATGCACCAACCATGTGAGCATCCTAGGCTTGAGTAAGGGGCTTGGGCCAGATGACCTCCAGTGGTTCTTATGAATTGTTTGAACTTCAGTTCCTGTGTTGAATTCAGGATTTCAAGTGGCATTTATAAATTATAGCTTCCTGTAACTCAGCACCTATGCAAATTAGGACGCTATCTATCTTTCACCTTGAGTAATGCATTAAAATGAAAATCAAAAATCTTTTTCAAATCAGTGGGTTTTTTTACCAAGTTGAAACAAGGCTGTGATGTAACATGAATAATCGAGAGTCATCTGTGAACTGCCAACTTTGGGCACCTATTTAGGTTTTGCCTTGTCTAAAAGGTGAGTACTTAACCTCATCAGAATGATGGAGATTACCCATACGAAGAGCCTGAGCTATCTCTTACAAAGTCAGAGGAAGACTGAAGCACTTCTGTAGGCTTCCAAAAAACTGATCAAAGGGTCTATGTTGAGATAAATGTACCACTGACTATCATAGATTCACAGAATCTATCAGGTCGGAAAAGACCTCTAAGATCATCTAATCCAACCTTTAACCTAGTACTAAAGTCCAGCACTAAACCATGCTACTAAGTTCTAAATCTGCACATTTATTGAAGACTTCCAGGGATGGTGACTTAAATGGCACTATGCTTCCATAGGACTATTCATGGTGTCTGCACATGCACTTACTAATGCTTGATTATTGTTGCTAGCATATGGCAGTTCCCAGAAAACAAGTTAAAGAGTATAAAATCTTTTCTGTTCTGTTCAACAGGCACATAATTACTTGAACGTTACTGACATCTAAAGCATGGAGCTATGAAGGTGATCAGAGCAGTGTCACAGTTTTCCCAATGTCAAAGCATGTTATTAAACAGCAGAAAACACTTCTAAAAAAAAGGACACATGATGCTTACAGAAATAATAAATCAAGATTTGTGTGTAACTTTTGCACAGAGCCATATGAAATGTGGCTACAAACTTGTAATTTTTTTGCTGGTGATATATAATGTTACAGAACAGTGTAATTCAGAGCAGTGTAATTTTTAGCCTATTCATGTGGAGTGATCATAACTTACTCGAGTTTGCAAGAAGAATGCATAAATACCATAATAAACTGGGAAATATCAAGATGATTTTAATGACTTGTGCATGCCTCTTTCTATTTGTTGGTAATCGCTTATTTGCTATGTGATTAAATTAAGGACTGTTCTTAAGGAAGAAAGAGGAAGAAATTAAAAAGTGGCAAAGACAAGACATTAGCCCAAAGTAAATAATGTCAAAGACTGTGAGATAATGGTGGCTGGCCAATGAGTTGTGAAATAAACAGCAATTTAAACATTTATACTTTACAGATTTAAACTTAGGATCAAAACACATTCTAAATTGTAAAGATGCTGGTATTAGAAAAGGGGAATTGTTTCCGGATTCTCCAGCCAGCTGACAACCCTTCTTAGGGAGACTTGCAGGGTTATGTCTAAATACTGTATATTATGAGGCTCTCAGGCCATCGTCAAGACCAGATTCACAAGCTGCCCAAGCAACAGATTTGGAAGGTCTGTTTAGAAGAGGCTCCTGGAGAGAAAGATGGACCACTGCTGATGCCAGCGTGGCCTGGCAAAGCCTGGGTTCATGCAGAGCAGCTGCTGCCCAGGGATGCCTCTGGATGGCCCACCTGGGCCATCCATGGACACCCCGATGGAGAGCAGAAGACATGGCCAAGGAGTATAGGGATGGAAGAGAGAGCAGACACGCACAGGGCTAGGTGTGACGTGGCACTGGAAGGTCTACCTGCCTGGTAATGCCAGATAGGAACCTCCCTGAGGACAAGCAGCAGAACAGAGTGGGGCTTGTCAGAGGCCACAGCTTAACCCCGTCTGGGAACTGGCAGTACTTTTAACAGCTGGAGCCACCACAGAGGCCAAACTGGCCCCAACACAGCCCCGACTTCAGGGATGGACTTGAGAGGGACAGAAGTGATACAAGTACATCTCACCTCATAACTATGTTGTACACAACATGAGCTTCCACTGGAAAAATCCATCAGAATGTGAACTTTGATTTCAGTGGCTTTTTAAGCTGGATTTTTATTTTCCAAATTCTTACTCTGTATTTCCCAAACCTTTTCCCAAGTCTGCTTAGTATTATAAAGAATCATGAATGTTTCCCATATGAATCAAACAAGTTTTATAGCTTTTCGCAAGTTTTATTGACATGTGGTACTGAACGCCTGCTATAATGAGGGAAATTCATGTCAGTGGGAATATTAGAAAGAAAAAAATAAGGTGATTTATTAGGAGCAGTATCTCTTCTTAAAGCTGGCTTAAATTTATAAGAATTTTCCAGCGTCTGTCTAAAGATTTTGCTGATTTTGTATACACATGAGAGCAACATGAAACACCATAATTGCACCACACTGTTCTCAAAACAGTTCTGCAAAGATATGCTGCATAAAGAAGGCCCTTTTATTAATGACACTGTACTTGGCAAAGGACCCAGGAACAGTATCAGTGAGATAATCATTAGAAACATGTTTATTTTAAACTTTCAAGCTGGAGTCTCCTGTTTCACTGGGGTTGCATAGCTGTAGCTCTTCTGACCTAAGCAAAATTATTCCTAATTTACACTAGCATAACTGAGTAGGTTCAAACCTTAGAGAGCAACTGGAAATACCAGTAGCATAGAAAAACTTTATTTTTCATATGGTATTTAGAAATGAGCAGGGATATTTCACCTCTGGAAGAACTAAGTAGAGAGGCTAATCAGACTTGACACCTGGAAAGTTAGTGCCATATACCCAGCAACTTTGGAGAAGGGATTTTAAGTAGTGTATATACTTAAAAAACTAATTGCATAGTTTATTTTAGTTAATTACATGTTTTGGACAGGGATCCAAATATTAGTTAGGCAGGACAGGTGGAGAGACATATACATTTCATCTATAAGATAGCAGAGTCAGTAGGAAAGCTTTTGAAAGAGTGCCAGTAAACATCATTGTAGGCTTGACTTGCAACAATAGCAAGGAAGGGAAAATTCCAGTTTTGTATGTAAATTTCATTTGAGGTTCCATTTGATTGCTCAGTGTGTATAACTGACTTTATTAACTTGGCTATAAACCATCTTTTTATATTGTGTTAAGCTGATGTGTCAACAATAAAATTTTGTGCTCTTCACAGCTACAGTAGCTGTTCCTCATGGATGTACCAGCTCGGCAACAGTCAAAAAAGAAAAGATATTCTAGAGGGTAATGAACTAGCCAAAGTTATGGTTTGCCACAGATACATGGCCTTAACAAAGCCACTTACTGAGTATACCTCACTTTCTTTCTGTTCAAAGCTACACCCTGACCCTTGAGTGCTCTAAGTTTTGTCAGGGGTAGTTTTAGTTCATGAGTCATGGAAAGCATAAAAGTGATCTTTGTTGTCTTTTCCTGTCAGAACAGTGCCAACCATGAGGCTACAGCAACATAAGATTAAGGTCTTATAAGGAATTAAAAAATGCCACAACTTTATTTTCCAGTTCCTGTCCAAAAATGGCCTTCAAACTAATGAGCTTTAAATTTTAAGGGCTCTTTTAACATTTTAGGTCGTGACTTGTAAAGTCATACTTCATCAAAATAAATTATTATGGCCAAAAATTAAATCTGTGAAGACAATACAGTAATACCAGTTGCTGAATGTGCAGCCTAGTACAATGCTGTTTATTATAAGATAGTATTCCTAGTAGATTTAAAAGGTAGCATGCATCCTTCCCTTCTTTGTGTACTGAGATACACTGGGCCCTTCTGAGATTTCCAGTTTATTCACAAATGGTAACCCTGCAGAGGCAATGTTAGGAAAGTATAGAGGATCCGTTTTTTTGATAAGCTCATTCACTTGAGCTCCTATTGCAAAGACTCCAATGTCTACATGGCTGTGAAGTTTAAGGAGGCAATTGATCCAAGTTGCTGTCATTCTCTATTCATTTCTGGCAAAAAGGTGCTTCATTTATTTTTACCTGAAAGGAAGTGTTGGATCATTCCACAGACTCCTTAGTCTTCTGGACTTTTCCTTTGTTTCAAAAGTCAGCTTCATTGATGGTGGTAAAAAATATAACAATTTAATATAACTAGTGGCTTTTGCCTCTGCCATTTACGCCTGTTAGCTCACCACTTTTTCTTAGGATCGTGAATGTGATGCATAACAGTGAGATGTCAGGTTGAGACATACCGGAACTACACTATTCATTTGTATGAAAAATAACAGGGCTTTCTTCCCCTTTAACTTTTACCATTTTCAGTGGGGACTACCCAGTCATTTTATGACACAAGCCTTGACACAAACAAGTGCATCATACAGCTCATAAACTGATGAATCTCTCTTACTTGATTTGTAGTCCTTATTTTTCCAGAATCACTGTGCAGGCAGCTAGAAAACACTAAGGAAGGCATTTTTAAATGCTTGTCATTTAATCCACTCTTGTATTTTGCAGCTGACACCAGCCTTGGAACAGATGATGTTTATGATGATAAAGGGTGCCAGTGTGATGTATCAGTAGAAGATCTCACCCCTGCTCTTAAAACTGTCATCAGAGCAATCAGGTGTGTAAAAAATACCAAGTGAATAAATATTTGAGATTTCTGTAATTAAGATACTAATTAAGTGCATATCAATAAAATAGCAATTAGTTGAATTTATTACATGGCTGTATTTGTCATATAACTAATGCTAATATGGTTTACTTATTCTTACTTTTCATCTGTTTTTTATTAAAGCTAGAAATATTTCATACATTCCATTATCAACTTTTCAATTTCTAAAAATATCACATGATTTGACTCAGAAAAGAAAGAGAATAATGAATGCTGGTTTCCAGTATATTTCCTGCAATCCAAAATATTGTATGCAATTTTTGATGTAGTTTTACTGAATATATATCACCTTGCTTTGAAAACTTACTTCCTTCAAAAGTTTGCATTTTTATTGCATTTCCATATTCCTGAAACTGTTGTATGACTTTTACTGCAACTTTCTTCTGGTAACAGCAGGATAATTACATTCACTCAGTTGTGCAAAACCTTGCCTGCCACTATCCATTGAACTAAATATAACCCCAATGATTTAAGACTAATAGTTTCCTTCTTTTCCAAGAAAGTAGCAAACTGCATTGAAACTTATAAAATTGCCAGTATTGAAAGCTTAAATTTAGCATTCACCCTCCTGAGACTGCCAAGACTCTTAATCTTATTGAATATTTTGCAGCACAAGTCCTGACAGGCAAAATTCCTACCATAGAGAGTAAATCGAGAAGCAAAGAGAGCTCAGTCATCCCCTCTGTGCCAACAGCAAGCCTGATGCTCGCACTGGGGGGTGACTATCGCAGCTGCATCTGTGCACTGGCACACCTCTTCAGCGGGCAGGCAGCAGCCACAGGGGATTTCTGCAAAAATCTGTTGAAAGGTGATGTTTTCCTAAAGGGACATTCTCGCCTTACTTCTCCCAGTGCTGTGGGAAGAATGAACTCAAGCTCTTTATTAATTAATTTCATACAGTGATAACCTACAGGCTACCTGTATTTCTTTCTCCTTTTTCCACTGATTGCCAATGTAGACAGATAACTAGCAAGGCAGTTTCTAATTCTCTCCTGAGCTTGACAGATCACTTGAGATGTCTGTTCCTACCATCTTTCCAACCTGCCTGGAAATGACTGCCCAGGACGTGTCAGATACCAGGCCCATGCCCACAGCCACTGCGACAGGCTACTTAAATGTCACTGCTGTGAACCATCTCTGGTCAGCAGTATTGCAACAGCTGACAGAAATCCTTATACACTGTGGACATCCAGCTACAAGGCAGACCTGTTCCTTTGAATGGAAAATGCTCAAATTAGGAACAATCAGCATAATCCGTTGGCTCTGGTTGCCAAAGATCCTTGTCTGTGATACTGCATTTTAAACAGACTGGTTGACTCCAGGCTCCAAATGCACCTTGCCACTGTATCAGCAAGTGATGCCAATGGCCATTTCCTTCTTAATACTGTCCAAATTCCTTAAGACTTTTCCTTGACATTTAATACTGACTAAATTAATAGAGCTTGTTCTCAAAGCCACCACTGGACTGATTGTTCAATGCACCACCTGTGTCTTTTCACAGAAACACAGAATGGCTGAGGTTCAAAGAGACCTCTGGATCACCTGGTCCAACCCCCTGCTCAAGCAGGGGCACCTAGAACAGGTTTTTAGCTTTTTTTTTTTTTTTTTTTTTTTTTTTTTTTTTTTTTTTTTTTTTTTTGCTAATTATCAGCTCTAACGGAAAGGCACTGAATTTAAAAGTCATTGTTGGGAAACTTCCTCCAAGGCGTCCTCCACAGAAATGTTCTAAGAAGAGCAAAGATGCAACAGCCTGAATGTTTCAGATATGCACTATTCAACTGATAAAAGCAAGCTTTTTAGATTACCTCCAACTTTTTCTCTGTGTGACAGAAACCTTGGCTTACAAAAGAACAACTCATTTCACCAGTGATGCTGAGAATATGAATTTTGCATCTCCACTTGCTATCAATTAGCCATGAATCTCTCCCATTTCCCCCTGCAGATGTTAGTGTTTCACTAAATTATAAACAGCACATACATCTTGCTTCAGAAGCACACCTTTGTTTGAGATTTGTGAAGCATAATATGCCATGATCTTCAGACTTCTGTTAAATGCTATACCTTAGTCTCCCAAATTCAGGAGACAGGTAATTCAGTTTGTCAGATAGGTGATACTCCTCTTTCTTATTACTCAGAGTGTCTGTTACCTGACTACACTGGGATCTATGCAAACATCTGAAGAAGGATCTGAGACACTACATAGTAACTGTAGAATTTCAAGATGATAACATCTGTCCATATGGAAACTTGGTCCTTCATTTTGAAGCTTGTTTTTAGCAACAGGTTTGAATTGCAAAGGAAACGGGGGAGGGTGGAGGCTACTTTTCCTTTCATGCTGCTATACAGGAGCAGATGAAGGCAGAAGGTACTTGAATAGCTTCAGTAGACATGATGCAAAAGACCCTAAATGTAAGTGCACATGGTCAAATCTGTTCCAGCTACATCACCTTAAAAAACAGGACTCCCCAAGCAGTCCTCCTGAAGGCTGGCTGTGCAGACATGGCCAGTAACCTTTCAAGCCACCAGCCTCCTTTCAAAGCCACCAGATGAGTCTTCTCCAGCCCAATTTTTATGCTGCTCCCTCCATCCTTTTTACTCTAAACTATGTCTGAGGCAGTAGGGAAAATAAGGGAAAAACTGCTCCATGCATCTGCACAATGCTGGGTGAGTAGTGTGGTGGGATGCAGCTCTACAGCAGCTTACTCCAGACCAGGCCAGCACGTGTCCTGCTCTGCAGTTCTTGCTAGACATATTTTTGTAGCACAGATCAGCTGGCCTACGTCTTGCTGTGAACAAAAAACCATTAATATCCTGCAGTCTGAGCTCCTGGAGATTTGGCTCTCCCCGTTAGTTCACAAGTATAGAAGAGAGATGTCCTGGTTTCAGTTAGGACAGTTTCCTCCTAGTAGCTGGTGGAATGCTGTGTTTTGGATTGGGATGGGAAGAATGCTGATAACATGCCGATGTTTTGGTTGTTGCAGAGCAGTGCTTGTACCAAGCCAAGGACTTTTCGGCTACTCACTCTGTCCTGCCGGCAGGCAGGCTCAGGGTACAGCAACAGCTGGGGGGGGACAGATCCAGGACAGCTGACCCAAACTGGCCAAGGGAGTATTCCATACCATCTGACGTCATGCTAAACAATATATAGGGGTAGCTAGCCGGGTTGGGGGGGCCGGCTGCTCGGGATAGACTGGGCATCGGTCAACGGGTGGTGAGCAATTGCATTGTGCATCACTTGTTTCATATACACTATTATTATTATTATTGTTATTATTATTATTATTATTGTTTCCTATCTTAATAAACTGTCTCTATCTCAACTCTCATTTTACTTTCCGTTTCTCTCCCCCATCCCAGAGAGGGAGGGGGGAGGGTGAGCGAACGGCTGTGTGGTGTTTAGCTGCCGGCCGGGTTAAACCACAACAAGAGACTAATAAGAAGAGGATAACTTATTTCCATATATTATAACATCTCTGATCATTTTTCATAGCAAGAGGCACTAAACTCTGTAAAACTCTCCACCACAGAAATGATGGTATTATTGTATTATTTATTTAAGAAATACAAAACCAAAGTTGAGAAGCATAAATAAATAGGCAATTGGGAATAACTGCAATGGCAAGAGGAACCTGCTGACCTAAGAGGTCTTTTCTCTCTTTAACACTAGTGATTGCATAGATATATTTTCATTTGTCTTTAATAGAAGATAAAACTAATAATAAATTTAGCTAAATATAATAAGACATGGGGATTCTTGAGGTGTTAAGCTGTATAGTTGAATAATCATACATATTTAATAGCCAAAGAAAATATAATGAACTATTTATGCTGAATCTTAGAAATGTTTCTGCTACCCCTGTAGAAAGTATTTTTAGCAGCCATTATGAATTTGTTTCATGGTATTGATTCAGAATCCTCTATTTCTTTTAAATCCCAATGCTTTTTATATTTTCTGCCTAGACGGTTTTCAGAGTTAACGCAAGTGTCTTTGGCTACTACAGCACCATGCCTGGGAGAAAAAAATGTCTTTGGCTCCTAAGTGATGGATTAACACAGGTCAAGACTCCAGAGAGTCTCGGTATTGGCTCATCTGCTCTACACATAGTAGAATTAATTCTCCATCACTTTTGTCTATCTTGTCTTCTCTATACTGTATCCTCACTTCTTCTGCATGTTGTAGTTTAGGGTTATTTGGCAAGCTAAGGTTAGAGAAATGGAGGAACCAGCACAACTAAATCTGTTTTCCTGTTGTGTAGTGAGTGAGCAAACAAGCTGTGGGTACCACTTCTAGCTGTGGGCAGAACAACTTACCCAGATTTAATCTTTAAGGCAGAAACTAAGTATGAGTTTGCCTGAAATCCCAGTGCAACAATGCTCCATTTCTTCCTGAGACAATGACAAGACTGACAAGATACATGTTCAAAAAAATAACATAAGTATGACAGGGCTGCATGGAGGGTGAGAGATGTTCTGACTCAGTGCCAGTCTCAGTGCACTAATGATAAGCGTAATGCCTTTTAATTCTCTAAAGGGCAACATGAATAGAAAATAAAATACAACAAGTGCAAGGAGAGGTATGAAACACATTCAGAAAACACTGTAATTCTATATCAGTGCAGGTGCTGCATTTGACAGCAGTTAAATGAAGTGGATAGCACTTTTGGCTGCTAGGGGTCAGCTCAGACAAAAGTTGCTATTAGGCCTTTAACTTTCTAATAATTAACAGGGCTTGGAAAGATTAGTGGACCTGTGTATTAGGTGTTAACTGGTGAGGAACCATTTTGACATACCAGTCTAATTCAACACAAGAGAATTCTTTTCTGGTCTCCTCTGGATGCATCATTGAAAAAGGCTGCTACTCATGGCTAATCCTCACCAGAAAACTGGCATGCTGTTGACTTGGGCAGGTTTATAGAACAGTGTATTTTCTGACACATTTCTGAGTTATAAGAACAGCACATGCCACCATGGCATGCAGAGATTTAAAAACAGAATTAATGTTTAAAACAAAAACAAAAACAAAAACAAAACAAAACAAAAAAGTACACAGTTTTGTTCTTCGGGGTTAATTCTTACTTTAAGTTACTTCTGTTCGGTCAGTGCTAGCGGTTAAGTATAGTCAGCGGCGACTCGTCTAGTTTCTGATGAGTCTGGTTTGCCCCCGTGTGGTGTAACCAAAGAAGACATACTAAGCTCTGTCTTGGTTGCTTTCTCTATTCCTACTGTTTGTGTTAAAGGCTAGGGGATATGAGTAAGTTGTGATCATTTTCCATTTTTTAGCACAGGTAGCTTACCCACATGTCTGCATAACTGAGCCTTTTGTTTTTATCGCACCTCAAAACAGGTCACTTTGTATTCTAGAAGCACAAATGAAAGGCTCAAAAGCTTTTTATTCACAATCCAACTACTATTTTTGAATATGCTCAATATAGTTGTAATATTTTTTCCAAATTGGTTTTCAAAACGATAAATCTCAATTACATAGTTATTTCTAGATACTGAAAGACAACTGAGCTTCTCAAATTGAGAGTAAATAACTACGGAAAATCAACCGAATTTAATAAGCTGCTAGGATCCATCACTGAAAGAGTTCATATTTTACATTTCTTAATTAACTTACAGGCTTTTATAATGCCAGCTTTTTATAACCTTTATTTTTTTTTTTTCTTTTTCACAGTTGATGTAAAATTATATGTATTTGAAGCAAAAAGAAGTAAGCAATGAGGGTCTGTTCCAAACACTGCTGAAGTTAATTTAGATGACATCATATGAGCTAATACCTAAACTAGAAATAGTATAGTTACGCTTCACTGGGCTGCTTTCAGTTTGTCTCCTGAACATTATGAAGAAACTGCCGTGATAACCAAAAAGCTGTTATAGAGCTGCAAAGCAGTGATGAAGATTTTTGTGCACACTAAGAAGCTTTTATGGCTGTTAATAAAAATTAGTCTTCTGCCTCTTCTCTTGTAAAGTCACCCATTTGTGATACATTCAGTTGTCTTCACTTACACTATTAATTCTCTGTCTCTGCTTTTCTAATAGAATTTCATATTATCACTTATATTAAGAGCTTGAAGTAAAAAAATTGTGATGACCTAAACAGAGAGAATAATAACAAAAGAACAATACTTTCTTGCATGTCAACTACATCATTTATTCTTCCTAAAATGAATAAACTAAATTGCAGGAGATTGTCTGTGCAGCCAGACTGTTATGAACAGAACATCCTGGCATCATTTGACAGCTAAAAGGAAACAAAATCCATATCCCAGCTTCAGAGACCTTCAGATTACAAAAGACACCGAAAGCTATTAGTCTGTAGAACTGTCTCACAATGGAAAAGAGGAAAGTGCCTCATCATCCAACATATTTAAAACTTCATGGAGATCAGTCCTGAACTGTCAAGCTGATGGACTGCTCTTAACGGGCCTTTTCCATTTTAATTTCTCTCATCAGAATCATAATTCAAGCTCTATACTAGTGACAAGCAATCTCATTTTTAACTGGAAGTTACCAGAATGGGAAATATCAACAACCTGAGCACTGTGGGAATAAACAGATATTATTTGAAAGAACCTTTGTGTATAACACAGAAATCAGTAGAGGATTGCTATGCACTATTAATCTGACTCTACATATCATAATGTCTGTCCTAACTATACAAAGTATGGTTTTCCTGACGTTCCACTAAACTATTACTACGGGACAGTGTTTTGGATTTGTTATCATTCATTCTCTTACAGCTACTAAATATGCAGCATAATAATCACTGCCATCTGCTCACTGTCATTTGCTTTCCAAATTTGTCTCCTCCATTATTTCAAATTTGCAATTTAATATCAAGCTTTCCATTCTAAGAAGAGCTACCCAGTGGGCATCACTTTTCCACAAAAGCATCACAGAAACCTTGTGCAAGTCTCACATAAAAAATCATATGCCATACATCAATGCTGGACATGTACTGTTATCCCATATGTAATATTTTTGCAGTAGAATTCAATTTTTAAAAAAAATCTAATTATAATAGATCAATAAACCCCATTGACTTCAATGTAGAGCAAATATGAAAAATTCTCTTCAGATTGCAAAGGTATAAATTTGTATAAATGAACAACATGTATGTATTTATGTATATGTATGCCTGAATGTTAATTAAAAATAAAAATAGATGAAAAATGAATGCCTAAATTTAAAATTTTTCAAACTGGAAAGCAAAGGACATAAAATGAGGACCAGGAAAAAAAAAAAAAAAAAAAAAAACATAAAAAAAAAAAAGCTAGCATAAAAAGGCAGAATAGGTGTATACTGATAAACTAAACATGCTCTGTCTGCACTCTTTAAAATCATGCTATATGATCTCTGTTACATAACAATTCAAAGGGACAGGTACCACGCATATGTAATTATAAAATTTGTACTTATAAAAACAATTTTGTGAAAGAATTCACTTGCCTGAGCTGTATTGAAACTATCTTCAATGTAAAAAGAAACTATCTGACAATATTTTGACAGTGGAATATATTGCATTGTTTTGCAACTGCTTTGAAGATTAATCTGCAAAATGCTTTTTCACCAGAATTATGAAATTTCATGTTGCAAAGAGAAAGTTTAAGGAAACACTTCGTCCATATGATGTCAAAGATGTCATTGAACAGTATTCAGCAGGCCATCTAGACATGTTATGCAGGATCAAGAGTCTACAGTCACGGTATGGAAACAATAAATTCTGTTCTGCATAAGCATCTTGTTATGTCATTCACCGTATAATGAGTATTAGTAACGTTTAACATTTTTGTGTTATATTTGGGCACAAATTGCAATCCATGCTTCAGCCCAGCTGTGTTCAAAACACAGCTGAGCCAGAAATTAAATTGTGTGTGAAAACAAAGAAAACACCATGTGTCTAATTTGTCCCCAGAAGATGGAAGCCTGAATGATCAAAAAGGTTACCCTTCATCTGGAAAGTTTATTCATAAACAGGGAACTTAGTCAGGAGGCTGCCAAAAGGATGAAGTCATCATTGTTAACTGCCCTTCTCCCACCCTACCCATTCTCTTTTCACATGAAAGAAATTGGGAACTACACGTAACGTACTGGGTCAGGGAGCATATTTGTATGTTCTCAGTTCCCAGCAGTAATCAAATAACCATTGCATCGTGTGCATTGCTGGCAGCATCGGGGCTGAGACTCCTGCTTAAGCTTCCCCGGGACTCAATGCTCTGAAGGGAGACCTGAGGGTGGCACTGGTACGTCTGTTCCTCTCCAACACCAGGCTCTTGGGGAAGGCACCTGAGCTCTTGCCTCCCACCAAGTCCAGCCCTGGCTCTTCCAATTGATGACTGAGTTCCGGCCCCCACTTAGCACCAACATAACAGAAAAGCTGTCTGTGATCTACTATCCAAATGCTCAAAAGTATCTTGTGTATTTCCTAATTTTCTAATATAATTAAGTATATCTTCTTTCTCAGGTACTTTTCTGAAGGACTGTGATTTTAATGCTTAGTGTATAGATTGAGCAAACAATTCCATATTATCACTATTTTCAGGAATCACAGTAGCTTTTAATTTCTCTTACAGTGTCGACCAAATTCTTGGGAAAGGACAAATCACAGCAGATAAAAGAAGCAGAGAAAAGAATACGGCAGAGAATGAGACAACTGATGACCTCAGTATGCTAGGGCGTGTAGTCAAGGTGGAAAAACAGGTAAAGTCTTCATGATCATCTGTGACTGTGCTTTTGTCTTGCTCTGTTGCTCATGACTTGTCTATTTTATTGCCAGTTTCAAATGATGAACAGGTAAAATATTTTTCTCTGATACTTGTTTCACTTACACATTGACATAAAAGATATATGAATCATATTACTTCAACTGTGTTCCATGTACAGAAAAAAAATAAGAAAAGAAAAATTGTAAGGTACTGGTTCTTTTCATCAGCTTGCTTATGAAAAATCCATCGCTACTAGTCTTTTGACATTATTTTTCATAAGTCAATACCTTGTATCAAGCTCCTAACATTTTTTTCTGCAGCAGCTACATTCTCCTTTTGCTTGGGTTCCAAATATTTAAAATTCATATTTTATGTTAATATTAACCTTTCCTCTTCTCCTGTAGGTACAATCCATTGAGTCAAAACTGGACTGTCTGTTAGACATTTATCAACAAGTTTTGCGAAAAGGATCTGCATCCGCGCTCACTTTGGCTTCATTTCAAATGCCAGCTTTCGAGTGTGAGCAGACTTCTGATTATCAAAGTCCATCGGACAGCAAAGATTTGTCTAATTCTGCACAAATTAGTGGATGTGTATCCAGATCAGCCAGTGCCAATCTGCCTCGTGGCCTACAGCTTATACTGACACCAAATGAATTTAGCACTCAGGCTTACTATGCTTTTAGTCCAGCTATGCATAGTCAAGCAACGCAAGTGCCAAACGATGGACCTACAACAGCTAGTAACACATCAAACCAAATAAATCAGGCAACTAAGCCAGCAACTCCAACAACATTACAAATACCACCTTTCTCATCAATGAAGCATATCAATAGGCCTGAGCCTGTTCACATTATTCCTGTAACCACGCAGGAAAATATTTCTGATGTCACCGCTTGCCTTGTTGCATCAAAGGATAATGGACAAGTTGCGCAGCCCAGTGCAACAAAGGATCTTGCATGGAGAAAAGGTCTGGATACAGAAGGGGAACCTTTGCTCTCAGTTAAACCTGTGGTGCAAATGGATTTAGGAAAATCTTTATCTGTACAAAACCTTATACAATCAACTGAGGAACTTAATGTACAGATTACTGGCAGTGACTCCAGTGGTTCAAGAGGTAGCCAAGATGTGTACTCCAAATGGAGGGAGTCAAAATTATTTATAACTGATGAAGAGTTGGAGACAGAGGCAGGAACAGAGACTACTGAAGCCATCTCTCGACCATTAGTGGAAACAACTCTCTCTACTGACTCTCTAAGGACTGGAATATCAAGATCATCTCAAAACATCTGCAAGTCAGGGGACGGTACAGAAGCACTCAGTCTGCTCCATGTCAAACTTAAATAACAGCTTGTGGGCTTTCTTCGTTGGCTGGGTCATTCCTCTAGTCATACATATCATAGCATGAACTGTTTCAAAAGCTTTTTTAATAAGATAAAATCACAAAAATCAGGATGAATCCGAAAAGCAGTTGAATGAGCCCATATCTTCTAGTTGCATGAAAATGCATGTTTAAGTGACGGCTAAAATTCAGATTTATACCTACAGTACAGCAGCCTTTCGTGTAGTACAGTAGGTTTAAATAATGAGTTGCCTACCAAGCTAATGCTGCAGGATATATCAAAAAGCAAAAATTTGAGCATTTAGACCTAGTGCCGTTTCTACAGAGCAGAAGTAAAAACCATAAGTTTTAAAGCACTTTGCTTCTGAACTAATTAAATATATATATATGTCCTGATTTAGACGATAGTTTATGTTTACAACAAAAAATTATCCACAGCTGCTAGCAAGGTACCAAGGAAACCAGATATACAGGATTAGAAATGGCTGCCAGTTGCAAGATACACACATGAGCTCATCAGCAATCAGTTATTTTTAACTCTGAAGAACAGTATGTTGATACCCATCCGATTTTTGGTGATTTAGTGTTGTGACAAAAGTACCCGACACACCACTACCATCACATTGTTCTTTATAACAAGAATGCTCTTTTGTTACAAAAAGTTTGTATTGTAGGGGTCGGGGCTGGCCTCAAAATTGGATAATTTGGGTGACTGCACTAAGAATTCATGGGAATCTCTCCTTCTTCCAGTCTCATTGAGGAGCTGTCTCGTATATCCAAAACATTTTGGCAGCAGTACGTGAGGGAAAGGCGCAGGCACTGCCTTTGTTGCAGAAGCAATTTTTCCTTCTGAGGAGATTTTGGCAATCTTCCTCGCAGTCACTACCTGATGCCATGACGGTATTTCATAAGGCTGGGAAGGGAGGGAAGAAGAGGAACTGAAATACAGAGTAGAACTAAAGAGGACAGAACAGGGAAGAGGGAAACACAACACAAACAATGAAGAAAAAAAAAAAAAAAAAAAGAGAGAGAGAGAGATTTAGATAGGCAAGAAGAGAAATGATCCCGGAAAACTAAGGGTGAAAGGTAAAGAAGCAAAAATATTTTTAAATACCAGCCTCTCAGTGAGTACTATTTCCAAAAGGCCACATAGGCAACCAGAAATGGAAATAGAAGTAGGGAAGACCACTTTACCTGAAAAAATTGAAGGCAGATTTTTTGGCTGATTTGTTTTTTGTTTTTTTTGTTTGTTTGTTTTTTTGTTGTTTTTTTTTTTTTTTTTTTTTTTTTTTTTTTGTGCTTTGGGTTTTTGCTTTTTTTTGTTGCTGCTTTTTTGTTTTTGTTTTCTTTTTTTTTTTTTTTCTTTTTCTTTTTAGTAAAAGGAGAGGAGGGGAGAGGGCAGTTGGTCACATTCGTATAGCTCAACACTGCGTCCCAATCGCAGTCATTTCTTAAGAACTTTCCAGGAAAGGATCTTCAGACTCCTTCCTCCTAAAACCTGAGTTTTCAAATCCAAAGCCCACATCAGACTGAGCATTCCTGCTTGATACATCCTCCTTTTTTTTTCTTATCCTACCTACACTTCACTCCTGCTGAGACACAGGAGCAATGTTAGTGCCTATCTGCACATCCCCAGCAAGGTTTCGCCACTGGAAGAACCCTTGCAGAGCCTAACCAGGCTCTCACTCTTCCCAGCTGAACAAGGTTTCTGTGCGTTGCATACCCCCAAATTTATACCCCATCTGCACCGCAGGCTTGTAGACAACCAGACTCGGGCTCAGCTTCCCTCTAGCAGCAAGAACAGTGAATGTATGGGGGTGCCAGTACCAGCTCACTCAGGGCAGTGTTTTCTCAAGGCCTAGACCTGCTGGGAACTTACTATGTACATCAAAAACGTCACTCCAGTCTTAATCATGGCTAAACGCTGTAGATTGTATTGTGAAGGATCTGTTTACTAAGAAACCATTGTAATTTCTGCTTCCATACTTCCTTTACAGAAGTATTCTGATAACCTTGTTATGTGAAAGTACATGCAAACTGTAGAGTGTATATATTGTGTCATTATATGGGGTCCACGGATGGTACACTGTGCTCCATGGCTCACACCGGAGCAAACTTCAGCTGTTAAATCCTGAAAGACACCTTGAAGCACAATTTCCTTACCACTGATTTGCCATACAATTTACCACATTCAGCCTTTCCTGTGTTCTTTCCTGTGCAGTCTGGTTATGTTAACGCCTGATTACAACAGTAATTTTGTGAGGATAAATGGATATTTTTTTTCCACATCTCCATTCGTTTAACTATTATTTGAATGCCTGCAGTTCAGCCAGGCAAATCTAAAAGTTTAAAGTACTAAACTTTAAAACTCACAAGTGTTTAGGCTCTTCTTTCTTTCTTTTTCCCTAATGGTTTATGGTGCCTTTCTTGCCTTTCATATGAAGCCTCCTGCCAGCCTAAGTCCTGGCCCTTAGGTCCAGGCCAGGAGAAAGAGATGAGGCACATGGCAACAATGTGCCAGTAACAAACCTCCCTTTCCCTTCTTGATGAGTCAGAAAACTAAAGGCATTGTGAATTGGCCTCCAATCTTCCACCTTCATCTGCACAAGCAGATCGTTGCACCTCCATTGAGCCAGGCAGGAGGCAATGGGAGAACTTAGCATTGGCTCTGACTGTACACATTCAGTACCAGAAGCCTGGGCCTTGGGTTTTGCTGATAATTTATCTCACAGAAACTTGGTATTTTGCCTTAAATGACATGCTTGAGTCCTTCTAATTTTAAGTTAATTTATTTAATACAATGTTGTGCACAAAAGAATGAATTCTATAAATTATGTATGAAAATGTTAATGTCTTTACAAAGTACTAATAAATCCAGAAGATCATATCTTTTCCAATTATGGTTTAAAATCCTGATTTTTTTTTTCTTTTATGCTCACCATTATTATTTTTGTAGCTGCAAGTCTTATCATATAGGATTTTTTTTTAACATAATATTGATAGAAAATAGAAAGAGTAGTGAATATATGAAATTCTGGAGGAAGAATTGTTTGTTTGGATTTTTATAAGCTTTGCTCATATTTCCTCATCAAGAGTTTCCTGTTTCCATGCTCTCTCTGTAAACGACAGTGTCATGACTGACAGTCATTCACTGGTTTCACAAAAGAAGGACCTGTATGGCTTTTCAAGTCTTGTCCTGAGCTGCTTATTAAATTCAAGCTCATGATAGCTAGTACAATTTTTTTTGTGAGTAGGGACAGAGAACAATTTTTTTTTCTGACTTACAATCCATTTGAGGGTTGTTGAAGAGAGAATTTCAACCTAAGTAAGAGCTTCAGGAATTAAGCCTTATCCAAATAACTGTTTTCTGATCAGCATGTTTCTTGTATCTGATTGAAGAGAGAACTGAAAAGAATAGTTTTGATGATTATTATTTGTTTAAGAATTTGTATTTGCTCCTGGCTTATATGATCTATACTTTTTATTTAAATATGAATATAGTGTTTTAGCCTAGGGTTCAAGATTGCAAAGATCATACACTTTTATTCACAGTGCCCACAGTTGTTACATATGTTTTTGAGATAATCCTACTTAAAGTGACTGCTCTCATTATAGTATGGTGATGAGTAATTCACCTGTTCTTCTGTGATAAGTCAAACCATACTGAATTGCTGATGTATAGTAGAACATCTGATGTACAGTAGTATTTCTGGATTGGGACCTGCAATCCTAAAGCAAGCAAAAATTCTACTGAATTCAGTAAGAATTTTTCTTGAATCGGGAGCTGAGACTCAAATCCTTACTTTGTTGGGCATCTGTTTAAAGTGAAAATGGTAATATTCCGATTATTTCCTGAGGAAACTAATACTTATCTGAATTTACCCATGTCACATTGACTATATGTCACATTGACTATATAAGAGATAACGCACAAAGTACTGATGTAAAAAGGGAAGGGACATTTTTAAAAAGCACAGTGAAAAGGAGAAAAATCAGAAATGAGGAGTAAGCAGGAAAAGAAAATATAACAGCAAATGAATGGAAAAAAAAAAAAAGGTTTAAAGACTTGAGGCTAAATTCATCCTCGTCCTTGGATGGCTTCACTGACTTCAATGAATTCACTGCCCAACTGGGTGAAATTCAGCCTTCATTGGGATAACCAGGCTCAGTTCCACTGACCTTAGAGGAACTGAACCCACCTATACCAGGAATGAACTTGCCTCTCTGGGCCAACTTTTATCCTGACTCATATGTCATACAACCCTTTTGGATTATCACAGAATCATTAGGTTTGAATGAGATACAGGTCAGAAAAGAATTTGCCCCAGATATTTCTGCTTCACTTTTTTTTTGTTCAAGCGTGTTAATCAACTTAATTCAAATGGATTACAACATCACACAAAATGCTGTCACTGTCTAAAAAAAAAAATGGTTTTTGAAATAAGAATTGTCCCCTGCAGCGTCAGTGGAAGCACGTAATATTCTCCTGTTCATTCATCTGAATGCAGATGTGGCCATTCCCCCAGCTATATCCAGGACAACTCCAGACATACTCAGTATCACCTGCTATTGGAAGCATTTTTTACTTCTTTGAAAGATAAAAAGCCAGCTTTGTAACAGGTTTAGAAAGTATGAAGGCTGCTTCCACTGACATTGCAATGGCATTAGCCAGTACATTACAATGTTAATTGTAACTTCTTGACAAAGTTGAATCCATATTGTTGTTAATAAAAATGATTTGAAAACTATTGACCATGCTTACTGTTGTTTTTTTCTTTGTATTATTAAGATTGTATGGTGTGAGCACATATCAGACCACAACAAAAAATTTAACTTATATTTTTCCTTTGGCTTTCTTGTAATTTTTAATTAAGTAGATCAAAATACCACAAAGGAAATTTAGCAGTACAAAACGTGCACAAACCAGTCTGCCATGCCCAGTTTCTGGTCACTGTTTACAGCAGAGATTATGTCAGCTCTGCATGTTTCAACACCTCTGTGAGGACATTTGGGAGGCATTATCGCCTTTCCTGCTAGATAACAGGGATTTATTCAGGATTGGAAATTGGGGCCCATGAGGAGAGGGTTCCCTATGGCAGGCCCATCAGCTGCCACCTGAGGCTCATGAGGGGCTCGAGCACAAAAGCTGCTCTACACCCCAACCGCAGCCTGCCTTCCTCACACAGTTCCTTCTGTGGTTCTACTGAGGAGGAAAATTGCATTAAATGTTACATTTTTAACTTTAGGAAGTGTTTTTTAAAAAACGTTTTTATTGTGAGAGTGACAAACACTTGTACAGTCTGCCGAGAGAAGCTGTGGAACCTCACTGCCCAGGAACACCCAGAAGCAGCTCACACCAGCCCTGTCAGAGAAGAGGCCTGTCAAGCCACCACCCCCAACAGCCACCGACAGCCGTCTCAGGGCAAAGCGCTGCGTGGGCGGGTCTTCACCCTCTGCGAGGACAGCCATAGGCTCTCCCGCCTCCGCTCCTCTCCGAACAGCCAATCAGTGCTCGCAGAGCCCCTGGCTCCTGCCAATCAGCGCGCCCTCAGCCTGAAGTCCGGCGAGGCCCGCCACGTGTGCCGTGGGGGCTGCCGGGAGCGCCGCCATGTCGGACTGGGAGGAGAGCAGCGATGAGGAGGCGCCGAGGCCGCCGCCATTTTGTGCGGTTGGCGCCACGCCCCTGAGGCAGCCGCCGGCGCCCCCCCGCGCCTCTGTGGAGGGTGTAGGGGGGCGAAGGAGCTCTGAGGTGGCAGCCATGGCAGGGGGAGAGGAGTGGGAGGCTCGAGGAGCTGGAAGCCCGCGAGGTGCTGTATGCTCCCGAGGCCTGGCGCAGTGGCGCCTGCAGGGAGCCACCTGTGGCAGGCCTCGGGCTGGCACGCCACCCCTCTGCTTCTTCATCAGCAATGCCCAGGTCGGGGCGCTGATAGGTAAGAACAGCTGCACACCAACCTCAGGGGGCTTGGGCCGTCCAGGTGAGCAGGTGGGGAGGAGCAGAGGACCGGGCTGTGGAGTGTGGGGGGGTTGTTGGTGTGGGCAGCCTTCAGCGTCGCTGCCTGCCATCTCCTCCACTCAAGAAGGGCCACGGGACCCTGCGGCCATTTGCACCTGCCTCCCACGGACACAGTGGGATGCTTGTGTGAATCAGGGAGCTCTTCCACGCACCCAGGGGAGCTGAGGTTTTTCACCCTAAACTGGTTGAAATGACACCCATTTCTTTCAGCCAGCAGATCATAAATGGGATGAAGCGCCTTTCTGTTTGTGTGGAGCTTGTTCTTGAGCTGATTTTGCTGCTTTCACTCTTCATTTGACATGCTTTTGTTTTTCTGTCTCTTGCACTTTATTGACACACACAAAAAAAAAAAAGCTAGCAGTTTTGTATTACAAGTTCTATCTGTGGTTGTCTGCTGTCTTATGAGGGTCTTGGGTTTTGGTCACAAATAAAATATTACAGTTAGAATTTAGTTTTTGACAGCGTGGCTTGCATTAGAGATATTAGAGATGTTTTTCTTTGTAACAGGTCGGGGAGGAACTAAAATAAGAGAGCTTGAGGACTCCTCGGGTTCTAGGATACAGGTATAGTTTGCTGTGTATCATTTAGGGCTCCATCAGGGAGATAGTTGCTCTTGCTTCAGTGTAAACCAGAGTTTCTATAGGAAGTTGAAAGATGTTGCAATTGCCTAATAATTGCTTTTACAAGAACGGGTAAAAAGGAGGATGAATTGAGGGAGTAACTTGACTGTATGTGAAAATAGGAAAAATTTACTGTCTTTATGTTTGTCTGTTTTTTTTTTTTTTCCCTGAAGTATGTGGATTTTCTTCTCTTTTTAAAGGGGAATTAAAGAACCTTTCATGGGAAGAGAAATTTAATTTAAAAAAAAAAGTAAAAATCAAAGATTGTTTTCAGTATTTATTTTTATATAGTGCCTGTCCTTATAGTATTAAAAACTCAATGAGGTTTTACGAACTCAGGTTGTAAAGGGAGCCCTTGAAGCTGAAGTGAAGATCTTTGGCAGTGCTGCTGTGCAAAACAAAGCCAAGATGTTGATTGATGATGCAGTCGCAAACTGTGGACAAAACAACACTAGAGGTGGGACTGGGAAATGTAAGAAGTATGTTAGGGGGAGGGAGGGGGAAAATAAGAGTATTGATTGTCTTTCCATGTATTTGTAGTTCGATAGTGTGTGTGTGTGTTTAATGTCATTAGTATTTTACCAAAGTAAAAGGATTTTAATCTTGATCTTGGATAATGGTATACCACCTGCTTAAAACAGAGATGTCAAGACTGTGAGTAGTTTCACACCTCAAACTGATGGACTTCTGTGAATATCTCTTCCTGGGCATTTCCAACAATTCTAATAAATGTTACATTGCTTGGCTTCTTGCATTACCAATTTGAGCCTCCCCAAAATCCAGATACTCTTTCCAGTGTAAGTTCTAATGTAGTAAGTTCTAAGTGACCAAATCCAGTAAGTTTTTATAAAGGTAGGCTGGAAAGCAAACATACTGATTGCAGCATGAGGCTGACTTGTTACTCCTTTCATGGGAAGTCAGCATTTAAGGTTTAATGTTGCACATCATGCCTCATTTTACTAGCCTTTAGTGTGTTACGTAGATGACCATAATAATCTGACTGTATTTTGAGTTAATGCTTCAGTTACTGGTATTTGTCTTGCTTAACTGTACAGTAAGCCCTCAGGGGCAAGAACCACATCCATAGTTGTTGCTCTGAGGCAAAGGTGAAGAAGAAAAGATCTGAGAATTATGCTCTGACATTAGAATACGGGATGAAGTAGTTGTGAGTGCCTCAGGGGTAGACCAGTATGTTTTTTTCAAGAGGCTGGGATTATATAATACTTCCTCTGTACGTGGCTGTAGTGTTTTCCCCTCTATTTCCTACTTTTCCACAAATTGTATTGCCATTTATATCTCCAGTATAAAAATTCTTTCTTAAGAGTTGTTGACCTCATCAAAAAAGGAATATTGAGTGTAATTATACTGAAGTTTTATCTTGGATGCTCCAAAAGTAAACTCTGCTCTTATAGCTGTTGACAATAAAACTTTGCATAACATCAGCCTGGTTCGTGCTTTTTGAAAGTCCACTGCTCAACAAGTTTTCTTTATAGCTGGAGAAGCAACATTTTAAAACCTGTCTTTTCAGCATCTTTAGCTACTTAAAGTAATGCTTCTCTTCTTACATGAAGTGTATTTGTACAGGTTCTTCTGTCAGTGCTTCAGTCCAAGACCTAAGGAAGAGCTCTATTTTTAAGTGCTTTGTGTCTATTCAAAATCACATAAGAGGTGTTGTAGGACAAAAAGAAAAGGTGTATTTGTTTTCTGATTGCATAGATCCAATAGGTTGCATCAAACAGCAGTGTTTTGGTACTAACTCTACAGGAAAAACCTTGGATGTTATCCAGCCTGAAAATTCACCCAAAAAAACAGTGATTAACTGGGCCTCTCTTCGAGAAAACAGAGCTAAATATGAGGCTATGAAGTGGGCAGGTTAGTTTTAAAATTTTAATCTTTGCTTGTTTACATGTGATAGATGTGTTGAATGTGTAAACATTTTAAATACTTGCCGGAAGTAACTGGATTTTTCAGCGTCCAAATTAGTTAAGCGTTTGCAGTGAAGTGACCATGTCAGCATTTTTTGGATCAGTTATGGAGGACAGTAGTCACTGTGTGATGAGTCTCCAGTTACTACTAAATTTATATTTTTACTTCAGGATTTGAAAACGCTGTAGTTCTGTAGTTGATTGTAGCAAAAATCTGAAAAGTGTTAAAAATACCATGTATATTAGTAGAAATTATTTTAGAGCTTGAAACGCAGGGAAGTGGTGCTTTTGGAGGTACTGAAGTGTTTCTGTTAGCCTTCATTCTTGCTTGAATGACCATGGTCAACCCCTGTTTTTGACTAGTCTTCCAGTAAGAGGCATAGATCATTTGGGTTTGGGATTTTCATCTGAAGCCTTAACAGACTTACCCTAAATGTGCAGCGTATTTTACTGGCTTTTAAGTTTACTTTCTTGTGATTCCTTAAGACTTGCCTCCAATTGAGAAAAACTTCTATAAGGAATCATCAAGGACTGCATCTATGTCACGAGAAGAAGTGGAAGTGTGGCGGTAAGGTCATTGCTGTAGGTAATTGCAGTTGGCAAAATAACTACTAAGGTATAAAATCTATAAAGTGGGTGGTGAAATACTGAGACAATTTTTAATGTTAGTGTCTGGTAATAATTTAGCTCTTAGGAACTATTAGGAATTAAATGATAACTAGCAGATACTTTTCCAAACAATTAATAATACCTTAACTTCAGGGATTGACCATTTCTCTGAAGCGTTTTATCTGGTTAGCTTTCAGAGGGTGGTAACAATCGAGACCATTCGTTGTCTTTTAACTGTTCTTTGCATTTCATGAGACAGCTTATTCAAGTTTTCTAGGTTCTTCCAAATTGTTTTATTCATGTGAAAAAAAAATACCACTTGGCTTCCACTTTTTGCCATATATTTTACCATCTTCAAAAGAAATTTCAGCATTGATTACAGTTGTCTTTTCTACCTTATCTTTACAAGTAGATAGAAAAGCGGATCATCTGTTTCAAGTGATTCTGGTTGGGCCCTGGTAGTAGTTCCAGAGCTTCTTAGTAGTTCTAATAAAGCTGGTGAATGTCTTTGATTCATATTGACTCGAAGCACCTTTCATTGTTTTTCTTTTTGCATGGCATCTGTTTTTCTCCTGCATGCCTGCTGGAGAAACCTTTTTACAGCGAGAGAATTTACGCCTGTTTACTTAAGTGTTATTGTCAGAACTAGTCAGGAGCAACGGAGCGCAGGTTCAGAACACGCACTTGTGTTACAAACAGAGGAATGTTTTTCATCTAACCCATTAACTTAAGAAAAAAAGCATTGAAAAAGTGTATCTTTGCAAACATCAGAACTTGAATTACTCATTCCTTCTGAACCCACTCACAGCTTGAAGTAAAACTTGCAGATTGGAATCCTCAGAAGAGGGCTAGAATGAAGATACAATACTGATACATATTTAGACCTTAATTGGGTGGGGACCTCAGAACTAGTTTGTATATAGCTTTTTGAGTGCTCTTTTTGGATGTTGTCTTGCTGAGCACCTTTTTACTAACCCATTTTTATTTTTTAGAGCACCCAGGGAGCTGCTCTGAAAGTATATCAGGAAGGCTTGAACCAGAATATAGGGTTCTGACAAAGCTCAACCCATTCCTATGAGTTGTCTTCGGGTATAAGAACTCGTTACAGCTCTTAATTTGTAATACAGTATAACAGGTCTGGTATGACCAGGCTGCAGCCCATGTTAATATCCATACATAGCTTCAAATCATTCACAATTAAGAAAGAGTAACTATGAGAATAACTCATGGACTAACCATGAGTTTACAGGAGAGGTTTTGCTGTAGTGAGGCTTTCTTGAAAGTTAAAAGAACAGTTATATACATCATTAAGCATTTACTCCCTGTTCTAGGCATATTAGGGAAAAAAAAAAATATTAGGAAAGGTAGAGTCTTCAGGTAGATTTTAAAGCTGTTGTGCTTCTTTAATTTTATACAGGAAAGAAAATAATAACATAATGTGTGATGACTTAAAAGAAGGTGAAAAGCGCTGCGTTCCCAATCCTGTTTGTAAATTTGAAGATGTGTTTGAGGATTATCCTGATATCATGGCTAATATAAGAAAAATTGGTTTTCAGAAACCTACACCAATTCAGGTACTTGTTCGATTTTGATGATACTAACTGAACCTTAAGAGAAAAATAAATCTAAGTATTTATTGTTTTATGTTAGTCCCAGGCATGGCCAATCATACTCCAAGGAATTGATCTTATTGGCATAGCACAGACTGGTACCGGCAAGACATTAGCTTACTTAATGCCTGGATTCATTCATTTGGCTTCACAACCAATGTAAGGACCGTTCACACGTCTGAGTTGTTTATTTGTGGGTACTTCTTTTTCTGAAATGATGGCTATCTAGTAAAAAAAAATAAATTTGTTGGAAAACATACCAGATTTAAAACACAAATTCCGTTATGTCACAATGCCAGGACGCAGCTGTGTGCTGAAAGTTTTGAGAACGTTATTTAAAAAAAACCTGATGTCAGATGTGACAGATGCGTAGCCTCATATACCCACATTCTAAAGACGCTTTGTTGCAGATCCAAAGATCAGCGTGGAGGGCCGGGAATGTTAGTCCTAGCTCCTACTCGAGAGCTAGCACTTCAAGTAGAGGCAGAGTGTTTGAAGTATACGTACAAAGGAATTAAAAGGTAACCTTCCTTCTTACTTAAGTAACTTTTGCATTTGTTAAGGGAAATCTGGGAAGGGTGCTAAATGAATAGTTCATTTTTGCTCAGTTCCTAGGATGCCTGTTTGGCTACTCTCAGGGTACTGTTGTTTTCTGTGTTGCACCTTCATTTCATCTTGTCCTTCGCATATGGACAGCTGAGCAGTATCTAGTTGTGTGTCATCATGCACCTCCAGCCTTTTGACTGTTTTGGTAGCAGCCTGCTGGACTTGCTTCAGTTTGGATGTCTTTCTTGTAATTGAGGCAGGGATACAAAAACTGGATACGGTGCTGGAGGTGTGGTCTCAAGAGTACCAAATAAAGGGGAATTATAAGTTCTCTCAAGCTGCTGTCTTTCTTCTCTGTAGTACGCAGCTGGCTGGCTTTCTTTACTGTGGGGTTACACTGCTGATTGTTCAGTTCCTTGCCCACCCAAGTCTTTTCTTCAGAGTCATCTTCCAGCGTGTGGGCCCCCCAGCCATGGGGTTCTTCCACCCCCATCTTTTCTTATGCTTCATGAGGTTGCTGTCAGCCCAATTTTCCAGCCTTTTGTGGTCCTTCTCAGTAACTGCCCTTCCCTCTAGTGTGTTAACTGATTCCCTAGTTTGGTTTCATCCACAAAACCATTTAAGCTATTAAGCAGACATTACTATATTTTGAAACCTGCACCTCGAGTTCCCTGGTAGCCTGGTAGAGCAGTCAGTCTTGTAGCCATCAAATACAGAAACATGTATTCTGCTTCCTTCCCACCAAAAAAGGTTTTACAGAATGTGTTAAGCTTGCGTGTGAGCCTAAAACCTTACCGAATGCATTGATTGGTTTAACAGCAAAGCACAAGACTTCTGAAAGTACTCATTAGAAAATAATGCATCCTTTTCTAATACTCATTTATTTTTGGTGTCAATATTTTAAGATCAACCCAAAGAGTAGCTTAATAGCAGTCTTTCCTTCCTTTCTTAATTCCCTCTACTACAATTTCAGCAGAAAGCTATTGCTGCACATTTGAGGTGGGATCATTCAATGTTGAGCCCGTTATTTATGCTGAATATGTCAGTCACACCTATTGTATTCCTTCATTTTGATAATGAGATGATACTTCTGTAATACGAAGCTATGTTGTGGTATGTTTTTGAGAGAGATTCAATTGAACCTTAATACTTGTATAAACCATTCTGTTTTTTAGTATTTGCATATATGGTGGTGGGGACCGTAAAGGACAGATAAACACGGTTACCAAAGGTGTGGATATTGTCATCGCTACTCCTGGGAGACTGAACGATCTTCAAATGAACAAATTCATAAATTTGAGGAGCATAACGTACTTGGCAAGTAGCTGATACAGAATAAGTAACGCACCAGCTGGGAAATGGTTGACTTAGTGTGAATTCAAGGTTTATTTTAACTTTTAACAATCTGATTCTCAATTAAAACACCGAGATCAGTTTTGGAGGGGTGGTTCATGCTGAATGTGATTGTGTTGTAGAAATAGGATATGCTGTAGAAATAGGATATTCTCTAAAGAGAAAAAAAAAAAAAGACTTCTAGCACAGTAAGCGTTTTAAAGATGATAAATTATTGCCTTGTAAGTCATATTGGCCATTTCTGAGTTCCAAAGGTCAGTTATTAATAAATTAAATGCCTTCCCTGAGTTGTTTTTTTACTTTTCTTTTAAACAATGCTAATGACATAAGTTCTTAGAGCTTCTGTGGCAAGAGCCAGTGTCACAAACTGATACCTGAATGTTTAGGTAACCCACTTTTGAACTTAGTGGGAAAACAGCCATGCTAATGTTGTTACAGATCCTTAAGTTTTCACTTCATTCTCATTTTTTGCTATGTTGGACACAATAGAATGACTATTTTGTAGAATACTTCAATGTGCTCACATTATTTGTGTATTGCCTACTTAATTGATGACTTGTTGCCTAGTTGGACAAGTTGGCCTGCTTTTTCTCCCTTATCTCCCCAAACTCTTCCTCCCCCCCCCCATCAAGTGTTAATTTCTTACTCTGCTCTTAACAAGTTAGCTCCAATTCTTAGTGATGGTTGTGAGCTTTTGACAAGGCCAGTGGTGCATCTGTAGAAGACAGGAGAGTAGCCTACTATAGAAGAAAAACACGCAGTTGCTAAGCAGGAGGAAACAAGGCCTGAAAAGCTGCTCTTAATACTATGTAACATTTGTAATCTTTCTGTACCAAGGCAAAGTGCAGCCAAACTACAACACACTGCTTTGCAAAGCATAGTGTGTGTGACTGAAATCAGATGCTTCAGTATGTGCACGATATACTATAGTATGATACTAACAAAAACAATTAACTATCAAGCTGTAAAGTACGATGTAAAGCAGAAGAAACAATTTGTTGTTAGACCACTAGCAGTTGCGTAACTTCAGCAGATGGAAACAATGACCATATTTTGAAAAGTGGTTAATATCTCATGCCTTTGACTTCTTGGAAATGCTCTGCTTCTTTAGGTCCCATTTAAAAATGCTCTTTTTTGACTGTTACCTTATATTTTTCTTTGTACCTTCTTGTACTTTATAAGATGTCTTCTGTTTCAGCAGTTTCATTGACAATTCTTAGCCAACAAATAATAAAAACTTGAAGCCTTATTTCTGATAAAAGAGAGGAATATTAGATTTCAAAGTTAACAGCTTGGATGAACAGTGCTCTTTAATAAAGAGCTTTATTTGCAATTTATATTTAAAGATATTGAAGAGCCTTGTGAATGTTCCCCACGAGGACTGAGTATTTGCTGGTGTGATGTAACTGTTTCCCAAAGGACTTCGAGGGCCAGAGACTGGGTTATAGCTATAACTCTTGGTGTACGTCTTGTCTGCTTTGGTGTTGTTTTTTTCCCCCCATTTTCAGAGATGGTTAGAATTAATTATATTTGAATATACACGGAACACAAGATGAACTGGAAGTAGGAGAATTTTGTCATCTTGCCTGACAGAATCAAGTTAGTTCAAATGTTGACTCAGATTTTTAGGAACCCAGTTAAGTTGCTAATTTTTTTTTGTGTGTGTGTTATTTCTGAAGAAACTCTGGGAAATTGTCATATATGTCCTTTTGCTTGTTTACAGTGTGTATGCCCCTTGAAGATTAGATTCTGTTTTGCCATATTCATTATAAGTTGGTATTCTTTTTTCGGTAATTTTAGTGGTTTTATTACATTCATCCTCCCACCCCCCAAAAGAAAAGTAGGGACACTGGACTTGTGCATGCATAATAGGGAAGCAATTAGGGAAAATAATATACTAGAAAAAGAACATAAATCATAAATTAGTTTATAATAGGTAGATTAGAGTAGCATTTTAATTATTTAAATATATATACACACATATAAGGTAGTGTAAAATTTACCAGTAACTAATTCAATGAATGAAACTTTTAACATGAAGAACTGGCCTGCAAGAATTCCTTGACAAAAGAAATAACTGCAGTAATGCTAACAAACAAGTAAATATATATAGATAATGAAAAATCTGTGATTATGTCAGTTGGGAATGGGGGTTTGCTTTATAAACCAGGACTTTGAGGAGTTTAGGACCAAAATTTAGGACCATTAGTATCTGTTACGGACTTCATTAAGCAGTTTTCAGAAATAAAGGAAGTGAACATCCACTACTCTTGTCTGTAGAGTGCCTTTTTCTCCCTTTCCGGCAAAGTACCAGTGTGCTTACTAGCCTAGAAAGTTTCTGCTGTTAAAAGAGCTCAGTAGCCAGCTCTGTATGTGAAAATAGGTATGTTTCAGCAGCCTTGACGTTGTAATAGAACCTTAGTAGTTAATGAAGTCTCCATGAGTCCTTTGAAAACAAAGAGAATCAAATCAGAAAACAGAATTCCTGTCTTCTGTTGCTTAGCTTATGGCTTATCTTTAATCATGGAAATCTCTGAAATAATAATTTAAAAACCTGTAATAGAATAGCACATCTGAAAAGAATGGAACCGCAAAATCATAATAAGTAGGGGTTATCATCAAAGTCCTCTAATTCCAAATATGTGGCTGGAAAATGCACTTCAAAGCATGATGCATATAACTTTGATTTAAATAAGCTCAAATTGAAAGTTAAAAGAGGAAAATCAGTTTTGCATGGCAGCCTTCTTTCTTTGTATAAGACTTGGAAAACATTGTGTGCTTACATATTAGAAAAAGATCAATTCCCAGTAGTCATACTCACTTTCAGCTCCCCTATTCTATCCCCTGATGAAATAAGTTTGAGCTCTGAGAATTCAACAGCGTACTAGTTTAAACCAGAACGTATGGTCTGTCTTTTCCTAGTTGTTAAGACGATCTAAATTGGTAACTGATATTTTGGACTGGTATGAGATCTTCAAGTTACGGTGAGAATTGTCCTTTAAACTTCTAAAAACTTCCTACTGAAAGTAGGGGTTCCTCCCTCTGTTTTTTTCTTTTGTTTGAATTAGGCACCAACCAAGCGGTGTTTTAAAAATAATTTAAAAAAAAAAAAAAAGGCATGACCCTTTCTTCATTGACTGTAAGTGTTCTTAAAAGTGATACAGATTATTATTTCCTGCAAATAAAAGGGAAAAGATTAAAGAAAACTGAAGAGATTAAACAAGTTGAACAGGCTTTGCAATGAATTATGGTGGATTCTGAAATGAAAATAGTTACCAGTAAAATTATCTGTTAAAAAATGTCTTGCTGAAAAGTTATCTAAGGAACTAGACCCAAACACCTTGTTCTAAGCAGGTTTTAGACGAGGCTGACAGAATGTTGGATATGGGATTTGAACCTCAGATAATGAAGATCCTAATAGATGTACGGCCTGACAGACAAACTGTTATGACAAGGTATGTAAACATAGTACTTAATACTTGAACACCTTAACTTGTTCAATAACCTTAATTTTGCCTTTGGGGAAAAAAAAAAAAGGTCAGTTTTAGTAAAGACTTTTATTAACCTACCAAGAAAATTGTACCAGTTTTTTTCCTGATTGTCTAATTGGTGCTCTTAAGTCTTTTAACAACTTGACTTTTATTTCTTCTCTTACTGCTGTTTAACATCAACTGTAGAAACAACTGCTTTCTTTTCAAAAAGGAACTTTCCAAAAAGGAAGGTGGCCAGGGAATGCTGTTACCATGAGTATTTTGAATTAGAGGTATTAGAGCCATATCTCTGTTTCAGAGATTTAAAAAAAAAAAAACAGTCTAGAAGGTTGCTTATTAGAAATCATTTAACTACTAAACTCAGTTTTGGTTTCTTTAGAAAGGCTACGTAACTGTTACCTATACTTTTAATTTAGAAAGTTACCTTGAAAGCAGATTGCTATTTACTATTAACATCTTAAAGTGATTCCTAAATGCTGCCTGAGCTCACTGCTGTTATAGTATACTCAAATGTTTCACTGGTGTATAAGAAAAGAAGAGTGGTGAAATTAACAAATTGGAGAAGATTTTGCAACGTGTTCTAATGTTTTGTCATCTTCCCATTTAGTGCTACTTGGCCTGATGGTGTTCGTCGCCTAGCAAAATCCTATCTGAAAAACCCTATGATTGTATACGTTGGCACTCTTGACTTAGCTGTAAGCTTTCTTGTTCTTTCGTTTTGAAGAAATTACAATTAAACAAGGATTTTCTTACTTGTAACTATATGGAAATAAATACATAAAATCTTAAAATCAATCTAAACTTAGAAATGATTTTATTCTTTTAAAGCTTCACTAAAAGTTTAGAAAGAACCTAAAAAAACTGTTTCCATAATAAGATCTAGAAGTCCTAGACTTTCAGTAGAAGTTACAAGGGACAAAGATCAGTCAAATACTCGTTGCGTTTGAAAATTGTATTTTGTAGTGCCTCATGTTCTTGCCTGAACTCTTGTTTTTGCAGCCTCTTTTTCTGTTCAGAAAATTCATGTTCCTTACGTCTCCCTCTGAAGGTGTTTCTTCTCATGTGTACAGATCCTTATCCAGATCTGTCTTTTAACTGCTTTCTCAGAGTAGAAGCTCTGTATTGAACTCCTGGAGGCCACTTGTCTAGGGCAAAAATTACAGTAAGAACTGTCTTTGCAAAACTTAAAATGTATAGGTATAGATGGATGATAAGTCATTCAGCTACCAGTAGTTGGCTTAAGCAGTTTTAAAGAAGAATTTACAGAAATGTTACTTGTTCCAAGATCTCCTACATCCTGGCACAGAGATTTGTTTGGTTTTTAAATTACAAAAGTTTCATTTTCAGTTCCACTTTTTAGTCATGGGCAATGAAAAAAAAATAATATCCAGTATGCTTTTAGACAGAAGAGGAAAATGTACTTTTCATCTGTTCTGTTGGGAGTTATGCTTTTGTCAAAGGGCATTACTTGTCAAAGACAGAGGATTGTCATCTGACAGATAACAGCTATTGCAGCTCTTGTCTAATGAATTCATCTCTTTCATAGGAGGTCTCTTCAGCTGAAGAGGTGACTTCTGAAGGGGCAGAGGGGGGAGGTTTCCCACGAGGAAAGACTTTTTTTAGCAGATTGATTGATCAATTCTTGCCACCATTTTATGATGCAGTGCCACAAGAATTTCCAGACCTCTATGACACTTAAATAGAATTTTAGAATATCCCAGGTTGGAAGGGACCCAAAGGGCTCACTGGGTTCAACATCTGACTCTACAGAGGACCACCCAAAAATCAAACCATGTGTCTGAGAGAGTTATCCAAGCACTTCTTGAATTCTGGCAGACTTGGCATTGTCCCCACTTCCTTGGGGAGCCTCTTCCAGTGTCCCAACTACCCCCTCATTTCCTAATAGCCAATCTGAACCTCTCTTGACACGGCCTCGTGCCATTTCCTTGCACTTAGTATACATCAGATATTCTATGGTAACCTTCAGTGGAGTAAAGCTTTTATTAAAAAATTGTAGTTGGAAGAATTGTCAGTATTGATCACTGCAAATTTTAAAGAAGGTTCTGTCAACAAGCTTCTTGATTTCAAGATGACAGTTGTTCCAACTTGCTCTGGATTGACTTAATATAAATGCAAATTATTAATTAAAAAACTGCTTCAATCTGCTCTTTGCTAATGTTAGGAATACTTCACTTCACTGGTCTGCTGATCTGTCCCCTCTGAATCTTTGATAAAACTGCTCAGAGATCAGTTTCATTATTTTACAGCAACAAAGAAACAAAAATAAATTTTGCATCATTTGAATTCCAAACTGATATGTGTTCTAGGTTTTAAAAAGTTTTGTTACCATATTGCTGGTATGGGAATAAAAAAATACTTCTCATGTGTTTCTAAGTAACATCCTCTTTGTTGTTTAACAGGCAGTAAATACAGTAGAACAGAGAGTTGTTGTTACCACTGAGGAGGAGAAGAGAGCTTTCATGAACAGCTTCATTGACTCAATGAAACCAGAAGATAAGGTCATCATTTTTGTGGGAAAGAAACTTACGTATGTAATCATTTCCCTGTATTACTTCTTTTTCTTTCCTACCAGAGGTGTTCTTAGTTCAGATGGTTACCAAGTGTAACAGCTGTTGTCAACATCTTGGTAACATTTATTTACTCCTCCAGACTGTTTTGATTAGTAGTTTGTACCTTTTTTAATATTAATAGTAGTGTGAGATCTAAATTTCACATGTTTGAAGTAGATGTTCGGGTTTTTAGTGACATGTCAGTATGATTTGATGTTTAATATGTAGCTGGTGCAGACAAGACCTATTTGCAGGGAGTGTCATTGTACCATACCTGAGCCTTTCTGATGAATGATGCAAAAATCCCTTTCTCTCTGTTTCTTCTTTTGATACAAGAAAGTGAGATCAAACTCTGTAGTTTGGTACCCTCCCATTTCTTGAAGAGATGGATCTAATTTTACTGTATCATGCATGTAATTTTTCTTTTTTAGTTCCTTAAGAAAGCTTTTTCTGCAGATGTGGAGCAGAACCTAATGCCAAAATGCTTTTTCTTGGGGAAAAATTAGTTGTTAAAACAGCTCTTGCCCATCAGTGTTCCTTTTATTTGTGTAACTGGAAGGTTCCAGGCCTGACAGGAGCTACTACCCTTAGGGGCTTTTGTAGAAGGTTTTCTTCTGAATAGATCTTAGCTTTTACATGAAAGATTATCTTGAGCATTCAGTGTGGGCAACTTCTGATTCTTGCTTCTAGGTGATAGGTTTTGCTCTTCTAGCTGTTAAGCACATAATTAAACTTTGACAGGTGTCTAGAAGGGCTTCAGACTTGTGACTAAAACTGTAGTGATGAACAGAAGCCTTTACTTCTTTTGTAAAGTCAGAAGCACTGTTCCGAGATACATTAATGATGAAAAAGGAAAAAAAAAAAAAAATCTAAGGAAATCTTTCCTTGTTAAGATATCGTTTATGGGAGAGGATTAGCTGATGTGGTAGGAAAAATAAAGTCTAGCTGCTGAAATACTGCATTTCAGCAATCATAAAAACTCAAGTAAATACTTGTATGCATTGCAATCATGGTGTATTTATGTAAACTGGGAAATCTCTTCCTTGAAGTAGCTACAGAGTGATTTTTTTTTTTTTTAATACTTCAAGTTGTTCTTTGTACATGTAAGGCACATTATATGTGGTGACATCTTCTGTACCTTAACAGTGTAGTTGGTAATCTCCTGGTTGAGACTTTTTGGCTGCATGGGTGTCTATCTTTGCTTTCCAGATTCATTGTTGCCATCAAAGGTCTCTTCTGGTAAGAAAGAGAAGGGCTTGAAATAAAAGCATGTAAACGAATAAAAACCGTGGTTGGGAATATTCTGTGCTTCTTTCCATGGTGTTTTATAATAATGTCACCTGATTTAGGTAGGCTTTTGTCTTGTCTTAAACATTTAGATGATGTTGGCAAGTTGTTATCTTTGGTATCAATCTAAATGCTGCATGTTTTCAAAAGAACCATTGTTTTATTTCATCTTAGAGCTGATGACTTAGCAAGTGACTTCAGTCTCCAGGGAATTCCAGTACAGTCTCTTCATGGTAACAGAGAGCAGTGTGATCGAGAACAAGCCTTAGATGACTTCAAGAAAGGTAGGCTTGTACCTAAACTCATGCTAAACAAGCCACTTTTAGAGTTTATCATGTGCAGAATCTTCTGGTTTTTTACTGCCATTTGTCTTCACTACAGAAATGGAAAGACTAGATCTCTGAAGGGTATATGGTTACTTTGTTAATCTGACACACACACACAGCAAGCAAAAATTGATTCCTCTTCAATAAAATTTAAAATGTTTGAGTTAAATTATTTATCTTATTTTTTGGTGTTTCTGGAAAATTCATTATGTTAACCTAAATAACTGTAAACTTAAGTGTCAAATGATGGAGTTTCTCAGTTCTCTTGATCCAGTAGGATAGATTATACTTTGGGATTATGTGATCAGATGCTAATAAAGCTAAGAATAGTGCTATGATAAGGATGCCGGATAAACAAATTGTTGTTAAGGCTTCTGTTCTTTTTTTTTTTTTTTTGGTAGTATCAGCTAGGCATATTTTTTGGTTTACCTGCACCTTGTTGTTCTGCTTGTCATTTTACTAATACTTTTGTTTTACGTTTTGGGTACTTACTTACCAACTAGTATTATTGAAGCAACACAATGTGAGGTGCACCAAGTATATATTTCCTTTATGTGTTGAGGAGTATTAAACACTAGGAAACCAATAGACTAGAACATGTTTTTTGTATATTCCATAAAATCAAATTCTCCTTCTGCTGTACTTTAGGCAAAGTCAGAATCCTGGTAGCTACGGACTTGGCATCCCGGGGCCTTGATGTGCATGATATTACTCATGTTTTTAACTTTGACTTCCCTCGTAATATTGAAGAATATGTTCATAGAGTTGGTCGTACTGGAAGAGCAGGGTAAGTGTCTAGAAGAAAACAGTAATATGTTACTGATCAATGTCAATATTTTATGCATTGCATAGATGTTTCTGTTGTTAAATTCTAGAGCTACAAGTGATGTAAAATGCAGGAATATACCAAAGTTATGTTCTATGTTTTGAAATACATTCATTAAATTTCAGGCAAACAAGCTTTCCAATTTTCCATTTTTTCAATTAAGTAGTTGGGATTGAAAGATGTTTGAAAACTAATTTAAATGTGGGGAAGACTTGAAGTGTAAAACACCTCCTGTATAGATACTCTGAAATCTTCCTTGTTTGTGTGTTCAGGAGCTGCTGAGATGTTTAATTTCCTAGGCAGCCAAATGGGGCAGGAGGGAGGGCAGGCAACTTAAAGTTTTCAGCCTGTCATGGTGGTATAGCCATTTAGTCATTAGGACTTTCAAATGCTGCTTTCCCAGACTGGAATAAATGTGATTCATTTCCTTGTGTGTGCGTACATATTTTAATTAAGATCCCAATACATGTCTCTTCATTCTTAATTATGTTCTTTATGCCAAATTTGTCTATAATACCTAAATTAGTTGTGCCTTTGCTACATTTTATCTAAGTTGCTGTATTCTGACCTTTATAAAGTTACTTTGTCATGTGCATAGCAAATACTCTAGCCAGTTTAACCTAAAAGTTTGGAAATACTGCCTGCAGTTGAATTTCTTACTGTATCTCAGAAAAAAAAACTAGCAGCATAGGTATCTCCTGTTTTGAACATCAACATTTATTTTGTTTCTTGTCTAGACGTACTGGGAAGGCAATAACACTTGTCACAAAGAAAGATTGGAAGGTTGCGTCTGAACTGATTGATATTCTGGAAAGAGCAAACCAAGTAAGAAAAAGCATTACTGAGTAATATTTATATTGGTTCTGGGTTACAACCTGAAACAATTCATGGTGATAGCCTACATACGCTTTTCTTGATGAGTGTCTGTAGTGTCTTGTGGAAAAAAAAGTGGATACTTAAATATCTATTGTCCTGGTTTTTACCTTAGCGATATTTCTCAGAAGAGAGCCAGGAAATTCAATAGCAACCTTCTGCATCCAAAGAAAAAGTTACTAGCATATTCACCCATAAAAGTCTGCAGGATAAAAGGAATTTTTTCCATTTGTGTTTCACTTCTGGACACGTTCCAGAAGCAAACCAGTGTTAATTTGACAGTATAAATAGCAGAAGAAGCTTAACTGTTTTTGAGCTTCTCGTGTACAGATATCACAACTGTCTGCTATTCCAAGGTGTATTTCTTGTAGGTGTTTGTAAGTAGTATGAGAAGTAGGAGTAAATTTGACTTCTTGTAAAAGAACCACACTTCTCTTTATGCTGCCCAGGATATTGGCTGGCTTTCTGGGCTGCAAGTGCCCATTGCCATCTCATGTTAACCTTTGTGTTATCAACACCCCCAGGTCCTTCTCCTCAGGGCTGCCCACAATCCATTCTCTGCCCAGCCTGTATTTGTGCTTGGGATTGCCCTGACCTATATGCATCATCTTGCCCTTGGCCTTGTTGAACCTCATGAGGTTCTCACAGGCCCACCTCTCAGGCATGTCCAGGTCCCTCTGGATAGCATCCCTTCCCTCCAGCATATCAACCACACCACTCTGCTTGGTGTCACCCACAAATTTTCTGAGGGTGCACTTGATCCCACTGTCCATGTCAACAACAAAGATGTTAAACAGCACCAGTCCCGATACCTGAGGAGCACCACTCATCACTGGACACCTGGACATTGAGCTGTGGACTGCAACTCTGCAGTCTGACCATCCAGCCAATTCCTTACCCACCGAGCGGTCCATTCATCAGATTTGAGTCTCTCCAATTAGACAAGGCTGTTGTGTGTGACAGCATCGCATGCTTTACCCAAGTCCAGGCAGATGATGTCAGTTGCTCTTCCCTTTTCCACCAACACTAACCCCATTGTAGAAGGATGTCTTGCAGTACGCATGGCATGCTGTCATATTTTAATGGCACTGAAAATGTTTTTCAGCTGTTCATCATTGCTAGAAGATGCATTTTTATCTAAAATACAAATGTTTTAATTAGCTGCTTATAAGTTGCCCTCAGATATGGTGATGCTGGCATATTGAAAATACACATACACCGTGCTGATTATTTTTGAGTGTATTTCAGTATATTCTCATGTAACAGACTTTTTATCTATGCATCTCTACAGAAAAGCTAATTTAAGAAAAGTAGCAGAAACCAGTTAACAATCTAGTTTGGGAACACAAGTTACGTACCTTTTAAAGTCTAAAAGTTTAGGATTTCTTAAAACTAAGCTTGTTCTTGTGATGCGTTCTTATCAGGTGGTTCCTGATGAGCTTATTTCAATGGCAGAAAGATATAAAAAATTTCAAATGGAAAAAGACATGGAATGGGATATACGAAGACCTCAAAGAAAGCCCCCAAACTAACTAATCCATTGGAGGTACAAAACAAAGTAAGTGATTATATAGTTCGTGTTAGTGTTAGCATCTGTGCACTTGAATTTAGAATTTTCTGTTATTTTCTATATCTGTTTCATTTTAAATAGTGTTTTTAAAAATGCCTTAGAAAAGTAAAATGGGATTAAATTTATATACAAACAAATCTAGTTTTGTGCTTTGACACTATTTTGACTTCAGTCTCAGGAAGGTTAATGTTACAGTTATTTCTTGTGCAATGTGCATAACTTCTAAAGTCATTATATAATGGTTAAAATCAAATATTGTGGGCTTATTTTTTTAATTGTATGTATTACTAATGTAAAAGAATCTTTTTTTTCCTCTTCTTTTCAGAGAACTGGATTAGTGAATGTAAGCAGTGTTTGTCAGTCTGACTTCAAAGTACTGTACTTTCACACTGATATGCCACATCTGCAGGGCATGCAAAAGTATTTCATAGGATAACTTCAGTTTCTGAAAACTGCTCTGTTTTCAGTAACTGATGTCTGCCAAAGCAAGTATTTTATTTCCAAGCTAACACTAAAGGTCATTTTTGTTGAGACTAGTCTCAAGCTTTTTTTGAGAGAAGTCTGCATTTCCTCTGAAAGGAGGAGGGCATAACAAGAAGCATGCATTCATGGCTAGATGAAAAAAGCAGCTTCAGTGTTTCTACTCTGGGGGGTAATTGTCAAGCTTAAGGAAGAAGTGCACAGTTTAGAGTAATGTTAGGAAAGTCATAAAAACCATCTTGGGAAAATACACCTTTGAAGGACAGCTTCCTTTCAGATAACGTTGATTTGTATTTTATGCTTGGATGTCAGGTTCTGTCCCCCCTACTGTTAATGGTAATGGGGCATGTTTTCACTCTATGCAAGCTTCTTGGAAGGGGCTATTCCTATACAAATGATACTTGGTCTGAACTTGGGTTTGCTCAGGTCATCTGAGTAACTGGAAAATTAATAAACTGAGTCTAGTGAGATGAGCGTTTTAGTAAGGTTATTCTCTAAAAGTTCTTCTTCCGTTTCCTCTTCTTTATTTGTTAATAATTGATGTGAAGTCTAGGTTTTGTTTTAGCCTGTAGGTATTGTGCCTTCAAAAAATAGGGTAAAAATACAGACTTTCCTTGGCTCTTTTTAAAACTACATGTTTTTTTTTAAAAAAAAAAAAAAGGCAGCTCTAAAATGCTGTGTATTTATTATCAGCTGCACAATTTTAGTAGTAGAAAATGTTGTAGTCCTTTTTCCTAACATACTTGAGAAAACTGAGCTGAATTCTCTCCAACTCTGAGAGTGTCAGATTCAGGCTACGTTTTGGTTTTGAAAACCTTTTACAGGAAGACTCCTCCTTGATAATGGATGGAAAAGTATATTTTTTCTACAAGAATCTCCACACAGATATTCATTGGCAGAGTAACTTTTGTGTTGGATAATGATTGCTTCCCTTACGAAGTCCAGGGAAAAGGCTAATTTCCAAAGCAATTCTGAAGACTCAAAGATGAATTACTTCAGGAATGTAATATGATTTTGATACTGTATTCTCATTTTGCTCACTGTTGCCAATGATTGCCCTCTGCAAAGCTCTTCATACGCCCACTTGACCTGGAGAAGTAGTTCAGTTTTATGTCTAAGTAATTTCAGTGGCTTTTACAATTCAGTTTTTTCTTTTTGAAAGCAGGAGTGTATTCTGGATATTCTGCAATGGATTTTAATTTTAAATAAAATTGTCAGTTTTCACTTTTAACTATCCTGTCATTGGTGCCTTTATATTTGGGATCATAATTACACCTGTGAAATTGACTGTTGCAAATGCTTATATATGTTCCCTGTATAACTTGATAGTTTGCAGGTGAAATCTGCATATGGATAGGGAAGATAAATACAATTGCAATCAAAAAAAAAAACGGGGAGGGAACTACCTGGCCAGCAGGTGTACAGAGACTGTTATAATGAGCTCACAGGATTCCATGACACACAAGGACTTGGGAGTCTTTATTTATTGAAGATTGTAACTTTATTATAAATTAACGCAAATCACTACTAGCAATAATACTATGATTAATAAGACAAAGAGCTTTTATCCATGTGTGTATTAGTTACTACTAATGCACAAGTGTTTGTGCCTTATATGTAACAAATACTAAGGATACAGTACCAATTAACAGTAGCAGCAATCAGAAATAGAAAGGCAATTTGAGGTAGGAAAGTCAGTACTACAGCAGCAATGATATGTGGCATCAACCAGAATCCCCAGATCCTTTTCTGCAAGGCTGCTCTTCAGCCTCTCATTCCCTAGCTACAAAGAGCTATGAAGCTGGTGAAGGGCCTGGGACACAGGTCACGTGAGGAGCAGCTGAGGGAACTGGGATTGTTTAGTCTGGAGAAGAGGAGGCTCAGGGGAGACCTCATTGATTTCTGCAACTACCTGAAAGGAAAATAAGGGAGCTGGGCCTCTTCTCACAGGTAACTAGTGATAGGACTAGAGGGAATGGCCTCAAGTTGCACCAGGAGGTTCAGATTGGAAGTTGAGACATTTCTTCTCAGAGCAGTCAGGCATTGGAACAGGTTGCCCAGGGAGTCACTGTCCCTGGGCATGTTCAAGGAAAGGTTGGATGTGGTGTTTAGGGACTTCGGTGGTAGGATGATGATTGAACCAGATGATCTTGGAGGTCTCTTCCAACCTTAAAGATTCTATGCAAAGAACAGATATACCCAGGATTGCCCTGTCCCAGGTGCCAAATCTGGCACTTGCTCTTGTTGAACTTCATGTGGTTGGTGATTGCCCAGCTCTCTAGTTAAGATCTCTCTGCAAGGCCTCTCTATCCTCAAGGGAGCAACAGCTCCTCCTAGCTCCTCCATCATCAGCAAACTCAGTGTGCAGACAAGTCCTGTGTCCAAGTCATTTATAAAAACATTGAAGAGAACTGACCCTCTCACCTGAGAAAAGAGACCAACACCCTCCTCTGTGCAACCTCCTTTCAGGTAGTTGTAGAGTGATGAGGTCTCCCCTCAGAAGTCCTGTCTTCCAGTCCCTTCACCAGCTTCATCGCTCTTGCTCAAGGAGCTCAGTTTCTTGTAGGATATATATAATATGTATGGATAATGTACATATATATGCACCCATCTATGTAATGTATTTACAGGTGTGACAATGGTATCTCCAGAATGACTGGTACGAGCTATTCAGCCACACTTGAGGGATGTCCTTTGTTCCCAGGCTGTTATTAGGCTGAAGGTCAATTTCTCAAGTTGGCAGGTGTTTTCTCCTGGGTTTAGCAGTCATTTCATGTCAGGATTTTTCACATTACAGTCGGGTTACCTTCATAACTGTCCCCATCGAATATTAAGTAAAATTTCCAGTTTCTTTTAAAGGTGTGTTTTTGTTTTTCGATAATATCAAACTACTGAGATACAGCTTTAGGTGTTAAACTTGTTTTACAATATGCAGATCTACATGATTTGCTCCCAGATAATTATTGTAAAAAACTTCCTTAATATCCCTGTTGAAATATTGGGAATCTGTTGTTCAATTGGTAGTTTATTTGTCTGGAAAGGAAATTGCTGCTTGCTTTGTCATCCAGGCTGAGCAAGTTGTATTGGGGAATAAAAAAGTGCGGCAGCTGAGAATCTTGCAGACAATGCAGAAAATATCCTAGATAATTCTGAAAACAGTGTTCCAGGTTTTCATGCTGCCAGTCTGTGTCATTTGGCCAAATGACACATGAGTGGAAAAAAGCAGTTTTGACGTGATAGGAACAAAATTTTTCCAATTCTTTTGGATGTTTCATTTTAAGTTTCTCTAGAAGATACTTCAGAAGTTTGAGACAATCCTTCCTGTTAAATAAATAAGAGCTAATTAGGTACCTTCTACGTAGTTAGTTCTAAATGTCTATTTTAGATATTTAAATACACATTATTTATGAAAGAAAATTCCAGCACATTCCAAGTACAAATACAGGCTGGGTGGAGAATGGATTGAGAGCAGCCCTGAGGAGGAGGACCTGGGCATGTTGGTTGATGAGAAGCTTGACATGACCCAGCAGTGGGCTTGCAGCCCAGAAGGCCAATCGTATCCTGGACTGCATCAAAAGCAGCGTAGCAGCGGGTCAACAGAGGTGATTCTTCTGCTCTGCTCTTGTGCGACCCCACCTGGAGTGCTGCGTTCAGCTCTGGGACCCCCAGCACAAAAAGGACATGGAAGTATTGGAACGAGCCCAGAGGAGGGACAAAAAGATGATCACTGGGCTGGAGCACCTCTCCTACAACAACAGGCTGAGGGAACTGGGGTTGGTCAGAGAGGTTAGACTTAAATTAGATATAAGAAAGAAATTATTTTCTTTTGGCGCTGGAACAGGTTACCCAGAGAAGCTGTGGCTGCCCCATTCCTGGAGGTGTTCAAGGCCAGGTTGGGTGGGGCTTTGGGCAACCTGGTCTGGTGGGAGGTGTCCCCGCCCACGGCAGGGGAATTAGATGCATTAAGGTCCCTTCTGACCCAAACCATTCTGCGATTCTTTGAAATAAAATATTCTTACTCTAAAAGAATGTTTTCAATAAAATTTTAAAAAAAATGCAGCGATAAGGTGGATAACCCTAGAAGCATCATAGAATCATAGCGCTGTGCTTGCATGATAGTGTCCCTGCTGCAGATACTGCTACCAGTGTAACGTGAACTTGGAGCACTGCTGAAGATTAGAGCTGCGCTTTGAGCTTGGATTTACACTGAAGGCAGTACCACTGCCTTCCTGTGGTACTCTTGTGAGTTGAAGAGGTGTAGTTCAATTCATTGCTAGGCAAGGACATAGCACGTCTGACACTGCTCATAAAGCAAAGATAAGGAGTTCTGTATTAGTTCTCTTGTGACTTTCTTGATTCTGTGAAGGATTAAATAAACTGCAAAGTGGTTTTGCCATAAAGTAGGTTCGGTAGCTGATGCAGTTTTTTTCTCTTCAGAGAAATGTGGGAACCAGGTTTTACTAGAGTGAAAAATCATTTATTGATCTTGATCCCATTCAGCAGTTCTTTTCTCAACATCATTTAATAAATTGCTTTGCCATGAACTGTAATTTGCTTACAAAGCTCAGAAAGCTGAGTAATCAGACTTTTGAGCTAATTTTTCTAAATAGGACTGACTTTAGGAAAGATTACTTGGCAAGTCAGATCTCTTTGCTTTGAAAGGCAAATTTGGAACAGAAATCTGCAATGTAGTTTGTTTGTTTCCATCTCTAAGTAAATGCAAGTCAGATGTTCAATGAGTACCTGCAAGCTTGTACTACTCTAGAACAGTGATGCAAGAATTAATGCTTAAAATTCTTACTCTTGCTCCGTGTTAAGAATAATTACTCCTAGACCAAATTCTTTTATGTTAAACTGAAACAGTGCTGGGCAATATTAAGGCTCAAACTAGCTTAACGTAAAATATCACTGTGAAATACCAACCTACAACATTTTGCTCCATCGGTTTCACAGCATGTCTTTATGCTGCCATGGTTGTTCATCATGGCCTTTTCAATATGTGAGAAGGAGAGACGCCAGGTGTTTCCTAAAGTGGAATACAAGATCGACAAATGATTACACAGCAGTAAATATGGGTATAACTAGAAAAAAAAAAAAAAAAAAAAAAAATTAAAACTGACAATTTAAAATATCAACAATTTCTTCTCACCTAAAAAAAAATTCAGCAGTTACTAAAATGAGTTAACTCCTCAATTCCCCAGCCACTCCATACAAATAAAATTGTAATGTTACAGGCCCTAGTTAACTGCCTGGATGCATTCATTATATTCTCAAGGATATTTGGCTTAGTTTTTTAAAATTAAGCTTGATTCTGAACTCTCTGGCATTTGTTGAACATCATATGGGGAATAATTACACTGCTTACAGAAATCTAGTACCTCTCAATTTCTGTTCTGTATTATTGGCTTTATTGCTTAACCATTTTGGAATCAACACATCGTGATGATTGGTTTAAATTTCTTAGTGCAAGTAATCCACTTCTGAGCTTGTCTCGGAAAATCATTTTTTTTTTCTGGTAATGTTTCTTAAAACAATGACTAATACAGCTCAGCCCCTTATTTCTAAAACACCAACATTCATTTTTGTCTTCCTCACTTAAGTTACACTGTTTCCCTACCTGTTTGGTTTGATTACTATTTGCATTTAATTTTCAGTGAGAAAGAGTAAAGCAGCAGTGAGTTATTTGGCACTGTTAAGATAGGTATCCTCACTTATAAAAATACCCAGCTGCCAGAACTCTTTTTTGCTGAAACCATCGGTTCTCATAATGCAATGCCAAGTCGGGATGTTTCTGCAAACTAACGTAGGCTTGGTGTAACAGTCCTCTAGGAAAAAAAATAATAATAATAGCAGTCACGTTGCAGCCATATTAGATTTCAATGAGAAGTAATGTATCATGCTAAAAAAGTAGAGTTTGCTTCCTGCTGAAGTACAGAACTTCTGAGTGCTACTAACAGGGATGTTCTGTGTCTTTTTAGAAATCGCTTTAATTTATTTTCCTTATAAGTGAGTGGATGTTGCTGTTTAATACAGCACTAGCACAGGGAAAATACATATGCCTGCATTTGATTTAGTAGATTGAATATAATACTGTTAGAATCTGTTACTGTACAGTCCGCAAAGCAGTTTTGGTTTTAGATTTCAGCACAGGACAAGCAGTGTCCCAAATCTGATGTTTTAAAGAGGGGTTTCAAAGATGGTCTGGCTACATCCAGGATAAATTAAAGCTCAGTGTACCTTGATGGCAGAACACTGAACAGAATTTGGATACCCTTTTTATGACATTTATAAGCGATCAAGTTGTAGAGAAGATATTTCTTAACTTAGGCTTATTGTATGTATTTGAAGTACCTCTTAGAACCTTTTCTTTTTTGTTTTGCTTGGCTACTAAATAAATCGGTTTATTTCTGAGCTCTCTCCTGACTTTTCTTCCTAGCCACCGTTCAATGTTGAGGCCGTCCTGAGTGCTGGGAGGCCAGCTCTGCTGAACTTCCAAAGCCAAGATGATGTCCACTGATATTTCTGCTGAAGACTTTTTGATCAGTAGAGTTATTGCAGGACTTCCAGCCTTCTTCCTTTTCACAGTTACTTCCACATCTACTAACAAAAAAAATACATATATTTTTTTCATGTTAGAAGAAGCATTTTTTGAAGATAAGGTGCTTACTGAAAGGTATTTATAATCAGTCAGAAGTCTCAAGTGCTTTATCCTATAGGATTTGTGAAATGAATATGGATTTTTAAAACATTAAGGAGGCCAGTTGAGGCCTCCATCCACAAAATAAGGAAAATTTCTCTTGACCTGAAGATGTTGCCTTTTTTTTTTTTTTTTTTTTTTTAAGTATTCTTGACTCTATTTGAGATGTCTTAGCAATTTGAGATGTCATACCAATGCTTTTTAATGAACAGTTTCACAATGGAAGACATTTAGACTGAAGTGATTTGGCCATGACATAGCAGAAGGCTTCTGCGAAAAAGAGCACCCTAAAAAGGGATACATGTTATAGACAGATATGAAATAATATTAGCTAATTCCTTATCTGACTTAGGTAGTATAATTGGTTTTGCTGCCAGTTCAGCAAATAGTCCTTTGTATAAGGCAGACAGGTTCAAAATTAATAGGTTTTGTAGGCAGCGCTACACATGACATTTTTAGCATTGCTGTGTGAAACTTGTTCACGCAGTACTTACCTTTAATGTTTTTTACTTCTTCTTTAATAATTTTTCTTAGTGCTGTAAGCATTTTAACGGCTGATAATTTTCCATCTTCATCTAAAAACCTGTTCAAATACTTTTCCTTTGGATTTCTTTTGAATGTTAGATAATAGTAGGCTCCAGTGTCATCACACTCATCTAGCTGAATTCTCGTGATAGGCATTACAAGCATGATGTCAAACTCATTTGGCTCGGATATCTGCAAAGTACAAGAACACCGTATTAAACGTGCAACTTTGGCTTTATTCTCTTCAGGCTTGTACCCCACCTGAGGTTTTACCTGGGAATGCCTTGGTGCATTTGCCACGTCTGGCATGAAATAGGAGCTTATTTCTGGTGGATTCCTATTACAGGATTGCTGTGGAGAACAGCAATGTCCTGACGTCCCCACTGTCCCTTTTATAACTTACTGAGTTTTTAAGAGACTTTTGGGATTCCTAAACCGCTCTAAGTGCCAGATGAGTTCTCAGTTGTATCCCTTTTGCACTCAGGAACCAGCTGCGAGGAAACAAAACGCGTTGCCGTGCCTGGAGCTGCGTTAGGAAGCCGTCCCCGGGTGCGCAGGGGGGCAGCCCTGCCGCTCGGGCCCAGCCCCGCGGCCGTCCCGCCACCCACCTTGACGCGCTCGTAGTAGCTGCCGGCGCCCAGCCTGCCGATGGAGCCGAAGCCGCCGTCCCTGCCGCGGATGGCCTGTATGAGGTGCGACACCACCTGGTTCACCAGCCCCGACGCCTCGGACACGTCCCGCCGGCCCAGGCTGAGCTGCGACAGCACCCCCCGCAGCCTCAGGGGGTGCACCGCCGCCGCCTCTCCGCCTCTCTCCGCGGATCCCCCCCGCCGCCTCCCTCCGGCTGGGGCTGCCCTGGCGGGATGGCCGCGCCCGGTGGCAGCGGGGCCGCCTTCCCTCGGCTCTCCGCCGGCGGAGGAGCCGCGCCCGGCGGTGCTCCTGCGCCGCACCGCCCGCTGCCGGCGCTCCGCGGGGCCGCCCGCGCCCTCCATGAGCCGCGCTCCGGGTTCCTCTTCCAGGCGGCGCCGAGGCGCGCAAGGAACCGAAAGTCCCGCCGGGCGGAGGGGCCGGGCCCAGCCGAGCCGAGGCGCCGCCCTCCGCGGTGCCCTCCAGGAGCGGCCGGCGGCCGCCGAGGGGCGCCCGGGCGCCGCGGGACGTGGCGGCTCCGCCGGGCCCCCGCTTCCCGTTCCGGGGGCCGTGCCGTGCCCGCGGGAGCCATGTTGTGCCGCAGCCGCTGGCGCCGCCTGGCGCTGCCGCCGGCACCGAGCCCCGGGCCCCGGCGGGCCGGCAGCGGGGCCGCACCGGGCTACGAGGTGGTGGTGATCGGCGGCGGCCATGCCGGGACCGAGGCGGCGGCGGCGGCTGCTCGCGGCGGGGCCCGCACGCTGCTGCTCACGCACAAGATCGGCACCATCGGTACCGGCACCGGGCTGGGTTAGGGGCGGCTCGGGTTCTCCTGCGCTGCCCCCCCGGCCGCTGACGGCTCTTTCCCCGTGTGCTCCCCGCAGGCCAGCTGTCCTGCAACCCGTCCTTCGGCGGCATCGGCAAGGGGCACCTCGTCAGGGAGGTGGACGCCCTGGACGGCTTGTGCGGCCGCGTGTGCGACCTGGCCGGCGTGCACTACAAAGTGCTCAACCGCTGCAAGGGGCCGGCCGTCTGGGGGCTGCGGGCGCAGGTGGACCGCGGCCTCTACAGGGACAACATGCGGGTGAGAGAGGGATGGGGGTGATGGCAGGGGGTGGTGGCAGGGCTGCGCCGGGCCAGGGGGTACTGAATCTGTCCCCAGATTAGGATATCATAGAACCATCCAACCATTAAGGTTGGAAAAGACCTCCCAAGACCATCTGGTCCAACCACCCCGCTGCCACCAATGTCACCCACTGAACCATGTCCCTAAGCACCATGTCCAGCCTTTCCTTGAGCACCCCCAGGGACGGGGACTCCACCACCTCCCTGGGCAACCCCTTCCAGTGCCTGACTACTCCTTCTGAGAAGAAATGTCTCCTCATTCCCAACCTGAACCTCCCCTGGCGCAACTTGAGGCTGTTCCCTCTAGATCAGACTAACAGAAAGTAGTGCCAAACAAACATTAAGGAAGCCTGCTCCGTTAAATACTCTCGTAAGGGTCTCAGTTCTGCAGTGTGTGAGGATATTTGAAAATTAAAGCACGTGGAAAAAGGAGAAACATTGATCCGAGGACTGCAAAAAGTTGCAAAGGAATCCTAGTTCCTTAGCTGATAAATAAAATACGATGTTACTGACACACGTTAAGGACGTCAAAAATTTTTTTTTTCTGTTTTGGAAACTTAATCTAAAATATATTTGTTTTTATATCACATTTATATTTGAGAAGAGAAGTGCAGGTGGTGGTGATGTGGCTTTTTGCAGAGCTGGACGTTGTCTGCAAGAACCCATTCTGTAGGGGGCCCTGCAGAAATAGGGCAGTGCTGCCTTGCATTTTTGCAAGTACTCTGTGGTCAGGTGAGATGCCCCACAGAGCAGTGGGTAGGATGATTAGCTGGTCTCACCGTGTGTGCCACCAGCTCCTGCTTCTGTCCCATAGCACCCCATTAACAGCTGGGACCCCCATCCACCTGCTGAGGTGGAGCAGGGTCAGCATCAAGCTGGGAACAAGAGCTCCAGTGTAGAGGGGTCCCAAGACAGGATATATCAGCAACCTGTTAGGATACCTATATACTGCTTTAAAACAGCAGGATTGGTGTTGCAGAGTATTTGAAGAGAAAATCAAGAACAATTACTAGTTTTAAAATGTGGGCTTGTTCCTTGGAATTTTCTCTGTGTATTTGTGTGCTGGAATATTAGAATATATTAGCCAAAGCTGCAGTATTAGGATGAATTATAGAAGATGACACTTTTTTTTGACATCTTCCTATTAAAATTAGATGCCTTTGAGGCTGGTGCTTTAATGCAGTATAGATTGTTGAAGCTCAGTGTAGTTTTTAAAATCTCTCTAACATTTTATATACATTCCAGTGTTCATAAACAAGTAGTTTCTTTTGAGTTTAAACTCTGTAAATGGAAAGTTCTACTTAATAAATCAGGAACTGGTACAGTAATTGAATGTCTGTCAAGTGGCCTGATAAGAGTGGGAAAGGGAAGAAGCTGACATATTTTGAAAATTGGCAAGATGTGGGACTGTTGAAATGTCTCAGAACTTCCTAGATGTTTGCAGTAACTCCTTTCATGACAGAAAGAAATCCTTAACACACCACTGTTGACAGTTCATGAGGCATCTGTGGAAGATCTTCTCTTGACAGAACCAGAACCAGACCATCCTGGGAAGTGCCGAGTCAGAGGAGTCGTTCTGGGTATGTGCAAGCAGCTCCATAAGCACCATCAGTTACTTTACACTAAGAGCAGCCTGCAGGGTAAACACTTCTGAGCCAGCAGTGAGAAAGTTGAATTAGCCAATAGGCAAATTACACCCCATTAGGCTGGGTGTAAACTAAGCCTAACTTAGTATCTCTAACACAATGAAAAACATGACTGGTTGGGTATTGAGAATTCAGATACGTTTAAACTTCTCCAGACTCGTGATTCTGAATTCCACGCGGCATTATGAAATTTTACTTGGCAAACAGAGTACGCTGCAGACGATGTTTCTGGACAGTAGTGTCCTATTACTAGCAGTCTCGTGGTTTGTTACCACTCGCTGGTCTAGTAAGCAGGCCTTCCAGAATAAAGGCCTGGACAGGAATTTTTCCCAGGAGTGGGATTTCTGTATTTGGTTAACACACTTAGGAAAATAATAAAAATATGGGAGTAACTGTATGTGCCGCTTATGATAGTTACTGTTATTCATGCTGTTGAAATACTGATTTTTGTCAAATAATAAAAGCTGCATAAGCCCTTGGTGGACAGATAGTCTAGTTCTAGACCAGCATACCAGGGCTTCGTTGATTGTGAAGTTTATGCACCTCTGAAAACTTGTCATTTCAGGGGATGGGAGCACAGTGCACGCAGGGAGTGTCATCCTGACCACGGGCACGTTTCTGAGGGGCATGATCCACGTTGGACTGGAGAAGCATCCAGCTGGGCGCCTAGGGGATCAGCCATCTGTCGGGCTGGCGCAGACGCTGGAGAGACTGGGATTTGCCGTGGGCAGGTTGAAGACAGGGACACCGCCCCGGCTTGCCAAGGACACGATTGACTTCAGTGGCCTGGAGGAACGTACAGCTGACAATCCCCCTGTGCCGTTCAGCTTCCTCAGCAAGGCTGTGTGGATCAAGGTGGGGTAGCACACGTCAGATGCACGTGTAGCCAGGGAGTGACTCGGGGTGGTTCTGGGAATGTCACGCTGAGAATCCCCCAGGGAGCTGATGTAAGGGATTTTCATGGCTGGGAAGGTGAGCTGGGCAGTATTCTCCAAACTAGAAGCGTTAAGTTTCTGAGGTTTTCCACACAAAGGAAAAAATTGCTTGCTCACTTTTCAAAGCAAGTACCTTTTTCCTCTTGCTGCCCAACCTGAGGACCACTTTATTTTTACAGTGAGAAGTGCATGAAATAGGGTGTTGTTAGCAGTATTCTTCCCATGATGGGTAAATATGTGGTTTACAAAATACAGCTGGTATCAGACCAGTATTGTGGATATTGATCTCTTGCTACCAAAGCACTAGAATAACAGGTTAAAATATTGGAAATAGGGATCAGTAGTAGCGTTGACCAGGAGACAGAAAGGATGGAGTTACCCACTGATTTAAGGGGTGACATGTTAACAGTAAACTAAAACAAGAAACTCAATTTCCCAAAGAAAACTGCAAAACATTCTTACATAGTGTGGCCAAACAGCAGCAAATTAAGTATAAAGACTTAATTTGTCCCAAAGTATATAGGAATTGTCCTACTATAATTGAGAGGTTGAGGATGTGATATCACTTGAAGTCATAGGTATTTGTAGGATAGATGTTAAGGAGTTGAAGTGCAACATTTATTACAGTCTTGAATGTAAGTCTATTAACCTTTTTTCCAGAAAAAAATAGTGAAATATTCTACATAGTGTTTTTCTTTCCAAAGTTTGAATTTTCCATGCTAATTGCAGGATTTTGAGAGGTTTCTTTAGTCTTCAGCAAACTTTTTAATTGAGTGGTGGCTGAAGAGTCAGCACTTACTCCTCCTCTTCAGAGCTTTGAGTTGCTGTGGTTAATGGGAATGCTGTGATAGAATCTGTTGTTTTAATAGGAATATCCATCCGGTAATTAGGAATGCAGGATAGGACTCAGATTCTGGACTCCCAGGTTGTATTCTTGGTCTGCTTTTGGGCATATTGCTCAAGCTCTCTGATTACTCTCATTCTGTATGTGCAGTGGAACAGCACAGGAACTGAGAACAAGCTGTCCAAGTTTGGAGGTCCTCAGAACAGTGCTGTTCAGTAAGAACGCAGGGTGTTGTGACTGGATTACCTTAAAGCAAGCTTTGGCCTCTTTCAGCCGGAAGATCAGCTGTCATGCTACCTGACTTACACTAACCTGAAAGCTCAGCAAATTGTTCAAGATAACCTCCACCTGAACAACCATGTGAGGGAGACAACAAAGGGTCCCCGGTAAGTACGTGGCGCCATATGAGGCTGTCAGTGGTGGGAGCTGACAGTCTCTCTGAAACTGTGCATCTGCCTTGTTTTGCTTCTGGAAGATTGCCTTTTCTCCAGATCAGATGATGCTTGTGGCAATTTCATGTTGCAGATACTGTCCCTCTTTGGAAGCAAAGGTTCTGCGCTTCCCAAACCGTGAGCATCAGGTGTGGCTGGAGCCTGAAGGCTTGGAGTCCAACGTCATTTACCCCCAAGGCCTCTCAATGACACTGCCGCCTGAGCTCCAGGAGCAGGTGATCAAATCTATCCGAGGCTTGGAAAAAGCCAAGATGTTACAGCCAGGTGAGGGGTGCAGGTAGTTGTAAATCTGTATTTCACATTGGTTACCAGCTAATAAAAAACAGATTTTGTTTAGACAGTAGCAAGCCAAGGTAAATATGAAACAAAATTAGAATTTATTCTTGGATGCAGAGATTTTTTCTTGGTTATTTTTAGATTGTAAATAAAAAGTGGTAAACTCAGTCATTCTGCCCCACTGATTGCTGTTGTTCATAGAACAGAGACCTTCAAAATCCCTCACTTAAGATCTCTCTTTTTCTTTGTCCTAGGCTATGGGGTGCAGTATGATTATTTAGATCCCCGTCAGCTGACTGCTTCTCTCGAGTCCCGTCTTGTTCAGCGGCTCTTCTTTGCAGGCCAGATAAACGGCACTACAGGCTATGAAGAAGCTGCAGCTCAAGTAGGTGAATCTGATGGTGTGGACTCTGTGCTCAGGAAGGGATATTGTCTTGGTGTTTGTCCTTGATACGCAGTCATGGCAGGCCCATCTTGTTCTAATGACATGTTCTTATTGTTGTTGCTCGCCCTGATTCCATGGAGACCATGCAGTGGGTATAACTGAAAATGTGGGAAATGTCTCTAGGTTTGTCAGCAGGGGCCAAGAAGCTCTTCAGACAGTTGTCGTATCACAGGGGAGATACTGCCTGGATTACTAGCCCCAATTACTCCTTTTTCCAAGGTGCAGCAGGAAGCACGAGTCCTCAGAGGCAGACGTGCTGATATTCTAGCCATGAAGACACCGGTAAATGTTTTTTTTGTTTTGCTTTCTGTCTGTCCAGGGTGTGATTGCTGGCATCAATGCATGCCTACGGGTTCGTGGCAAGCCCCCTTTCATTGTCAGTCGCACAGAGGGCTACATCGGTGTCCTGATCAATGACCTTACCACGCTGGGCACCAACGAGCCGTACCGCATGTTCACCAGCCGCGTGGAGTTCCGCATGTCCCTCAGGCCAGACAATGCCGACGCCAGGCTTACCCTCAGAGGTATTTTCTTAGGGTGGCTCTTGCAGTCAGCTGCGCTGCCGGGTTGTAGACCTCATTCCCATGTGCCGCCTGTCTCTGCAGGTTTCGAGGAAGCTGGGTGTGTGTCACAGCAGCGATACAAACAAGCGATGAAGATGAAGGCTGCTTTGGAGGATGGAATTGCAACACTGAAATCCCTTCAGTTCAGTATATCCAAATGGTCCCAGCTAATACCAGAAGTTCGCCTGAGTAGCAGTCGAAGGTCACCTATGAGGTAACGGTTTCAGCTGAAGCCTTTTTGTCTGACCTGCTCTAGGTCAGCCTTCCTGAAGCTGTCAATACTCCAAGATTACCGCTTTATCACCTTTGGGGGGCTCACACCTGATCTTTGCCTATAGAAGAAGCGTGATATTGGGGCTTTTACTGTGCCACTACTCCTGACACTGACTTAGGCTCCTAAAGAGTACTCTGCTGGCCCAGTCAGTGCTTGCTGTCTGCATTGAGAGTGTCACCAAATGGTGGCAGTTTTGCAGTGGGTTGCTGCTTTGCTGAAAGCTTGATAAAGCAGCAGTGTAACTTTTATGCTAGTGTTAGTTGGTGGCTGTTCTTCAACACAAGGGTCCTTGCTTACTGTACCCATCTTATATCTCACCTTATCTTTTCTGTTTTAAACCAGTGACTAAGATGTCACTGACTCAATTTGTTTGAAAGGCTCTCCTTAATGCCCTTACTTGGTTTCTTCTATCTTGCTGTTCATATTTCCTAACAAGCTGATGGGGATCTAAAAATCATACTGCACTCTATAGCATATGACCAAAAAAAAAAGATCTTAAGTGTGAGGGATTTTGAAGATCCCCGTTTATCAATAACAGCAGTTAGTGCAGCAGAATGACTTAGATTATAAATAAAAGTTGATAACCTAAAAACAACCAAGGAGAGTTGAACTGCTCATCTGTGGGTCAAGAGAAAGTAGTAGGGAGGTGAGCTGTGCTCTGCAGTTGTTCTGGTCTATGCCTCACCTTGAAAAGTTTTAGTCGGGAATGATGCAAGTAACAGTACTTCCTACATAAAAAAATCTACTCTTGTTCTCCACAGTGCCTTTGACATGCTTCAATATCCAGAGGCCAACATGGAGATTCTGGCAAGGGCTATCCCAGAACCCCTGAGAAAGTTTGCTGAATGTAGAGAACTCTCAGAGAGACTGAAAATAGAAGGTAAAGTACAAGGGTTACGATAACCCAGCGGGGTCTGTGTGGGGTTTGTTTACTAACAGGAGAGCAAAGCAGTTCATTGCTGTGTGTTTCATGTTGCTGTTCAGTGAAGTGAAGCATTCTTACCAGAGCATGTATGTATTACCATAGGCTACAGTCGTTTCTGAGTGCCTGTGTTTCACTTTGTGGGGTCACATCAATTATTTGTGTTCACTCTCGGGTTTTTCCTCTTCACTGCTCCCTCATATAGACCATCCTCTCCTGGAAGAAGAGGAAAAGCTAATCTGTGTAATTCCTGTACCAAACTAAAAAGTATGATTATTTCCAAAGTAGTGATGTGAATTAGGCTCCGTAATCTGTGAGGCTAGAAGCTTCCTCAGTGCTTTTGATCATCTTGATGGAGTTGTTCTTTCTGCTTCCAAGAATTTCTGGAAGTGACTTCTTTCATGTGAATGTCTATATCTTGTCCTCTTATTTCCCTGATTGTCCATCACAGCTTCTTATGAGTGGTGTGTAGTCAACCAGCAGCAGGAAATAGAAGAAGTGCGTCGAGATGAAGCCCTCCAGCTGCCAGAGGACCTAGATTACTTTGCTATTGATGCATCACTGTCAACAGAGGTGCGGGAGAAACTGAACTCTAACCGTCCGCAGACGGTAAGTCACTGGGCCACAGCAAGGCTGAACAGCAGCGAAATCCCTTCTGTGTCTTCCCAAGGGACATGGGTGTGCGAGGAGAATCAGGGAAGGGAATACCCAAAGCTTTTGATCTCATTTCTGTCTGTCTTCAGAATCTAGGTTTGTTTTAGGTTAACTTGTTTTTGTTTCTACATGCAGATTGGTGCAGTCAGCCGCATCCCTGGAATTACGCCAGCAGCTATTGTTAACCTGCTAAGATTTGTGAAAAGCAAACACCAGAAGGCAGAGAAGCTAAAAGCTTTTCCTCAGACTGATAAGTGTTTACCAGGGAAAATGTACTCAGAGAAAGCAACTTCCCAAACACAGATTTCAGCAGAGCTTTCTGAAGAGGAGCTGGAGAGTACTTTTGTTAAAACACCTTTGTGAGAAGCATTCACCTCCTGCTAGAGTACATGTCAAGATCACCTGTGCTCACCTTAGCATCGTCACAGATAAAAATGATGTTGGCTGGAGCCAACAAGATGCAGGAATTTCCTTTAAAGCTTTGCTTCTGTAGAAGATGTCAGATCATCAAAACCTGTCGTAAAGCATCGTGGAAACGACTGCGTTTTGCTCTTTTGAAATGAGGAAGAAATGTTACCAAGCGTGAACCCACATTAGCGCAAGAGGATTTGAGCTGGAAAGTGCTCCACTGACTCTGGTACTGGTGCTTAGAGCTGTGCAGTGGCTCCTGCCTGATGGTTTAGTGTGATGTTAACCAACAGGAAACTCTTGGCTAGGAACGTGTGCTCCATACAAACAGTAAAACCTGTGTAGGAGGTCAGCTGAATGTAAATGCTGTATCATGTTTTTTTCTTATTCGGCTTTAAAATAAATAAAGCTTGTCTTGAAACTTGGTGAAGAGCTTGGTTGTTGCTTAGCAAACTAGAAATTTTCTCTGAGCTTGCAGTTACTTTCAGTAGAGCCCTGGCAATTCATCTGGTCACAGTTCACACACAGATAAAGTACAGAGGTGGTGCTAGATTCACTGCAAAGCTGGTGAAGGCAGCTGGAGTGAGACTGCCTCGGCCAGGGTGCTGAGCAAGGCAAGGGGCTCGTTGTGAACCTGTGCCAACTCCAGGCAGCGTGCTGACTGACAGCCTGCTGTGCTGGAGGCCAGAGCAGCGAGGGGCTCTGCGGCCCAGGGAAGCAGGACCAGTGATCGCTCATCAGCACTGGCCCTGCAACTGGCAGTAACAATTTGCATCTGAACAAGATCAGTTGGTTTGTCACGTGTGGTCAGGAAACACAGTCAAGCTGTTGCTGTGCACCTACTGAATCCTTGCCTGATTTAGCAGCGGTCTCTGATGCTGGTAGTTATTTTTGCTCAAAATAAACTTAATGCTGTACTTTTATGCAAACACACCTTATTTCCTTTTAAATCCTCAGCATTCTCTGAATTGAATGGGCAAGCAGGCTTGGAAACAAGTTCTGTGGGAGTTAAATATAGCTATCATTTTGAAATTACGTTCTGGACTGTTCTCTATTTGCTCTGCATGAGTGGTTCCTTTTCTGTCCTTTTTGTTGACAGAAATCCTGTCATGCAGCAGGAGGATGGGCAGAGCTTACAGAGTTGTTTGGGGAATCATCTGCCCTCCTAAATGCGTCGCTCTGTCACCAGCTCTTGGCTTGTACGGAACAGCTTTAGGCAAATGATCTGTAGGCTGGTCTTCGTGTCAGAATGGTTCAGAAAAGCAGTGCAGCTGCCCCTTTATGGCCTACTTTCAGCTTTATTGGCTCAATTACTTCAGCCCTTTAAGCCTCAGGTTTAGTGTAAGGAAGGCAGTTACACTTTCTGTGGTGTAACTCAGGCTCCAGATTTGGAGTTCTCAAAATTCTGCTGTGGGAATCCAAAGAAGCCCCGATTCCCTTCTCTGCCTGTTCAGCCAGTTCAAACCAGCTAAACTGCTGATTGAGAGTCTCTTGCTTTGCTCAACACAGTGCCTTTGCATTTTGTCCATTTTTGATGTACCTATGTCTGTAAAAACTTAGGTGTGTTTTTTACAGACAAAGAAGGAAGTCCTGTTGACACTTTCTTCCTCTCACTTTTAAAAAGATTGTGCAGTCTCAAACTGCATTTCCTAGCTCTTGTCAGCAGCTGCCTGACAGGAAAACCTTGCATCCATTCATGCCTGTTTTTAAAGGCAAGCTCCTCGTACCCTGCTACAAAGGCAAATGATTTCACCTAGTGCCAAACTTATTTTATTTCTGTGTTACAAAAGACTTGGTTCTGCTCTTGCACTCACCAGTGTCAATCAAAGGGAGATTACACTAAGCTAAGAGGAAGAGGCAGAAAGAGTGAGGTTTTGATCTTCTTTCTTTTAGCTATTTAATAATGCACAGCTGTGGTCTAAGAGGTGGAAAGGGGGAGAGAATTAACTTGGGGGTAAAAAAAAAAAAAAAATGAAGGTAGAAGTCCATTGCTTTCCAGAAGGTCTTTTAACAACTGTTCTATTTCAATATGAAGTGGGTCCTTGGCCACTGGTAACCTGCCTTGCCAAGACACCCGTGGCTGAACAATGTCTGTACTCACTGCAGTGTAAAGCCTTGCACGTGCACAAGTTTGAGGACTGGCTGTTCCTCAGGTGTTAGTTGTTTCATTTATGTAGGGCTTGCTGTATGTAGCATGCTTGTTGAACAGTTCTTGTCTGAGAAGATTTTTAACATTAACTGAAGTCCTAGCTGTAAGTAAACAGTTCTATTTGTTTTCTAAATAAATGCAGGCACAGAAAGGCTAAATAATCTGCTGCAAATAGCATGGGCAGATAAACTGCAGACATTGTGCCGTTTGCTTTCTAACTCACCGCTGAAGACTTGTTACAAGGCACAAGGCTTGGTTTTTATGTGAAGACAAAGCGAGCTTAGAACCTCGCAGCTCCTGTGGTCTTGCTGAGCTTGGCAGGGTGGGAAGGGCAGGACCAGCTTGTCCTTAACATTGATGTCTGTTTGTTTTTCCTGGGTTGTGCTGCAACAAACTGCACTTCATGCTCCTGTAAAGCATGCTGTGACCAGAAAAGCAGGGAGGGTAGGATGCATGAGGCTGGCCTAACTCATTTGCACATACCAAGGGTCTCTTTGTTCCCTGTTTCAATGTGATTAACCTTTTTTTTTTTTTTTCCCTTCCTGCAGAACACAGGCCAGTTTTTGCTGAGCATTTCCTCAGATCTCTACCACTCTACCTTGTACCATATTTTCAAGACAACTGTTGGTTCCTCTTCTGTTCAAGCTTTCATTTCATATAGTACTTGAATGTCACCTGCCCAGTTTCTTTATTTTTGTCAGGAAGATGGCAGCAGTAGAAAACTAGGAAGCTGTGTTTTGCCAGGAGACACTAAAAGCTGTTGTCACACAATCTTTGATGGTCACCCAGCTGCTGTAAACAGTGGTGGTTTTTCTAAGTGGCTCTCCTTAGTCCTCCATTTTGCAGGCCCTTGCAAGTACCTTGCACTTGGGTAAGAAATGATCTTCACTTGCACTCATTGCATATGCTCAGGAGTTTAATGGCTTGGTTACCTCTACCTCCTGGTTGTGCTTCTCTACTCAGTGATGGGCATCCCAAGATCACAGTTGTTAGTGGTTGAAGGAGGAATTTGCTCTCCCTGAGGAGCTGCTGTTTCCACTGGGGAGGTGCTGTCTGGGCTTCCTCCTGTACCATGGTCTGTGTCGTGCTTGTTTGTGTTTCTTTCTATGGCTCCACAGGGCTAGTGAGAAACAAAACGTCTTTCCCCTCTGGTGCTGGAGGTTAGTGACAACCGTTCTTCAGGAAGGTAGGAGACTGCAGCTGCTATTACAAAATGAGCAGAGGGAAAAAAGGGATTGATGCTTCATTTTCTATAGTTTTTACCACAGGGGTGCTTGGGGGGCTGAGGGGAGAGGAGGATATTTTTCTTTCTATTATTTTCATAAACTTCTCCACAGGCTTAACTGTGCGTGCATAAGTTTGAGGGAGGAGATAGATGTGGCTTCCCATCAGACTCTCTGACTCCACAGTCACCATCATCTAGTGACCAAATGTGGAACGTGGGCCTTGTCCTCTGTGCTGGGGAGTCCAGCGGTGGCAAATATTCCAGCCTAAAAGCCAAAGGCTGCAACTTCATCGCCTCTTGGCATGCTTAAGTCTAGATATGTTGACAGGCTGTGGTGTCTCCCTGGGGTTGTGAACCACAAACTCGGATGTGCCCTTGTGGGCAGCTTCCTCAGCAGGGTCCCTGTAGCAGCAGCTCCCCCCGTGTCCAGCAAGTCTGCAGAGCCACCCTGAGTGAGCAGCACACTGCTCCCCAGGGGAGCACGATTTAGGGAAGGCTGATGCTGTGGTGGAGGTGGATGAAGTGAAGGGTGAAGGCTTTCATTTCTAGCATCTTTTGCACCTCCTTTTGCACCTCCCAGCGCAAGCCCCAGGAGGCATGTTTTCAGGCACCGCTGGGGACTGATAAGCACACGCTGTTCTTGTTCCACGTGAATCAAAGCTTGATGTGGTTGACTGGCGAGCAGGCATGGAGCCAGATGGGAATTGAGCTCTCCTTGTGACTTACAGAGCAGCAGGCAGTGAGGGGAGCTGGCAGCAGGCTTGTGACGAGTCGCCTCGGTTGCTAATTTTGTGTGGCTTAACTTGAAAAGTGCCGTGTGTGGCCAGTGTCGCAAGCGTATGGGATTTTCAGAGTCACAAGTAGAAAGGCTGCCGGGGCCGGCAGTGCTGAGCCAGCTGCTTCGGTGAGGGTTTGTCCTTGTCCCATGGCACCTGGCAGGACTTTGTTCAAGCCACCACCAGCCGGCTCGGTGACACTGCCTGGAGCTGGTGGGTGTTGGGTACAGACCAACTCTGTGGTCTCAGACCTCCTCGTCTGTGTGGAGATTCCTGGGATTCCTGCCCCGAAGTGAGGTGTGGGCACTATCCTAGCAAAGAGGAGGCTGTGGTGGAGCAGAGAAGTTCTGCTCTTGTTCAGGTTTGCTGTATCCTTTCCCCTGGTCCCCACGAACATACATACATCCCATTCCTTCTCTGAGCAGTGCTGTTCATAAATGCATCATCAGACTGATAAAACTCCACAGTTCATAACTCTATCAGCAGACTGCATAATGCTAGTTATTATTACTAGAAATAAAAACCAAGTAGCAGCAAACGTATCATTAAACTTGAATTCATCTACTCTTTTTCCTCTGGAAAAGGCTATTTAAGGGCTTGTTTGCATTACTGAGACACAACTTTAACACCAAAGGAGCCTATGTTTCTTTCTCCAAAATACCCATGTCCTGTTAGCAAAGCCACAGTCCAGCGTATAAAACTAAATATTTACTTAAGCCATTTGTTATTCTCCCCCCCCCCCATTTACTGAGGAACTAGTTTAGAATCCAGCTTCAAAAGAATAACTGCAGGTTTGAAAGAGGTCCTAAGTGACACGTTAAATAGCTAACAACAACAACAACAACAAAGTTGGTACATAACCAGTTTTTATATGTGTGTATATATATATAAATTATATATAATAAGCATGTATATACACATATATATATGGTTTTGTTTAAGATGTGCCTATGTGGCTGCAGATAAGCAGAACCTGAACATTTCTTTTAAATGTGAATTACTGTGGTCAGCTCTGGTGCCCCCAACATAAGAAGGAGAAGCACCTGTTGGTGTGGGTCCAGAGGAGGACCACAATGATGATCAAGGGGCTGGAGCACATCTCCTGTGAAGAAAGGCTGAGAGAGCTGGGGATGTTCAGTCTGGAGAAGAGGAGGCTCTGGGATGACCTTATAGTGGCCTTCCAGTACATAGAGGGCCTACAGGAAGGCTGGGGGGGGACTCTTTGTCAGGAGGTGTAGGCATAGGACAAGGGCGTAACAATTTTACACTGAAGTAGGGTAGGCTTAGATTAGATATGAGGAAGAAATTTTTCACTCAGAGGGTGGTGAGACACTGGCACAGGTTGGAAGCTGTGGATGCTCCATCCCTGGAGGTGCTCAAGGCCAGGCTGGATGGGGCTTTGGGCAACCTGGTCTGGTGGGAGGTGCCCTGCCCATGGCAGGGGGTTGGAACTAGATGGTCTTTAAGGTCCCTTCCAACCCAAACCATACTGTGATTCTATGAAATTTCAGTCAGAACTGCAATAAAAAGGGAAAGGTCACCTTGCCTTGCCTTTTCCTCACAGCACGGCCTGGCAGTGGTTATCTCACCAGCTGCCAACTGCTCCAGTGGGCTCCCTGGTGGCTCTTTCACTCTGTGTCATGTAACTTTGATTTCAATGGGCTAAAAAGGAAAAGGTGACTGTGACTGCTGCTGGCAGGGTAGACAGGACCCTGACTTAGTGGCGAGCTGGCTCCAGTTATCTCCAGTGACAGTATTCCACCCACTAGCTTTTGAGGAAAATGCATGCTTAGCTGTTGTCAGTGCAGAGAAGCTGGCAGGCTTGAATTATGTTGTGTGAATACCTGAAGCATAAAGGATTAAAGAATTATCAGTAGGCAGCCAAGGAAAGTAAACTCATTTAAAAATAAAAGGGAGGGGAGAGGAGGAGACTGTTGGAATTGATTTATGATACAGTAATAACCTGAGGGCACTAAACAGGATTCAGGAAAACATTTAAAAAAAAATCATAGTCCCTGTCTTTTGGAAACTTTTTTTTTTTTTTTTTTCTACCTACCAGGTTTTCCTTTGGCTCTTTTGCACTCTGGACGCTCTCTTCTTCTTCCTGAAGCAAAGCACATCCAGTTCCCCCCTTGGTTACAGGAGAAATGAATTTCAGTCTAATGTTATTTTCCATGGTCACCATTAAATTCTGTTTATTCTTCCATTCAGTTTATGATTTGGCTATTGTCTAAGGTTTGCAATTTCAGAAGGCCAAATTCCTAAACAGAAGGAATTATTTGGTGCAGTAAACGACATGAAGGATTTGAGGACTTGAAAATAAACAAGGTCTGGAATCTTGTAGAATCAGAGTTGTTAATACTGATAGGTATTTGCATCAAAAAGAGAGAGAGAGAGAGAGCGAGAGAGAGAGAAGGAAAAAAATCTGGTAGAAAGGAGCTTTGGAGGTAGCAGCCATATTTTAGTATTTTTGATCCAGAAGCAAAAGATAAACAGATCTATGAGAAGTCAGGCTGAGTTAGACCTTGCAAAGGGTGCCAAACAACCAGCAAAAAGTTCTGCAGCCATCTTCATTAAGGTAGGCAAGGGAAAGGAACAGTGTTGTTTTGAAGAAAGCTCACAGCAAAACACGTCCCTGGTTGCCCAACACTTTTTGTCCTTCACCCTCTTGCATTCCCAGTGCCTTCCCTCTCACGCCCATCCAAGGACAGCAGCAGGGCAAGGACAGAAAAATGACCTTGGCCTGCACTGATGCACAGAGGGTTAAAAAAAAAAAGGGGGGGGGGGGGGGCAAAAGAGACTCAGCCTTCATCCTTCACAGCAAGTGAAGGCTCCTAAGCTCAGTCACTTTGCGCACCAGCAAAAATGTGCAGTGTTTAGAGTTGTGCTTTGCAGAGCAAAAACCACGGCAGCACGGCACTGCTGGGGGGGCAAAGCACCTCCTCCCAGCCCTCCAGGCACTACCTAGTTGATTAACTAATATAAATGAAAAACAGATTATTTTTGTCATCCAGACCGAGGTAATGCTGTTCTCAAATGGGCACTGAATCACATAGAACTAACGAGGAAAAGGATATTGCGCTACAGTATGTTTTATTGTTTCCTGATTTTTTTCTTGACCAAGTAATGAAAAAAAACCTAGAAAAATAATCAGCAATTTGAGGCAAACAAAGCTTGCCACTGCCTTCCAACATACATTAAGCCACCTACAATCAGAATGTGAATTAGTCTTTCATCTCTAATTTCAGTAAAATTAACTGCTCCAGTAGTAGCATGTGCTGGTTTGAGATATAATTAAATTACCTTGGGGGCAGCAGTCTGAGCACAGCCCATTTTATTCCAGTCTGAAATATTTACCCAGGGAAACAACCCTGAGCAAGAAGTTACTTGGCTACAGCTGTAATGACTGCGCTGCTCCATTTCTGCTCCGTGCAGAGAAGGGCTTTGTTGTATCCAAGTCCCTCAATACCTAGCCACACACATTTTTAGAATATTTCTGTGTACCAAAAGCCCTCCAGGATCCTAAAGCAGGCACCGTCAACTAGAAAGAAAACTAGTTTCAATCTTCCAGCTCCCCACTGCCCCTATCAGCAATAAAACTCTGAATAAAGTTGATATTCTAGTCAGTTTTCTACATTCCACCAGCTACCTCATCCTTTATTTCAATGCTTTCACACTTCAGTATCAACAGCCCTGGCGTTACATGACAGTATGAAAAGAGTTAAGGACAACTGTGGAAGTTGCTTAAAGAAATAAGCAGTCAGCAGACAAACACAGTTCTCAACTATTAACATTTATTAAAAGTTTGACCAAAGTAGCTTTATTCCCAAATATTGTTTACAAAAGTCTAACAATTTCCCCATGTAGTCAAAGATTAATAAAAGAACTGAGATGGCATCGCATTAGTGCATAGAAAGCAAAACTTGTCTACAATAGTAAAAAAAAAAAAAAAAAAAAAAAAAAATAGAAAAGGGTTTAAAAATGGGGTTTTAATACTTGAAAGCAGTTGATAGTATCACAGGCAGAGCATTCACGAGCATGTATCTTAGCTGTGCACGATGTTAAGTTGTTGGCTGCAGTTCTGCCTGTTCCTCTAGGCTTAACATTTTCCTTCTCCTACAGAGTCAGAACCCAAACTACAAGCTTGCTTTTTTCCAAAGCAACTGGCTGATTTCTGTGCCTGCCCAGCTGGGCAGTTTTAATTCAAAACAGCTTCCCAGCAGCTCTGCCGTTGCCATGTTTTGCAGTTTTCCTCATCGACAGGCTAACTAAGCTGCAATTAGCTCCATAGCCTGTCTGAATTTGCTGCCCTCCCTTTCAGCTTCAGCTGCTTAGGATCACAGACACTCCAAACACCCGATGCTGGTTTCAAACCTAATTTCACCTGAAGGTTTCAATTTGAAGCAGTTGCTTATTGCAAGCCGATTTCCAAACTGTAACCGAGCATGTACATCCAGCTTAGGACAACGCTGGTCCAAAGAACACAGAGGAACTGCAAACAGAAGGCCTGGATATTGCATACCCAGCCCATGCCGGCCAAACCAAACATCCTGCTATCCTTCACAGGCCTGTTAGGCTCGGCAACAGGAATGCGTAAGAAATCTAATACAAAGCCGCGCTGTAGATAAAACCGTGCCAAAGCTGCGTTTCCTTTCAACCCAATCAGAGCTTTTTGCTTTGCTCAACCAGTTTGACCAAATTCTCTTGGAAGCATCCTGAACTGCAAAGAACCATGCGAAGAGTTGGAAAGATACTTTATTATGGCAACGGTACAACTGCCCTGGTTTTGTTATATACTTCAGGATGCTAGTGAACCTCCAGAAATAGAATTTAAGTATTGCAGAGAGAATCCTTTACTACCTTCCAGCATCTTCTACAGAGACTCAAGTGCTTCAGCCCTTGCTTCCAACTGTACTTAGTACACCTATCCTTTTGGAAAACGGAGTATAATGCTCCCAGATTTTACTGTTGTAAGAAACAATGTGAGCCAAAAAAAAGCGCAAAGATCCAACCAAAGCAAACAGAGCACAGAGAAGTAATAGCAGTTTGGGATTATTCAAGCAGTACAGACACATTCCTATAGAGCAGGCACACAGCTAAAGAAGGGAAGGAAAACAAACATCAGAACAACACAGCAGTAACTCAAACATATCTGCTTTTTTGGAGGAGGTGTTACAGACAACATGACAAACGTTCTGGTGCCATAGAACAGTAATCCCTCAAAGCTACTCAATTCTTTTCAGACTTATGTGGGGGAACCATGTTAAAGGTTAGTAAAACAAGTCTACCGTTAGGCAAGTCACATCTGATTACCCATTAACTGCTCATCTGCATTTAGTGATTCAAGGCAAGCCTTCAATCTTATTTTGGAACCATCATCTAATGTAGTTGGCATTTCTTATATCCCAAAATGTTTAACTCATTATTTATCTATTAACTAATAGCAACCTGTTGACTCATTACCCAATTCCACTTCGCCTGATACAAAGCTCTGGATCCCTACTGTTCTGGCATCAAGTATGAACCCTGCCACGCCATGTGCTGCTGACCTAACCAGTGTGCGGTTCTCTCATCTCTGGGAAATGCTCCAGTACATCTTCAGACACCCTATGAACATCTTTTACCCAAAATTTAAATTGAAAGCCATCAAACAGGACAGGTGAACACCATGCTGTTTGAAGTACCTGCCAGTTTCTCTCAGCTTTGAAATAAAAACTGAGAAAGATGCTGTAATGGGGGTCCTTCAAGGACTGCCTGACACATCTCAAAGCATCCTCAAACTCCTTGGTTTTGGGAACTTGACTATCAAATGTTCTGCAATGTACTGAAAGCCATTCAGACTGAAGTGTTTGATCGTTAAAAATCTCTGCATGACAGTTAACCGGTTCCCCAAGGGAAACATTTGTTGGTTACCATCAGAAAAACACAGGTACAAAACTAACAGGACACCCCATGTGATTCTGTTGCTTATGCAAGTTTCTGTTCACATTATTTCCTGTTGTCACCAAGTTCTCTTGGTTTACTCAATGCACTACAGAATGCACCAATATATTGCAGCTGTTACCTGGCAGTTTTGCTATCAAATCTAGAAACCATCTTTAAAGAAAAAAGCACCGCAGAAGTGAGATTTTAAGGCTTAGATACAGCTAAAAGTAAATCCTCAGCTGAAATCCATCTACTCCAAAACAAAAACAAAGTGTGAGTATTTGCTTCACAACTTCTGAGCACACCAAGTATTCATCCTTTTCTTAGTCCACAAGGCCTGTATGTAGGTTTTTCTAGGAAGTTAACATTAACCCAAAGAACACAGAGACATAGCATTGAACTTTGTTTTAATGGTCTCAAATTCTGTGACAGATTTTTGGTCAAGTTTCCATTTTTAAAAAATTTATCGATTTTAAAGACTAATAACTTAAACTGCCACGAAACAAATGGTCCACAAACATTCCTTTCCTTCTGAAGCTTTTACGATGCATTGTAATCATTAACCAGTCTTTTACTATTAAACTTAAATGGCCAATTGAGACAAACAGTTCTGAGACCGTTCTTCCACCACTGATTACGACTGAGGTGGCAGCTGATGTACAGAATTTTCATTTAGCCTTCTGGGCCTTCTGGGCAGACTTTGTGACCTTGCCAGCGCCACCAGCCTTCTTGTCAACTGCCTTGATGACACCAACAGCAACCGTCTGTCTCATGTCACGCACGGCAAAACGACCTGCAAACAAAAATGTGTTTTTATGACTTTTGTCTAGTGCTACACACCCCACAGCATTATCTGCACGGCATCAACACGCAGCACTGGCTGGGCAAGCAGCTGCTGCTCTAGGAACGTAAGCTGCACGTGACCGCAGCATTAACATCCAGCTACGTTATCCAGAGAATACCCCCAGTCCCACCCAAGTTCTGGTTCCAGTCTGAAATTTCAATTAAATTCAGAACTTTTTGCGTTGTATTACAGGAAAAAACTACCTTCCAGTACTAAATATCCGGCACCTTCTCCAGAGGTCAGCATTAAGCACATTTTAAAGACACCTTACCCAGAGGAGGATAATCGGAGAAGCTCTCAACACACATAGGTTTGCCAGGAATCATGTCAACAATGGCAGCATCTCCGGATTTCAGGAATTTAGGGCCATCCTCCAGCTTCTTGCCAGAACGACGATCAATCTTCTCTTTGAGCTCAGCAAATTTGCAAGCAATGTGAGCAGTATGGCAATCCAGCACAGGGGCGTAACCAGCGCTAATTTGGCCAGGGTGGTTCAGGATAATAACCTAGAAAACAAAAAAAAAGCCAAGTATGAAGTTAACACTGGGATAAGTTTGAAAAGCTTCCTACAACAGACTGGTGTCTTACAAAGCCTTGACTTTCACTGATTTGCTTAAAGCAAATCTCATCTCAGAACACAAGTTAGTGTCCACTTTACAGGTTATCCTACTAGTTTAAAAGAAAAAAGGCAGAGTCCTAGTATTTTACCACCCAGGTCTAGATTTCTAGATTTTAACATCTTCCCAGAGTTGCAAAAGTCACCTGTGCAGTGAAGCCAGCAGCTTCCATTGGAGGATCATTCTTGCTGTCACCAGCAACGTTACCACGGCGAACGTCTTTCACAGACACGTTCTTCACGTTGAAGCCGACATTGTCACCAGGCAGAGCTTCGCTCAGGGCCTCGTGGTGCATCTCAACAGATTTTACTTCAGTTGTAACATTGACAGGGGCAAATGTAACCACCATGCCTGGCTTCAGGACACCTGTTTCCACACGGCCAACTGGTACAGTACCAATGCCTGCAAAAGAGAAGTGATCTCAGTAATCCAGTGAGTATATGCCCTCGAGGGCAGGGGGAGAATACTTCAAGTATGTATTTTACACTTTTTACTTAGTTTTCAGGCAATAAATTGCATTTGTCCCATGCCTTAGGTGTTGTTGTAAAGTGAGTAACTTGGAAACACATACCGCCAATTTTGTAGACATCTTGAAGAGGCAGGCGCAGAGGTTTGTCAGTTGGACGAGTTGGTGGCAGGATGCAGTCCAAAGCCTCAAGGAGGGTGGTTCCACTGGCATTGCCATCCTTCCGGGTAACCTTCCATCCCTTGAACCAGGGCATCTGGAATAAAAACAGCCCAAGCATCACTGCCTGCCCACTGTAACAGTGTGAAGCTAGAAAGAAGCAGTTTATCTCCACAGCACTCAGCATATGATTAGAAAATAAGAACTCATCAAGTGCTGGAACCTGATTTTAACCTCAGCACTTCAGATCAGTACTATTAAGAGAACATGCACTTATCTATTGTATAACTGATCTCTGTAATCCTGCAAAGTTTAATTTCTTAATATAAAGAAATGCAAAACGTACGTTAGAGCTGGGCTCCAGCATGTTGTCTCCATTCCAACCAGAGATTGGCACAAAAGCTACAGTGTCTGGGTTGTAGCCAATTTTCTTGATATAAGTGCTGACTTCTTTGACAATTTCTTCATATCTCTTCTGGCTGTAAGGTGGCTCAGTGGAATCCATCTTGTTAACACCAACAATCAGCTGTTTCACACCCAGGGTGTAGGCCAGAAGGGCATGCTCACGGGTCTGCCCGTTCTTAGAAATACCGGCCTCAAACTCACCAACACCAGCAGCAACAATCAGGACAGCACAATCAGCCTTTGAAAAGAAAGAAAAAAGCCTTCATTATAATGCCTACACATATGCCAAGATATTAGGGGAACTCCCTCACAGTAAATCAACTAAGGAACAGCCTGCCCCAACTCCCCAGATCCTTAGCTCTATTTCCCTACCTGAGAAGTTCCAGTAATCATGTTCTTAATGAAGTCTCTGTGTCCAGGGGCATCAATGATGGTGACGTAGTACTTGCTTGTTTCGAATTTCCACAGGGAAATATCAATGGTAATACCACGCTCACGTTCAGCTTTCAGCTTGTCCAAGACCCAGGCATATTTGAAGGAACCTTTGCCCATCTACAGATTTAAAAAAAGAATTATTAGTGTTTTTTTTACAATACTTGTTTTCATTTATTTCAGGAAAACCATGAACTAGACACAGGCTAAGAGGCAAAAGCTAAAAATAGTAAGTGATCTATGCTGAAAAACATCACTGTCGCTTACAAAACTCTGGCATAGATACACTTGGCTCAACCAGTGAGAGATGCCAACTGCTTTCGGTTATTTAACCTGTTGACATGTTGACCCTCTTGACAACTTGTTAATTGCAGTAACACCTCTTTAGGATAGATCTCTTAAGACCAAGTCCTGCTATCAAGTGTCCACTATAAATTTTAGTTCTCTTACTAATGTAATCCCTGTTGCAATCATCATTTTAACAGCCACAGTCTAGCATTCACTGCATTCTGTGATGTGCTTATTAAAAGCTATTTTGTTACTGTATGGAAGCAATAGACATTTGAAGACTTTCTACAGATTCAAGTACCAAAAACCCTAACTTTGCTTTTAGAGATAAACCTTATCATGACAACTGCATTTATCTTCAGCTAAACGTAGGCCAAGACTGTAGCTGGCAACTCCAGTTGAGTTCCAATTCCAAGGTTCAGTACATGGATGTAGCTGTGGAGTACCTTCCTTAGCCCTCCATTTTGCATTCACAACTTCAGCATAACCAACTACTGTGATGGATTCCATGCCTTAGCACTTTTTAATTATGGGGACGATTTCAATTTAACTACCTGTAACCCCGATCCATTTTGCAATTTGAATAGTTTTGCAACTTAATCTTTTTATTCACCCATGCCCACAACTTCGCTGGCTACGGGAGTCCCACGCACCTCAGCGGCTTCCTTCTCGAACTTCTCGATGGTCCTCTTGTCGATACCACCGCATTTGTAGATGAGGTGGCCGGTAGTGGTGGACTTGCCGGAATCGACGTGGCCGATGACGACGATGTTGATGTGGGTCTTCTCCTTTCCCATTTTCGACGCTGGTCAAGTTCTTCCTTTTCGGCAGAGAGACGGTCGACACCTGCCGAGTTCCACAAGCACCGTCAACCCGGTTACCTCGGGACGGCCGATCGCTTCCCTTCCGCGGCCGAGCGCGCTCCCCGCCTCCCTCAGCAGCGCCTCCCGCCGGGCGCAGCCCCGAGGGGGCACTGGGCAGCCCGGGGAGGCCCGGCCGAGCCCTGAGGCCCGCGGCCCGGCCCCGCCCCGCCGAGGGGAGGAGCGGGGCGGGCGGCGGCCCGGGGCCCCCCGCCGAGCGCCCCCCGGCGTCGCCCCCTCCTCCTCCTCGGGCTCGAGTTACCCCGGCTGCGGGGCCGAGGGGCCCGCGAAGGCCGGCGGGCAGCGCGGAGGGCGGGGCCGCCCCGCTCCTTTGTGTGTGTGACTCACCCCGCCCGGGCCCGCCGCGTCCTCCATTTTGTGGCGCTGGCGGCGGGCAGGAAGAGCGGGACGCC
>CM021767.1:86573027-86628909 GCA_011076525.1 Nettapus auritus | reverse complement strand
CCCTCCCCCGCTTTGCCTCACCCCGCAGCGCTCCGAGGGGGCGGCCGCGCCCCGCACCCACCCCCCAAACCCCCCCTTGCCCTCCCCTAGGCCCGGCCCGGCCCGCGGCGGCCGCGCCTCACCCGCACGACGTCGGCGAACCCGGAGCGAAAAAGACCGACGGCGTGAGCGCCGCCCCTTATATAGCCACCGACGGGGGGCGGGGCCTAATGGACACGTCACCGCTCCCGGCAGCCCCGCGGCCCCGCCCCCTTCGGCCCGGCCCCGCTGCGCGGGCACAGGGCGGCGGCCTCGGGCCTGGGGGGGCGGGGCAGGGACAGGCCGGAGGGGGCTGCGAGACCCCCGGGGAGGGAGCAGGGGCAGAGGGGGGTGTTGAGCACCAGGAGGGAGCAGTGTTGGGATTGTTTTTATTTTAAGCCAGCTTTTTTGGTCTTTTTTGCAGCCCCAAAAAGAAAAAGTTGGCCCAGGAGTCATGCAAGTCGAGGTAGCCACCTTAGGAGGAGAGGTGTCCCAAGTGTTTGCATCCCCAATGTTTCAGACGTGGCCAAAGCATCACTTAGGCATTGAGGACCTGACTTATGTGCAAGAATCCCAAAGTACACAATGTGCCCCTCTTCTGTATTTTCACGTGTGAAAATTTCTGATGAAAGCCACTGAACCGTGCCCTAACCAATTATTTTTGAAAGTGAGGACAAGGAGTCATGAAACAACCCACACCATCAGAAATAAAAGCCCTCAAGATTCCCATACATTGCCCCCCTTCTTTACTTGCCTCTAACTGAAGTAAGAAAATCCACGGTTTACTCACCTCTAACTGAAGAAAATCCATTAATTACCCAGCCTCAAACACACCTTTTTAAGTGAAATTAAGCTGAGAAAATGAACAAGTATTTTGGTTGGCTCCTTTAAAATGATCTGCAAAGGAAACAAACCTATGTGGCCTGTTTTCTTCCTTCACACATATATTCCTTTTCTTCTGTCTTGATACACCTGTGTTATAAATCATTACTTACATACACCCAGCTATAATCCCATTCATTTTTTTGGCATGGTCTCCAGCTGGCAGTTGTAAAACATGAAAATAGCTTCCTGTTCAAAAACAAACAAAAAGCCCCCAACTAACAAAAAGTAAGTAAATAAATCAAACAAAACCAAAACAGAAAAAAAAAAAAAAAAAAAAAAAAAAAAAAACCACCTGATGAATCTACACTTTCACTTGTCTCCAAGTGTCCCTAACTGATACGCATCCAGCATCAAGTTCAGCACAGCAGAGAGAGCAGCAAGCTTAGTATTGCATGGACTGTTTTAGAAGCACAAGGTTTCCATTTGGTGTTTTTCCACATGGAAGATTTAAAAAATAAAAGTGCATTTGGAAAGAACAAACAAACAAACATAATTTTGAGAAATGACACGTATTAGAGAAGATGTTGAATTTAGAATACACCTTTTACACAAAACCTCAGTTTCACTGAGTAAAACCTGCAAACGTGTTCAGACATCGTTAAATAAACTCAGTCATTTTCAGGAAAGGAATAAAGTCATCATGTTCCCCCCCTTTTTTTAAACACAGAAATTGGTGGGAGGGGCGGAAGCTAGAGAGGGTTCAGCTTTTCTCAAAACTCACACTTAGGTGTAAAATTTGTGAAGGTATTTTATATTAAGTCAGCGGCAGCAGATTGGGGGAAGGGAGAAGAGTCCCCTTCCATTAAAATGGAAATGCATTATCATGAAGTGATTTCATGGCTCAAACAAAGGGTAAAATTGGTAAGAAAGTTAGCTTTTGGGGGCTCTTATAAAGCAAAGGCGGTTTGTAAACACAGCTAAAAAGCTTTACTTTACAGAATTGTTTCCAGTTAGCTTCTGAAATATGTATGCCAGCAGGGGGTATTTTTAATGGACTGATCTGACAAAGTATCCATTCTACAAAAGTGTAGTTTAAAATTTTCAGTGACTTCTGCCACAGTGGGGGAGGAGAAAGGAAATGTGTTACTGATTTCTGACATGGCCCATAATAAACTGCACATTTCTTTTTTTGAGGGACATGTTTAAAAGACTATTTCATAAATACAGGCATTTAGAACTATGTATTTCTGAAGACAGCAATTCCTGTCCTACGTACATAGCTGAAAGTCACTAAATGTGTTGGGCAACCTTTTAGCCATGTCCTAGTTAAAAGCCTTCAAGAGTTGTTTTTTCCCTCCATTTCTTTAATTGAATTTTCAGAAGAATTTTATTATTTCCTCTTTAATCAGTCCCCTACATGCTTTTACTCTCTCAACAACTAGTCTATCTTTCATTGTCCATTCTATTAGCGGAACATTCCTATTATCAATCTCCCAAATATTTATACAGCTGGGGAGCTTCAGATATAGGAATAGCCTCACATAATTCTGTGCAAATGCGTTCTGCAGAATCCTCTCGACTAACACAGACAGGCATATACTGGACTAAATCCTGCGTGCATTTACATACATTTAGCCTGTTTAGCCTATTTAGCCTGTTACAAATTTTAGATTCTGCTCAATTAGGCAAAACTAATCTCTTTGATAAGAAAAAAACTTGTGAAGAAACAGAGATAAGAGATTTCAAGAACTCAAGGTCTTTCAGGCTTTGGAGTCTTGCTTAGTAAATCCAGTCTGGCTTCAGAAATAGGTGGACTTTGTGGGAAAAAATCACTCATTCTCCCCTGACCATTAGTGAGCATATGCGAAACTGAAATAACCTATGTCCAGACATGCCTGCAGTGTATGAATACATACCAGTGTTCACTAGAACACCTGTATTGTGGAAACCTATGGAATAACCACCACTTTTAAAAGGTTTTTGAATCTCAAATAAAGTGATACTAAAATGAAGTTATGCTGTTAATATATTCAAGCCAAAAAGTCTATCTATTAAATATAAACGTTAACTGGATTTTGAGATCACACTAACTAGAACAGCATTACTTTCATTTTAATGTGTGACTACAGAGCACGAGGAATGTGCTATAATCTTAGAACAGTCACAGTCAGTGAAATCACACCAGAAAATAAAAGATGTTCATTGAGCACCTCTGAAAAGTTTTAACACTCTCTTCCACATACACATGGAAGTGGCATCTTTTTGATTAGACTCCTGTGCAAAGATGAAGGTAGCCAGCACTTACACGACTGTTTCAACTGCAGTGAACAAGGTCGTCCAGGAGTGTAAGCAAACAGACTTCAGAAGCACGAGACTTTAAACACAGATCTGATACATGCAGTTTATCAAGCTCCCTGTACATGGAAGAGGCATGAAGATTTCTTGAGGGCACTTTTGGAAACAGTGGTGGAAAAGTAATCCCAAATTATCAATTGTAATTGGTGATTAGCAAAAACTGATTCTGGTACACAACATTATTCTGTAATACAATTAACCTCATTCTTACTGTGAAATGCTTTCTAATCCCAACATTACAATTTTAACTGTATGTACATTAGTCCAAATGTTCAACAAATTATAGCATGAGCACACAGCTTTAATTCCATTTGTACTTGTTTAATGCATTGGTTCATAATAGAAATAAAAAGCATCTACATCTGCTATGAAACCCTTTTCCCTACATCATCCTGAGACTTCCTAGCATAATTTACGTTCATTTGTTTAATAAATATAAGAACAACAGAGTAACTGTGCTATTCACATAGCAAGAGATTAGACAGAGAACCTACTTCAAAAAAGAAGTTTAACTGAATTGGAACTACTTGAAAAAAATGCTTTTGAAAGTTATTTAGTTCTGTGTTAGAAGCTGGTACTTTTATATAAATGAAATCACTTGGTAAAGGGAAGAGACAACAATATATACACTCTAAGTTACATTCTCAGGAGAGAGCATAAAATAAACCCCTCAATTTTTGGAAGACTTGGACTGGATAAAGCCCTGAACAACCTTGCCTGATCTCAAAGCAGACCTTGCTTACAGATTCAGAAAACAGGGTTTTATAGTAGAAAGCACAGGAGAGTGGCCTTCAGACAGTATCGAAAGTATTACTGGGATAAATAAACATCTACATTTTCAAAAGTTGCTGAATAACTTAAAGTGAGCCTCTTAAGAAGGTATTGCTTCCCATAAAACAAGATTCCTGGGGGAAGCAACACTCTTCCAGTTACAGCACTTGCAACTAGTGAAGCACTAATGCTCAGAGGACAACCTGCTTTTAAAAAAGTCTTTTCAAACCACATTTATCCTCAACACAAGAAGGCTCACCTATACTGAATGTTTAGTACCACTTGAACCGTTACACCAAAGGTTTCGTACCAGAGTGGGCAGGGACATTCTGCAGATGCTGTATTGAAACCTCCTGTCCTTTGCCAAAACTTGTTCTGTGGAGCTCTGTGTTACTGAACTAGAAGAGGAAAACATCTGATTTAGGGTAGAAGTGTTTCAAGTGGGAAGGAATGAACCTCACACATGGCTGCTTCAGTAAGACTTTTTTCTTCCTTTTTTTTTTTTTTTTTTTTTTTCCCAGAACTGAACAGATACATGCGGACACTCAAGGTCATTGGATCCAAGAGGCAATTGCTGCTTTAGTTCTACCAAGAACAGACCCTTCACATGTAGATACCTAACAAAGCTTCGCATCCTTCACTTGGGCTAGGCTAATTTATACCAGCTGATGACCTGGCTCCAGGCAAAGAGCTGTTACTAGACACTGATGCAGAGTAAAGGTGAAGGGCTGACGAACTAACCACCACTATTACAGAGAAACAATATAATTTGTTAAACTGTTCTGTGGTTTTACATTAGTGTTTTGCAACAGCAAAGAGGCTACAGCATTCACTCCTTTTCCCTGAACGCGATCACATTTTCACTGCATCCCACCACATTTTGGACATCCTAAATGAAGGTAACTGATAAGGCCTTCTAGGAGTTCATTTCAAAGCACAGCCTAAATGTGAGTATAAAAAATAGAGCATTCTACATACCGACAGAGGCAGGTACTGAACACAAATCTAGTGGTTAAGGTCAGTTTGGCTCTTGTTCTTAATTTAATATGAACTTCTCTTCCAAAACTCTGTTTTAAAGCCCTGGTCTCTTGTGCTAGAAGTCATTTTGCCTTAAGCATCTGATTCATACTTTCACGCTAAGTCTGAGATGAAACTTTTAAGTGGTACCTCAACTCCTCACTCACTGACCGCACATTTTAAAGGTTTCTGCTGGGCCCTCACCAGCAACTGAGCTATGTACTCTGATAGCTTTGCTGAATATCCATGCATGAGGGTAATTTTGCTGCCCTTGGAGCTGGCACATGCACTCAGCAAGCTGGAAGTTCACCGACAGAAAAGCTAAAATTCTCTGTTCTCATCTTGCAGACCTTTTGCATTCCCTCATTCCGTCTCTCCTACTGACCCAAGAAAAAACAAAATTTCAAGGAAGGAGGCAAAGTTTAAAGGTAGATTTCCTAGAAGGGGTTGCTTTATATGAAGAAAGAAAACTTGAGATGCTGCTGAAGGCTGCAAGGGAAAGAAACATAAAGGAGCTTTTGGTGCAGACCACTGAAGTCTGCTACAAACAGAGAGTGGATGGGTCGGCCAAAGGAGGAAGGTGGCAGTCCCTGAGACTTGTGCTAGTAAGGATGGTGCAGACACGTCCATATATTCCTCTGGATGAAGTGCCATCCATATTTCCCTTCTCCCACCTTGATCTCTCCCATCTTGATGTTGCTGTGGCTTCAAGCATTGGCATCATTCATGCTATGGTTCAGCTTCCACTGCAATGACACTTAAATGATTCTTGCTATGTGATAACTGTAGTCACCAGAAGTGGTGTAGATCAGGTCCTTCAGCAGCCACACTCTGATTTAGTTAGTATATGCTTGGCATTTATTGAGCAATTTTAAATTTGAAACATCCAAAGTTTGGAAAGGTTTCGGAGAACTATGGGAATAAATCTAGATCTGGAGAAGTACTTACACTTGCCCCATTCAATCTGTACTGGGTTGACTGAAAGGTAGTTTGGCTCAGTCTCTGGAAAAAAAAATCCTGTAAAGGAAGGATCATGAGTTTGGTCGTGATGACATAAAAAGTTTCAAGGCTAGTGGTAGTTAAATTACGGTAGAAATAGAAGTTGATTATTTGTAATTGGCAACAAACAACAGGACCTGCTTGGTAAAAGCAGTAAGTCAACAGATAAAGGAGTGCTCCGCATTTAATTATGCTAGAAAACAAGCAAAAAAAAATTTAACAAACAAACAAAAAATAAACACAAAAGGAGAAATAACTTGATGTGGGGGGAGGGTATACATGCTAGAAACAGAAGAGGCCATTTACCTAAAATTCTCTCTTTGTTTTTAGTTAGCTGACTAATATAGTCTTTCTGAAGTATTTGGCCAGACTAAGCTATCTCGGAGCCACTACTGATTATCTTTGAAAACTACGGAACGGAGAAGGTTCCAGAACACTGGAAAAACAGAAAAAAAAAAAAAACCTAAATCAAATAAAAAAGAAAATGCACGCACAAGCTGGGCACTTATGGAGCCGTCAGCCTTATTTCAATTCCTGGAAAAATATATTGGAACAAATGAACTAGTTTTAAGAAGATAATGGGTTGATAAGTAACAGCTGCAGACTTGTTAGGAGCAGATTGCATCAAACTCATCTTTTCTGCTGTGACAGGTTTAACAGGCTCATGGATGGAGAAATGTGGATTTATTTAACTTAGAGGAAGATCTGACACTCCTTGCACGCAGCTTGCAGAACTAAGCTCAGCAAACTTTGGACAAAATAATGGAGGTGAGAGACCAGCTGAAAAAGGCACACAAATGAAGTAAGTGGTAGTATCACTATGGAAGGTTGTATCAAATCTCTTTGTGTGCACAGACATTATTCCACCATACAGATATACAGGTATAAATACATACAAAAGTGATTTAAAATTGCATGCTGGGAGGGGGATTAAGCACTTCACAGGTCAAGAGCAGCATTCAGAGTAACATGAGCAAGCTGGAGAAATGGTCTACAATAATTAGGAAATAAATCAAGATTAATATTTGTTGTTTTGCAGTTCACTGCACAAACACAGGAGAAACAGCAGCTAAACAGCAATCCTGTAGAAAAGGGCCTAGGGTTAGAGTGGATCAGAAGCTGAACATGAGTCAACACTGCCATACTCTTGTGAAAAAAGCAAACATACTGAGGTGTATAAACAGAAGTGTTGGAAGATACATGAAATAAACCTTCCATTCTACTTAGCACTGATGGAGGCTTCTGCTTGGATACTTTGTCCAACTTAGGAGTCATCCCTCAAGACGTGACACAATCCAGAAGAAAGCCAAAAATGTAATTGGTCTAGGAAGCATATTTGATATTAATTTTTAGCTTAGAAGAGCAGTCTTCCAATTGTGGGGAGAGATGATAGCAGCTTTAAAAACGGTGTTGCAGAGAGAGAGGCACAAGGAGTGTTCTTCTTGCACGGAGTCAGGAATTGGGCTTCTCCTGAAGATGTAAAATAGACGTTCAGGGAAAACGATGAAGAGAGAATAAAAGCACTGGAACGGATTCTGTGCTCAGATGGTGGAACCTCCCAACCCCCCTACTTCTAACAAGCAGCTCAATACCTATCAGGAATGGTTCAAGTATAACTGATACTTCCTGATTTATGGGTCTGGTATCTCAAAGTCTCTTCAATCCTTCGTTTCCACAGGTTTACATTGCGCAGAAGAGCTGAGCGATCATGAATGAATTTCTTATACCATAAATCCTGCCCACCTTGTTTATCTTAGTAAGGAAATCTCCCCAAGGACTTCAACATGTTTGTATTAGCCGGAGGTCAATCTTATTACTGGTAATAGTCACATCTGAATAGAAATTCACAAATACTTCAGCCACTAATAGTGCACCTCAGAGTGTAAATTCCGTCTTTTGCACCAGGTGATCAAGTACATTTTATTGAAGAACTGAAGGATAGCCTGATATAACAGAAGTGTGGAAAGAAATGGAATAATCACTCCTATACTCTAACCAAGGAGTTAGACTAAAAATGAAAGAGGGAGAAGAAATTTTGTACCACAAACTCCTCCTGCCACTACATATAGCAGGTTATGCTAGAAGCATTAGGACTGCATGGATTCCTAGCATCATGTTATAAAGCATTCATCCAGTACTGGTTTCTTATCAAAATGAAATGCTGGAAAACATGTTTGGTTTCTCAGAAACAACCAGAAGAATGCTAAAATAACAGCGTGCATGATTTTCCCACAGGCAGTGCTACCTTGACAAGGACTATCAGCGAAGTGATGTTACGTGGGAGGTCAGTCCACACATGCTGGTACTCCTCGTAGTCCCTTTCTGTAACAGCTCTTGTGAAAAACAGCAGGTGTGGTTTCGTGAGGCAATCCACAGAGGAACGGTGTTTCAGGGGTTAAAAGCCGGTATCACACGTGCTGTATAAAGTAGACTTCGTCCCCTTTAAACTGGGAATGTGTTGAGTCAGCACTGAGGCCAAATCTGTGAAGGAAGGGAGCCAGGGTGACATGCCACCCTGCCAGGCTCTGCCACAGTCCTGGGGAACAGAGGCAGAGGATACAGAGGGGAGGAGAGGTGGCGGGAATACAGACCATAGACCAATCCTTTAGCTGAGGGATGTGGCTGTGGCACAAGCCAGAAAAAAGGTTAAAAAAAAAAAAGTACAGGTTAGAAAAAAAACTGCAAACTGATTCATATTAGCAAGTCATGAGTTACTGTCCTCTGCTGCCTGGAACAGGAACTTTTCTTCTCTCGGCAGGAGACAGCATATAATGGTGAAACTGTGAACAGGAACCACAGGATCCCTGTTGAGGAAAGCAGACAGACCTCAGAGGTCCATCTGAGTGAATGGGCAACCTCCACACCACATTTTATCCAATTCCTAAGGCTACCCGAAGTGTAAAGCACACTCTGAGTTTTTATCCCGTATGCTGTTTCCAATTCAGCGCAGAGGATATTAAATCAGCCCCCAGCTGTTTTATGTACGTACGCTGTCAGTCACCATAAAAGCCCTCTCTGTGTGCACACCACGCAGAGGTACGAGCGCTGCCACAAGGACTCGCAGGAGCGCACGCAGGCATCGTGGCTCGGCGGCGTGTGTGCGGGGGAACGGCAGTCGTAAAGAAACGCTGCTTTTTACAAAGCACATCTGAGATCCGCCTCTAAATTTAGCTCTGCAGAGTCATTAAAGTGCAGAATCACTATTTAAGGGAAATACTTTGTGCTGGCTTTGGAAGCTCGCACATCCCCATTTACTTCATTGGGCTGTGCGGTGAGTCATGCCACCCAGCAACACGTACACGCCCGCACGAAGCGAGGAAGCAGAAACTCTTGCTCACTCGCTTTCTCCTTTCCTCCCGGGATCCTCTTTAGCAACAGCTCACGGTAACGGCATTCCTGCGAGGCAGACAGGAATCGGGGCAGGGGAAGCTAACTGTTCAACAGAGGAGGGGTACAGACTGCTCCAGTGGCAGTACACTCAGCAGTGATGCAACTGCTTCTACTTTGACCTTTGCAGCAAGAGGCAATGAAGATGTAGTTGTTAATCATTCCTCTCTGGGCTCAGCTGGAACTACGTTAACAACCCCCAGAGTTGGACAGGAAGAAGAATGTGTACTCCAAAATGAGTTGTAATCCCTTCTCTTGAGTGTATATCTGAGTTCAGGGAGTCAAAAGGCGTCAATCCATGTCAAAAGCTAAACCTATGCAGCTGTCAATACCTGCTAGCAGAATTGCCCTCCTCCTCTGATCTATCCAAGCATTTCCTGCTTTGGATCTAACGACTGTATGGCTGAAAGGGGTGTGAGAGCACTGAAGCTGTCCAATTATCTGGTTGACCCAATTAACTCCAAGGCCACACATCCCCAGACTCAGCCCACAGGAAGTGGGGTTAGGTGGCAAAGCTCAGTTACATCAGATTAGCTACAAAGTGAAATTGTACCCTGAATTATTCTCTCAACTAAGCAACGTGGCCATTATAACCATCAAAGTTGAACAAGGCTGTGTCACATGCTACAGACAGACCTAAGAAGCCCAGACTGGTATTTCATGCTTAAACTTTATGAAGCTATGTGTGCCTCTTAAAAAGTCTCTGAGTATTTGCCCACGGCAAGTCTATTTCTCCAATGCTAATTCTTAGGTATTCATTACACAGCAAAAAAGTCAACGGCAACAGGCACAAGGGAAGGAATGTGATTTACAACGTTATACTCACTTTCTACTGTGTACACGACTAGGCAAGGTCAGCCCATCTAAGTCACCTCAACATCACCCTAATCTTGTCAGAGCTTTTGTAGGCTCTTAATTTTGAGTTCTGATTCAGGAATTTATACACACACACACACTTCCTTTTTCTGCCCCTCCTCTTTTCTTGCTGTGCACACATACAATGCCTGCTAATGGGGATTGGGACTTAACAAGTACCAGCTCAAGGTATAAAAGCAACAAGATACAACACCCAGGTACACCCATTGATCTATTAACTGCAATATGGAACAAACACACCTGATTATGTTGTCTTTACTTGCTGCTCAATTCATTCGTTTCGTACACTGAATAAGCAAAAACCACAGAAGTGCCCCAATGAACCCAGCGTTATGTTCAATGGCTTTGAGGCGATCACTTCAGTCACCAGCACTGTTTCCAAATAGCTACTGATGGAGTCACTGGAGATGACAAAACGGCAGCAATGAAAGTACCCCAGGTACTTTCTCTCTGGGTAGGCTCAGAGAAACTGAACACAGACCACGCCTGGAACGGCAGGCAACGCCTAGGTCGCGCTTACCACTGGGCTTCCCCTGCTATTTATAGGGCATAGGAATATCTCCCCGAAGTTACCCCTTTGTGAATGAGACCAGAGCACTCCTTCTTTAAAAATGCAGAAAGTACAGGCTGAAAAAGAAAAGAGAAACCACAAACCTGTGCTAAGAAGCCCAAGTCTGTTTCTCACTGCAGACAGAGATTACCAGTGATACCCAACATAATGCACAGTATATCACCATAATCTCACCTTAAAATATGCACAGGGTGGCTTGAGAAGGTTCTATCCTGCTACTCTGAGCAGAATAGAAGACTCCAGCTACCATTCAAGCAACAGTGGAACTGGTTTACAAGGGTTATTAAGGTAAACCATGGTGATTGTGTAGGACGGCATGATTTATAACACTGTCGTTCTTACGACATGCTAGGCAGGTCTCAGAACAAAAGTACCCACAAGGTTTAAAAAAAAAAAAAAAAAACCATAAAAAATCCTACAATCTGTCATCGCAGTACTTGAGAGCCTCAGTATACAGTTCTCAGTCAAGTCAGAGGCTTCAAAATAGACACAAAATTCCCAACAGGTGAATTATAAAGCAGGGCTCATATCGCTGCAGCTGGAGGTACAAGCAAAATGTTTATCAGCATAACCATCATGTGGTTAAAGTGATGCATATACAGTTTCTACTGCAGTGTTAACATTTGTTCAGAGTGTAACTAGAAGTGGAAAGTTAAAAAGAAAAAAAAAAAGTTAATGCACATACACAAAGCAACCATCCTGAGCTGTTTTCAACCAGACAGCAGAAAGAACACTGAGTACAGCCCTGAGCATGGGGAAGTCACTGTTTGCAGCGCACGAGATCAAATACAAGCGTAAATGTAAACACTAGCCACAGGTGCAGTAAGTTTTTCACCTCCATAGTTTGGTGGAATAAAATGACAGAAAGCTTAGTCACCCAAAATAAAGTTAATCAGAATAAATTCATCACTTGGCTCTACAAGTCAGACACCCACAAAAACTCCTACACTGGGAATTACTATAAGCAATACATCACGCAAACTTCTGTCTTAATTCCCTCCTTCTTGATAAGCAAGACAGTTTAAGACATTGTACCTTTATCTGTCTGTGTCATGTTTTATGCTTTGTTGAATTTTATTGTAAAAGTGTAAAAGTGCACCGTGTGGATGTCAAATATCTCATTACTATGAAGAGTCACATGAGGGACTCACCTACTATAGAGAAAATAAGAGTTTAGATACTATCTTCTTTTTCCAAATACTAAGTAGAATTAGACTACACTGGAAACTCATCATGTGTCAATTTCTATCTTAAAGCCAGGTCTGCATCATACAGATATCCTTAACAAATCTGTCATTTTTAACTTAACTTAAATACAAAACACGAGTCTGACTTTAAGCAGACAGCTGACAAAGCACTTGCCAAAGGCTTTTCCTGGAGAAAGCCTTACCACGTGGTGGGAAGCCGTTCCCAGCGCAGCTGCTCATCGCTGCACCACAGCCTCAGTTTTTGCTTTTATAAAAACTTACCCAGTGCTTAGCTTTTGGTTCCCCTCCTGTGCTACCTAGTTTCCAGATGCAAGAGCCTTTCTCAAAAGGGAACCAAACGCATATTCAGCCTGGCAAAGAAAGGTAAGATTGGAGGTGAACATTTTTCTCTATCTAGGACTGAAAGCACATATCACTGACAATCCAGCTGTCACAAGCTGACTTCTCCAAAGCACTGGGGCTGCAGACAGCCCTCTGCACACTGTGTGGGTTGTGCAGATCAGGCTGCTCTCCCTTCTTGTGCTCACTCCCCAGCTGCCCCCACCTCAGTGGCTGACTCGTACCCATGGGATGCTACACCCAAACAAGGCAGCGAGGCACCATCGTGCCAAGACACTTGGGAAGCACATGAAGCTGCTCGGATGGTAACACTGGATGCACAAACACTAACTCTTCACACTTTATTAATGCACTGTTAATATAGCACAGATATGTTTCAAGTAATTTTTCACTCCAAAGGAGTTGAGTAGGTCCGCTCCTCTACAGGAGCAGAGTTTACCCTTGGACCTTTTTCTTTTGAGGATGGTATTAAGGGTGAGGGTTCAACTCTAAGCCATTGTAATTGCAAGCAAAGGCTCTCAGACACTATTACAGCTGGAGGCAGTGATTTCAAACACATCATGTGGGGGTGAAGTGCCCCAAAGTACCCTTTTCAGTCCGACTGAGGCCTCTTAATTTGAGAGCAGTTCTCAGATCAAAATCAAGTGCAGGAAAGATGCTTTTCCCTATGTGAAGAGTGAAAATAAACAGTATTTATTGATCAGGCTAATTGTCAGCTTACTGATCTTGAGACTCCTGAACGATCAGCACTTTAACAGCCTGTGTGCTAGTGGAAAAAGTCTTCCTTATCTACTTTTTTAAGATTGCTTTATCTACTCTGCCCCTGGGGCCTTCTCACAGGCATGTGAGCTGCCTGTGGGGTGGCTAATAGGATGGGTGCTGGCTGTGGGGCAGCCTCACCAGGGCAGAGGCCTGCCGCGGCCTCCTGCTGTCGCAGAAGCAGGCACCAGCCAGCGCTGCCCCGTGACGAACTCCAAATCCCCGCTTTTGTGCTCCGAACAGCAGCCTCCGTGCCCAGTGCCCCGAGACAAAGCCCCGTGGCCATACCTCATGACTCAGCCAAAACACCACAGAGCGAGAGCTGCTCGCTATCTGCCTGCCTGCGCTCCCAGTTCCCAACTCAGAAGAATTAAAACAGGCACCACAGGAGGAAGAGGAAACCTGCAGAGAGAGGTTTATTTTTTCCCTCCTGTAGGAAGACATCTGCCCTCATATGAGTGTGTTTGCACAGGCTGCACGTTCTCTGAACAGTGAAACATTCATCTAAGCTTCAAAGAGCCACGCTTAGCATTTAACTTTTGTTGAGCAGACACAGACAGATGGATTTAGTTTGGAATTTTGTTTGGTCTGGGTTCCTCCCCCCCCCCTTTTTTTTTTATATTGGATCCTCAGTTAGAAGTGAAGCCAGCTGCTACTTGCAATTCAATTTCAGCAATTCAAAGTGGTTGCTTGCGTTTTGACCACTCATTGGCATTTTGATGGTCAAAAGTAACCTTTGATGTTAGCACCCTGTTAAGAGGAGAGCTAGGGTAGGAACCACAGCTCCGGTGGCTCGTGAGTTTAGTGTGTTCTTTGGATTGATTGATAGAGCAAGGCGGCTGTGGATTGATTTTCACAGAGTAGCTCCTTTTCCAGTAAAAGGGGATACTTTGAATCCAGTGAATGTATGCAAAGTTATAGGTATCTATTACACCTAAGCTTGAGTGAACATGTTCTGCACACCCTTTGACTGGAGTAGTCAAAACTTCAGCTGCTGTCGACTCTAGAGACAGGTCTGCCCACACAGGTCCATTTTTCACATTATAACTCTCTCGTTCCCCATTCTGCTGCTGGTTGCACCCAGGTAACCACATAGACCATCGATACACAGCTGCCTGATAGCTGTTTTCTGCCTAAGCCTTTCACTGCTTCACTGTCATCACGCAGTCCTCATTCTCAGCTTTTGAGGATGACAGAGGACACACAAAGTGGGCAGGCCAAAAAAGCTGCTAATTTTACCTTAGAACATGGGGGTAAACAAGATTCTTTTATCTATTTTTTCTCTTACTGTGATAGAAGGTGGGACCAGGCTGATATCCGCCCTCTGCCCACAGGAATTCAGACTAAAACATCTCCCAGGGGACAGAGAGCTTCAACATGGGATGGAGAGCCACAGGTCCTGTTGCTCCATGTGCTCCACCAGCTACATGACACCACAGCTTTGCCACAAGCCACCTCCTTCACAGATTCACCATTAGGTCACACTACAGCAAAATACTTGAGCACATGCTTAGTCCTCAATAGATGCCTAAAGATCCATCAGCATCAACATGACTCCACGCAGATATATTAGATTAACATCACTTCTTCTGCAATCTGATCCTTCTCTACTGTTATTAACATCTCTTATTTGCCTCTTCTCCCTCCTTTCAACACCATGCAGAGATGCCTAGCAACTGTCAGCTATATATTGACAATTCCAATAGCCTGGTTTCTCATTCTCTTCACACAAGGGCCTTTAAGCTTGAGCAAAGCTATTTTCATAGCAGAAAATATTAACATAAGTAACTGCATGTGAGGTAGACTCCAAATTATGCACATCTATGAATCTGAAAGAAAAGAGAAAGAGACTGCACTCAAAAAAAACACTCAAGACAAGCAATTAGGCCTTTCCATAACCATTCCCAATGAATGATACTTCAGCTCACCATGGAACCAGTTACGGGGAGTTAAAAGTCATCAGCTTCAGTCTCACACCTTCAGTGAGGCCAGCTGACTGCAGAAGCAGATCTTAACTGTGCAAAATGAACGCCAGTGATGATGAAGGTAATAACTGAGATGGACTCAAGGGCAAATCAGGATATGGTAAATAATTCCTTCGGAACAGCTATTATCCTTAGTTTCCATCCTATCTATGTAGAGTGACACATTACTGCTTACTTTCTGCTGGATAGTAAAAATCAACTTCTCCTTCAAGTTATTATGTACTTCCCAGCTCAAAAAAAAAAAAGCATGCAAGACATGCTGACCATGCATGGCATGCAAATTTGAAAGCACCATGTTAGTCAAATCAAAACTAAATTTCACATGGTGATGTTTTTTTACCTTCATACAGTTCAATTTTAAGATTGTTCAGAAGACAAGACTTTTTTTTGATGTTATTAAAGGAAATGCCCTCCTTCCCCTCACCCCCACTTTTCATTCAAAAAGTCTGTTGAAGTGGTTTTGCTTAAATAATGCCATTAGAGCTACTTACCGCTCAGTGGGACTGGCAGAATTAGGTCTTGAGTTCAGCTGCAAAATTTGCTCCATTTCAGTTTCCTTTTAAAGATGGCCATAGCAGTTATTCTCTTTATACTGCCACAAAAGCTACCTGCAATTTCTGGGATCTTGTGCTTTTCCTAAAACACTAACAGATTATCAGTTGTTGCAGGACTCTTGTTTAATTTCCTTTTTTAGAATACATAGAAAGGTCTTTTTTTCCCCCCGTCAGTAGAGTGTTTAAACTTGTAGACACAGAATGCACTTGTCACTTCTTGTTCTCCCTGAAGCCCAGATGGCCAGGCAAAAAGCAGTGGGAGAATGATGGGGCTTTGGCAAAAATCTCTGTCTCTGTTTTCCGAGTTAGTAAGATGATTCAGAAAGCGATTAGTCACTTACTGCTGGAGTGGATCAGCAGAAGAAGCGGTTAGAGAAACATCAACAGAACCACGTTTTCCACCAGAAAACATGATATTATCCAAGTCTGGCTGAGAGGAATATATTTTCTACATTTGAATTTAATTTAGGAAAAGAACAGATTATAATATATTTTTTTTCTATTCTGAAGTACCCATATGGAAATTTCTATATGCCACAAAACAAATAATAAAAAAATCCTTTCATGAAATTTTCTTCCAAGTTTTAGAATGCTTCATGAAAAGCTATTATCTCTCTTCACACAGCTCTACTCTATAGCAAATTGCTATCTTTTAATGGGAGGAGAAGACAAACAAAATTTTGGCTTAATAACCTACATTTATGTCTATTGCTACGCCTTGGGCAACTCCCAAGCACCTTCTCTTGCAATGTTTTGTAACCAGATTATGTTGCAGGAACAGCAAAATTACCATTATTCTGAAGCCAACCTGCATTCACTTGAAAATGCCTATCAGTGCCTGAATCTTCTTTTTAATCACTTTGCTGAGTTTTGTTTTGTGTCAGATCCAGGCCCAGCCAATAGATAATTTTATTAAGGATGCATCTACTGAGAAACAACAAAAATCAGACCAGCAGTTTTATTTTAGAACTTTAAAAGGATAAGGAAAATTGCTTCTCAAAAAGCAATTTGCCTCTTTCAGGACAGTCTTGCTTAACCAAAATAGCCAAACTATTAAATTTTCATGTGGAAGTAACTTCCCCCGCTCCCCAAAGAAACATAACTTTCACGCAATTGAGTTACGACTCTTGAAAACTATATTGGCCAGATGTTTGAGCTTGTCAGAGATTACCAAGATTAAATCAGATCAGTAGTTTTACACAATTGAAAGCTGATAAAATTTATTTCTGTGTTGAGGAGTTGATTCATGTATAAATAGTTTTAGTTTAAAATGTATGACCAACCACCATTATGACAGCAGAGGAAAATTTTTATGCTGCAGGGTAAAGGAAAGGTTGCAATGGTGATTTAATTGGGAGGGTCTCCAGTTTCCTCACTCCAGCCAGCACTTTTTTTAATCCTCTGGTATGTCTTTGTGTCTCCCACCCCCACCCCCATTTGCTATGCCACTAGGATTTAAAAAATTGCTGGTGTCTTCTTGCAGTTCCTTTTCTGGCTATGTGAATCTTACAAAACGTTAATAACTAACACCCTAAACTAAAATAGTTACTGAGGCTACATGCAACTCTGCAGGGTGCGGGGCAAGAAATTCAAATAAACAGAAGTCATTGTTTTACTCTCATATTAAACATGGCAAGAATTACTTCTGCAACAGACTATGTACACCATCACGTAAAGCAGAAATAAATGAATCCTTTCTTAAACTAGTTTTCAGAATTATTGAATACAGAACTGCATAAATATTAGTAAATGCTATACAAATGAAGCATGAAGTAGGCAAATCTGTAAAAACTTTGATTTGACTTTAGCATGCTCTGATTTGGATTAAATAAATGCATTTTAAAGTAAAGGGATCATTATATTTCTTTACAGAAAAGAGACTGACAAGAGGCTAACCAACTACTCTTTAAGTAATTATTCCCACAAGATCCTCTTTATATCTTCAGGATTATCTACTTCACTGTTGGTATATAATACTGCTTGTGTGGTGGTTTCTTTTCAGTGGGCACAGTAATAGCAAAATATATCAGTAACAAATTGTTTGTGTCAAATTACATCCTTAGCTTTAAGTCAGACATTTTTTCTTCAGTGTAATTTGGGCCAGTGCCCTAGTACCAATAGGATCTTTATTGGCAGATCTCAAAATATGATTTGGCCAGCTAACAACTATTAGAATAATTTTGACTTACTTATTTTGACTGATTTTCTTGCTCTTACATCACATGACTAAAACCAGGTATTGGGTTTCTTGAGGCACAGGTACGCAGGAGAAATGGGAGACCCTCTTCAGGTACTCCTCACTATAACAGCTTTCAAAACACAGTATTATGGCTTTAGTTGTGATGATTGTGCTCACAACGTACAACACAAGTCTTGAAGCTTAAAAGCCTATCTGTCTTTCCCAGAAAGTACAACTGACCTAACATAAGACAATGTCCTTCCATACAAACTTCCCCTCACTTACCTTCACAATGTGTAGACTTCCTCAACTGCAGGTTTCCTTTCTGGCAAACGTTAAAAATATTGGACCTGTTAGACTCAGAGGTTAGTTCATTTATCATGGAATCAAACATTCTCAGAAAGTAAAGTGAATAGATTGGCAAATAAGTAAATAAGCGATTGAGAAAAGAAGCCAGAAAAAGATACAACACAGCAGAATTCAGCTGCTAGGATATTAACTAAGAGGACCCTTTCACACAGCAAATACAGCTGTCACCAGTTACAGAGGACCATGTAGATGGGGAAGCACCATGCACGGATCCCTGTACAGCATGAAAAGTTACATAAACCTTCACTAGTTTAGCACTGAAAAAGCTTACATGAATGAACTAATTTTTTGGGTGGCAAATACTTCAGACTTTAAGAGGCATGACTAGCAGTTGGTACCCTAGAACAAAGAAACAGGGAATTGAAAAAAAGAAACAAACAAACCACCAATTACTTTGTGGCCTTTCTTCTTTTCAAGAGAGTGATGAAGGCACTTTTCCAGACTGTAAAAGAGCATGGTTAAGATCTCAGGTCAATACTATTATTGCATGCTGTAGGATATTCTAAGTGTTATTTCATCTCTGTTACTAATGTTGGTAGAACTCTGAACCAAATGCTCCAAGAAATACTTAAGTAGAACTGTGTCAGGAGGAGACATTGAGGAGAATGCACTTAAAAGTACCTGACGACATTTAAACTTGCTCCCAAAGCAGTGATTCAACTCCTGCTTTGAAATGGGCAGTATCTGTTTATTGAAACGACCTCCCGCATCCTAATTAGAGTTTCTCGATGGAATGGAGAGAGCACACCTCCTTACTTTGGTACATCTGTTAAAAAAAAAATGCAGCAAAAAATAAACATGCATGTTGTTTTCAGGAAAAAACAGTCACCACAAGAAACTGCCTAGTTTTAGTCAAGATCCTGTGTCACAAGAGGCGAGCTGAGAACAGAGGCACTCAGAACATCAGTACTTTTGAAAATACAGAACATGGGAAACATTTCTGAACAGAGGTGACACTGAACGAGAGGACTGTGCAAACAATAACATACCAATCCAATAGAAACAGTATCAGCAGCCCTACAGAGAAAGGCTTAGGAGTACTGGTGGATGAAACATTCAATGACAGCCAGCAGTATGCATTTTGCAGCTCAGAAAGCCCATCCAAAAGGATTAGCAGAAAATATTTTGCCAGCATAAATTAATCTATATCCCAAAATGTTTTGCTTATTTAGTTTTGTTTTTGTTGTTTTTATAATTTTTAAATCAAGGTTACTGAGAAAGTATAAACTTCTGTGGACAGTAATCAAATTACTACTTTTAATATAGTGTCAGGCAGAAGATAGTACTCACCTGTAAAGTTAGACAAGGAACTCCTGAAGCAGGTAATTTTTCAGGAAAACATTAACCATTCCTTACTCCAGCTGCCAATCTTGTTCAGCATACTTTAATTTGAAGATGGTATTCTAACTTCAGGGAGATGGTTATTTTCAACAACGGATGCACACGTAAATACTCGTTCCATTTATTGTGGAAACAATAAAGATACAATATAGCCGTAACATACTCTCACTGAACTACTAATTTCCATCCGAACTTCACATTGTTTATTGTGGAAATGCTGCAGACAAACACAGATTTAAACACAGTTCCACCATCAGAGAACATGACACTTCAAGGAAGGTCAAAACCAAGTGGCTAAAGCTAAAAAGAGGAGGCAGATGCCATTTCCTAGAAATGAAGGAAGGTAGGCTCCACTGGAGCAGTGTTAGTACTGGGCTTTTCTTTTGCATTGGTGGTAAATGAAAAACCCAGAGCCCAGTGATTTTTATTTTTATATTTTTTTTTTACCTAATTGCTCCAATCCAGGAATCTTTGGCACAGGAATTTTGCTTTGCTTTGTGACTACAAGATTACTCAGCCATTTGTTCTTAACTAGGCCACTGCTTTCATAGACTTAATTTAATCTTAGTGTGTGGCATTTAATTGCCTGTCGTGCAAAAGATGCTCTTGAGTGTCAAATTCTATGCTGACGGGAGATTAATAGTATCAGGATACTGCACTAGTTCTTTTTATTCTACTTTTATCTGACTAACAGGGCTACCGGAGAACTATTTTTCCTCATTTATTCCCCACAATGGCCTTATTTTATTGCATTTACACCGACAAGCTGACAAATTTATCTATGTGAAAGAGGAAATAATTCCACGGCATTGATTTTAACAGACAAAAACGAACTGCCAAGTTGAAAGTTATTTTCATGTAAACATGCAGATACTCTATTTCTAGTTCGTTCTTGTACACTGCCTAGATTTAAACCAGAGTTGCACTGCTTCTTCTTTGCACAGCTGAATGAAAATAAGGCCTGTTAAAAAAAAAACCTGCACTACAAAGAACAGTAACACGTGGCTTATTCTGTCAGTCACAACTGCATATTTCACTTCCTCATTGCTTTGTATCAATTGTGAAGCTGTATTCTTGAAACAAGGGAATGTTTCTATTTGAAAACTTGTGCGTAAAACAGAGTAAAATCAAGTGTGCATTTCTTAGACATCAATTAAAACACTGACAAAATAAAAGCTTTATAAAAGATTGTAGAAAACTAGAAATCTTTTAGCTTTTTAAACAGCGAAAAACTATCAATCTCATCATGGAAATCAAAACACCGCTTTTTTTGTGTACATTTCTTTGCATGCCATTCCTCCTCACAGTGCTACATAATCACTTTGCTTTTTCCTCTCATTTCAGTATCAGCAAACATCTGCCTATACGTTAATTCAGAAAATATTAATTAAAAACTGGAAGGAAATGGATCCTAGCACACCGATTTAAAATGCTTTCTCTGATCATATATTTGATATCAAGTTCTAGCATGAATCTATTCTATTTAATCCAAGTAGTTTCTTGTTAGGAAATAGCACATACATAATGTCAAATGATTTTCAGTACAAAAGATACACAGATAAAATATTTTAACTGAAAGGCTCTGAAGGTTCCTAGGCATCAGTAGGGAAGGCACTTTTCTGGTCACGTAATTCTAGCACATTGGGATTCAGCACAGCTTTGGTATTTTCAACGTCTCCTTCAGTTTCGATGCAAGTGATAACCACTGACAGCCCAGTCCTGAACTTCTCCACTTGCAAATAATGCAAAGAAAATTGCTCCAAATAGATTAATGGAAGCAGCAATATAGAAAACTGTCTGCCATTCTCCCACAGTGTTCTGTTAAATGGAAAAGAAAAAGAAAAAAGAAAAAAAAAGTTGCAGTCAATTTACAGCTCCACACTCCAGAAAAGTAGCATTTTTAAAGCAGATGCTATGGCACGTGCCTATGTAAACGTAAATGCCATGCAGTCTGACTGCATACCAACATAAAAGCGTTACAATCATAAAAGAAGAAATTATCACTTTAGTCAGCTGCAGTTTAACAATAACACTTGCATAGGCCAATTCTGATAGGACTATCTGGATCAGTTTATCATTGGAGACGTGCAGCCTTCACATCTAAATCCACATTTGCGTGAAGGCTATGCAGACTCACAGAGAACATTACCGTAAGGGGAAACGCTACCTTGCTTTCTGGTCAGATCATCCAGGAGCTGAAGTCATCTAAGCTAAGCAGTAAGTTTTTCTTAATGACTACAATGTGTCTCTTCTAGTACTGTAAGTCTTTTAGACATATGTTAATTATACCCAAACCAGGTAGCACAGAACCGCGTCTGTTCTTTTTAATAAAGAAGAAATGCATATAGATGTCTGAAGGACAATTTTTATATATATTTTTTTATTTTTAAATTACAGATGTGTACTGTACCAAACCTGTAAATGACCTTAACAAACTACCAAGGCAGTACATTAGGAGGGGGGGGGGGGGAGAAGAAAACCAATTCACCCCCAAAAAACCTCAACCTCCCAAAATAATAATAATAATAAAAAACTACACCACTTGTTAAGAGTTTGGAAGAACCTATTTTATTTGGATTCATGCATTAACTAGTATTTTTAATATTATTAAGGAAATGATTGGAGTGATTACCAGCTCCATAAGTTCAGCTGTATCAATGAACTTACTCTGCACACCTTCTTCTCTTAGATGATTTTAGAATAATTCATGTTGTTGTTTTTAAAAAAAACTAATCAACTTCTCTCTCCCTTTTTCTGCTTCAAATCACCCTTTGTCTGACTAAGCCATCTTGGAGGTCAGATCCAACACTGTCCAGTTTAGGTGCAAGAATAACACTGCTTAGAACATCCGGATCATGCAATGTCCATACAAAGGGGTGCATTATAAAAACTGCACATTTGAATCTAGTTTCTGGTTGATCTGACAAATGCTGACCTTACAGCTCAGAACCTCACATGAGAACAATTTTAGAAAACAAGTAAGAGCTCGTCTTACTTGCTACAATAATACCACAACTGTCTTGTCTGGTTGGTTTTAACCTGCTATGAATCCTAGTATGTCATAAAAACATACATTTTACGCCAAGAGAATGTAAGGGCTGAATCACTAAATTTTAAAGCCCCACACAGGTCTTTGACTGTATCTTTATTTTTCTGATCAAGGTTAGGAATTAAGCTGTTCACAGCAACAGAACAGTACAACTTGCACGTATATCCCAAATTCTAATAAATGACTGCAGACTTCAGAAGACAGAATTGCCATTCAATGGAGATAAAAATATAGTAACTGAAAAAAAAAAAAAAAGTAAATGGACTTACATTGTGAGTAAGACTCTTGGCAATAACTGGCCCCACCATTCCTGGGATGGTAGCAAAAGAATTTGTGATCCCAAGAAGAATCCCAGCATAACTGCAAGAGAAATTATTATCAAGGCTTATTAACTTACCCTGTTTATCAGTCACGGAAACAATTTTGCCTAATCAGATCACACAGGCCTCATCTTGATCACACAGACAAATTAAAACACAAATATTCAGGTGGGAACAGCTTATTATTCTAGTAACACCTTGTTGGCGATTCATTCCATACGCCATCATTCTCCGGAGGCCAGTTATGGAATTTAAGTTAAATTACTCACGGCTTTGCTTAGAATCCATATCCAAAACCACATCCCCTTTGCTAAGCCACAAGCAAACTGTCTGGAAGGGATCCATTGAAAAAGTTAAAAAAGAAACATTACATGCCTTGAAGTGGAAAGACAACACGGAGTATGACAGTGCTGTTTGGCAACAGTAAGAGATGGTGCAGGTGTCAATGCCAAAAAGGCAATTATCACTAATCTGGATGGGTATTTCCACTATACTACAGAGCGATACTCCAAAAGAGTTCACAGAGCTCTGCAGCAGTCCTTTCCTCCAGCTTTCTGTGGGTCAAGGCCAACGGGAAATGGGTCTGCCTCAACCCGTTTTACTGGTTGCCATTCTTGTAGTTCTGTTCTGAGGCTTCCTGCTCCATGAACACGTTGCTTTATCACGCACGCGCATGCATATGCACCAGCGGCCATAAAAACTCGCTGGGAAAAACTAGTAACTTGCTTAATAGCTGAGTCTCAGCACTTCATCTCTGTGCAATTAGACATCTCACAGAAGTGTTGCAACACCAAAAAATCATGTTTGAAACTGTAGCACAAGCACAGACTTGTGAGAGAGGCTCAAAGGAAAGAAGAGCTAGACATTTTATGCCTGAGCTCGACCTTCCAACCACCAGAGCATAGATCCCTGCGGTTCAGATCTTCAAGGTGGGTTTGTTGGCTGAGGAATCATACAAAATACCAGTATCAGTTGTAGTTACTGCTGGAAAATTGGGGTATCCCCCAGTTACTGGTTTGGGCTGTTTAACAGAGTGAAATGGTGTCCTCATTGATTTAATAATGACCACATAGCAGAAATATAATTTTATCTCTAAAGAGAGGTATATAGCTTTGACATTTTATTTACCAAAACATGAAAATTCAACCATACATTATAAAAGGTTGTGACATGTATCCAGCCCAAAAGCATCTAATTTTTTTTTTTTCCTGACAAGAGTCAATTGTCAAGCCTATTAGCTGATTTTTCTTGAAAGTCAAAAATACATGTGAGTTTAGAGCACGGCAAAGCTCCACTGTTGTAATTAGAATGATTCTTATTTCTTATGAGAATGAGCATGTAACATGTTTCTCCACGGAAGTGTTTAAGAATTAATATGCCTTTATAAAGCTGATGTGAAAGCGTAAAAGCTTCCTTCAACAGCCTTTCCACGTAAAGCCCTCAAGTAGAACCAAATGCATTTAGTCTTCAACATGCTTAAGCACTACAATATTGCTAATACAAACTTTAAACACAGTTTAATAGTTTCTGGTCACATAGATCTTTGGCCATTAATTACTGGCTAAATGCCTCTGTTTCTGCCTGCTGATCCTGACATGGGTTGCATTCTTGATAGCACTTGCTGTTTGATGCAGATAACTGCCATGCCACTCCCTCAGCACAGTGGAGACTCCCATATGAAAATGGGAAAGAAAGTGACACATCTATAGAGCAAGATGAATAGTAAGTTATTGGTCGAATTCTGATGGCATAGTGGGGATAAGCAAATACAAATTGACTTGCAGAGTGGTTAAGCTGTAAAAAAAATGATTAAAAAAATAAAGAGATGTGAGGTGTTCAGCATGTGGAATACTATAAGGGCTCATGGTTATAGAGATAATAAAAATTATAAACATGGCAATGTATTGATGTAGGTTTAGACAACTAGAATAGAAAACTTTTTTCCCCACAAGAACAATGCCCCCTTTCCCTCCTCCAGCAACTCAATGCACCGATGGCCTCTGTGTGTTAGAAACCAAACACACAGAGCAAATACTGTTTTTCTTCCAGCATCAGTATTTTCATTGATGTTTTTTTCCTGAGAATGTAATCATTATTTCTCTGGTATAATGCACGTTTTAGTAGCAACAATGGACCCTTTGCTATTCTAGTCAGCTTACTTTTAACCAATGCAAATAGACATGTAAGTGCATTTTGAATTTGCTTTGAATCACTTCTGGTTATTCTAATATGTTTTAAGGAAAAATAAATAAATCAAGAAGGCAAACTCTTAACAGAGGTCTTCTCCACACTTTCATGCAGAACTTGTTTTGAGATTTTTACAGTTATGCAAAGTTTTCCCTTAAATTGTGAATGCCATCCCTGGCCATTGCATTCAAGAAAGTTCAGACACCTGTAAAAAGTTAAGCAGAAGGAAGAAAAGGACTTCTTTTTCCTTTCATCTTAAACTTCCTGGTATTTCTGTATTTGAAGATTTTTTTTTTCCTATGACCTTTGTTACGAGGAGATGCTCTTTTCCTTCTCTGTCTCCATTTAGACATGTTTTCCTTGAAATAAAGCATGCATGTGCTGAACAGAGATTCACTGATTTCAGTAGAACAGCCTCTACCCTGACTGTGTTCCTCCTGTCCAGTAAAGCTTTCCTGCAAATGTAGACATTCGTTGCTACTGCCCATACCAGGCCGAAGTTCCCAAACTATGAGTGAGACACTTGTCTCTCCTAGACTTGTAACCAGTCTGCTCCCTTCGGACTATCTGACAGGAAAGCAGAGCCGAGAAACTTGCCTGGTTTAAACACAAATGGAATAAAAGCTTGACTGTCAAGGATAGGAAGAACAGAGTGGGATTTAGCAAGGGATACTGCAGCAGTTCACGTGTTGGATCTAACTGTGCCTGCTGATATGCATGCCATGTCATGATTTTTTCTTGTTGAATTTTTCAACATCTAAATCATCCCATTCCAGTAGAATTCTTGACAAAATAAGGTTATTTTCACAACACTCATGAGAGATGGATGTCACAATGTGGTAGCCATCCTACAGACCGGGACTGAAAACAGGCCAAGAATGTACGCACCTACTGAAGAACTGACTTGAGATCCTCAGGATCCCTCTTTAAGAATATTTATGAACATTGCTCTTATGTTCAAAGCACAGCTCCCACTGACTTTGTTAAAACTCAGTACTTCCATTTTTAAAAACTAGACTTCAGAGCTTGAAAAGACATACCCAGAAAACAAGTAATAAATCAGTTAGGCCTCAATTAATATCACTGGATCCAACATTCACTTCCCAACTGATATGTTCAAGATTGGACTCAAGCTACTGCAGACCCCCATTACATACTACTCTTCAGGAACCTGCTCTCTTACAAATTCTTTAGTTATGAAGAGGGATGGGTGCTTCTAGAAGTTATAGGGTATAAAGACAGTCCTCACAGACACAACAGTCTGATCTGACTTACCACACGTAAACTCTGACAGAGCAATAAAAGGAATGAATTCCCATGAACAATGTTCAGCTACCTTAAATATGACCCTCCTTTTCTCCTGTAACGCCCTGCCTCAGCCATTACATGCTCTCCAACTACTACAGCTGTCAGGTTGAGGGCTTAGGAATGGATGCCAGCCTTCTTCTCTAGCCGCAAAGACTAATTTGTGGTACACAGTGAAAAGGAAGCAAATCAAAACTGCACATCCAAGTTCTGCCATTAATGAGCTTACAGAAGTAATGCCTCTTGACATTAATGCTTGTGTTTCATGTTTTTAAACACACAGACATAAAATCAGTAACTCTTAGCCAATGTTTTACATTTTTAGAAAAGCAACTTCTGCAGCTCTGTAAAGGTAAGTTTGAAACAGAAGTTGCATAATGGTCCTATAATCCTCTAGGTGCAGTGCTTTAACTACATCTTTCACATTCATAATTCTACTTAATATTAAACAAAGTGCAGCACAGGTGCTATTCTTCTTACTTTCATGTTCAGTTCACAGTATACGCTGTTTATAGTTAAGACACTGGTCCCTTCAGTCGAGTCCCACTGTTTCATATCCTTAAGTCGTCTTGTTCATCATTGTAGACCTGATCACCATCCTTTCAGTCACCAAAGCCCACCTTCAGTTTTGCCCAGATTTTAAGGATTATTTCCTATATAACATCTCTACAAAGTATTTTTTCCTCTCCACTCACAGATAAACTCTTTTCATCTTACATGTTAGTATATAAGCACTCTTTCGTCATAAAGTCATTTGATCCTGCTCATACGTAAGTGCTACTGCAAATAGATAAATTAACAACAGAGCAAAGTACTTGACTTTTACCAGCGCAAAGAATGCTTATTTAAAGGTTCAAAAAATCTACACATATCCATGCTTCTCAGGAAATTGATAGATCTGTCAGGTTTCGAATTTGTAACAGAGGAGAAAATACAAACTGCAGTCTAACTTTACATTTTTAAAAGTCATTTAAGAGCAACTTGGATTAATCATATGCAAGAATCATCATCTAGTGATAACAGGTCACCTACTCCAAATATAATTCTAATACCAGGATATAGAATATGTTTATCAAAAAAAAAAAAAAAGCTTGATTTACAGGGCTAAGTTGTTGTTTGTATCATATTCTCTACCAAACCTGCACTTTTTGCAAATACAGTGTTTAAAACTGTAACCCTCAGTCACTGGCACTGTTTACATTCCAGATCTGTACAGCACCACGGCCAATAGCTAAAGCTGCCAGGCTCTGCAGGAATACAATAGAAGTGGTCATACATTAACAATTGCTTCCACAATACTTACGAAGGTGCTATGTCCAGATGGTTGATGCTGTAACCAGACGTACAAAATCCTCCTAGTGTTGTTGATATGGTCACAAATGCAACAGCCAGAGCGTAGTTGCATCCTATGAATCCAGCTGCTACTAAGAACACTGCAGGTCCAATCATTCCTTCAAAACAGAAATTTTAGAATCAGGACTTTTAACCAGAGAGACATTAAGAGGCTCTGAGCTATGTGTACATATAACCTCCAACACCATCTAGTGTACAGAATCCAGCACTTCACTATGCGTGTTACAGTAGGCCAGCGAGGAACAGCAGATGGTTTACAAACCTGTGGCTGTCTCAGGAAACGTTGGACAGACTAGAAAAATCCTACCCTAGCTGAAAAGAACAAGCTTCACCTGAAAGCCAATGGTACCACAGTAACTTCACAAGTTCACTTTATTTGTGATTATACAAGTAACAGAAGCTGCACTGAGACCAATAGGTGAACAATGCACTGGAAAGAAGTTATTCCCATTTAAATCTCCAGTTCTCAGGAGCCAACACTGGCTTCTGCAGATCTCTTTTTAGTCATTTAAAAGAGATACAGTATTTATGTTGCTTTTTTTTTTCTTGCTCACCCTCACAAGACAATTGTGAAAACTTCAGAGGCTGCAGCCATGATTTTAGGTAGTGTAGTAAATTTCATCATTGCCCTGCCCACTTGAATACATACTTCAATCTTTAATTCATCTCAGTCTTTACTTGTTATTCGTGCTAGTCTAACTCCTTAGATTTTGTTAAGTATCTGTTACAATTAATCTTTCTTCTGAAGAAAGAAAGAAGGCACTGAGTATTCTACCTGTCTCTACCATTCATAATTCCATTGAAACAAAGTGAAATAAACAGTATTTATGAGTTACCAGCAAAAATGACTATGTCTGACATACAGGGCCAGTTTGCTAAAATAACAAGCATCTAAACGTGAGAGATGGTGACCAGGGACAATACATGTGAACATGTAGACAAAAAACTGCTCTCATTTGGAATTTAATTACTACTTCAATTCAAGGTACAGTTTACACCTCTTTTGTATTCTCACTTTGGCTCCAGCTGACATTACCTAAACCTTAAAAAGGTAAAGAAACATGATATTTGAAACAATTAAGTACTGACAGAAACAATAAACCACAAGATCTATGGACCATCAGAAGCCAGGTACAATTTCTTCCAGAAAGAATCGAGTCTACAAGCTCCATTTCTACCTGTGGTCTAGAAGAGTCTTCAAAAGTTTATTACTCATTAATTAGTAGGGAATGTTGTCAATGTGTCAACTCTGGAATATACCAGGAGAGAAAAAAGGAAAAAAGATGTTCCTACACAAAGCTGAGGAATGCAAACTCTACAGATACATTACCTTTTACTACACTGTTATAGTGCTTAATATATTGCAATACTGAAATTATATTTCATGACATTTCAGGAAAATTCACCAAGATGAATTCTCTCTTGCCTGATATTAAGTGCAGCAGCATAGCACTTGTTCAACACTTCTCAGCAGGAAACAAATGTACATTCCTCAATTTCAGGAGTAGAGACTACAATGCAGAGTGAAAACACACTCTGCTTGTTTTAGTTCCACTTCCACACCCTAGCACAATTAATACCATTGAACAGTGGCTCCTCTCAAGCCACACACAGTCCTACCTCATCTCACAACAGATTGTCACGCTTCTTTCCCAAAGCTTTAATTTTTTCCCCAGACTGGCCCCATGGTATGTTCCAAAAGACAGTGCTTGCACTTACCTATTAGGGTAAAACATTTGCGAACACAAACAGTGGACAACTTCTGTTTTTCCCGTAAATAATCAGCAATTTGCCCAGACAGAATTATACATAACCAGCAGCCAAAATAAGGTAGTGCCGATAAAAAGCCATTCTGTTAAGGAGATTAAAAAAGAACAAAACCAGAGTTAAAACACTGAAATGACAATTCAATGTGCTGAAAAAATCACTTGTCTCAGAGCAATAACAGAGTTTGAGTCAGGGGTGTTAAGAACATCCATCCACATAACAATTGTTGGTTTTACAAAGAGAGAAACCTAGGGATAGAAAAGGCAAAGCATTTTAAAGTTACTGATGTGCAAACTCTTCATTGCATGACTTGAGCCATAACTACCAATGCAGCCAGCTGAAAAACTCAAAGGTTTAAATAAGCAACTGGTCAGGAAAAAGGAAACTATGCAAAAAAGGTATCTTGTGGTCGTTAACGTGATTTTGTAAGTACCCAGAAACACCAGTTTCAAATCAACGAGTTACTAAGGTAAATGGAAGCTGTAAGTATTATACAGGATTTTGAAAGCTGTTGTGGAATCTGTGATCTCAAGGTTCTGTACTGCTACAACTCTGCAATGTTATGCTATCCCACAACTATCTGCTGACACGTCTGATGATGGCTGTAACCAGAGAAGATACAGAATTAAGACTTTCATCAGATTCTGTCTGGACATCCTATGATCCCAAAGCAAAGCTATTACTCAGGACTTGCTGTTGCTTACACCGATGTCACCTGCTAACTTCCATTTCTTTAAACAAGAGCTGTTTAGTGACTTATGCCTGATTATGCTTGCTTTTTTTCTGATGAAGTAAACACAAGTTCTACTGAGCAGCATCAGTTTTCAGCCCTTCCATGCTATTAAAAATAATTATTGATAATTGAACTATAACTTGACCTAAACTGAGATTAAAAATAGGTATCTGGATAGCCATTGGATAGAAATACTGTAACATTTATGCACTATTATAAAATGTATATTTGGAAAAGAAGAGGTAAAAGCTTCCCTAGGACATTTAATTTTACATGACACTACAAACACATCCCCATCTGAAATCTACTCTATCCACATTCAAAGCAGTTGCCTACTGGGTACCAATGCTCAGCTTTCAAAAATAACAACTAAAATTCTGGAAAAAAAAAAAAAAAAAAAAAAAAAAAAGATAAAAGCTTTGTTTGTTTTGTTATTGTGACTATGAAGCACTGTCCGAAGACACAGCATTAATTTTTAATTGGTCCCTTAATTATAGAATAGAAACTGGTGGACTACACACTTGGTACTGCACAGTACTTTACACACTAACGGAATTACAACTAAATGTATGGCAAAAAAAGTTAGTCTGACACTATTATGCAATTATTATTATTTTTTAATACTGTTTTAATGTGTCACAATAGCCAGCACCAATGAAGTCACTTGAAAAGAAGAAACATAACCCTTAGACACAGGAAACCACAGCAGAACCTGTTGGCATTTAAGGCAACAGAGTCTTACAACATACATGCATTGAGTAACACATGCCTTTCATATGCTTACAGATGCTTACTCAGGTGTTCCCTGGGGAAGCATAATGAGGAATCTAAAGAGCAACTTCAGTCATTTTTTCCAGCCATTTTTTGTACTATGCTTAACTGCAACCTTCTCTTCTAACAGAGATTCCTCATCTTTTCCTTACAAGATTGCTGGCATCGCATCCTTCTTGCACGGTGTGCATCTCCATTTTGCTCTAAACCAGCCTCAGGTGTTAAGCCAGGAAAAGACTCTGCTAAGCTTCTTGAAATCTCTAACTGAGGACCTTTTTACCTGAGAAGTACCAGCTTATACTGGAGACACTATCACCGATGTTTTTCCATTGAAGAAAGAAGAAAAAGGAGAGTCAAGTAACTGCCATATAAACATTTTCAACCCTTTAATTTTTATCTGATAAATCATTTAATTAAAAAAAAAAATCCTTGAAAGCACTATCTCTGGACTTGAAGTCTACGATTTTGTTTCATCCTATTGTTAAAATAAGGTATTGTATCTCTGCTACTCATTGAGGAAATGAAAGAAAATAATGATTTGGAAGGGGAACCAATCACACTGACGTGTATTTTTTTTCCTCCTTAAAATACTTAAAATGTCATGCTCTTAATTTTCAGTTAAAAGACGATTTTCTCTTTTATGAGTGAGCGAAAAAGAAGTAGATAGTATTTCTGAAGCCATAAAAGACACTACAAAATCTGAAGCAGTCATGCAAACCATGTATCTGAGAAATATATCTTTTGTAGTTATTGTTTTATAGTTTTAAATCATTTAAAATCAGAGTAGTTAGAAATGGGCAACGCATATCTTCAACCAGAAAAAAATGAGCTGAAAAGCTATTGTTAAGCTAAATATCAAATAAATCCTGAAATCCAGTTGAAAGGACAATGCACACAAAATTGTAGATGTATCTGCTTAATTATGGGAAACTGTTTCATCATTTCCCAGCTATTAGTTTACATTCTAAGTGTCTCCTTTCTAAATATCATGTCAGATCTCTGTTATTCTTTTTCTTTAAGAATATAGTCATTGTGTTCTGAATTATTTATCTCACCTCCTGTGCATCAAACCGCAGGATCTCCTTCATGTACGTGGGCAAGAGCGTGAGAAGTGTATAGAAAGTCCAGTTATAAGAGAAGTGTGCCACAACAATAGCCCAGAGTGGAAGAGACTCCAGCATAGGTCTCCAGGGAACAGATTTCTGGGTAGAAAGCTAGCAAGCAAGAGGCAGAGGAAAAAAAAAAAAATAGAAAGAATGATCAGGACATCAATACAAACAGTTACTACGGGTGTTACAATCCTACCCAAATCTACAGTGATCATTCATTCAGAAAGGCACGATGTGAATATGTCAGTACAAGAATTCACCAGCAAAACCAAAATTACTGTGTTCAGTTCTCACTAAAAGTATACTAATGTATGTTACTGCTCTGTTTTTATTATTGTAAACCAAATGCTATTACACTTTATAATGAGAATTAAAAAAAATGCATTCCCTTATCGAGATTTGTTGCCTCCTGCTTTCACCCTGAATGATTATATACTTAAAGTCACCCCTCATGCATTTAGCTAAATCTTTCCTACTCAGTCCTAGATATTAGCTTTGATCTCTCAGTCAGCTTCACAGAAAAAAAAATGCATATCCCCAGTCACAGGAATAAACTCATATGCACGCTTTAGGAACTGGCTCATTAGCATTTCCAAAACGTTTTCTCTGCCATCAGTAATCTCTCTCTTTCTTCCTGTAGGAGATATATGTAGAAAATGTTTTTTTTTTGTGAATTTTGAAGACATGATACACAGGAATGTTTAGTTTAATGACGTGATAGACTTGAGCTTTTTACTTTAAAAGCACCACAACAACATCTGTGACAAAAAGCATTACTATAAATGCTTTGTTTAATTACCAATTTTCTCATTTATACAACTGCATTGTATTTTTTTTTTTTTTTTGACAAGTTCTGCCTTTATCTCAAATTAAGGACATTTTTCTAGACATCAAGAGAGCATTATGTTAGCAACAATACTTGAGGTTTAGGTTCTTACGTAAGCAAACATGACTATACCAAAGTTCTGTACCTGATCTTTTAGAGAAGAAAGTATATATTCCCTTTCAATATGCGAAATGCTCTTGTGAGTTTCTGGTGTGTCACTAACCAGCCACATCCAGAAGAAGAACCATAATACGCCAAGTGCACCTATTGTTGGGAAAAGATAGGTGAAGATGAAGAAATAAAAATAGAAGCAATTACATTGAGTGAACAATGCTCTTAGATGATTTAGTTAGAAAAATAACATTCATTAAAATTACATTAGGGTATTTGGAAAAAACCTTTTATCTACTTAAAAACATTTGCTCCTCAAAGGGAACAATACCCACTTAGAAGTAATAAAGATGACTAAGCAGGAAGATCCCCTCCCCTTCTCCCTCCTGGAAGTGCCTCATACAGCAAGAAAGCCACACACACATCCATTTTGTACTTTTATCAGTCACGTGGAACAGCCATAAATGATACAGCTCACACAGGAATTTAATCACAAAAGAACCACTTTGCATACACATATGCATACAGAAAATCACTACATATAGCTTAATGAATATGCCAGTCCTTATTTTCCCTTTTAAGCTAAGGCACCAGAACTGTCATCTGAAAAAGCTAGTTTTCCAATAATTGGTTCAAATTGTCTGTATTTTAATTTCACTTAAACATTGTCATTTATTTTGTCTAGTTCTATTTTGAACATTTTCAATTATACAAAAATCGGAGGTGGTTCTGCTGAGGAAAGTGTAAGCTTTGTCTTTTATTCTGGTTCTCTTTTCCCCATGAAGAGCATGAAATAGCTTCAAAACATACATAAACCTATATAAAGCATGTTAGACCTATGACATCCCATTAGTAAATATTTTATGTTTGAGCTTCTTCTAAAATATCACTCGCAGCAAACATGCTATGCCTTGCATTTGGGGCATTCCTTCAGGGTTCCTGTGACTGCTAGAGAAATTTTCACAGAGTTTCCACTTAAAACAGCAGTAACTTTTCAGATGTTCTTTCACTCACAGTAAAAGATTGCTCCTGGGATTAAAGTTATTAATTCAATTTCACACTTCAAATAAGAAATTCCAGCTAGTTATTTCCAAGTGGTGGGAGAGCTGAGAACATTTGACTTGTGCCAACTTTTGTCCAACTCAGAGACATCTTTGCTCATTGAAAGCAAAGAAATCTTTTCAGCTTTAAATACCTCTAATTTCCCAGGAAGAAAAAAAATGAGAGCCCTACATGTCAAACATGTTTTTAAAACTTAAGTTTTATATAAGACATACCAAAACAATATACCACAGCTTTAAAAAAGAATATGGATTTTATGGAATAATAAAAAATACCCTTACCAAATATGTAAAACACATAAACCCAGTTCATATAGTAACAAATTAATCCAGACAGCGGCAGGGAGATAACAGTTCCCAGCTGTGCACCTACCAGAAAAACAAAAGAAAAAAAAAATAGATCACCTCTAGACCCCTTAATTTAAGTGGCATTTCACAAGTATTTTATTTTCTTGTAAGAAACCATGCAACTAAGATTTGTCACCACCACTAGAGGGTGGTGTTTCCTGAAAGAAACCATAAATTAATTGCTTTGGCAACTGCAAGGAAATGGGAGTCACAAGGTCCTCAACAGCCAAAATAGCAAGCAGAAAGCAATGAGATAGCATTCTTGTACATTCATCTGCAAAAACGTAGCGGCTGCAATACATTCAAAACAATACAACTTAGTCAACTGACCTTTCTGAGGGAGCTGACCACAGTACAATCAAGGACCCGGGAAGGGAATGGGGGAATAATGTTCTGATTTTCTATAACAAATTTGCATTGCCCGTAGCTCTTTATAGCCGCATGCTAGACCCAAAAGCCAAAAGGCATCCTTAGAGCCAGCAGGTTCTAACTGCACAGTCCCTGAATTTGACAGTGTGTAGGGTCAGGCAAAGTAGAAGGGAGAGACCAGCAGATTCCAGTTCAGATACAAGCCAAAAGCAGGAACGAACTATACTTGAATTATAATTCAAGATACATTTTGAAAAGGGTAGCAGGTAGCACCCATATTATTTACATACTTATGAGCCTTCAACTGGTGATAAATATCAAACCTTGTCTCTTAATGTTAATTATACAGTTGCTTTTCCAAACCTTATCTCGGCTCAGAAAACATTAGATTATATTGATACGCTGCCTACCCAGATTCCTCCTTTATGGAAACAATTTTTATTTGAGGCAGAAAGCTTCAACCACAAAACGACAAAACCACATACTGTATGTTAAATACAAATCAAAATAACTACATGTAACTCAGTCATGTGTTCACTTAGAAAGTCAACAGGACCACGACTTTCTAAGCCACAGACCATATGACTGCCAACCATGACAATGTGGGGAAAAGGGAAACACTTTGCTAAGTTTACACAAGATGCCTTACCATCCATGTCTGCTGTTCAAGGTCACAGACTCTTCTCACCTATGTTAGCATATGGCTTCACAAAGGGTCCATTTAGAAGCTCCTAACTGCTAAAAGCAGTAAGTGTCAGTCCCAGCTCTGAACTCTCTACTTATCTTGTATGCTAGCTCTCAAACACAGACTTCTTTTTAAGCAGACTTAATTCACTAACATGGCAGAAAACCCATATTAAAACAAAACAAAACAGAAGACCATCTTAGGTGGGTTAAAGTGGATCATGGAAGTGTCTGATGAGTGCCTGAAATAGCACACAGGAAGGAATGAGACACTTGACTAGGAGGGAAGTGTGGAAATGAGAAGAAGAAAGGACTAAGGTTTCATTCCTGTTGGCACAAGTGAGCTACTAGGCTCTGTTGAAACTGCAGTCACTGTTTACATGGAATAGCCCTGTGACTGTCCACAATGCTCGGGGAATAATGCAGGGTGTGACTGACCAGAGCCGTGGTAAAGAAAGCTGGCTATCTCAACGCAAAGGGGACTGGAGGAGTAGCCTTTGCTTTAGGCAAACAACTCTATCAATTGAGTGGATCAACTGATGGTGTAAATATTTCTCCCTAAACTCACTAAAAGCATGTGAATATCCCCCTTAGGTAGCTAGACCAGCATCGGGAGAGTTAATTTGTGACACAGCTCAACACAGTACAGAAACTGAACAACCAACAAAATAATTTTGAAAAGGACAACAGACTTGAGCTGACTTCAACCCACACATTCCTTCCCACCAAACGGAGACACCCAGCATCATGATGGTAGAGACATCACAGATAATGAGAATCACGTTGGTATTGCAATTGACCTGGGTATTGTGACTGCTGTACTTTGCTATGCGTAACTTACAACTGTATTATGTTTTCAGTATGTTTTGTCTTACTCTATAAATCAAAAAATCCCACGTAACATCAAATATATTCAAATAAGTACATTTTGTATTAAACATTACACCCTCCACACATGGAGTATCTAAAAGAATATTGTCAGAGCGTACTGATCTCTGACAAGCTGCTCTTGCAGCAATAGCTGGGACCTCAGATATTTTCTTCCTCAAGTTCCTCCAAACCCACTTAAAAAAAATAATAATAATAATAATGTGATTCTGCCCCATTTTATTTCTGCTGTTATATTTCCTTTATTTGCAGTATCTTCTATTTTAATCAGCTTCACAATAACTCTTTGTACCACCTGATACCACAGTTTGAAGTTTATACTTCACTGCAGATCAATACCTTTTCTCAAGGCTAAAAAAGCCATGAAAAAATGAAGATAATGAATGTAAAGCAAGATTTAATTCAACGTTATGCTTTCCAGATTAAACGCTGATTAAAATTGATAATATAAGTCCCTTTGATTTAAGTCAATCCTCCCTGTTACTGCAGTAAAAATGTATAATCCTGTTACCAGCGTGGGAACTTCTCACCTGCATATGAAATACTGAGGAGCTTGCTGCGTTCCAGTGGAGGAGCCCAAGAAGACCACATTGAATGCATAGCTGGGAAGGTAACACCCTAGAACACAAAATGCCATTCTGCTGAAAAGTAATTTTAAATTTTGCTTCAAGTTTCCATGTTTCAAAGGAATATTTCATTAAAAAGCAGTAGTAAAATCCATTAGCTTCTTGCTTAGCAAGAAACCACTTAAAAATAAACATGCAAGGTGTGACAGGAAGGTGGTAAAATTAATTTATCCTGCTTTTGAATCTGCATATACTGGAAAGGTTGCAAGAATACAAACAATATTGTTTTAAACTCCTGGGTTCTGACAAATGAGAAAGCTTTTATTTGTAAAGACACTTGAGACAAAACTAGAATTATCCTTTCTCTTTTTTAAAAAGCTTAGTCTAAAAAAATAGGGCAAGTTTGTTAAGTACTCAAAAAAGTAAAATTAAGCTACTCAAAAGTAAACAATCCCTATACTACTCTAGCATACCAACAGCGACACGGTCTAATACTACAATTTATCAATAAGTTATTTGGATATATTTTCAAGTTACATAGAGAAAAAGGATTACCTCTCCCAGTCCTTCCAAGGCTCGGACAGCTATGAGGTAGCCAACTCCCAAATCCGCAGCTAAGGGAGTAAGCAAGGTGAATGCCGAGGTGCTAAAGACACCAAACCCCAATAACAGCTTCCCTCCAATTTTGCTTGCAAGATATCCGCCTGGAATCTGAGTAATGATATAGCCATAGAAAAAAGAACCAAGGATCCATCCCTGCGTATCAGCATCCCAAGAATACTTTTTCCCCTAAAAAGAGAGAACAAAACCCAAAATGCAGTAAACTCAAGATTATAGTTTCTCCGACCATATTTTATATGAATTTGATTAATTAGTTAGTCCTTCACACCTAAATTGCAAATCTTTCATGGCCTTTCATAGGGTCTCCATCTACACAAGAAGTGTGAATCCCACTTCTGCATCACGGCATGGGCATTCTGTCACACTTTGGAAAATGGCTTTTCATGAAGAAAACTTAGGGAGAGAAAAGCAAACAAGAAGATGGAGGTGCTTAAAATTAATATAAAGAAAAAAAAAAACAACAACCAAGGACAGGACTCGCAAGGACAGATGGAAGAACAGGACAAGCTTGGCAGAGGAAGATGAGTTTAGCAGAAAAGCAATAAAGCAAAGATGACTGAGATAAGGAAGCAATAAAAGAAGTCAGCAAGAGGCCATAAGTGGTTGCCCAAGGAAGTGATTTTAAAGTGTGGGATCACTTCCAAAAGTCCTATTTATGAGCACCTAAATGAGCAGCATTTATTTCACAGAAGTGATGAGGGAGAATCTTCTTCCCAAATAGCACACAGTGGTAATTTGCTCATGATAAATAATAGATGACCTCTAAACAAACAAAATGAAGGCAGGAAGAGCAAGAGGGCTCAGAAATAAACCTCAGTTATAAGGTGAGATCTATCAATGTCCAAATTCACAAAGCCTTTTTAAATACAACTTTTCACAGTTAAACAATGTGATTTTAAGGATTACTGCACAGGAAGTGAGGAGGTGAAGGATATAAAGACAAGAATCATGATCAGGGAAAGTGATCAAAGAAGCAAGGAGAAAAATATTGCATGTTAGTTAACTTAAAATGAAATTTCACACTCTCAAGGCTGTACAAAAACCAAGCAAATGTAGATAGTGATGTGAGTTCTGACGCAGATGTAACAGTAACAGTTCATCCTTGGCATATGAAGCAGTGAGTCATAATAACCTATAAGGTCAGACCAGCTAATTTGTAAAGAACAGCACAGAAAGACGTACATTACAAAATAAAAAAGCCTTACCCTGAGCACAGCACTTCTAAATCAGCTAGCCATTTAAAGCTATTATTTTTCAGAATTGCTTTAAAAGAGCAGCACTGTAAAGGCCATCTGGTAACAAGCAGCCAGTGCTCTTGCCATCTAAGCATGAGTCATCAATCACAGATTTTATTAAAAACAATTTTACATGCCACGTTTCAGAACGGTATGTTTGAGACCTCACCGTTGTGTTGCGAGGAGTATTCATGGTGGAGGAATGCTCCGGACACACGTTGGAAGTTGTATTCTTTGCTAAGCTTGTGTTAGGTTCCACCATATCCACCAGAGCAACGCTTAGGTTCACACGTAATGCGTACAGAAGGAAAAACCCAAAAAAGGCCAGCAGTGCTAGATTGTAGCGAGCTGAGCAGCAGGCAGGGACTGAAAGGAGAATAAACAATAAGTTTTTGTTTTAACACAACCCAACAACAACAAAAACAAAAGAACAAGTGACAAGCAGTTTTCACTACAATCTCAGAAATGTATGGGTAAGAAAAAATAATAAAGAAAAGTTATTTATTGTAGTCTTAAGGAGTTGTAGTCTTAAGGAGTGTACTCAACATGGGTAGAGACCGGGTGGAAAAATCATGCATGTTTTTCTACTGATGTGTTAAACAAAGGTAATTCTGGTTTAGACTACCGGTAGCTATGCACACAAGTGTAGGGGCTGCAGTGGAAGTGTAGTGTGTGGCCTGTGGAAATAGATGTAGAAGCATTCAAAAGTCCTCTTGAACATACAGTAATAATTATTCAACCTGAAACTTCATGCTAAAAAATAAAAATAAAAGAAATGAAACCATCAGGAAGCCTTTTAGGTACCTGAAAATGCTCAAGATGGACTGAAACTCTTAAAGTAGCATTAAAGAACAGCCCGTGAGGCTGTCTTCTAGGACAAGTTTTCCTTCTGTATATTTGTTTATAAGCCAATACATATTTGTTAATAGCTGCCTAAAGAAAAAAAAATAGCAGAAAAAAAGAATGGCAAACACTGCCAAGGCACTGCAGAACTGTAGCAGTTTCCCAATTATCCAATCTGCCCCTCTTCTTGCAGTCACTATGTAATAATGAGGTTGTCAAAGGAAAATGGGTCTTAAACCCTGTATTGTGGCATTAAACCAGCGCTGTCAGCTGTTTACACCCAAATATCAGACTTCGCACTGTAATAGAGTTATAATTTCCTCTGACAGTAGTACACTGCAGTATTTGGTAGAGATCACTCAGCAGTGCCAGGATACTCGGATCAGAGTCGAGATGTATCTCAGCTGGCAGGCTGTATACAAAATACAGTTTATAGCACTGCAGATACTCTTTACGAACGGGGGATGCCTACAGCTACCAAAGCAGAAATGTCAAACTGTTGAGAAATGACAAGAAGAATCCGCTGAATGTACAAATAGTTCCAGGGTGGAGTTTCCCCTCATGAGGAAGCTGCGGTGATAACAGAAAATTTTTTAACTTGGACATCTGAAACAGAGGGAGGATTGGCAATCAGCACCTGCAGATACTACTTCAGTCTGCAGCAGTTGCTTCTCTGACTATTCAGCATTTAAATTCTGAATAGAACAAGCAGATCTGTGAACAGCAGGATTGACTGGAGCCTGATCTGCAGCTGCAGCATGTCTCTTGACTAGATTCTCTGATCTGCAGTAAGAAGCAAAAAGCACTCCCTGGGGGCAAGCTATCTAAAGACTCTGCTCTTCCCAGAAACCTTCTAGAAACCTGGAATAAGCCTATGCGATCCCTTAGTTTTAGGGGCACCAACTGAGCCTTTCTATGAGACTGCAGTCTTCATCAAAGTTGTAGAAATTTGCCTTTTTTTTTTTTTTTTTTTTTTTGAGGTCTTTGTCCCTGATGAACTTATCTGAAGATCACTAAGGCTGAACAAATTGTTAAAATGACAGTGAGGCAGTATTTGCTATGTTTCTTTAGTAAATGAGTAACAAGAGAGGCTACTATGCAAATACGTAAAACGTCTTCCAGACCTGCAGTAATGGCAAGACTTGCTTTGGTGGCATTTGAAAAAGGCGTACCTGGTTTTTAAATAACATAAAGGAGACGTTGGTGCTCTCATTTGTCTTGGCTTTTATGTCATTTTAAAATGACATATAGCCAAGACTTTATTGCTTGCTTTCAAAACAACAGGCGCCAAGAGCAGGAAGTGTTTAATGCAGAAAAACAAGTCAAGTAGCTTCATTGCCCTTTGCTGTTGTTTGAAAAGCAATTTCCCTTCAATAGAAAATGTATAGTCATTGAAATTAAAGCAATTAATATAATAACAAGCAAAGCTATTTAACCTTTCCGCTGTTGTATCTATATTTGCTGGGGTTAAACAATAATAACAGAAGACTTGAGATGACACTTAAGATATAACCTTTCCTTGGAAGGGCAGATTAACTGCAGCATCCACTATTCTGCCTCTGGAAGGCTTGCACTGGTACGCACCTCATCTGGAGAGCAAGCTCCATGAGGCGATGTGTAAGAACTTAAAACTACTGCTGTCTTTTTTTTAAAAAAAATGTCTTCCTCCTAAGTGCGCTTGCAGCACCTAAGAATATTAGGTCAAGTTGACAGAAGGTTCAAGAAGTTTCCAGGTTTCGGTTACACACCTCTTTAGGACACCACCGCATTCACTGGCAAAGAGACACGGCCGTCCCCCGTAAAGCTTAAGGCAGCTAACCATGACGCTGAAGATCTTACCTCGACCGGTAGCCACGGGCGCTACATCTAGAGATAATTCTGACTTCAGGACCATGTTTAAATGAAGGTATAACTGAACGAGAGCCTTAAATTGCAACTAAAGGAAACAGGTCTGCGCTCAGGGCTACCCGGCAGTTAAAGGAAGTTGCTCTGTGCTGTTTCTCCCTGTGGGTGAGGTGCCCTACCTCAGCTGCAGCGCGACGCATTGTGCAAGGCTGGCAGCGCACTGCCCTAAAATCTGACCCTGGAGCTTTTTTGTCATTTTGTTACCAGCTGCAGTCACCTGCTCGGTAAGGGACCTGTTCGGTAAGCCGGTTATTTTGTGGGGCACACTGCAGGACCTCACCGCCTCGCTGTCACCTTCACACTTTCTCCTGGGACACTAATCACAAAAACACCCCGCACACCTCGGCTCGGCCGGCGACCCTAACCACCCCTAACCACCCCCAGCCTTTCCTCCGCAGCCCTTCCTCTCCCCGCCCGCCGATCCAGCCACCCCAAGCCCTGCCCGGCTCCATGGCGACACGACGCCGGGGAGGCGCCGCGGCCCGGCCCGCCCCCTGCCGGGCTCCGCAGCCCGGGCTGGGCTCGGCCGCCGCCGCCGCCCGCTCCCCTCACCCGCTCCGCCGAGCCGGGGCTCCTTCAGCAGCGGCGTGCGGTCCTCCCCTTCGTCGGGCTCCATCGCGCCGCCCTGCAGCGAGCCCAGCGCCAGGCCGCCGGCCGCCACCTCGGAGAAGCCGGGAGCAGCGGCCGGGAGCCCCGCCGCCGCCCCGGAGCCGCCCCGCAGCCGGCCCCGCTCCGCTCCGCCCCGCTCCGCCCCTCCGGGCGCCGGCCCTCAGCCGCCATCTTGGGTGAGGGCAGCGCGGCCGCCCCTCCTTCCCCCGGGGCTAGCCGAGGGGCGGCCAGCGGGGGTCGCTGCTGAGCCCCCCTTGGGGAAAGCGGGGCGCTGAGGCGGAGGATTGCGTCTGCCTGCAGCCCCCGGACGGGTATCGGCCTTGGAAATCGGTTCTGAACTGAGGCAGGCCCGAGGTTGGGGCTGGTTTCTCCGTAACCGCAAAGCGCTCCTCCGCCTGAAGGGCATTATAATAATAATTTGTAGTGCCTGAAGAGCAGGCGCTGCTCGTGTGCAGAGTTCCTGGAGGGAAGGCTGGAAACACAGAAATATAAATACATGAATAAGCATCACAGCGTACATAATAAAGTGAATAAGCACCACAGCATACACAATAAAGCTCTTCCCTTCTGAATTACAGCATACACAATAAAGCTTTTCCCCTCTGAAACACGCATTTCCAACCTCTTTGGCCTACATCAGTCAAAGCTAACAGGAGTTTCACAGTTTTACAGCCTGCTCCATCACACACCACCTCTGCTCAGTGTGCCCGTGCCAGGGCCGAGTGCTGAGTCACTTGGACCGTCCTGGCGGCCACCCACTAAAGCCTCTTCTGCAGAGCTGGATGCCTGTGTCAGCGCGGAGATGGGTAAACAGCCTCCTGGAACATTTTGCACGGTGGGAAATGGAATAATGTACAAGATTCCTGGCAGCGTATTCAGCTGTATCTGCACTAGGTAGATGCACTGAACTTGCAACTGTCAATTGAATGACTGTGTCTGCGTGCTGGTCGTACAGTATCGCATCTATGCAAACGTGAAGCAAACCAGAATTTCTGTTTCAGTTCTGGGGTTTAGCTTAAGAGAGTCTGTTGTATGTGAGTCAACCTTGCTAAGAAGCTGCTTTTATAACTCCAGTTACAGAATGAAAACCCACCGACTTTATTCTGACAAAACACAGGTCAAACATATTTTGCAACACTTTATAAAAAGTGAAGATTTATTTTACTGTCCTTGAAGGCTTTGTGGTGTTTCACACGTGCTGCAGACACCCTGCCTGGTCTTTCCATGTGTACCACCCGTGCACTGACACTCAGCATGGGAGGAAGGACGTCTGAGGGGCTGCAGGCCACAAGTGCCGTGCTGCATCGCAAGGTCATGGCAGTGACAGTTTCCATCTACAAGTTGAACCCCAAGCTCTTTCTAGACTCCCCTCATCATAACAGAGGGCAAACACAGGACTTCAGGATCTGGAACAATCAACAAAGCTTTTCGTAAGCATCCTCTTTTTTACCTCTCTTACTTATTTCTTCTCACCAAGGAAAGGTGTATCTTAAATCTACATGCACCCTTGGTACAAGATAATACCAAAAAACCCTGCAGTAGCAAGGAATGTGGACTTCTCTGCCCTGCTGCCTCCTTCTCAGGTCTTGCTGACTCACTGGCTTCCTTCCTCGCTTCATGACAGTACGCCACCAGTGGCTTGACTGCAAGGCTGCAGCCACAAAGTCATAAAATGACACCCGTAAATACTGATTTGGGAGTGTGTGTGGAGCACTGTGCTTTGCCACAGCAGGTAAGTATATCAGTCCTTATTCCCTGGAGGATGACTGTATGGATAGCTGTACATAAACGTGTGGTTTGCTTGTGCCCAGCCTACCGGGCAATGCTGCTTGTTGCTTGTGTTCCCCTCAGCCAGGCCCTGCATCATATTTGTGATGCACCCCTGATGTGAAGGATTTGTGGTATTTTCTGACTTTATTCCTTTTTATTTCCATAAAGGACTGCTATTTGTATTTAACCACTTGTTCCCATCCTTGGGATGCTGCATGCAGCTGTGCCCCACGCCAGGCTGGGGAGGTGGGGGACAGCAGCACTCAGCACCTGCTTCCCTTTCTGTCTGGTCCCACAGTGTGAGGAAGGAGAACAAGAAAGGTTTTCACTTCCTTTGCTGAATCCCACCCTGACGTTTCACATAATTAACCTAAAAAGACACGGTGCAGCCTATCATATCGAGCAGCAGATGGCTCTCTTTTCTCTGAAGTGTGGCTGGGGAAAGAAACTAAGCCTTGTTTCCTCCTGTGCCGGGGCTCCTGGGGCCAGCGTTCACACTCATTCAGCAGTGCAGGCATGTTAGGGCTGTGCTAACATAGGAAGTGGGCTGTTTTGTTTTATTTCTTGTTTTAAACTATTTAACAGCATCTGTAGTAAATACTGTACTTGTTGTGGGTTTCTTGGAAGATGAAGATGGGAGAAACACCTGGGAAAATACATCAGTGGTGCTAACCTAAGTCACAGCATTTCCTCTCAGAGCAAGATAACGTCTGTGTATTCTGTCAGATTACGGGAAATAATTAAGAAGTTGTCTGTTTTTGAGTTCATGCATCTTTTATTGGTCTTTTGTTATTAATAATGCAATATACCCCTATTTACTTATTTAAGAATCTGACTTCTGAAGTCATTTTTCAAGGCAAGTAGAAGAAAGGAGCAGAGAAATACAGTTTGTTCTCACAATATAATAATCAACAGGTTATTCTTAAGTAACTGGAAGTGATGTAAGCAGAGTTCAGTCTTTAGTCATGCAGACTAAAGATTGAAATACCTACTTTTAAAATTGTCTATATCTCCTTATATTCAGTACCATATAAAACATTATGTTCTAAATGCCTAACAAGGATATTTATGTTTTAGACAGAGAATTTACAAAATGAAATAATATGAAGTTATCAGACCACTTGGACAAAAATAATAATAATACTAATAAAAATAGAGATGCATATGCATCCAAGCAAAAATTTGCATAAGTTTCACACAAGAGAGAAGGTTATAATCAGTCAAAAAGGAAAAGAATTAGGATGCCTTCAGCTGTGCAGTCCTTCTACTATAAAGCTGAATACAAAATCATTACTAAATCATGCATAAGATGATGCTGACCGAATCAGAATTGTTTTATGTGACTCTGGCAGTACAATGTGTTTTCATCTGTCTGGAAGTATTCTGTCTGTTGCAAATGCTCCCTGTCACCATGGCTGTTCTTGCCTGGGGGTTTATATTGGGAGGAGAGATGTTCATCATGCCCACTCTTCTTGTCATTTGCTATGAGAGGCAGGCCATGCAGTTTAATTCTGGGTGTTGGCCATGGCTGCAGAAAGCTTGGGACTTTGCATAAGTCATCAGCATTGCTTTCCGCTGGAAGAAAGGATGCACGTATTGCATCCTCTACAAAATTCTGCTCTGGGTTGTGGGGCAGTGCACGACTAGATTCAGAGAAATGACTTCTGCTTTGCATAGCTTAAATTTTAGTGTTGCCAGTTAAGTATAGGTAGGAAGCATAGGCAATCCGGCTGTTGAGACTTGGAGGTATTACTTAGAGGTAATACTTAGAGGTGTTCTTCCCAGCAGAAATGTGAGTAGCAGTGATGGACGTTTCCTATTAAACAGCTGGCTTGTGTTCAAAACACTCACCTGTATGTGGAAACAAGGGTTCATAGTTCTCCTCCTTCAGTGGCATTTAGTTCTAGCTCTGAAGTGAATTCTGAACCTCAGGCAAGATAAAGCACTGGGTCTTTGTGGAATCTTCTTTCTTTTTAACTGCAGTTGTTCCCTCATCTATAGAAGCCATGAATGCCCTTAGGGAAAATCAAGTTCCCTGTCAGCTCTGCCCCTCTGCCCTGTGGACATGTTCTGTGTTTCCTGGGTTAGTGGCTTTAAATGCTTGGCTGTGGATATAAGGAATACTCAGGTATATGTGGGAGCTCACTAAGAAGAACAGTTCTTTTGTCGGTGAGCTTATAAAAACATACAAAAATTTATAGTGTGCCAGACCAATGTCTGTTTCCCTCAGTATCCTCTCTCTTACATTGATCAATAGCAAATGCTGGGGAAAGGACATGTACAGAGCAAATATAGGGTGATACATCCTCTGAGTAGTTTCTGCATGCTTGAATTCGCTAATTGGCGACTTCCTGAGCTGGAAGTGGTACTTCTGTACGCAACAGCCCTTGACAGATTTGTCTTTCATGAGTTTACACTATCCTTTTTTGAACCCATGCATTTGTCCCGAGGCAAGGGTTCCACAGCTGAACTGTGCTACAGAAAGGGGTATGCCTGTATGCTCTTAGACTCAGCATGCCCTGAGAGCAGATCTTACTCTCTGAATCCTTTGTGAAGACTTATCCCTCCTTATGTGCCTGCCTAATAGTAGAAATGTTGGGCATTTACCACTGGAGAAATTAGGCATTTTACCACTGGAGAGTCAAGTGATGAAATACTAGGGATTTACAGATTTGAAGGAACATTTTATAATTTACAGAGGTGCACATAAATGTTGGACTTATGCTTTAAGCTGTGGCTCTGTCTTGCAAAACCATGCTTTTATACTTGCCCAAAGCCAGACTAATTTTTCTTTTTTTTTTTCAGGTTACCACCCCATGACGCTGCACCTTATAATACTGCAGTATTGACGCTATCCAAGTCTGTGACAAAACAAAATTAATCAGAATTATCCTGACATAACATGAATGATGAGGATAAAAGATATTGTTGTTTCATGTTATCTCAACACAGTTTCATCATGTTCTTGGTGGGAAAGCTTGCTGGGTACTTGATTGGTAGCCAGATTTGCCAAAGCCAGCAAGTGCTCGAGAACATGCTGCAGCTACCACGTGCATGTTTTCTAACTCTTTCTTTGAACATGGACTCTGTAGTGAAAGCAAATGATTAAAATATTTCCAGTGAAGAAGAATCTCAGCTTAATGTAAGAAGTGATGATGGTTTGTAATATGAACTTGCATTTATCTGGAATTCATAAAATACTCCCTCAGATCTGTATATCTGTAATTAATCAGTGAGAGATCCTGAAAAACATATTTATCTTGTCCATAACTAAGTGGATCATTTTTGCAGAGATCTCAGAAAGCTGGTTGGAGCCTTTTGGATGCAGGTATGTGCTTTTTTATGCCCTAGGAACACCGTATGCCAGACAAGGGAGAGCCTGTGAATTAGGTATTTAATAAATGATGGTCTCTTGCATAGCAGTGGATCTAGGAAACTTGAAAATGTGTGTAATAGTGAAGGATCCCTGAGACTGGCTGGCTTTGCTAGTTTTTACTGGCAGTTGTCTAAGGAGGACAGAAGTAAGTCTGAAGGCTCTCAGAAGATGTTTGGTGTCTAGTGGTGCTTGGCAAGAAGAAACAAACAATTTGCAACAATAAAGATGCTTTGCTGATGTTGATTTGAAAAATGTTGAATTTTGAAAGAGTAGATGTGATGACTTTTTCCTAAAGAAATTTATTACAATGTAGCTCAAAATTATTCCTCTAATTTGTCATGCTGTGCTCCAAAATGAAGCCTAAATTTCATAGAATCATAGAATCATAAAATATCCCGAGTTGGAAGGGACCCATAAGGATCATCAAGTCCAACTCCTGGCGCCACACAGGTCAACCCAAAAATTCAAACCATGTGACTAAGTGCACAGTCCAAATGCTTCTTAAACTCTGACAGGCTTGGTGCAGTGACTACTTCCCTGGGGAGCCTGTTCCAGTGTGCGACCACCCTCTCAGTGAATTTGTGGTAATTGTGATATTTTAATAAAAGTATCAGCCTGTTTTTTCTTGGCAAATGTTTGCACCTGGGGGATGTACATAATGTAAATCAAATACACATAAAAACTTTGCCTAAAATACAATAGGACTATTCAAAAAAAAAAAAGAAAAGAAAAGGGAAAGAAAAAAAGGTGGTGGCTCCCATTCAATTAACTGCCAAAAAGCTAAACAGCAGTGGTCACAAAGCCTGGGCCTGTGGGCTCTCTGGGGGACTCAGGGGTCTCTGACACAAAGCCCTTGTCCTTTCTGCCCTGCCAGCTGTCTCTGTGGCAGTCTTTCATAACTTCTGTATGTCCTTTAAATACCCACAAGTATTTTTCCTTCTAATTCCTGGGGGACATCAAGCCCCAATGGCCAGACATTTTTTAAGGTTGATGCTAAGTTTGTCAATACTTTCTTTGTGACCCACATCAGGGAGTAAGCCTGAGTTTGACTTGGTGTCGAGACATCTGCATTGCTTGGGCTCACCCATGGGACAGGATGTGCGTGTACATGTTGAATTTTGGTCGGATCAATCACATAAGCCTTATACCCACTTACTCTGGGCTCTTGCTAGTGTGCAACACACGCTGTGTCCCCCAGCAGATGGGTCATTTGTCCCATGCAACAACACAAGTGGCCGTGCCACAACTCTACTCAACCTCTACTCAGAGGTCTACTTTGCACCATGCATTTGTGTTCTCAGTTTTTTAGTTTTAGTTTTACATTTTAGGAAGCGTAGAGCTGTATTTAAGGCTCTCCTCTGGGAGCTGCCCCTCAGAAGTGGCTTTTTGCATCCTGGGATCACGTCGCTGTCAGGAAGAGCTGGAGATCACACCATGAAGCCTGACAAAGGCATACTCCTGGTAGGGGATTAACTGCTTGGGGTTAGTCAGTCTACTGCAGGCTTGCTGGATGTAAATTTCAGCCATACTTTACTGAGAGAGCCAAAATGGTGAGTGATATCACGGTACGTAGATGGACTCTGTTTCCTCACCACTACTTCCCGTGATGATTCTATTATGCACTACAGAAAAGCTGTTTGTTCTGCTGTCAATGTGTCTGCTTACTATACAAGGGGAAACAAAGGCAATAGTAATTACTGTAGTCATGCAAATAGCTACCTGGTTATTATTTGCATGTTTTTAATTAAGATGAAAATATATGAGCATTGCAGTTAAGCATAGGTAAAGTGCATTTGAAAAAATAGTAATAACTGTAGACGTGGTAAAGAATACAATTCCAATCTCTTGAGCTCTGTATCATCTCACCATCAGGTTTGGTCGCCTCCGTCCCTGTGGATAAAGCCCCAAGTAAACTTGCCTGCCCTCATTGCTTACCATGCTTTGAGCAGCAGTTGGATCTAGGGACCCCCCAAGCTGCCTTCCACCTTGAGTCTTCTCTATGACCCCTTTCAAGAAGAAAAAACACCATGTGTACTAGATGTTTTAACTATGGGTGGCTTGGTTTGTTCTAAATATCTGAAATAAACTACTGCTAAGGAACAAAACGAGGAGAAAAGAAGAATCTCCCCAAACTGCTCTTAGTGGTCAGAAAAATCACAGGCTGGATCTTTAGCCTGAAGGCATGGCCAGGAGGCCTTAGAAAGCTGCCCAATATAGTATGCATTTCAGATGTATTATAGCAATTTCCAAGCGTTCCCGTTGCTGCAGTAAGATTTGGAAAGATGTAGCTCTCGGGTCCACACCCTCGTCATTTAAATAAACATGCCTGCCGCTTTGGGTGGTTGGCAGTTGAACAAACAGTTGCTTTTTGAACAGCGTGAATGAATTTCCTATGGTGGCATTTCTGCAGGGCTAAGTTTATTTAGTTGTTGGCTTATTTGGTGACCTGAAACATGAAACCTTTGCTTAAGTCCTTAATCACTCAGATTGGACTCCCAGCCCTCCCTCCCTTCCTGGAGGCAGTATGTGGTGAGTTAGTCCTCGGGGAGAGGCTACCGGTATTCACCTTTGTCTAAACTAAACAACGTTTTATACAAGTTTTATAAACGGTTTGAGTGTAGTTTTTGAAAAATCATTTTTTAATCACTTCTGAGTATAGGAGCCATTTTAGCCACTACAGAAACTGGTTCTGTAAGAGACAACTAATGTAATGTGAGGTTATGGGACTATCAAATGGATGCCATCTAAAACAGACTGCCTTTCTTAGAGGTTTTACCTACACACTTACTGTCTACCTACCTCTACTCCAAATAACTATTGCTTCTTGATGCCATGGTGGAGTTGGTTAGAAAGTGAGGGATATTTTTTTCTCCTCAAAAAGAAGTTGCCATTTGATTAAAAGAAAAGAAAGACAAGCTTAAACACAGTCGCAGTTTTAGCTTTTGACTGATTTCCAGTGAGAAAGTTTGTTTTTCATTTTTAGAAAGAAAGAAAAAAAAAAAAAGCTGTGTGCAAGAGATCATGTGATCATGTCCTAGAAAACTTTTAACAACTACTTCCAAATCTGTCTTTTTTTTTCTTGTCTTTTTTTTTTTTTTCTGGTGTTGACCTTTTCTGGAAATGCTGAGATGGAGGAAACCAGGACTGAAATAGTATAGTCTCCACGAATGTTAGGTGCTTTTCTTTCCCTCTTGTCAATTCTATTTCACTTCTTTAGGAGCAGACCTCAGCCTTATCCTTTCTGGGATATGTTCTTGTTTCAGTGCATGGTTTTGGCCTCTTGGCTTAAGAGCAACCTCATGGATGTTTGTTATACCTCTTGGAGATCACGTAGCCCGATCTTCTGTGTATGGTGGAATACAGAATTTCAACGAGTTACACCTCTGCTCAGCCTAATTACTTGGTTTAAACTTTCAGAAAGGCTTTCAGGTTTCATGGGAAGACATAAAAAGAAGCAACAGCCACCACTTCCTTGGTGGTGTGCTGAGGGAGCAAATCCACCTCTGCTGATGGCACGAGCCTCATTTCTAACTCATTGACTTTAGCTTTGAACAGTACTTCTCTTTACACTTTTCTCCCACAGATTACTACCTGATATATTTTATTCCCATTAAAGTGTCATGAAGGCCCCCCTCAGTCTTCTTTCTGATGAGTTAAAATATGCATCTCTTTGGTCGGGTGGTTTCGGGCATTGCCTCCACATCTTCAATTACTTTTGTGTTAAATGTGGGGAATGAGGTTCATCTACACTATGAGTTGCTTTGAGGTCAGTCTGCTTTTAAAGAGGAGCTGCCTCCGCCTACCAGAATATGCAGTGGTCTATAAAACAAGCTGCTCTACTAACATCCCTTCTTTTTCTGGGTGTATGAATGTAGTAAATAGCTAATACAGAAAGACACGTTCATTAAAAATGTCAGTTTTTCTGTACTTAATTAAAAGTCAAGTTATAATGTATGAATGGATGTATTCCAGAAAGCGGTGATATACTACTCCATGACATTGTGGAAACACTGTTTTTAGACATACCTTTTTTAAGAGCTCTAATTTAAATTTACAATTTAATTGTAGGCTATAGTTTAGGATAATTGAATCCTCAGGGAGTTATTTCCTTCTTTAAAGTGAATCAGTGTTAATGTACACTAAATTGCTTAATAAAAAAATGAATTTTTCTTGGCCATTTCAGCAGTATTTACCACAAAGAGAGTGGGGGTGACACAGGCCTTTTAAAAACACTCGAAAAGCAAAGGGAATAAGGGTGGCTAAGACAAAATGATTAATGCAGCTTGGTAAATGTGATTTCATTGCATACAGCTGTAAAAAATACTGCCCTAGGAAAACAGAGTTTTGTGGACAACCTGGCATCATTTGTAGAAGTTTGTAATTTCTTTCACTTTCATTGAAACAGCATGTTTGTGCAGGTTTTTGCATGTCCCTACTGTAGGGTTGAACAGACAGAGAAAAATGAAGGTGTAACTACTACCTTGCAATAAAAAGGCGTTGTGTGAACCTGCTTCCTAAAACCTGTTCTGCTTATGCATATCAGGTAAGATACAGCACATCAGTCAGAGGTAAGGGGCTAAATGCAGCAAACAGTGGAAGAAAGCTCAGTTTCTTATATCAAAATTACAGAGATCTGTGTGCCAGGGAGAATAAATTTCTGGATGAGTCCTGACCCTGCTGAGGGGGATGATTTCAGTGCCATTGATTTCTGTGATGCCAAGAGTCTACTTTGGGGAGACTTGCAAAAGAAATCTGAAAATTCAGCTGCACATAGAAACCTGATACAGATACCACAAGTCCTTGCACTGTGGAGGTCCTTCAGCACGTCAGGAGCAAGAAGATAGTCTCATTTCCTTATTGTCTATTGTCATTTGCTAACATCCACCAACTGCCAAGAACTTTTGTTCTGGGAAAAAACAGGGACAAGGTCCTCCTTTTCCTTCCATTATGGTCCTTATGCACTACTCAGTTCAAATGGGCTGTAAGGGCAGGGAGCTGCTAACTGAGGATTATCTTTGCTGTAGAGAAACTCCTACGTGTCTTGAAACAGTCCAGTGGAGAGCTCGTTCATTCCTGCACTGGATCCATGGCTAAAAAAAGCGTGCATCCAGAAATTAATCTTGTTCTGGCTGCCGGGATGGCTCAGGGGAATGGCAGCGAGCAGACTGATGCTTAGAATAGCTCTCAGCTTTCTGCAACTTTTTTTTTTTTTTTTTTTTTTTTTTTTTTTTTTTTTTTTTCCCTCCGGAGATTCAAATGTTCTCTAGGTAAAGTCTAGAGAAGGAATACAGGAAAACATCATAAAAGCACCCTGTCCCACTGCTAGCTCCATGCTAGTGCCAGGCTCGTCTTAAGCAAGCAAACTATAGACTATTTTGCATATGAACAGTTTTTACATGATTCTCAGAGTTTTTGTTTGAAGGGGAGACATATCCCCAAAATGACTTCTTATTAAAACTTTATTATTATTATTTGAATTTTGTAGAACTAATTTTTTTCCAAGTGCTGCTACAATGTTATTTTTTTCAGGCACCCAGAACATTCTGTATTTTCCAAGGTTTATTAAAACTCAGCACAAGTATTTCAGATGGTGCAGTCTAATGTACCCCAGTAGAAGCTGTACTGTCCTGCAGATTTAAAATATTCCCTGCTAATACTTACTGTGTAGCAAATTCCTTTTGGTAGTTTGGTACTCAGCAATTTGGCTTGGAGAAGTTTAACTTTGAAGAAAATGCTGGAAGATTAAGCTTTTATTTTTCAAGAGTAGCAGCTACTTTGCTTCAGTGACAGGTCTTGCAGCAAACAGTCAATACTCATTTGTAGATTTGCTCATCAGACTTCCACATTTTCCATTGTGTAATTTTATCATTCCTTCTTTAATTCCTCATCTTTCTGTATCTCATTTCTAAAAGTGAATCTCTCAAAACCTCATCACGTCTTAGCCCTCATACCTTTATACATTTGATACACTTCCTAGAAGACAGTGCTTTAGTTTTTTGGGGTATTTCAAAGCACACATTGAATATGATGTAATAATACAATGTTTACAGCTTTGATCACATTTTTGATGGGCATGATTAAAATGTATACAAGCATTTTAATAACAAAAATATCATGAAAATATAAACATAATTCTAGGTTAGTAGGATCTTTTTATGCTATATTAACAATGAAGAAGCTTCTCTCCTATTTGGACATTCTCTCTGCTTGCTTGTTCTCATACCAACCTTTGAAAAACAGAAACAAAATCTGATATCTTCAAACAGGCCCTGATCCAAAGCTTGTCAAAATTAATATATCTATTAAGTTATATAATTTAATATTTATATAATATAGGTTTGATTCATCGAATTATCAGTTAGGACTCTTATGTCATAGTTATGTATTCTGGAGATAATGATATATTTCTACTACTTGTCTTGACTCCCTTTTTAGACATTCAATAGAAGTTGGTACTTGTAGGATGGGATTCACTTGGTTAATTTAGAAGGCCACTTTTAAATGTCTTTCATTCAAATGTAGGTATCATAATGGGTCACATAATCATGGTCTGAGGAGCGCCTACTTCTCTCCATTGTCTATTCATTGAATTTAAAGAATAAGTTGTAGACAATAGAGTCCACATTTGACCAGGTGAATCCTACCCTATATGCCTGGAGTAACAGTTCAAGTTGGAAGTGAATTTGCAAATGACAGTATTTATCAAGAGAGATGTCTTCAGGTACTAGGAATAAAGATATTAATTGCAGTGCAGACCAGTTTTTCATGAAACTCCACCCTGATAGCTCTGGGCAAGTTTCAGTGCACGACACGCCCTTTGTCAGCGTAGCATAAAACGTTTTGACACATTCCATCATCAGAGCCTGCATCAGAAGTGTTATTACTGAGCACTTCTGTGAGAGCTTTATATCCTATGCTCCTGTCAGTACTTTCCAGCAAATGCAAATTCTTCAGGCTTACATCTAAGCAAGGAATGTGCCCTCTTAATACCATGGAATGATCTTCCACCTACCTATTTGTGGTATTCATTACAATTTTTGCTCACTTGCTGTGAGTGATAAAACAGACTTTTGCATCCTTCCTCGTTCCATGAGTTGCTGAAACACAGTTTCTTTTAGGACCTCATCCAAAGCCTACTGGGAGTAATTAAAAGATTTAGCCATCACCTAAATGAGCTCTGTTGCAGGCCTTGAGTTCAGTGATGCATAAGGCAACTGGCTAAGCTTTTGAAAAGATAAAATATTGTGATGGAAGAGACTATAGTGATCCTCTAGTTCAAATTTCCACATAACATAGCCCTTCAGATTTCCTTGAATTTGTCTCATTTCATGGAAACATGCTTTGTTTGCACCAAAATGCCTGCTGAATCCAGCTGTATGTCTGACCAGCCAAATTCACTGGCTAATGCTAAAACCAGGATGGGGCATTGACCATTCAAGCCCTTGCTGCTGTAATTTCCCAGTATTTTAAGTACTGTAGTGGTTAGGTTTTTGCATTTACCAAACAGTACTATTTTCTTCATGTGATATTGGAGAAAAACAGACCTCACTGTGCATGTGTTTATTTCCAGCCTGTCTGCACACAATTTGTAGTGTTGGGTAGGTGCTGCGAACTTTCTTATTTACCAAGGCAGAAGCTGCTTTCCAGACCCATTCAGGATTCATTCCAGTTTGCTGTACTTACATAAACATGTTTTTATTTAGCATATTCCTAGGCCACAACTCAAAGGTGTGTTTTCAGCTTGTGCTGATACATGTATTCAAGTTAGATTTAAACTAAATAGCACAGGAAGAGACAACAGTGTAATTGTTAGCTGCCTGAGAATGTAGCCAGTGCTGTAGATGAGTTTTGCAGACTTGTGAGCTCTGTCAGAGAACATGAAAGAAAAGCAAAATTAGAGGGATTAATGTTGTTAGAAGTGAAATTTTCATTATGGTGACATATCACAGATAAGTGTAAAACTTCAGTCTCATAACGCTTACTTAATTTCAAAATGTGAAAATGACCAGAGAGGGATTTTTCAGCTAGCTTTCCTGGTTGGCATGCTGAACACAATGAAAACCTGTTTTACCCTCCCAAATCGTGTCTCCAGAGTATCCACTTCACTGTCTTGGAGCAGTTGAAGATTATTGAGACCTTTCATACTAGGTTATATGCTTTCAAAATTATTCCTAATATGCAGAAGTCTGGTCCAAAACAGATTTTCCTCACATGGCGCTCTCAATAAGTTGCTGTGCAATTCCCTGCTTCCAGTTCTGTGCACAAATTAGTCTCCCAGGTGTTTGTCAGAGCCAGGCATTTAAAACATAATTTGGCCCTGAGACATTGCCAAATGGTTGCTTCCATAGTTTTGAAAATGATGTGTATTTGGGCTAAGGTATTTTGTTTAGCTGAAGACAGATATCCAAGCAATTTAATAAGAGTAAAGTAATCATTTTCATCTGCCTGTTCTGAGCAGACTGATTTATTATTATTATTATTATTATTATTATTATTATTATTATTATTATTATTATTATTATT